>CM044431.1:185930430-185941842 GCA_024363595.1 Xenopus borealis | reverse complement strand
AGCACCTGACACCCACACTTGGGAGATTTTTATGGGTTAGAGCACTTCAAGATTTCCAGGTTCAGAGTTGAGATTGGCAGTTGATTTTTTAGCGGATGCCTTGCTGGATTTGGTGAAGTTCAGCAGACTCAGGCTGTGAAGGTGGGGGCGAGGTTTACTCTCTTCCAACAGTTCTGGGTCTCGAATTTCAAGGATGTGTGGGTCTTGAAAGTAGTCCAGGAGGGCTATCAGTTGGAATTTTGCAAGATCCCAAATCACAATGTTCCGAAAGTTTTAGGGGCACACGTAATTTTTCACAATTATCTCGAACAGCTCAGGACATCTGGGGCAGTGGAGCCTGTACCAGTATCGCAACGGCGATTGGGGTTCTACTTGAAGTTATTTCTAGTAAAGAAGTCATCGGGAGCCTTCAGACCAGTTCTGGACTTGAGACCCCTCAATCGTTTTATTTGGTGCAGAAAATTCAAGATGGAATCGCTAGAATCTATTCTTCTGGCAGTTCGTCCAGGGTCCTGGCTGATAAATCTCGACTTGAAAGATGCGTACTTCCATGTGCCGATCTTCATGCCACACAGGAAGTTTCTTCGTCTGGCTGTAGGGGATCAGTATGTACAGTTCACTTGCCTCCCATTTTGCCTATCGACATCCCCGAGAACTTTTTCGAACGTTTTGGTGATGAATATTGCAGTATTGAGGGAAGCAGGAATATTGGCTTACCACTATCTGGACGATATTCTGCTGGTGGCCGAGTCAGCGGAAGAGGCAATAAGTGGCAGAGATAAAGCTGTTCAGATGCTGCAAGATTTCTGTTGGGTCATAAATCACCAAAAAAGTTGCCTAGTCCCAACCCAAACACTTCTGGGGGCTCAGATGGACACTGCCAGGGATCTGGTTGGTCTTCCTCAAGATAAAATCGAAAGGATTCTGTAAAGGGTGACTTTGTTTATGGGAGACTTAATAGTTTCAATAAGAGACTGTATATCGCTGCTAGGCCTATTGACTTCTACCATCCTGTTGGTGAAATGGGCAAGATGGCACATGCGACCACTCCAGCAGTTTCTGATCGTCCAGTGCCCTAAACCCTCTGTGTATGGAGCGAAACCTTCACTTGTCAAAGGAAGTTCGGTCACGTTTAAGGTGGTAGATGGAACCATTGAATCTGACCAGAGGAATGCCCCTGTCCGAACCCCTGTGGGTTACGGTTACAACGGATGCTTCGGAGTCAGGTTGGCGTGCAGTCATGCTCAAAAAAGTCCGTACAGGGAACTTGGAGTCTGCACTCTGTACCATCAAATGTCCTAGATCTAAGAGTCATAGGCCAGGCTCTTTTGGCCCTTTCAGAAGACTTGGCTCACAAATGGGTCAAGATACGCTCTGACAATGCCACAGCGGTGGCCTATGTACACAAACAGAGGGGTACAAGAAGTCCCAACCTTATGAAAGAGCTGGCCCCTATAATGTCATGGGCAGAGCAGAATTTGACTGGGCTAGTAGCCTTTCATGTGCCAGGAGTCCAAAATCTGCAAGCAGATTACTTGAGCCGCAATGCTCTTATCCAGGGGAATGTATCTGAATCAGTCCGTGTTTCTTCAGATTGTTCAGAGGTTTGGATGCCCAGAGGTTGATCTGATGGCAACTCACCTGAACCACAAGTGTTGCAGGTTCTTCTCCAGAAGTCCTTGCCACTCAGCCAGTGCAGTGGATGCTTTGCTGCAAGATTGGAGTAAGGTATTCTCATGTTTTTCCTCCTTTTGAAAAAGGAAGTTGAGAGGCAGAGGTTGCATGAGAGCGGAGTCGAGGGGGATCTTGTAGCTCTCCTTTTGAAAGCCAGAAAGGCCTCAACTTCGACTCAGTAACATCGAGTTTGGAGTTGTTTTGTACAGTTTGCTCAAAGTAAGGGGTTTGACGCTAAGGATCCGGAACCTTGTCACCTGGTACAGTTTCTCTTTGCTGGTTATCAGACGGGGCTGAGTAATAGCACATTACATGGTCAAGTCTCATCCATATCCACTATGCATGGTAAAGCTTGGGCTGAAGACTCCCTTGTTAGATGGCTCTTCAATGCTCTAAAGAGAGTTCGTCCATATGTTAAGCCACGCGTACCTCCATGGGATTTACCTCTGGTTTTGAAAGCTTTGATGGCATCACTGTTTGAACCTCTGCAGAAAGCTTCTGATTGGCATGCAACTTTGAAGGTATTGTTTTTGGTAGCTGTCACCTCAGTCTGTAGGGTGAAGGATATTCATGCCCTTTCTGCGAAAGAACCAGACACTGTAATTTTTAAGGATAGGGTAGTTCTGAGACCGACATTTGGTGTTCTGCCAAAGGTAATTTCTCAATTCCATATGGATCTGGAAATAGTTCTGCCCTTGTTTTGTCCTAATCCAATGTCTGAACATGAGACGCAGTGGCACATGTTGGATCTCGTGCAGGCAGTGTCTCATTATGTTGCCCACACAAAGAGTTGGCGTAAGTTGGATAAGCTCTTTGTGATCCCGAGAGGTCCGAGGAAAGGTCAGGCTTCTTCGAAAGTTTCGATTGGTCGGTGGATAATCATGTCTATTGTGCTGGCTTACCAGTTGACAGGCAGGAAGGTCCCCAGGGACCTTTAGGCACACTCAAGCAAGGCAGTAGCTACATCCTGGGCGGCGGAAGCCAGGGCCCCACCAGAGGCAATTTGCAAGGAGGCCAGATGGATTTCTGCTAACACCTTTGTGAAACATTACTGATTGGACGTACTTCACTCCTAAAGCTGGCCATAGACGTAACAATTACGATCTTTCTCGGAAAAGATCTTTCCAAGAAAGATCGTTCGTTTCAACACACACGTGTAGAGCTGAATCGTCAAATATACAGGTAGAAACAATAGAATTCTACTTGTATCTGACGATTCAGCACTAACAATGGCCGATGTTCAGGGAGCTTTCAAAGGCATCCGATCAAAATTTTCCGTCCAGTCCGATCAACCAGCCGACCGATATCTTAATCCTCTGACGATGTCGGTCGGCTCATTTCCCACCATACACGCACTGAATATAGTACGAAAATTCGTTTCGTACGATATTATCTGTGCGTCTATGGCCACCTTAAGAAGCCAGATTTGGGAGGAAGATCCTTCAGTCCGTAGTTTATTGATTACGAATAAAAAATGTATGCAGCAGATTTGTTGTCCCTCCCATCTTTGCTTTGGAATTTCCCATGTTGGTGAATTGCTGCCATGGTGACTTGGGAAAGGCAGAAATTGTTTCTACTTACCGTAATTTCACCAACCTCCCACCCTTCATGTGCTTGATACAAAAGACTGAGGAGGTGTAGGGGGGGGGGTGGTGCTTTATAGCCTAAGTTCTGTTTCCTGTCCAGTGACCTAAATGGGGAGGGATTACCTGTGTTGTTGAATGCTGCCATGAAAGTGACTTGGAAATAGAAATTATGGTAAGTAGAAACTATTTCTACCTTAGTGCACCTTTAGTTGAACATTTGCTCATTTTATATACTGTACACTTTTTTGTGCTTCATTCTGCTGCCATCTTCTGGTTTAACACATAAACAACAGTTGTGACATGCATTCCCTTTATAACATTATAAAGAAAATTACAGGTGTTTGTCTAAAACCAAAAAACAATATGTGGTTTAACAAATGTGATTAGCATAAACAAATATTTATATTTTTTTAATTAAAAACAAAAAAACAGGTCCTTGTGCCCTAATTTGCTAACAATCTACATTATTTAACATGCTAGCATTCTGTTATTTATTGGGGACTCGGCAACAAATGGTGGCAAGATTAACCCACAGCCAACTACTGTGTGTAAAGTTGTGTGCTTTTACCTAGCTATACCAGCTTGGAGGATTTCTGCCTGTGACTTGTGATGGCAGTTTCTGCAGCACTGGATTCTTTTATCAGTTAAACCCAGTTCTTTTGTAGTTTTTTTTTATCACTACAATATTATAATTTCCCTTGTTTTGCGCTAGCAAAAGGGTTAAACCCTTTTGACACAAAAAGACTTTTGTACATTTCGCCCACTCAGGAATTCCTGAGTGCTACACAGACTTGCATTGTCAAAAAGCACAGCACATTTAAAATATTTGGGTTACAGCATAGCATAATTATGATGTAAGAGAAGATCTAGAGCTATTGTTTATATGAGCATAATGTTTTAATTTGTTTGTACATTAGTTTATGGCATCAAAGCCCCCCAAAAAAAGTCGACAGGACATAGAGCTTCTGTAGTAAGCCAGTATGCGACTTATAATGTCTTCAGCAATAAGGCCAGGGTTTGATGATCTGATTCTGTTTATGCCTACAGAGATGTGTTTTTCTTTGGTAATCCGTTAATAATTCTAATAGCAAAGGTTTTATATTGAATTGTGAAATGAGTATTCCATTTCTCATGGCAGTAATTATCAACAATTCCAGGACCCCCGTCCTAAGGGTAAAGCCAAGCACACTAGCATTCTGTCACTATCTTTTCTACAGGAGAGACAAAATGAAAATGACCAATATAACACCTGCACAATTATTTGCTTTACCAATTGTTTATATCAAAAGAAAGGAATCTCTATTTCTAAAAAATATTTCCCCCTTTTTAAGAACACAAACCAAGTGTTAATAAGTCATTTATATTTTCATATTTTACAACACAAATAAAGTTATTTGAAAAATATAACTGTATACAATTGCTTGTTCATGTTGTTCGTTCTAATCTGCACTGATTGCTATGCAAATTGCAATGCATTAAGGATTTGAAAAGTCATCTTCTAATTCCATGGCTTAAATATTCACAGCTTTGTGATGCTGTAGGTTATTGCCTAGTTGTTTCGTGGAACAACATTCTACCACAGTATCTTAGACAAACTAAACTTCTTTTGGAGAGACTTTTACACTAATGTGGAATGAATTGCATCAAGCTCTATTGTGCATTATTCATAGATTTAAAAGCAGAGATTGTCTTGTGGAAAAGGTGATGTACAAATAATAATGTATATTGTATTATGTGGAAAATGAAGTGATATACTGGGTATACTGTCTTGCATGTAAGAACCCATTTTGGGGGATTCATAAGGATTGGAGCTAAAGTAGCTTAATATTTCCAAAAAAAACATAGCCCTATATACCCCAAAAGGGACTGTGAATTTGTTTGCACTCATGGTTTTAAGGAATGTGAAGATGTGTGGCAGCAATAGATTTTTATTGCAGCTGGCTTCTTCCAAGCTAAATTTCAAGCAGAAAATACTTCACGTCACTGGCTGCAGGTTTGGTTTCAATATAACATGACATCTGAGTAACAGAATTCTTTCAGTAAATGGAACAGAAGTGATTATATTTACAGTAGCCTAATTTATTCAACTCTATACTGGAATTTTTAAGCTAATTCAGCATTAATATAAGGTTAGACTGGGAGCTATTCTCTCTTTACCTTTACATGATGTTTCATTACCACAATTTAAGAGGTACTTTGCTGATTTCCTTGTTGGACCTTGGGTCAAACTGGCATGTTGTGCTCCTGGTGGGTCCCAGCCAAGGACAAATCCCTTGCCCTTTCCTATTTCTATTATCCAGAAACCAGTTTTCCAGAAAGCTCCGAATTAAGGAATGGCTGTCTACCATAGATTTTATTTTATCCAAATAATCGAAATTCCAATTTCCCTTTTCTATGTAATAATAAAACAGTACCTTGTACTTGATCCAAACTAAGAAAATGAATCCGTATTGGAAGCAAAATCAGCCTTATTGGGCTTATTTAAGGTTTACATGATTTTCTAGTAGGGTTAAGGGATAAAGATCTACAGTACAGTTATCCAGAAAACCCCAGGACCCAAGCATTCTGGACTACAGGTCCCATACCTGTACCATATGACACAGTACATTTGACAGACTTCATCTGCTTGTTCTGAGAGTGGGCCTTCACGTCTGATTATCTGGCAGCCCTAGAAGGCTCAGTCTAAACACTGATCTAATCACTTCACAATTTTAATATATAAAGGGAAATTTTAAGCCAAGTTTTTAATGCCAATCAGGAAATGTTTGAACGTTTTTAAAGGTATCTTCCTCCTCATCATAAAGGCAACCTGTGTGTATTTAGCTTGGTAAACTATAACTGTTTGTTTCTTTTATAGAGCAAAGTAGAAGAGATGATTTAGAAGCATTAGGGCATATGTTCATGTACTTCCTGCGAGGCAGCTTACCGTGGCAAGGCTTGAAGGTACAGTATAAATTTTTCAGCAGATTTTGAATATTTAACTTGATGTTAAAGAGTATAAAAGCCTCCTTATACATTCAAGTAACTTAATGAGTATTTTGGTCTTCTGTTTTGTTGGATTTCAGTTGATGATCACTTTATTTAATGTGTTGTCTTTGATTTTTATAGGCTGACACATTAAAAGAAAGATATCAAAAAATTGGAGACACAAAAAGAACAACACCAATTGAAGTGCTTTGTGAGAACTTCCCAGGTAAACAGACAAGAATCTTTTTACTGTTTGTTCTATTCATAGTCCTCACGTGAACCTGTCAGGGCTTTGACAAAGTATGTTCCTATTTGTCAGTTTGTTGGATTACCAATGAGGAAAGTTGATGTTACATAGTTATAAAGTTAAATTGGGTTGAAAAAAGACAAAGTCCATCAAGTTCAACCCCTCCAAATTAAAACCCAGCATAGACACACACACACACACACCCCTCCACTCTTTCACACAAACCATATATGCCCATAGCTATACTAACTGTAGAGTTTAGTATCAAAATAGCCTTTGGTAATGTCTGTCCAAAAAATCAACCAAGCAAGGACATCTAGGAAGTGCTGAATGGAAAGTGAAAGTAATTTTCTGCCCCGCCTCTATGAGGCATAGAGGAGTGGCAGACAATATTTGATTGACAGCGGAGATTTTTAAATTAGCTTAAACCAGCTATGAATAAAATTGTATTTCATGTTTAATTTGAAAAGGACTTTTATTATACAGGTTATTGTGTCTGGATGACAGGTCCACTTTAAATATTTACAGTCCTTAGAAGAAAATTGCCAGTGTTGCTCATAATTACATTAGTGTTAGAACAGGAGAGAATAAAGATTATTTAAAGGAACAGTTCAGTGTACAAATAAACTGGGCAAATAATTTATATGTACAAACTAAAAAATTTTCAATTATAGTTGGTTAAGCAAAATTGTAATGTATAGAGGCTGGAGTGACTGGATGTCTAACAGAACACTACTTCTTGATTTTCAGCTCTCTAACTCCGTCAACGATTTGAAGGGGGTGCCACCTGCGACATAACTTTTCAGTGAGTTGGCAATTGATACTTAGCATGCAGCTCAGATTCAAAAAGTTATGACCCATGTGCTCCCCCCTTTAGTAATTGATTGGTTACTGCCTGGTAACCAATCAGTGGAAACCAAGAGAGCTGTAAAGTACGAAGTACTGTTCTGTTATACATCCAGGCACTCCAGCCTTTATACATTACATTTTTGGCTAGCTAACTAACTATATTAGAAACATTTTTTATTTTGCACATACAATCTATTTACCCAGTTTTTATTTTTACCCTGAACAATTCCTTTAAGGTTTTGTATGGCCTTTGTTTTGAAAATGTTCTCGCCTGTAAGATGACCAGTTTTGACCTATGCATTGTGTGACATGTTTATTTTTCTGTGTGCATCTGTGAAGGTTGCAGAACCTGGTCCAAAATGTTGCCAGGTACTAATAAAACATTTTGTATGTAACTGTGGGACATGTACTAATAAAACATTTTGTATGTAACTGTGCAAGGCCCAGAGTGCATCCTGCAATTTTTCCTTCTACATTTCCTGAAGAAGTGGAGCAGCTCCTGGGCACTTTTGTCAGAAACACTTTATACACTTTATAAAAATAACCGTTACTCTTTGAGAGGGGATTTTGAAGTAATGATCTGTAAATAATGCTCTTTAAAATTATAGATCATATATCAAAGTATAGATCATAAAGCATTAAAATGGCAGTGTATCTAATTCACTGTTTAATTACCATATTTAGGTTTCTCATATTCTTAGCAGTAGACTTCTGATGTACAACTGTAACATTTGTTCATTTTTAGGGGAACCTAACACAATACATTGTTTCTTTTATTCTTACAGAAGAGATGGCGACATATTTACGCTATGTAAGAAGACTAGACTTTTTTGAGAAGCCTGACTATGACTACTTAAGAAAACTTTTTACAGATTTGTTTGATCGTAAAGGATATATGTTTGATTATGAATATGACTGGATTGGAAAGCAGCTGGTAAGCAAAAGAATGAATAGATTAAAGGAACAGTAACAGAAAATGGAAGTGTTTCAAAGGAATAACAATATAATATACTGTTAGCATGCACAGGTAAAACTGGTCCAGCTCCTGTTTAGCCATGGGGGCAGCCATTCAAGAACTGCAAACACTCGATAACATATAAATTCTGTATAATCTAATTGTATACTACACTTCATTTCTGTTATGTTGTGTATCTTGTGCCTTATTTCCTTTTTAAGCTCTGTAGGGCTGCCCCCATACTACATATCAACTTGTTTATACAAACTATAGTAGAATGTTTGAAGCAAACACACTAGTTGTGACAGTACATTATATTTTCCTTAAAACAAGTACACATTAATCTCATTAAGTTAATGAGATTTATATTATATATTTACTTTTCAAAATAACCAAGAAAGGGCATTACTGCACCAGAAGCCTAATAAAACAAATAATTTATGCTTTCAAAGTTGGCCCCATGCAATACCAAGACTACACACATGCTCAGTGTGGTCTGATAAGTCAAATAATATCTGCCAAATAAGCCGATACAGCAAGACTGATTAATAATCAGAATATACAGACTGCACTGGGTCTGTGGATAGAAATCGCTATTGGACATTGATACTGCCCTCCCCTTGTTATTCATTGGTTGCTTGTGCACTTGTAAGCAGTCACATAAATTCAAAGGCCATTGATTAATTTCTCCTAAGGAAACTACAGTTGGTGAATGTCTCCCTTGCATTGGCTGCTATCTTGTGTGCATTACTTGAGTCTCACATAGGTATAAAGACCCAGCATATAACAATCAAATCAGCATATACATTAAGCACATCTTTCTATGTATTTGGCCCCATGTCCCCAAACTTAAATATCCCAGCATTGTGACAAGCACACAGCTATGCACATAGGGCTTTCACCTGGCTGCTATTTTACCCACCAGCCAGTAAAATGAGGCATTTTCCCAATGTTATAAAAAGGGCAGACATATAAACACAGGAAGGCCAGTATTTTTTCCAAATTACCCTAGCAACCATGCACTGATTTGAATAAGAGACTGGAATATGAATAGAATAGCGCTTGAATAGAAAGATGAGTAATACGGTGGCAATAACAATAATTGAGTAGCCTTACACAGCATCTGTTTTTTTATATGGAAAGCTAGAAAGAGTCAGAAGAAGGCATAGAAGTAAAATACTAAAATTGAATTGAAAAGTTGCTTAGAATTAGCCATTTTATAAACATACTAAAAGTCGGCTTAAAAGTGAACCACCCCTTTAAAACTTTCCTTTAAAGGGGTAGTTGACATTATCTCTTTCACTGCCAGTCAATTTGGTACTTTTATTGCCAAACAGTTTTTGAACATTTTTTGCTTTTTCAATTTAGGGGCCTTTCCTGGGGGAAAGTATATAACATTGTCAGGACAATCTAAGAAAACTACCAAAACATAACACAGCTCTTGCAAAATGTTCTGAACACCAGGAGTTTACCAGGATGGCCAATATGCATAGATATACAAAAGTATGTGCTTATGTATGGATCCCAAATGAAAATAGTGCATATACTATGTGTTTTATGCTAAAACACATAATTTGGGTAATGTAATAAAAGGCACTAAGTTTGCCCAGGGGCAATAACCCATAAAAACCAGGTAGCATTTAATGGTCACCTGTTTAAAAGCAAGCATCTTATTGGTTGCTATGGGTTACTGTCCCTGGGCAAACTTAGTGCCTTTAATTACATGGGGTAGGGAATAATACAGGGATAGAAATTGCGTAATTTGGGGTCAAAATAGTCATCCCATAGTCAAGCTGCCATTACATGTAATAGGTAAAGTACAGGTGTGCGCATTTTATCTTATCATTTCTGTATAGAATACAGACAAAATAAGATGACTGTGCTAAGGGGATGTGCTTGTATTTCTCATTTATTTGTACAGCTTGTTTGACAGAACTTTTACCATTTAAAGTATCACTTGAAAGACACACTCCAGAACCAACATGAACACACCCTCTCAAGACTTGTTCCATTCTAGAAAATGGCAGCCACTTGCAACTTACCCCCAAACAATGAAAAATGTCAGCTGAGCCCTGCCTGAAAGTGGCTCCCTCCATTCAAGGCTATTCTCCAGCACTCCCCAAGTACAAATGTCAGTTTTCTCCTCACAAACCCCATTATAAGACAGCCACCCTCCACACACACATGTCCCCCCCACAAGTGACAGACCTGCTTCCACCCAGTGCTCACTTTACTTTCCCTCACACACAGACACTCAATGAAGCCCTCCTCCCTCCCTGTCAATCACACACTTGTCCCTACTCCCTCATTCAGCCACACCCTCCTCTTCCCCCCCTGTGAAAATGACATTCCAGCCTCCCAAAACACACAAAAAACTTAGGGTTCACCTCCTTCAGGTCAGCCCCTTCACATAACAAACATCTGTGTAAATACATGCTGCAACACCAAGTCCTATCAGAGGAGTTCTCCTCTCCTCACACAATGGCCTAACCCCCTCCTACAGAGCAGTGTGTATGCAAATTAACCACACTGATTAGGGATCAGAAGCTCACTGACATGAGAAGCAGCCAATCCGAGTTAAGCTTCAGGAACTGCTGCATTTGTGCACTTCCTGTGCTTCTGCCAGGAGTGTGTATGATGTAAAACAAGGAAGTACAAGAGTCACTGTAGCGTTTTTGAGGTTGTTCCCCCCCCCCCCATGATGAAGGGACCCCATCTGCAAAGGGATCCATCTGAGGTGAATATCTCATCAACTGCACATTTTTGGTTAAACATTTATATGGCAAAGCTTGTTATTTTTTCATGAACTGTTACATTTTTGAATGTTCTATGAAGGTGAACAACCCCTTTAATAAATCTAAGTTTTTGGTTGCAATAGTGTGACTTTCTTCAGATATACATATATACAGACTCTTTCTTCCCCTAGTGTTAGGCATCCCCTAAGACAGTGATCCCTAAACAGTAGCTCGTGAGCAACATATTGCTCTCCAAACCCTTGGATGTTGCTCCCAGTGGCCTCAAAGCAGGTGCTTCTTTTTGAATTCCAGGCAAGTTTTGGTTTCCTAAAAACCAGATGCACTGCCAAACAGAGCCTCAATGTAGGTTGACAATTCACATAGAGGCTACCAAATGGC
>CM044431.1:185890113-185928904 GCA_024363595.1 Xenopus borealis | reverse complement strand
ATATATATATATAACCTTTAAAAGGGTTGTTCACCTTAACTTTTAGTGTGATGTGAAGAAAAATATTATGAGAGAATATGCAGATGGTCTAAATTTTCTATTATTTGTGGTTTTTGAATTTTTTTAGCAGCTCTCCAAGGGGCTGGTAACATATGTGATACCTCATTACTGTTTGGAAACCCACATTTTGAAGTCTTTAGAAGTAATTTATATTTTAGACAGTTGTTAATTTTTATTATTTCTTTCTCTATAGCCTACACCTGTTGGACCTATCCATGCAGACCCTGCACTTTCATCAAACAGAGAAGCACACCAACACAGAGATAAAATTCAGCAAGCCAAAAATCAGGTAATACACACGTCTAATTCACATACACCCTCTTGCTGCGATATCAACTTCCTCAGATGTGTTATTTCAAATTAACATCTAATTTGTCAAGTAGATACACAAGCTCTGGTGCTACTTAGTTGCTAATTTATGGCATCAACCTGTTGTTCAATACTTTTGCTTTCTATACATTTTACATTAAGGAGCATATTTTTAGAGTGGCAGAAAAGAATTCATGAGTGCATTGCATATTTTTAAAGCTCCATTGTAGTTCTTATGCCTGACTCATCATAATATAATGCTATTGTTTTTTAAATCTGTTACTTAGAGCTAATTAACATATTTATAAAGTTGTGTGTTTCTTTAACATTAAACTAATGTTACACATTTTTTAGACAATATCATACTTAGTGTAACACATTCGTCAATGAAACACATTCTTGCAGGACATTTTTTCTGTTAAAGGGATTCTGTCACGGTTGTTATGGTTTACTTTTTATTTCTAAATTACATTGTTTACATTGCAAATATGTGACTACCATTTAAAATTTTATTTTTGAACCAACAAATGTTGTGGAGGCAGCCATCTCATTGCATGGGGACTGAGTTTTTGAGAGGAAGCCAGCACTTTAGGATGGGACTGCTTTGAAACAGCTATTGTTTCTCTTCGTCTCA
Source organism: Xenopus borealis (assembly GCA_024363595.1). NCBI lineage: Eukaryota > Metazoa > Chordata > Amphibia > Anura > Pipidae > Xenopus > Xenopus borealis. The sequence goes on along the minus strand of CM044431.1, from coordinate 185,927,901 downwards.
TTGTTTTTTTTTTACCACTACCTAGGTTGTGCTGGGTTTTTTTTTTCTTTGATGCTCATTTCTACCACTAGGCTAGGGAGTGCCTTTAGCAGTACAAACAATTGTTCAGCAGAGGTGTCGGGTAGCTTCTATTTGGTTAGCTACCAATTGTTCTGTTGGTAGGCAGCTGAAGGTAGGTGGTGATATCACACCAACTTGCAGTGCAGCAATAGAGAGTGACTGAAGTTTATCAGAGCAAATGACCTGAGGGCACCTAAGAAACTGACAATATGTCTAGCTGCCCCATACCAAATTTCCAAATTAAATATAAAAAACTGGTTTGCTCTTTTAAAAAATGGATTTCAGTGCAGAAGTCTGCTGGAGCAGCACTATTAACTGATGCATTTTGAAAAAAACATGTTTTCCCGCAATAGTATCCCTTTAAGTTTGGTCTATGTGAATGCCATTGCTTACTCTCCTTTATAAATATGCTGGTTGACCACTTCTTTTGCATAGCGTCTCCATTTTTTTGTGTGTGTGCCAGAATACTTTAAATGGCTCTGTGGCATCTGGGTTTGATTCCTGGTGAAAGCTTCTGTGTCGGCTCTTTATGAGAATTCCTTGCACCTGAGTGCCTATGTTTGTATATCCAGTATGCTTTCTCATAGCTTGTAGTAGACCCCATCCAACACCAATCCTTTCCCCCTTCCTTTGGCCTTGAACTTGCTCACTAATGCAGATGACATCTTCTTGGACTTATCTCCCTCCAGTAATTCATGTAACTTGAGAGTTCTGCATTCAGTCCCTGACTTTGCTAAGGTAGCTGCTGGAGTGATGCTCAGTGTCTATGTTGATACATATTCTAGCTTGTGTAAGGGAGCTCAGTATTGCACATATACTATTCTAAAAGTGAAACATGCCAGCATGCAAGGCATAGGGGCATGTAATAAGAAGACTCGCACTTCTCCTTCCAAACGGTAACTGTATGAGCTGATAGGCATTGTGGAGAACTTTATGCTTCAAAATATGTGAAGTCTACTTCAAGTCCTCCCTTGAGACTAAATATTGAGATCTGGCAGTAGGAAATCGTTGACCATTTTTTTGATATATTGTAACAATTGCTTTCATTTTCATTGCATATATCGCAGATTGTGCCCTTGATAAGCTTTTGAATTTTTCTAAGTATCATAATATGGAAGTTTTTCATGCAAGGTTATCCATATGTTTCGCATTCTCTGCACACTAGATTATATATATATACATATGCACTTACAGTTTCTTAATAGCATGACATCTGGTGAACTAGTGAAGTGCTGGTAAAATAGCATCCAGTCCACATGTACAGAAACGAGAATTTATCCTGAAGGGCAGCAACCAGATATGTCGCCAATTGTGCTTAAATTGCACAGATTGTTTAAGTTTCAGGAGCATAAATAGTTTTTTGTTTTTTTTGCTTATCAACAACATAATGAAGGATGTATCCATTTCAGCTTTCCCAATAAATATCCTATTCCCATCTAAATCTTCAGATTGTCTGAAACAATTGATTACTACACTTTAGATTAAAAAACATGCACCACGGCCATGTAAGCATCTATTGGTAGTGAACGTGCCTAGTCTAGTGCCCACTGTCTAGTGGGAAAAACATGCATTAAACCTTGTTCTATACACAAGATTATGCAGCATTTGCAAACTGAAATTAAAGAGATAGTGACATCTGAAATTAAAACTTTTTTTTATGCCTATCATAACATTGTCTTTGCATGCTATTTATAATGTTGCCATAAAAAGTATTTACTGATGATTTTATGTTACCTATCTGATCCCCCATGTTTCTCTATGAGGGGGCTGCCATATTTGTCATATCAGCATGACCCATAGGTAATTTTTTGTGTACATTAATATTTTGAAAAGTTGTTTTTTAGTGTCAGTATCACTTTAAGTATGTCAGTGCAATTTTTAAATGGCAGGATCACTTTTTTTCCAGAAAGGGGAAGGAACTGGAGTTAGGGGAGGGTGCTTACCAAAAATAATGCTCGTCTGGATTTCTTTCCCATTTATATTTTCTAAAGAGCTGTCTGACTTTGGCCTTTCAGCTGTGCCATCACTATTTCTCTAGGTCCCATCGGATAATGTTTATACTGTGCTGCAGTTGCATAAAACATCAGTTGGTCTATCTTGCTTCCTTTTGGCATGATTCTCCTGCAAAATTCTGTGGGTATCTGTTTGTGTAGCCCACATTTAAGCCATTTAGCATTTTAGCCATGCATCTGCATTTAAATGATCTAAGCGGTTTGCTGATCAATTGTTATGGGTTCCTGCACTAGGGTAACAAGAGTGAGGCAATATGAATGGGCATGCAGCATGTTGGCCCTGATTGATACAACAAGGGGAGATAAGGAATTGTTTTGTGCACCCTTGATCATAGCTCTCTTAATTATGAAAACCTACATGCTTATATGTCCACACACAATGGGTATTCAAATTAATAATGTAGTAGCTGAATGAAAATAAGATTCTTACTGTATATACATGGTTAAGCAGAGTATATTGTTTTAGTGGGGTCAGTGAACAATGTACTGGGATGCTAAAGGCAACTTCTGTAATATTATTGCATATATTATTATTAGACCTCTGCTACCTGGAAACCCATTGTCCAAAAAGGTCAGAATAACAGGAACGCCATGTCCCATAGACCCCATTTTAATCAAATAAAGAAAGTTTTAAAAATAGTAAAACAGAACTTGTACTTGATTCCAACTAAAATATAATGATTATTTATTGTATGCAAAACAATCCTACTGGGTTTGTTTAATGTGTAAATAATTTTTTTAGCAGACATCAGGTATTGCGATCCAAATTACAGAAAAACCACTTATCCAGAAATGCCAGGTCACTATGATGTAAATGTGATCACTGAGGGGTGCCTCAACTTTGTCACCCCCAAGTATAAAAGTACTTTCCTTCTCCTTTAAATAAAGAATACTACAGATTCTACTGTGGTGTAGAAAATTTTATTTTTTTCTGACCAGATTCTAAGAAGCCATTTTCATTGTTGCTGTTTTACTTACCATTCCTTTAAAGTTGTATGAGTAGGCACATTTAATTATTGAAGTGTTTGAGTAAAAAAATAAATTGTTAAAGAATTTAAGGTTTACTGTTACATGTCCAAAGCTTTTATAATGCATTCTCTAGGAGATTATAGCACCTTTAAAAGCATAATCAACTGCTAACTGACAGCTGAAGAAGAGAGAAATAGTGATGCCTTTTAAAAAACAGCTGCCTTAGACTAGGGTTGTGCCCCTCAAGTGTTTCTGTGGCTTCTAGGCTGCTCAAAGGGAGCTCCACTGCCCTTTATTGGTGTCCTTGCAATTATTTTTGTAGTCTGGCCCCCAAATGTATATTATAATGAAAACTGGAACTAGTTCAACAGTGCTGCTTTAGAGTATGCGAGTGTACAAAGTGAGGCCGAAGTTTTTTCAACGCTAATAACAAAAGAAGAAAAATCTAAGATTGCTGTTAATTTCCTTATACATTTGTTTACAATGTTTACCACTATCGTATTTTAGTAAAATGAGTAATGTCCATTTTTTGCGACCCGCATTCTTACACGCCTGGACTTGCTACCCGACCCCAACCCACAAGTACCTTATCCACAAACCTGACCCCACGACCCACTGTCCATCAAAAATCAGGAAGTGCTGTCATGCTGCCAATCAAGAATCAAGAAGTGCTGTCATGCTGCCAATCAAGAATCAGGAAGTGCTGTCATGCTGCCAATCAAGAATCAGGAAGTGCTGTCATGCTGCCATTCAAGAATCAGGAAGTGCTGTCATTCTGCCAGTCAAGAATCGGGAAGTGCTTTCATGCTGCCAATCAAGAATCAGGAAATGCTGTCATTGTTAAACGGAAGTGACATCATCGGAAGTCGGCGTGGTCAGAAAAACAAGTAAAAATCACTATTGCGGAGACCTGCGACCCACAGAACTGCCGACCCGCATCTATACCCGCACCAGGAAATTCTACCTGCAACCCGCAGGTTTTTGCGGGTAACCCGCGGTTACCCACGGGTACCTGACCTGCTGTAGGACTCTACCCTGAAACATTTGGTTTCATGATTGTTAATTGAATATAGTTTATTTCACAATTTAAAAAGTACAAGTAAACGGTTTCCTAAAATGGTTTTCTGAGATGATTTAATGTGATAGTTCTGTAGAATGAGCTATGTTTCATCCCTGTTTATCTTGCTGGAAAAGCACAAAAAATACAGCATTCTACATAGTTTTATGTTGCCCTGTTGCTCCTTTTCAACCCCTTGGCTACACAGCCGTTCATCTGTATAAACTATATTCGAGGGTCTGAAGCAGACATCCAGTTCGTACCACTAAAGAATTTATCACATCTATTCAAATACTCTATAGAAGTCAATACCTTATGGGTATTTATTTTTTGGTTGTTTATACAAACTCGCAGCACATATTATCTAACTTTACTAGCCCATACTAAACTATGCTTTACTAGAGCTTTTACTAGTAACTAGTTTGCATGATCTATCTTTTTCTTTTCTTTTGATTTTTTTTTTTTTTACAGTAATTGTAGCTATATGTAGTTTGGCAGACTTTGCTTGCTGTGTTCTTGTGCTTATTTGATTTCTCATATTGTGACGATGCATGAGGTGTTTTAATATGTTTTGGGTTTTTCTCCCTCCTCTTTCATGCATGCTTTATGCATTATATAATGGCCAGTCGGCAGACCACAGGGCAGCTTGGGACTCCCAGCAGGCCAACCCCCATCACCTAAGAGCTCACCTAGCAGCTGACAGACATGGTGGCTCGGTACAGGTATTTTCTGCTTCTTTGCATGTCTGAATTCTTGCACATCCTGTAAACCCAGAGTTACCCTCAGACCCATTAGCATGGTTTCTGTTTGTATTTTTTTTAGTGTTCTATGATATATATATATATATATATATATATATATGTGTGTGTTTGAAAACTGTTAATGCACTATTGGAATTTAAGGAATTTGGCCTTTAGTCTGTGGCATGTATTGGTTTACTTTAAGTTTTTTTTGGTCAAACATTTTATGAATTGTTGGTATTGTTACTAATGTTTTATAGCACCTGCAAAATTCCTGTAAAATAAAGATTAAGATTTTTTTTTTGTTTAGTATAGAGGAGGTAGAATAAAGGTGTTGTCTTAGTAAGATGGCACACTAGTAGTCTTTCAAGGCCAAAAACACAATTTAGAGCAGTGCTAACACTGTGAAGTATTTATGGGACAAGACCGCAAAAGGTGGCAGGGCTTTGTGGCTCTTTTCTGCTGCGTGGAAAGCACACAAGTTTACCGTCAGCCTTAAACTCTGCTTTACACGACTCCACTTAGACTCTGTTTAGTTAATGCAGACCAGCTTTCTCCAGATATCATAATGTTTAATTTGTGACATTGTGGAATGTCACAAAAATATACAGACCAATCCTGGAAAATTCTGTATTTCACACATTGCTTTGCCGTTGATTAGATGCTACAAAAGCACTTCTGTTTAAGGCCTTGTTTGCCAAGCTAACAAATTGCTATTTATTTATCACATACTTTACTTTTGTATTTATTCCTGCTCCCAAAGATTGGCAGATTCAGCTTCATCTATCACTGACAGTCTGCCATGCCTTATTTGACTCTTTATCTTTGCACACAGAAACTATAAATTATGTCTAGCATATGCAATCACTGCATCAGGCTCCTTTAAGAACAAATATGCAATTACATTTTTGCATATAGAACATCTGAGTGTGTTACGAGAGGGAAAAACCTTGGTATCTGGGAGGTGTGTCTGGCAGCTTGGGTAAGACTTCAACTGCAAAGTGGGTCATTACCCCTTCATAGAAGCTAAAGATAAGCCCAATCTTTAGAGGGATTGTTGGGATCAATCCTAATATATATGTATCTTTAGATATATGGAAAAACAATAGCCTGTAGATCCTTGTATGTGCTGTACATAGTACTTTTACTGGGTTTCTTTAGGGAAAAGATAAAGAAGGGAGGGGTTTGCATCATCCGGGGTAGTTTTTGTCAAATAATGTCTGTTAAAGTAAGGTTTACAATAACTGTATTCCAGATACCCTTTTATTTACACATCAGTTGCAGATAAACAGACTCTACTAGCAGATTATGCATTTGCAAACAGTAGTATTAACATTAGGTAAAAAAAGTAGTCAGTCATAGTTACATAGTTAATTTGGGTTGAAAAAAGACAGTCCAAGTTCAACCCCTCCAAATTAAAAACCCAGCATACACACACACCTCCACTCTTTCATACCTCCACTCTTTCACACAAACCATATATGCCCATAGCTATACTAACTGTAGTTTAGTATCAAAATAGCCTTTGATATTATTTCTGTCCAAAAAATCATCCAAGCCCCTCTTAAAAGCATCAACAGAATCAGCCATCACATCATCACCTGGCAGTGCACTCCACAACCTCACCGTTCTAACTGTGAAGAACCACCTACGCTGCTTCAAATGAAAGTCCTTTTCTTCTAGTCTGAAGTGGTGGCCTCTGGTTCGGTGATCCTCTTTATTGGTAAAAAGTTCCATTGATATTTGTCTATAATGTCCTCGAATATATTTGTAAAGTGTAATCGTCCCCTCGCAAGCGCCTTTTTTCCAGAGAAAACAACCCCAACCTGGACAGTCTCACTCATAATTTGTCTTCCATCACTCTAACCAGTTTAGTTGCACGACTCTGCACTCTCTCCAGCTCATTTACATCACTCTTAAGGACTGGAGTCCAAAACTGCACTGCATACTCCAGATGAGGCCTTACAAGGGATCTATACAGAGGTATAATTATGTTTTCATCCCTTGAGTTTATGCCCTTTTTTATGCAAGACAGAACTTTATTTGCTTTAGTAGCTACAGAATGACACTGCCCAGAATTAGACAATGTCAGAAATGAAAGGTAGATAAAGAAAAAATTACCTATACAATTGCAACCTCCCATCTATATTCGATACAGCTTCATAATGATGTGTGTGTGTGTGGCATTAAAACATAACTTTTAATAAATTACATAAAAATTAGTCCAGCGTTATGTTGTTAGGTTAAAAATATGGGTCCGGCAGGACACCATACTGTGAAAATAATCGGCCTGGGAAAAATAGTATAGGTCCGAAGTTCTATTATAGCAGTGGCCACTAGTACAGTGAAGGTATTCCACCACCCCACTTGCGTGAGCCGCAGGGGTTAATATGGTCCGTTTCGATCTAACATGTGCCTCAGTCTAACTGGCTCTGCGTCACTTCGTGCCTCAGCCACCAATAGCTATCGACCCGCCTGCTGATGCCCTATCTGACTTGTGCCTCAGGCACTGTGACTTTCTGTCTAAGCAGCTATTCTGTCTAGCTTGTGCCTCAGGCACCGTAGCTAACTGACTATCTAGGCATGGCCTTGTGCCACGGGTACTAGCAGAAAAATAGCAGGAACGGACCCTAAGAAAAGACCAAAAACTACCCGCCCACCCTCACCTCCCGAGGGTGCTCTCCCAATCTCGGAGTCCCCAGGAGAATGGTAGAAACAGTTGGTGCGAACTCTGCCTGCCACAAACTAAATAGCGCCGACGCGCGGTTCGCCCGATCTATACGGGCTTTGTAATAGGCGTAGAAGTACTGAGCGGTCTGCCTCTATTTATAACCACGCAGCCGCCCGTTACGATTCAAATCAACCAATCATCACATGGGCCCAACATCAGAAAGAGGCGATCGGGGATAGCGAGTAAGAAAAAGACCCGGTGCATAGATCAATCACCGCATAATGCATTACTCTAGTCCGCTAATTGTATCCTAGTAGATTGATCCTGGGACCCGATCGTCGTTAGGTACAGCTTTTACTCCCCAATCGCTACAATATTCGTTCTGATCGCTTATACTATTATCCACTTTGGTTCACATACTTGTAGTGCTTATTGGGAATTAATCCGATCACTATCCTGTACATATTGGTGATTGCTCTGATAGCTACTCTGTAATGTAACGTTCCAAATCATTACTTTATATCTCGGCAGCTGCTTGCTGACACATATTGCTAAACCAAACCGTTACTTTGTATGGTACCTCTTTATCAGAGTAATCAAATTGCCACTTTCTGTCGATACATCGCAACAGACTACCAATATGCTCTTGTCACTCCCTTCAAATAGGGTGTATAAGCCAGAGAGGTATTGATAGAGTGACCAGGATAACCTGTGCCATAGTAGTTAGACTTGCCTGGTCAATATTAATGTTTAAGGAAGAAAAAGCCGACCATACACCCCTATTACATGAATCTCATTACATCTCCGAAATAGTTATTTTAAATGAAAATATTCATAATGATACTTTCGTTAAGGTCACCACCGACACAAACTCATAGTATTGTTATTCGCTATGAAGTCCAGTATCCTATCCTTTATTAATCCTTCAAAAAGCTTTCCTACCACCGACGTCAGACTAACTGGCCTATAGTTTTGAGGCTGAGAATGGGATCCATTTTTGAATAGCGGCTCCACATTAGCAATTCGCCAGTCTCTCGGCACCATGCCAGAAGTTCGCCAAGTACCCTTGGGTGAATCCCATCTGGCCCTGGTCCTTTGTTTATCTTAACATTTTCTAGTCTCTTTTGAATTTACTCACTTGTGAACCATGCATCATTGTATGTATTAGAATTGGGGCTTATTAACAAGGAAACCTTCATTAACTGGTCCCTCATTTGTGTATACCGATGAAAAGTATTCATTCAGAATCTGAGCTTTTTGCTTGTTCTCATCAACCAGCTGACCCACCTCTGATAATAAAGGTCCTACCCCTTCCTGTTTAATTTTTTTTACTATTAATATATTTAAAAAATAATTTCGGATTCTTTTTACTGCTTACTGCTATATCCTTTTCCGTATCGATTTTAGCTTGCCTGATCGACTTTTTGCATGACTTATTGGCCTCCTTGTACCTTATAAATGATTCAGCTGTCCAGCTAACTTGAAAGCCTTAAAAGCACATTTTTTCTTACCCACCTCAACACCAGCACTCCTATTGAACCAAAAAGGTTTTGTTTTGCAACAATGTTCTTTGTTTACAAGCGGAATATACTGACATGTATATTTATTAAGCAGCATTTTAAAGAATTCCCATTTTTGTTCAATGTTTAACCCTGTGTGTCAGCCAGCAGTTTATCTAGTTTGCTCATATTTTGTAATGTTTTTCAGGGTAACCCCTGAGCTAGATGAGTGGCAGGGTTGCTATAATTGATCCCAACATTCCCTCTAAAGATGGGACTCATGGTGACATCTACTTCATTTATATAGCTTTCCTGGTGATAAACAAGAGAGGCCTCCAAAGATCTTGCTTTGGATTGGTTGATACTGGTATGAGACCTGCTATCTAGAATGCTCAGAGAAATCCAAAGAAACTGTAGCACATTGGTCCAATTTGTACTGCAAAGAAAGTGCTTTTATGGGCTCAAAGTAGACATCAAAAGGTTGGTAATGTTTTAGGCCACACTGAGCCCTTTATCAAACCTTAAGAAAAAGGAAATCATTTGTAAACATTTGGATTGTTTGGATAAAATGAAGTATGTGGTAGATGGCCTTTCCGTAGTGCAGAGCTTTCTGGATAAATATATATAAATATTATATCCTGTGAATGCTATCAGAGCCCACGATTAAGCGCCCTGAATGGGTGCAAAACACATAGGATTCGTCGAGTGCTGGTTAGCCCTATTTTTCTTCCTTGCTATACCGCTTCCTAAAGCTGGGGGTCTGGGGCTGTTGCATCGGACCACATTCTCTACTTGGTGAGACATTCACATTATATTCTGGAGCACCTTGTTCTCTTTCAATCTGCTAAGGAAAGATTGCAGATTTTGTTGTTAAAAAGAGGGCTGTAGGACATGTGTACTAACATTGGAAATCAAGATCTCTGGAGATATTGCCCATAGCAACCAATCAGACTTTTGCTTTTGTTTTCTAACTTGCAGGGGAGTGTTAAATCTAATTGCTAATTGGTTTCCATGGGCAACATATCCGGAGATCTTTATCTCCAATGTTGGTAAACCTGTCCCTTTGTTTAAAGGGGTTGTTCACCTTTAAGTTAACTTTTAGTATAATGTAGAGAGTGATATTCAGAGACAATTTGCAATTGGTTTAAATTTTTTATTGTTTGTGGTTTTATAGTTATTTAGCTTTTTATTCAGCAGCTCTCTAGTTTGCAGTGTCAGCATTTTGGTTTCTAGGGAATTTTTGATTTGGTGGGTGTTTTGTGCGTAATGGTGACAGACAAACAATTTCTGCTTGTAACCAACATTTCTGTATTGAGAAGCTGTGATGCAGATGTCAACGGGAAAGCTTTTTCAAATACAGGACTTAATGATGAGAAGACTTACTTTTTTTAGACTCTACATGGGAAGATATTATGCATTAGTAGATGATAGCATTTTCTTTCTGAATAGTGCAATTTGATATCAATGTTTCAGTAAATAATACATACACTATTAGTACCCCCTATCCAAGGGCTACAGAAACAGAAATACAATTGTATTGAAGTATATATAAATATACAGGAATGGTGTATTACATGCTCATGCGCTTCTGTGATAAACATGAGTAGATGGAACCAAATACAATTTAATGTTTGTTTTTTGTTTGTTGTTATAAAAATGCAAAATAAAAAAACTTTAAAAAAAAATTCATACACAATAAATACAGAATTCTACAGTCTGGCCAACTTAACTATTTTTGTTTTCAGGGTGAGATGTCGGGTGTTTTGGTCAGAATTAAAATAAGACCCCAGTGGGTCCAAAGCTCCTTTCCAATATACATTCATTAAACATTTTCAGTGGTTTAAAAGTTGTTTAAATATGTATTTGCAGTGGAAAGCAGAGTTGGTTTAGCCCTTTTCTGTTCTCAGGGTGTGACTCTTAAAACTGCATAAAAGGAGTCTGTTAACTGTATTGCAATATTATTTTAGGAGTCAGAGGATGAAGAGGCGCCGCTGCAAGCTCAAATATTCAGTTGTCCTGTTAGTGAGCAGCGCACACTGGGATTTTTAAAACTTCTTATTTTATTGTCAAACCATTAAAAGCATAAAGCAAAGATCAACGTTTTGGTCTGGGTCTGGGACCGTTATCAAGATCACACCTATTAAACAGCTATTAAAAAAAGAAAAAGCTATTAAAAACAAAGCTTTATATATATACTTACAGGATACTTATGAGAAGTTAATAAAGTATTGAAGAATTTTACATGGGAGTGCTGGTTCTGTGAAGTTATACATATATATATATATATATATATATATATATATATATATATATATATATATATATATATACACAAACACACAGAGAATGCAACAGGAAGTTAAATCCCCAACTCACATCACAAAGATACATTCTAGTTTAAGAATGTCATAATATACAATGTCTACTCCTAACTGATAAGTGGCAACACAGTTGTATATGCATCTAATTAACAAAATTATGACCAACCATTACAGCGAAAATACTATGTATCAATCTTAACTAAGATTGATACGTAGTATTTTCACTGTAATGGTTGGTCATAATTTTGTACAGAACATACTAGGGGGGAAATTCACTAAGCTGGGAAAATTCGCTAGCGTTGCTTTCGCTAACGTTCACCACACTTCGCCAGGTGAATTTTTGCCAGCGCTATGCAAATTCACTAAAGTGCGAAGTTACGCTAAGGTCGGCGAACGGTACCGTAGTTGCGCTAGTGTTACTTCGCCAAACAAAGTGCATTTACGCTAGCGATGCCTAATTTGCATACGGTGCAAATTTCCAAGTCTAATAGAAGTATATGTTACAGCCACTACATTACACTACACAAGCCTAGGAAACCTTTAATAAAATAAAGTTGTCCTATTGCCCTACATGTGCCCCCTGTGTAGCTGAGTTGCCATATGTTAGGAAAATGTAGTGGAAGGAGGGTACACCCCCAAAAAAAATTCGATCTTTTTCAGACTATCACCCTAGAATGGTAAAACACGCCAGCGTTTTTTTTGGGACTTAGAAAACATTTCCAATTTTTTTTTTCAAACTCCTATCTATTGTATTGAACTTCGCCAGGTCTGACCTAGCGAAGTAAAGTCTAGCGTAAGTGGTAACGTTCAGGAAAATGGTCATCTCAGTGAATTTGCGTAATTACGATTCTTCATCAGTGCGCAACTTCGCCTGGCGTAAGGGTGCGAAGTTGCGCTAGTCTATCTACTTCGCTTCGAGTCAGTGTTAGTAAAATTACAAAGTTACGAATTTACGTCACGCTGGCGAATTAGCGCTAGCGTTAGACACTTAGCGCTTTAGTGAATTTCCCCCTAGAGGTTCACTCTTAAGTGCTATTGTCCAGGAAAGAGATCTTAAAAGGCAAATATATATCACCTACACAACCAAATAGAAAATTTTCATAGCTCTTTTCTGAGCACTTTTATAATTTCTATTAGGTTTTTTATCTTTGAATTTTTATGACATTAGCAGTTCAACACTGCTAGAATGTTCTGTGTTGGTGGCTGCCAAACAGAATGGCAAAAGTTTAATTTGCCGAAGCAGGAAACCTATTTCAGCTTAGTTCTATGGCTCAGCTGATCTGACATGTTTTGTTTAACAGGTATCCATTCTGCTTTTAAATACAAATCTTTCACTCCCTATGTACCTTCAGGTTGCAGTTGTGTAAACAGCAGAAGCATTACATTTTAAGATCCTGGTTATACCAGTGTTTTTGTTTGGAACAGGACAATTGAAAGAAAATGTATATATTCAATATAATTAAAAATGAGGTCTCTTAATTTTCTTTGTAGAGCCAGTGTTTGTGATTAGTTATGCCAGATTAATTGTAACCAACATGTAATATATACTGCTGCATAGTGTATGTACACTTAAACAGTGCACCTTGCCCATAGCTCTGTATTAAATTAGCTTTCATGCAGCATTTTACAGATAGTAATCTTTTAAATAAGGTGATGTTGCATTTGCATCTTAATGCATACATTTTGATATAGGATCACATTCTTAACTGTTTTGTATTTTTTTCAGGTTGTAAGTTCTACAAATGGTGAGCTAAACACAGATGATCCAACAGCAGGGCATTCGAATGCACCAATCACAGCCCCAGCTGAGGTGGAAGTCCTAGATGAAACAAAGTATGTATGCTATAGGAACAGTGATTTGTCAAAACTACAGTTTATCCATCAGGTCTATGGCTCACAGGGAATTCTGTGCTTTCAGAGGCCACTGGAATCCAAAAAGGGCATTTTGACTTTTGCTGTTCTCAGCAAGCAGAATAACTGCCAGAATGCCTCTTCATGTAATCAATCTAAAGGGGTATCTGAAGTCTATTGTGCAGTGATGACTTTGTTCTCAATAATATTTATACATTATCGCATGTTTTATCAATTCAAAATCATTGTAATCTTTTCCTTGGCAATATAGGTGCATGGAGTTTTTGACCAACAGTGAATTAAAACAATTTGGTTCCTTTATTTTCCCAGCATTCTAAACCTTGTGCATTTGTCATATGCCTAGCACACAAAATAGTAACAATTGAAACCTTTGCAATGGAACCAAGAAAATACACTTCTCTGCTTTCAAGCTCAGTAATAGGTAGCAAAGAGAACAGCCTTTTCCTGCAGATTCAGTGAGTCTCATATTGTTCACACTGAGGTTTGAAAACAAGCTCGATTGACAAATAACATGCCAGATAAGATTACATCACAAAAAAGCATCAAGACGCAATTTATTTTCACATAGTATTACATATCCTTTGATGTAATGCGACTTTGGGAAGTTGAAAATAAATCTATATTTGCAACAAAAATGTATATAGAGATAGATACAGATAGTTAGATAAATATAGAGACATGTACATGTAGACACAGATCTAGAAATATATATTTATATATTAGCCATTATACCACCTGTTGCGGTAAAGAAATTGTTTAAGCCTTTGGGCACACTGAGGGTCCATAAGTTTAGCTTTGATTTAGTCTGAGACTGAACACAGGTGAAGAAGAAAATATTTGAAGCAACTGGCAAATACCCAAAGTATGTGTCTGCCATATGCATATGTGTATTAATAAACTTTTTTTATCATAGTAATGATAATTTATTTTTTTTTTTTTAAATCTCTGAAAAGTACAGTAGTACATGCTTTTAATGAAGAATGTGTTTAGGTCTAATGTGGCTAAGCGTCTGATTCTCTCCTTTTTCCCTTGTGTTCTCCCTGCGCATAGCTGCCAGAAAGTGTTGAACATGTGGTGAGTTGTCCTAATTCAGATGCAAGCAGAACAAGCTCCATTGAGCAGTCCTCTTATTTTTTACAAATTCAGAATGAAAAAAAAAAAAGAATCTAATTTATAATTTGTATATCCCTTTTAGTCAGTTATTTTCCAATGTAAATCTGATCATCTATGCTTTCTAGGAGCTGTTCTGTCTGCAATGGTTTATTTTTGTGCCAGTGGAATAGATGTTTGTGCACTTGTATCAAGCGTATGTGCTACACACAGTGTATGTCCCTACACTTGCCACTTGTCTGATCATTTGAACTGCCATTCAGGTTATTAGAATGGGGACTTACCCCTGGGATCACTTAGTTATTTAATTTATTACTGATATGTAAGCCAACACTGGGGCTCATTTATAAACACTGGCAAATTTGCACCTGGGCAGTTTCCCATTGCAGCCAATCAGTGACTGGGTTTTTACAGGAAACTGACGGTTAAAGTGATTCTGACACTAAAAAAATGAATTTTATCATATGAATGTACATTACACGTTACCTATAGGTCATGTTGCTCATTTTTTGCGGAGAGCTTTGTTTTTGTATATAATTGTTAGTTGAATTTCCTCAGCCTGACTCTCTGACTCTCTGACACTCTGACTTTGCCAACCAAACAGTCCCTGCTCAGTCTGTTAGTTAAAGTTTCTAATTATAACAGATGCCTGCTGCACAAGTATGGCAGCCCCCTCATACAGGAACATGGGTGATCAGACAGGTAACGTAAAAGCATCATGCAAAAACTTTATGGCAAAGTTAGAAGTAGCTTTCAAAGCCAATATTATAATAGATGTAAAAAAGAGTTTGACTTCAGGTGTCAGAATCTCTTTAAGCACTGAAAGCAAACATTTACTTAGTTGCCTTAGGTTACTGGCCAGGTGCAAATTTTCCCATTCTTTATAAATGTGCCCCATTGTGCTCTAATGGTTTAGAAGTGTCTTAAACCACCCACTCCTGTTTGCTTACCTATTTTACCCTATATTTTTAGTTTTAAGTTGGGAGAACTGGGGAAAGTGTTATTACTTTAACTGCCACTCATCCTTGCAATCCCATGGGCCTTTAATATAAATTGATTAAATATACATATATCAATATACATTAATATTTTCTTTGGAGTTTCTTAACATGTGAAAGCTAATGAAAGTGCAATGTACAAAGTGCTAAAATGGACACATCTCCATTTTATTTTTACCCACAATGCCACATATATATAGTTTTTAACTGAAATCCAATTTAACCTTTAAAGTGATTCTGACACTAAAAAAATGAAATTTAACATATGAATGTACATTAATTGTTACCTATAGGTCATGTTGATTATTTTTTGCTGAGAGGTTTGTTTTTGTATATAACTGTTAGCTGAAATGTCTAAGCCTGACTCTGACACCCTGACACTCTTACTTTGCCAGCCTAACAGTCCCATCTCAGTCTGTTAGTTACAGTTTCTAATGATAACAGATGCCGGGTGCACAAATATGTCAGCCCCCTCATACAGGAACATGGGGGATCAGAGAGGTATTGAAAAAGCATCATGCAAATACCTTATGGCAAAGTTAGAAGTAGCTTTCAAAGCCAGTTATTATAATAGAGGTAAAAAATAGTTTGACTTCAGGTGTCAGAATCTCTTTAAGGTCACCCTGTACTTAAAATATGATTCTTTATTTGTTACATGCATAGTTATACAAGTACAACATGCAGTGAAATACATCCTGATCCACTTTTTTAGACTGTGCAAAATTAAAACATACTAGTGAAATACTATGAAAGGATTACAATAAACTTTTTTTTTTAAATTAAGTATAGCAGCAGAGCAGATGTAGTACAAGATGAACCATAAGTGACAGTGAGTGAAGATGGTATAAAAATATAAAAACAGCAGTGCAGTATATGGCAGTATAAAAAAACAGCAGTACAGTACACCAAATAACCATGTTATGGTGATGGTGAAATAAGAGAATGGTGCAATAACAATACACAGTATTAAAGTGCATAGTATGTGGATTGTATAGTACTGTATTATAGTACTGTATTGTGGTGATGTAATGTGTCACATAGATCAAGCAGGTGCAAGTGAAAAAAGAGAGGGGAAGTAGAAGATATGGGTAAGATGGCATAAACCAAATTATTTACTTAAGTGACTGAGTGAAGATTGTATAAAAAGTATAAAAATAAAAAAAAAATCAGTGCAATATATGACAATATAAAAAAACAGCAGTGCAATATTTTATTACTATATTGTGGGGATGTAGTGTGTCATATAGGTGCAAGTGAGAAAAAGAAGGGGGGAAAGAATATGGGAAATTATGGGTAAGGTATTTATTACAATTACAATTTACAGATGCTCTGTAAAGTGCTGCAGAAGACGATGGAGCTTTGTTAATATAATTTGCCCTTGCAGCTTAATGTAATATGGTACTTCATTGCCCTTCATTAGTTTAAGACCAGCTCCTTTAGTAGTGCATACAGAACATATGTCTAGAATAACGATGCACAAAAAGGGTAAATTGACCCAGAATCACCTTTTTTCTGTATTTTTGGGTAGCTGCTCTGCTTTCTCTGTCCCAAAAAGCCAACAGATCTAGACAACCAAGCAAGTATATAAAGTGGAATAAAATACTCAAACTCCTGTTCCATGGTAAATGATACATTGAGTCAGTTATTGGTAATCTGTAACTAAACTTATCTTGGTTTAGAGAATAACTGTTTAAAGTTTAGCTTCATTTAAACTAGGTTTTGTGTTTCTTAAAGTGTGTTAATACAAAGAAAACCTAAGATAACTAGGAACATGCACTTAATGGCTAGCTTCATAAAATTTCCTTGAAGACAAGTTGTGTGTGTTAACTTAATTAATGGATCAGCCCTCCAAGAGCATTTAGAAGAGAACTAAAAATTATAAATGCTAGACCTGCCATTTTTGTATACTTCACCTGTGTCAATGTTTTGCACCAGCATCAGTAAGGATACAGGCCTTCACAGGAGCCCCCCATCTTGGATTCTATTAGGAGTGTCAACACACACGTGCTCCTATTTTTGATATTTGAGGGGCTACAGGATTATTTCCAGCAGCAATGACTGAAATTCAAAATTCTCTAGATAAAATTCATGTAGCATTGCCCAGTGACCATCTTTTTTTTTTTTTTTTTAAACCATGACTATGATATGCATATGTAAATTAGTATCTCCGCATTGCTCAATTGCCAAGTCTTAAAATCTCTGAGGTGATTTATAATCTCCATATTAATTTTTAGTGTGGTTTCAATCATCTCTTGAAATATACGAATTATTGTTTTTGACAAAGTAACCATACTGAACCCAGGTCTGAAACTTTCATCTGTCAGAATATTAGCAACTGGCAGTTTGTCAGCAGCTAGGAGACTTTTAGAAGATTTTGTGATCTGTAGGTCAACAACCTATTCAGACAGTAGGTTAAAACATGTCTTTTATACATTGCACTTGCATTAGGAAATGCCTTATAAAATAGGCAGATGACAGTTGTAAGAACATATTGTTTAGGATATCCCCTTAGATATTAATGCTTATACGCTGGTTTCTCAAAGCCTACCCCTCTAAGTCGATCCAAGAATACAATAAAATGATAGCTGCACAAAAGCATAATTTCAAAATATGTTATTGCTGTCACTGTTGTAATTACTGTTATAATCTAATCTCTCTGGCATTCTTATTTTAAGCAATGTGACTTTTTATAGACATTCGTCATGGTCCCCTATAGCCTTAACCATAGTGCCATGTGCTACAGGAAGTATTGTTACATTGTATGGTAGGGATGCACATGTAAGATTTCACATTTGTGGTGATAAAGGTGGCACAAATAGGGCAGGTGTTGCTATTTTAAGGGTCTTGAAGTGCAAGTATATAAGTATTCCTTTAAAAATCTATTTTTTTTTAACTTGAGTGGCAGATCAATACTTTGCTAGACACAGCTTTCTTTTTCACTCCCTCTTCAAAAGCAAGCTCTCAACTTATGATCTTTACACTTTTACAAAGTGCTGAAATCATAACATGATATGTATTTGTGTACTTTTTTATCCTCACTATTCCATTAAGTTACTCAAGCAAGTACATTTTAGATTTTCAGGCCTAAATTTCTATGGGCCGATTTATCAAAAGTTGTGGTTAAAAAAAAAAAAAGTAGTTTGATTATGATGAGAAATTACGGTTTTCCCACAATTAGATGTCCAGCAGTTTTTTTTCCCAAGTCCTTATGCCAGTGTTTTTTTTTTTTTTTTTGCTCAAAGCTCCCAAATCTATTCAAACCAAATGATGTACCACCCCACTCACATGAGAATTCTACTCAAGGTGTTTAATAGTTAGTGTATGGGAACCTTACTCAAGGTCAAATGACAATTACCTGAGAGCCCAAGAAACAAACAAATCAGTCCAGTAACATTTCTTGTGAATGGGGACGCATTTGGAAAAATTTAGATTTTTTTTTTTTTTCTATTTTTGATAAATCTGCCTTTAGGAGAATAGGAGTTTATTTTTTTTTAAGTTGAGAGAGATGCTTAGAATATCCATTTCATTGCATCCAGTGCTCTGTATTCATGCTCTTCCTGTATTTGAGTTACTTTCCCTATTTGCTGTTACATCATCATAATCTGAACATATTCTTGCATTCAGTGGCTCCATGTTAAACAGCTAGAATTAAGTTATAACGGTATATAGTATTTTATGTGTGTATTGTATTTAGACATTTTGAATACACCATCATAAATATAACATCTTAAACTAGTATTTTTTCAGGTCTCAAAGCTTTTTAAAATATCGTTAAGCTTAGCAAATTTTTATAGTGCTGTCAACCAGCCTTTTGTTCAACTTCTGTTTAAGATAAAGGTTATTTAGAGATGGTGTATAGCATTTTAGTTAGAATATTATTATTATGTATTTTTACAGCACCAACATATTTTGTGTAATTATGTAGTCCTGAATTAAAGCTTGAGCACAACAGTTTTGCTCTTTGAGTGCTTTTCTCAATAACTTCTTTAAAAGTATAACTATCTGGATAGCGGTAACCCAGATGGGGATTGATGCATCTGTGCTTAAATCCTGTGCTTAAATTTATTGAAGGCAGAGCTTAAAAACACATTACAAATTTCATATTGGTGCACACAGTTTTTATCTGAGCATCCATGCTTTCTTGGAAGTAGGCAATGTTCACTTAGAAAGTATAATGTTCTAAAATGGTTTAGGCTACTATCAGAATCTTGCCCTTTGTTTCTCCACAGGTTGAGAATACACTCCTCCACTGCTGCTCTGCCTGCATCTGGAAATATTGCCGTCACTGCAGGCAGATGTGGTGGATTTCAATGTAAAATGTTGTGTTACAGCACAGAAATCCAGCATGTCTGCTGCACCTGAGAGGAGGCAATGTTTCCAGAAGCAGGCGGAGGAGCAGATTTTCATCTTAGTGTGCACTTGCCTTAGGATTTTAAACTGGTTGTGTCTTCATGTTTGCAACTAGTAACCTGCAGAACAGAATGGGACTTTTAAACGCATACATAACCACTTATTGTAGGTAGAACCAAATCCTAGTTGTGCAAATATAGCAAACTGGTTCATTTATAGACATAACGTACCCCTTGTCTCTGTCAAATATAATCACTTTACTTGAGAAATGGAACACATTTTCATTATATTATGGGTTAGGCGCAATAATTTTAACTGCATGTGGCGCACACACAAGAATAGAAATGCCTGAAAGACTGCCCTTGCATTATTTCATGCTTACCGATCTGTCCCTTTTATTGCCCTCGCCAAGGCTGCTTTTTATTTTCCATTTATTCTTTTGCAGGTGCTGTTGCTTTTTCAAGAGAAGGAAAAGGAAAACTATTCAACGCCACAAATGACTCTGGAAATGTACAGACCATGGGGAATTACTTACTTGTTCATCTGCTGTCTAGTGAAAAAAAATCATCTCAACAATGACTACGTTTTACTTTTCTACCCATTTACAGAAAACTCATGTTCCCATGCTTTAGTTTGGCTGTTTTACATTCTTTATTTCAATGTCTAGAAGCTTTAAAATATTGTCAATATAGGATGATTTCAGTGGACCAATGATCTGGTACATACCAGAAGCTGTTTTCAGCCAAGTACAGTCACACCATCTTGTTACTTGCAAGGTGTCTGCTGAAAGCTATTTACAAACAAATAGTGGGGAAAAATAAGTTTGCTAAAGCTTTAAAATAACAGACTAAAGTCTTACCCTTAGTGATTTACTCTGATATTGGCAAAGAATTACAGTATTACTGGAATGGTACTGCAATATTTAGTCATTAGCATTACCTTTCTCTATCATAAGATGATTATAACTGTGTAAATGTGCAACAACGGCAGAACATTTGCATTGTACCTCTTGCAGGGAAAGAGAGAAGCAGAAGCATTTATAATTGTGCAACATCTCCTAAGTATATATGCTGTAACATTTGCTTCATGGTAATGTGGTTAGACAATGTGAGTTAAAACTTCCACCTTCAACAAATGATATGTAATATAAATGTGAATAAAAAGGAAAAAAAACACTAATGAGGAGTTAAGGGTTCTGCGGCCATAAATTATGCAAATGGGAGCTGTGCAACACATGGCATACTGCTTGCTACGGGCGAGCATTATACTCCGTTAACTGAATCTTTTGGACGTGTTTTGGTTGTATATAGATAGTTCTTCTCTTTGTCAGGGAGCAGCAAATTGGATTGGTCACTGCCTTCTGTATGGCTACAGTTAGCTGTTGCTTTCAGAGTTCACACCTGAATGCTCAAATTGTAGTGGCTAATAACAAAAGCATTAGTTGGCACTGCATTATAGGAAAACAAGTATATGGCATGTCCCTTTTCTCCAGTTTGTATCATAAACATAGAATATTGCTTGATAGGCCAGAAGGCTGCCGTAATACAGAACCAAGTAACTATTCAGTGAGGAATTCCAGATAACTGTGCAATGGTCACATTAAAAAAATGGATTGTATTTGCAAGAGAAGGGAAGTGACTAGAGCAACTATCTTGACCAAACTTTTTGGTTAATTTATATCAAGAGGAAAATATCCAAAAGTCTCCTGGAGCAAATTTTTTTTCTATCCGTGCACGCCTTATGGCTAACTTATTTATTTTTAAGTCTTGTTTATGGTAACGTGTATTTCTGAATATGTAAATGCACATCTTTGCCTTCATTATTGCATTTACAGGGATTTTAAATGTAATTTGTAATTTATTGCAACAACCAGGAGTGCAGTGCTTATTTTGATTGTCTATGCGCTCACATAAAACTCACAAAAATTACTGATCTGAAGTTTTTGTTTTGTTTCTTTTTTTCCCCCCTAATGTCAGTATAAAATTTGTTACATTGGTCAAATACAGGAACTCGGCTCTTAAATCATTTAAAACACATGTATGGTCTGCAGGTTTTATTTCACATTTTCTGTTGACACACACACACACACACACACACACATATATATAGTTGTGCTCATAAGTTTACATACCCTGGCAGAATTTATGATTTCTTAACCATTTTTCAGAGAAAATGAATGATAACACAAAAACTTTAATTTCACTCATGGTTAGTGGTTTGCTGAAGCCATTTATTAACAAATGTGTTTACTCTTTTTAAATCCTAATCACTACATAAACTACCCAAATGACCCTGATCAAAAGTTTACATAACCTCGTGATTTGGCCTGATAACATGCATACCCCAGTTCTTAATACCGCTCATTGCCCCCTTCAAAATCAATGACCGCTTGCAGTCTTTTGTGCTAGTTGTGGATGAGGCTCTTTATCATTTTCAGATGGTAAAGCTGCCCATTCTTCCTGGCAAAAAGCCTCCAGTTCCCTACTGCACATTTGAGGTCTCCCCAGAGGGGCTCAATGTTATTGAGGTCAGGAGACTGAGATGGCAACTCTTGCTGTAGCCAATGACAGGTCGACTTGGCCTTGTGTTTTGGATCATTGTCATGTTGGAATTTCCAAGTACGTCCCATGTGAAGCTTCCGGGCTGATGAGTGCAAATTTTCCTCTAGTATTTTTTGATTACTTGCTGCATTCATTTTGCCATCAATTCTGACCAAATTTCCTGTGCCTTTGTAGCTCACACATCCCCAAAACATCAGCCATCCACCACCATGTTTCACAGTAGGAATGGTGTACCTTTCATCACAGGCCTTGTTGACTCCAAATGTAGCATTTATGATTGTGACCAAAAAGTAAAATTTTAGTCTCATCACTCCAAATGACTTTGTGCCAGAAGGTTTGAGGCTTGTCTCTGTGCTGTTTCGCATATTGTAAGCAGGATACTTTGTGGCATTTGCGTAGTAATGGCTTTCTTCTTGCAACTTGTCCATGCAGCCCATCTTTCTTCAAGTGTCTCCTTATTGTGCATCTTGAAATGGCCACACCACAGTCCTGTATTTCACCTGAAGTTATTTGTGGGTTTTTCCTTACATCTCGAACAATTTTTCTGGCAGTTGTGGCTGAAATTTTAGTTGGTTTGGTTTCAAAAGAACCCCTAATTTTCCACTTCTTAATTAGAGCTTGAACACTGCTGATTGGCATTCTCAATTCCTTTGATATTTTCTTATCCCTTTCCTGTTAAACTACCTTTTCCTGCAGATCCTTTGACAATTCTTTTGCTTTCCCCATGACTTGGAATCCAAAAAACATCAGTGCAGCACTGGATGAAAGATGCAAGGGTCTGTCAGGAGTCCAGAACGTCATTGACCTTTTATACACACCCACTAATTACAAGCAAACCGATTAGAGGTGAAGATGGTTACCTTTAATAGCCATTCTATTCTCTTTTGTGTCAAGTTGTATGCATGTTATCAGGCCAAATCACCAGGTTATGTAAACTTTTGATCAGGGTCATTTGGGTAGCTTGTTGTAGTGGTTATGATTTAAAAAGAGTAAACACAGTTGTTAATAAATGGCTTCAGCCAACCACTAACCATGCGTGAAAGAAATGTTTTTGTGTTATCATTCATATTCTCTGAAAAATGGTTAAGAAATCATAAATTCTGCTAGGGTTATGTTAACTTATGGGCACAACTATATATTTTTTTTTCCATTATGGAATGTGAAAAAAGATTTGTGGCCACTCTAATGTGAAATCACTTCTGTCTCTGCAGTATTTGACCAAATTTTGTTGCACCATATTGTAAATACATGCAGCAAGTTGTGTTTCTTATTATACATCTGTTTATTTTGTTTCTCGATAGATTTTTTTTTTCCATTTTGGGGGGGTATGTGGGGTGGGAGGCGGCAGTTCAGCCTGTACAGTGTTTATATGATCTGAACTTCTCACAAATAACAAGAAAATGTATAGTAATCCAATGTGGACTTCAGATATTTAAAATACAGTACCCTTTATTTGCTGCAATGACCAGTATGTAGACATTTTGCTTTTTTTTAGCAATATTTAAGTGCTTCGTTTACTGCCTTGACAGGAGAATGACCTCCATGGCAGCACAAACTGGTCAACAATAGGTAATGCAGGTATGTTCAGGTTAAGCCAACAATTCTTTGCATTTTTAAGCTTTTTCCCATCTATACTAATGAAGTCAACATTGCCTGAATGTTTAAATAATAAAATACATCCCTGTTTAAAAAGTATGTAACTGAAGAAATAAAAAATAAAGGTAGTTTTTTTAAATTTGTTTTTGTTTCCTTAAATTGGATGAAGAATTTTCTTTTATTGTTTGACAAAATTCAACCTGTCAGCCTTTTTGTTGTTAAAGTAAGTTGAGTGTTTCATTCAAAACTACATGTGGAAATAATTTTCCTTCTGAAATATTTAAGTTTGATATGTAATATAATTGTTTGTTATAGGCTATTGAAACAGCAAAATGCTAGCAAGAGCTGCAGTTTATAATTGTATGCTAATAGCTGGTGGCCTAAAGCTGAATTTTCTATATTTTGTTGTAATCACTAATAGGGATGTTCATTCAGCCTGAGCCAGTTACTTTCCAAGGTAACCGTATGCTTGTGTTTCAAAATGCTAAGTCCAACTATGCCATGACTGCACTCTGTATCCTTCTATTTAAGTTTGGTAGATGACTAAGACCTCCAGGATAGCTACTGAAGAGAATGAGGACTACAATGCCAAGTAATAGGGGGGGAAATGTATCAGAGGGTGAAAATATAGTTTACCATATTTAAATGGTTACTCTTCAGGGTAAAAATAGGGTTTTGTGGGCAGTGTTTTCACCCTTTGTCCAAGAGAAGCTCTGGGGTATGTGTACCAAACTGTTAGAAACACTTACACATCCCTGAAACAACCATAAATTGTATTAATAAGCTCTCTGGATGAATTCACTCTGCATTGAGGTCATATATTGACCCCATTTATCATTATAGGTAACTTTAATATACCCGTTAACATCATTGATAAACCTTCTGTCTCTAAACTTCTTTCGCTAACATCCTCACTAGGCTTATCTTTGTGCTCAGACTCCCCCTCTTACTCCAATGGTAAAGCTCTGGATCTCCTATTTACCAGACTATGTTCAACCACCAATTTTACTAGCTCACTGTTCCCCTCTCTGATCACAATATACTCACATTTCAACTCTCACAAACTCCCTACTCAACCCCTGCTATACTCCAAACATGTACCTACTGTGACTTGCAAGCTGTAGATGTTGCATCTCTCTTCTTCCTTTGACTCTCTTCACTCTTGTATCTCAGCCATCTCTTGTCCTTATGTGGCTACATGTGGCGTCTTCTCACCTTACCACCTGCCTGCTCGATCCTATTGCTTCAAAACGTCTCCACAATACCAATCCTTGTCTAATCAAAACCATAACTCATCTGGAATCTTTCCTTCTCAACTAAAACTTGCCTTGTCACCCCCATTCTGAAAAAACCTTTTCTTGATCCCTCTAATCTTGACAACCTTCAACCTATCTATCTCTCTATCTACCTTTCATCTCTAAACTACCTGAGTGCCTACTCTACAACAGATTTACCTCCTCTCTCTCTGACAATAACCTGCTGGACCCCCTACAATCTGGTTCAGCTACTAAAAATGCCTTACCCTTTAAACAAAACAGGGATTGTTTATATTTGTCAGATTCAATTTGAGAGTAGGACTAGCCAGATATGGGATGACTGACGTAGTTGGCCAGCTTAAATATATTGCAATATATGGAGAAACAATCCCTGTTTTGTTAAAAGGGTAAGGCATTTTTTAGTAGCTGTATGCACAAAATGTCTTAATGTGCTTTTATGGTCACAGCCTCATTGCACCCTCGCCTAATGGTTTTAAAAATTAGTGGTGAGCACAACTTTACCTTGTTGGTTATCCTTCAACGGAGAAGCATCTTCTCCCCTACTTCTTTCTGTTGGGGTTCATCAGAGCTCTGTCGTGGGCCCCTTTTTATTCTCCCTCTATACTTCCTCAAACTAATCAACTCGTATGGTTTCCACTACCACCTCTCATGATCTCAACCCAGAACTCCTAACTCCAGTCTCCTCCTGCCTGTCTGCGATCTCTACTTGGCTGTCACAAAGCTACCTTAAATTAAACCTCTCTAAAACGGAAATAGTTCTCTTTCCTCCAACAAACTCCTGTAACATACTGGAGGTGTCCATCATAGCTAACAATTCCACTATCTCCCTAGGCCTGGTGCCTTGGGGTTATCCTAGATGCTGCCCTGTCCTTCACTCCTCATATCCATGTCACTTCCACCTAAAGGTGGCCATAGACGCACAGATAATATCGTACGAAACAAATTTTCGTACGATATTCTGTGCGTGTATGGTGGGAAATGAGCCGACCGATATCGTCAGAAGATTAAGATATCGGTCGGCTGGTTGATCGGGCTGGATGGAAAATTTTGATCGGATGCCTTTGAAAGCACCCTGACATCGGCCATTGTTAGTGCTGAATAGTCAGATACAGGTAGAATTCTATTGTTTCTACCTGTAAATTTGACGATTCAGCTCTACACGTGTGTGTTGAAACGAACGATCTTTCTTGGAAAGATCTTTTCCAAGAAAAATCGTAATTGTTACGTCTATGGCCAGCTTAAGGAACATATCCAAAATGTGATCATATATCACCCAAGATGCTGCTAAAATTCTTATTCACTCTCTCATCATATCCCATCTAGACTACTGCAACTCTTTTAATTGGCCTTTCATCACCAGAGACTGTCACCTCTCCAGTCCATAATGAACACCGCTGCGAGGCTCATAAACCTCAGCAATCTCTCCTGCCATGCCAATCCCTACACTGGCTTCCGTTACCTTTCAGAATAAAATTCGAATGAATGACCCTGACATTCAAAGCACTTCATAACTCTACTCTGCCCAACCCTACATCTCTGAACTCCTCTCTATATATTCACCCAACCAGCCACTACACTCCTCTACTGACCTGCTACTCAACTCTTCTCTCATTTCCTCACATGCTCACATTCAAGACTTTGCAAGGGCTTCACCCGTCCTCTTGAATTCTCTCCCACGGTCTGTCCGATTTTCCCAACCTTTCTGCTTTCAAAAGATCTCTTAAAAGGCACTTATTTAGAGAAGCCTACTCTCACTCTGCTTAACTGCCAAATGCAATACCATATACAGAACTACATCTATCACCCACTTAATTCTGATCTTGCCCACTCCCACACCTTGGGGCAGATTCACTAAGATCCCAAAATTCGCCAGCGTAGGCTTCGCTAGCGTTCGCCGCACTTCGCCAGGAAATGTAGGGGGGATGAAGGGTAACCTCCGAAAAAAATTATCGATCTTTTTCAGACGATCACCCTCCTATGCTAAAATACGCAGCCGTTTTTTTGGGACTTTGAAAAATTTTGACATTTTTTTTTCAACCTCCTATCTATTGTATTGAACTTCGCCTGGTCTGATCAGGCGAAGTAACGTCTAGCGTAAGTGCTAAAATTGAGGAAAATTTTGATCTTAGTGAATTTGCGATCCTTCGTCAGTGCGCAACTTCGCCTGGCGTAAGGGTGCGAAGTTGCTCAAGTCTATCTACTTCGCTAACGTAAATTCGCCAGAGTCCATGTTAGTGAATTTGCGAAGTTGCAAAATGACGTCACGCTGGCGAATTAGCGCTAGCGTTAGACGCTTCGCACTTTAGTGACTCTGCCCCTTGTGTCTTATTCCTTTCCTTTTAAATTGTAAGCGCTCTTGCACAGGGTCTTCCTCACCTTTTGTACCTGTATTGGCTGTGATGTATGTAACTCCATATGTTCTATGTATGTAATTCATGTGTTTTAGTTGTATAAACACGTTTACTTTACAGTGCTGCAAAGTATGTTGGCGCTATATTGAATAATAATTACAATGAATAAACTTATAACTATGAGGGCTGTGGGTTAGTTAACCAATATTAAATATATTGAATAATTCTCAGTTAAGCATTATAAATATAGGTAGAATATTGACTGGTCTTTTACAAAATCCGGGTTCCCTGCTTTGAGAAGCACAATATTAAGTATCTGTCTGGAAGCCTGAGAGACCATATCAAATGATCCTTAACCCATTGCAGCTTGCCTCAGTCAAACAACTGACTGTAGCCTGTAACATTAAATCCACATGTAGTGGAGACAGGTAAGTGGATTAGTACTGCTAGTCTACATCACAGGTTAATGTCAGTTATGTTAAAGGAGAAGTCAACCTATAATGGGGCCTACTCCCCCCTCCCACCGGCAAATGCCCCTAAGTTGCTACTTACCCCCTCAGTGCAGGTCCTGACCGTTGGGTTTGCAGGCGGCATCTCCCCAGCCATCTTCCAGGATCCATTGGCGGCGCATGCGCAGTAGGAGCATTTGCCAGTTCAGCTCTACTGCGCATAGGTCTGCATTGGAAAACTTTGTGACTTTTCGGTGCATGCGCAGTAGAGTTGAACCGGCAAATGCTCCTACTGAGCATGCGCTGCCAAGTGACGAAGAGGCCAGGAAGAAGACGGCTGGGGAGAAGATGGCGCCTGCAAACTCCATGGTCTGGACCTGCTTTGAGGGGGTAAGTAGCAACTTAGGGGCATTTGCCCATGGGGGGGGAAATGGCAGGGGGGCAAGGCGTTTAGGTTGACTTCTCCTTTTAAGAGAGACTGCCATCTGTAAGATCTCACACAGTCTGCCTGCCTTTGGAACTATTCAGGCAACTCCAGCTGTCAAGTTGGTACTCATATGTAGTAAACATGGTGGCCTTGGACCAAAAGCAAATGGGACAGAATCAGTTGATAGACAGGTACATGTTGCCTGGTATTACCTTGCTATCAAGTGATATTCATGTAATTTGTGCATTAATAAATATGATGGGTAAGTCTTGTGTCTTCATGAACAGTCATGTTGCAATTCCGCAGTATTTTTTACCTTCCTCCACTATCGCATCCACCAGATTTGCACACATTTAAAATGGCAATTTGGCAGCTTAAAGGTGGCAAAAGTGTCAAATTCAAAAAAAAATTTAAATCGAACTTTCGTTTTTTTTTTTCCAATTCGAATCAAATTTTGGGCTATTCGATTGTCGAAGTAGCCAAAAATTATTTAGAAATTTGAATTTTTGAAATTTGAATTTTCAATTCATCAAATGCTGAAAGTGCTAGGAATTTTTTGAAATCAGCAAGGCATTCCTTCACGGTGTTTTAGTTTAGCAACTTCTTGTACATAGCCTTGAAATATTTAAATACTTGAGTTAATGGAGTGGCATTGAGTTTTTTTCTTCCACAGTATGTATTCCACACCCCTGCATGACGCAGGGTAAGTCACCTTATTGTAAATGTAGGGGCATCTGCTTGATGGACCTTTTTTCACTAGTGGAAAACATTTGTAAGATGTAAGGCAATATCCCTTTATTTATAATTATAACTAATAGTAAAAAAGATGTAAAAAACTGTTTTACTTTTCTCGTTGCCTTTTACTTGGTTGATGGAATTTTTGAGAAATTGTTTCGCCTATAGCCAGTGAGAGCTTCAACTTCTCAAAGCTAGAGAACACTGCTTGAAAATTCTTTTATATATGGATTTTTTTATACTTATTATTAAAAAGCTACGAAAAGCTAACTAACTAAGTCATGTGTAGCATATGGAATTCATTGAGCTCTCTACTTTACAAAAAATTAGTGCAGGGTCGAATTTACTATATGACTTGGCCTTGTAAATCTAAAGTAAAAATCATATGCATGTATATACATCAGAGCTGTGGTGTCTGGAGCAATTTTGGGTATCTGGAATTGCCAAAATGTACCAACTCCTGATTAGAAATACAAACAAGAAAATAATCACATTCGATTTAAGAGCTTCGGTGTAGGAGGATGTGTCAGAAGCAATTCTGTTTGTAAAAACAATTTATAATTATAATTTTGGATTGTATTTAGCAACTTTTCTATTCTTATATGCCAGGTTCAATTAATATAGAAGTTGTTTTAGTTTTTATGTAGTTTAACTTTGATTCTGGTTTAGCATTATTAAAAGATCTGGTTAATATTTTTGAGCTTTGGCAGTTTTTTAAATCAACATGAAAATTACAGTAGTACATTAAAGGATTACACCAAAAAATTTGTGTTTTAAAGTAATTAACATATAGGGACTGATTTATCAAGGGTCGAATTTGGAAAGTGGAAAATACTTCCACCATCGAATAGAAATACTTTGAATATCTGTCAAAGTTCTTTTTCACCAAATTTGGCTATCCTTCGGCCGAAGTAAATTAGTTTGATCGAACAATTAAATCATTTAAATAGTTAGATTCGAACGATTTTAGCGTATGATCGAACGATTTTTCCTCGACTTTAAAAAAACTTAGAAAAATGCTCTAGAAGGTCCCCATAGGCTAACACAGCACTTCAGCAGGTTTAATTTGGCGAACTATTGTAGTCGTAGTTTTTTTAAAGGTCGAATATTCAAACGATTTTTCTTTGAGTCGAAGTCATAGTAGCCTATTTGATGGTAACATTTTTTAACTAAGAAAATTCCCTCAAATTCACTTCGACCCTTGATAAATCAGCCCCATAATGTTCTGTTAGCATGCACTGGTAAAAGCTGTGTGTTTGCTTCAGACATTCAAGCTGGAAAAAAAGGCACAGGTTACATAATTTTATCAGTTATCTGCTATGTATCCTGATCTGTACCGTTATTCCAGCTTGAAGGCTGCCCCCATTACTACACACCAGCTAGTTTATTTAAACCATAGTAGTCTTTCTGAAGTAAACACACAGCTTTTACCAGTGCAGAGTAACTACGTTATATTTTAATTACTTTGTTAGACTTCCAGTTTTTGATGCTGCTGCTCATTTAAAGGAACAGTAACACCAAAAGATGATTTTAAAGTAATGAAAATATTTACTGTTGCCCTGCACTGGCAAATCTGATCTGTTTGTTAATGTGAAATATATTTGTGTATTTTTTTCTGAAGCATCCAGCTCTGTAGCAATGGCAGAAATTGAAAAAAGGCTATATGGCACAGGTTAAATAGTGGATATTGGCTAACATCATTATGTTTTACAGAGCTTATCTGCTGTGTAATCTGAGCATTTTCTCCTTTGAATTGCTGCCCCTATTGCCACACAGCAGCACATTTATATAAACAATAATAGTGTTACTAAAGTGAACACAGCAGTTTTATCAATGAAGGGCAACACTGCATTATGGACAAATACAAAAGGTCCTCTGCACGCAACCCATTATCAATATATTTAAGACATTGAGACATTTTGTGCATACAGCTACTAAAAAATGCCTTACCCTTTAAACAACAGGGATTGTTTGTCCATATATTGCAATATATTTAAGCTGGCCAACTACGTCAAAGTCATCCCATATCTGGCCAGTCCTACTCTCAAAATTGCATCTGATTCATTAAGAATTCTATTACTTCATTATACATTTTACAAAGGGACTAAGTTTTACCTGCAACTCACTAGCTGCTTTCAAAGTAAAACCCCCACACCTGCTTGCCCTTTTATTAGACACCAGAGGGATCACCTGACTATAGTTGGGAGGGGTAGGAGCTACAACAAGGAGCTGGTCACTGCTCCTGTATGAACTATAACAAACAAGGGAAAGTTGTGCTCACCACTATTTTTAAAAACATTAGGCGGGGGTGCAATGAGGCTGTGACCACAAAATACATATAGACAAATACAAAAGGTCCTCTGCACGCAACCCATTATCAATATATCAATCCCTGTTGTTTAAAGGGTAAGGCATTTTTAGTAGCTGTATGCACAAAATGTCTCAATGTCTTAAATATATTGATAATGGGTTGCGTGCAGAGGACCTTTTGTATTTGTCTATATGTATTTTGTGGTCACAGCCTCATTGCACCCCCGCCTAATGTTTTTAAAAATAGTGGTGAGCACAACTTTCCCTTGTTTGTTACAACACTGCATTATGTTTTTGTTTCTGAAGCAAACACAGAAGTTTTACCAATGCAGGGCATTATGTTTTTATTACATTAAAACACTTAAATTTTTTGATAATGTTCCATTAAAAACAGAGTAGTCGGTGGATTTATGTAGAGACGCCACAGCCCTGATATACATTTTAATTGTCGATTACAAAAATAGAATGACCTAGAAATTCATAATTAAAAAAACTGATAATGCTGCATACACTCTATAGGAAGGGAATGATTGATTCTGTGCAAGCAAGTAAGCAAAAACTGCTGTAATTCTGTACATCTCTATGTACCTCTTCAGTTCAAAGTTTTGCTTTGCACCTTTGAGCAGACTATATTAGCAGTGTAAGCCTGTGATCAAACACATATGCAAATATAAAATTAATGTACACTGAGTAAATTTACATCCGTTCATTATTTGGGTTTATATTTTCTAAAATATTCCCTGCAAAATATTCCACCTGGCATATATGAATTGACCAGTGTGCACTGCTAGCATCTGAAATGAGTAAAGAACTACAAACACCCCCCCCCAACCTTGGTGGTATGCTGAATGAAAGGAAAATACCAGGTTCCCCCTAGACTGCTTGTTAAACCAGAAGTGGATATTATGCTTTTCTTGCCCCTCTTGCTCCTACCCATTGCTCTTACCAGGACCCATTACACCAGTTAGACTGTTATTAGGTATATACATTAACACAGCCTCAACTGCCTAACAAGCAGCAACTCATCTTACCCCTCATGCCACCTATATATGATATATTGGTCATGTTACTTGGGTAAGAACTTACTTTTTAAACTAGTGATATGTTTTCATTTGCTTTCTGAAAAGCATAGATCGTGTAATGCTAATCTGGGCTATCCAAACCACATATAGTTCTTATCCAGCTAGTGGGAGGAGCATGGGTTAGCAAGTGGAAGCTTTGTGCATGCAAAATAGTAATAATTGGGCACCAGGAGGTTGTTATGATGCTACAAGAAAATGTTTATTAGTCCAAAGACAATACCCCCTAGTTTACTCACGTATACAGATGAGGTATTGGCACATGACACACAGTCAAACCTGGTAATAGGTATTACAGCTGAGGAAGGACTCCATTAGGCATTTGCAGTAATTCAGTACAACAATCCCATCCAGTGCACTGTTCAGGGAGCTGAAAGCTAATGTAACCCCCTCTTCACTGAGGTCCCTGCACTTGAGGCATCCAAAAAGCCTCTGGGAAGCTACTCCTTGCTGCAAATCCTTGTTGGAGCTTCAGCTGCTCTTTATACATACACTATGTACCTTTTTCTCCTAGAGAGACTATAACAAGTCTACCCTAATATAGCTAAACCTCATTCATGGGGTTCCCTGGTCCCTGACTTAACCACTAAAGGTGCTGTCCCTGTAGGGCATGTGCTTTACTGAGCCATGGTGTACCCAGGCTCAATGACACCTAAAGTCAATCTGGACACCAGCAGCCAAAGAGGAAAAGGCCACTCCCTTCCAAACTCTATATGGACGTGTGATAGAAAGTGGTCATTACACCTCTTGGCCAATGACACTGATGTTAAACTTAAATGGATACATAGGCTTTTGCCTAGTAATTAAGGGAAAGGGTAGGGTCTTAAAGCCATAGGACAGATTAACACCCTATGGGTCCCTACAATAGTTTTCGATCCTCTGTGTTATATAATTGTATTGATTAACTGAAATAGTTAAGTAAATTATGAATTTTGTAAAAAAAAAAGAAAAAACTTTTCTTCAAGTTCAATTTCTCATACTATATCTGGTCTGGCATAATTACCAACAGACTGGAGAAACTGATGTTATTCAAAATGCCTTAGGCACAGACATATTAAGTTGTACCCGACATGGTTTTAGAAGGGCCATTCATATCAAACACGTTTATTAGCCTTTTATGATGTAGTATGTCAGATGTTGGCCATTGGTACTGCAGTAGATTTGTATTTTGCCAGGGCTGTGTATTAAGTGCCAAATAAATGTGTACTGTTAATAACTAAGCTTTATTAGTTTTGTGGATCTTTTTTGTACATGGATAGAGAATTGTAAAAAGAATTGCACACAGAGAGTAGTCTTTAAATAGAGCTACTGGAGTAGCATTACAACTGGTGTGGTGCAGAGAGCTGTATAATGTATATTTTATACATTGTTTATGAATGACTTGTATGAGGCATTAAAAAGCATGTACCAATGGAACCAGGAAGAACAATAAAATGTAAGTGCCAGATGAAATTAGTTAGATGTAATTTATGAACAACATGGAACATTAACATAAACGCAAACAAAATAGGACTTGTGCTACCAGAGGAAGAGGCTGACTAAAGAACAATAGCTGTAAATTTGTTACATCTGTTACAAATTATTAATCTCTGAAACAACTCGGTTGTGAATAAAACAGGCAGATATCTGTTACTTACTTGGATGTCATTGCCTTTCTACTATGATAAGTTATTACTAAGGCTACCATTTGAGTGAATTACCACACGTTGCATTGAAAATTGTGTATTGAAAATAAAATCAACCATTTTACATTTAAATCAACATTCCTACATATATATTCATACTCAGACATTAGATCAGCTGGGCAGGTCTAGGATTTGTGCTGATTTTTTAAGTAGTTCATGTGAGGGTTTAACTAAGTGCCAGCTGACCAGCCAAGTAATGAATGTCAAACCCGAATTTATAAAATACTAGTGAAATCCCAGAACATATGAATAAAGCCTAGGTGATGATGTGGCACTTGGGGCACTCAGCATCCTAAAGGACAAGGAAAGTCTAAAATAGAATAAGGCTATAAATGCTGTATTTTGTATACTGAGCATAAACATGAACTTACTGCACCACAAACCTAATCAAACAAATGATTTATACTTACTTTTCAATGTTGACCACAGGGGGCTGCCATCTTGTAACTTTGCTAAACATCTTTGCAAGACCAAGACAAGGCTCGTCATAAATTAACAGCACAAGTCAAATAATATCTCCCTGAAGCCGATACAACAAGCCTGATTAATAATCAGAATATGCAGACTGCATTGGGTCCTGTGTTGTCATGTAATCTAATGTGGATTTTATAGTTTGTATATTGTTTAATACAAACTTTCTCAACTCTGCAGAACCAGTGACTGCGGCAAAAAAGTCCTCCAAATATAATCTCTATTTATCTGTTTAAATCTTGCTCCATGATTTTTGCCCCTGCAGCTGGAAACAGTAATGGGGATATAAAGGCAAAAATAAAATCCAATACAAATCGTCTACACAGTAGCCAACTGCTCTTCAGGGAAACAAAGCTGCTTGAGTTCCGCATGGCTGGCAAGTAAGGCAGGGGCTCCCCCTGCTGTTCAAATGTATGACTGTTTCCCTGAGGCCCGTCTGAAAATTCCTATCCACAGCAGTAAATGAAGGGAGAATTTCACTGCATACAGTCAGGTTTCTTATAAAAATGGTACACATTTTTTAATTAAAGTATATTGGAGGTTTCTTTTTTGAATAAAGACAGTAAAAATTGGGTTTTATTTTTTTGCCTTAACATGCCCTTTAAAGCCTGCCCATGTTTTCCAATTTAAGTGGTTCAATATAGGCTTGATTCAATTATTTAAGGGGGACTGTCTCGAAAATTTTATTTTAATCACACCGAAATAAGACATCTTCTGAACCCTTTTGAAATATTCAATTTAAACTTCACAATTCCCCTCTCAGCGTCTGTCTCTGTTCATTCTCTCTTTATGCAGGATTGGGAGTCTGATATTAACTGACTGTTAAAGTCAAATATATCTTTTTCTGCAGGCTCATTTTAGATTAATGTAATTCCAATAGAGTGCACTGTATTAATATCATGAGAAATCCTGTCTCTCTACATGCAAAATTTGTGGCAAAGTCAGTTATTTTGTACTTAGAATACTCTATTTGAGTGAGCTATAATACATCTGCTAGGAAAGCCCCCCAAGATATATTGGATCAAGCTGTAAAGCTGACACCCAACTCTTGCATGAAGACTTAATGAAGAGAAACAGATGCTGAGAGAGCGATAGTGAAGATTATTTCAGAAATGCAGCATAATTTTTTATTGATATTTCTGTATGATGAAGCTTATATTAAATGTACATTTCCATGATAGTTCCCTTTTAACGTAGATCAACCTATCATGTATTGAGATGTGAAAGTCATAAATATAGTTGTTGCCTTGCCCAACTGCTTATCATCTAGCAGCAAGAATACACTATTGCATTTAAAATGTGCTTTAGTAAAGGGACAGGGCAAAAAGTAATAATATGCTTTATATGACTGAAAAGTAGTTTTTGGGGGGGTTAGGGTCCCATTATCTGGCCTACCACCATTGTAGTTATGTCTGGAGTCAATGAACCAATGGGGGATGTCCACTTTTGTGCAAAGTCCTAAAATTTACAACAAACAACTTACCCAATGCCGGGGTCAGCATAGTTTCAGATAGCAGCAGTGGGAATAGAGACAGTCAGGATGGAGCCATGCTAAGAATTTAACCCTGTGCTGCTGCTCATTGTGTTTGCATAGAGGAGGATGGGATCTCCTGCTGCCCATATCATAAGGTGTAGCATATGCCATACTATCATTGACAATTTGTTGGCCCAACTTATTCAGTAGTCTCAAGTGACTTTCCCTGGTCAGTGAAAATACAGATTGTTTACACAGAGTGCTTTTCTTTTCTCTACTCTATTTATAGGCCACATATTTTATCTTGATATATATCTCTCACAAGAAGCTCAAAGGGTGTGAACAAGAGGGGAGATAGTGGGCATCTTTGTCTGTGTTAGTGCCGTTTTCCCAGACATATTAACTCTTATATGTGCACTTGGTTCTTTATAAATAAGTTGAATTTATGATATGAAGTGAAACCAAACATGTATCTTTTGGGTAATGACTAAATAAACTTCCAATTTACTCATGCTTTGGACATGTTTAATGATGCCAAAAGACCACTTAACTGGCTTAGCTTGGAGTACTGCACATGGATGAAGAATCATATTAAGTTGATAGATGCAGGTTTATCAGGCATAAAACCTTCAAATGGATTGACAGCTGTAGGAAGAAATTATGATTTGCATGGAAAGAGAACAGACTTAGGCCAGGTGTCTGATTGTTCTGTCCTACCTGATTGGTAGATCAGAGCTTTATTTATATTCATATTCATATTTTACATTGAACAATGGTTGATCTAAATCATTGTTAAAAAATATCTGTTCCTCAAACATTGTATGTAAGCAAAAAGTTGCATAGCAATAACTTGTTCAAATATCTAGTCAGATGCAAGGTCGAATTGACCCGCTTGCTATGTACATGATTTTAATATCTTATCTACATTTATTATTTAAAGTGATACACATATTCTTTATGTTAATACAGTTCTTATAACTTTATCACAGTGTATTAATTCAGTCATTATTTTCATTTGTCTATTTGCCAGAACTTTCGCCAATATTTTGGCATCTGTGTTGATCAAAGAGATTGAGCTATAGGAGCCACATTTTGTATGTATTTTGTATTATAAATAATGTTTAAATACAGGTACCCTCTTTGAAAAAGACACAGCATTCTTTAAAAGGAAGAAGCTTGGGGGAGGCACTTTTGGCATCATCTATCCTGTATGATGGTAAGGAGCTCTGTACCACCTGCACCAAGACCATGCATATATATATATATATATATATATATCTTCAACAAATACTCTGCAAAAAAATTATGATTTTTCCCTCAACGTTTCGGCATCCCTACTGGAGCCGTCATCACGAGAAAAAGAAGATACTACAAATGTGAAATATCCTAATAAAGGTGAAATTGGCGCCAATATATATATATCCTATATGATAAAGTTCAAGTGTCTCTGCGTCCAGTCCCTGTGTCCGTGGAATTGCGCTACTGCGCATGTGCCCCACGGACAGCCAGTGCGAAGCGTCTAACGCGAGTGCAAATTCGGCAGCGTGACGTCAAATCGTAATCGCAAATTCACCCTGGCGAATTTACGCTAGCGAAGTAGATAGAATACAATAGATAGGAAGAAGAAGTCCCACCGACTCTGGCGAATTTACGCTAGTCTGAAAAAGAAGTGTATGTTACAGCCACTACACATGCCCAGGACACCTTTAATCAA
>CM044431.1:185821694-185886839 GCA_024363595.1 Xenopus borealis | reverse complement strand
TATATAGTAGCGTGGTAGCGTGACCAGGAAAATTAGGAAAAAGGTCGCAACACAGGATGGTAGTAGTAAGGGCTATTTAGAGTTAGTTAGAACATTGAAGGTGGTCTCTCAGAAGGGCAGAGCAGGTAGGAGACCTGGCTATGTTAGGAACTCCTGCTAGGAACTGGGGGCGCTGCCTGTGACTGTACAAAGCAGGAGTTGACAAGGATCGTAAGCTGGACGAGGTTCTTAATAAAGAGTCTTGGTAAGTCTGTAAGTCTAGTTACAGACTTTTTCAATTGTATGAAGATAGTGCCCAGTGGCAGGGGTTTATTTTATGATTTATGTTTGTATGTTGCAAAGCTCAGCCCTGTGTATGATTAAGGGACTATGTCATTTAAAAGATGGAAAATAAACGGGTGTGTTTCTCTGAAGAAGCCTGTCTCACTTTCTTATTGCTCCTTTGTCCTATGCTGCCTGTCTTCCATTTGCTAATTCTATATATAGCTAGCTAGCTAGCTAGCTAGCTAGATAGATAGATAGATAGATAGATAGAGATACAGCTTGGCAAAACAGTGACAGTAAATGCAAGTACTGGTGACCTATGATCCATAAAAGTATGGAAAAACTGTTTAGAAGCCAACATGCTTTACTACATAGAGTGATCAACTGTTTTGGACCCTTCGTTTTCTGTACAATCTTGCAGAATTAATTTTCAGTTCATTGCTAATCAGCTATTCAGCATGTGTTTTTAATATGTGCCCCTTTAATGGATTGATGCATTAACTTAATTGTAATGCATGTTAAGTCTGCCAGGACTGAATCTAAACAAACCAGTAGGAATATAATCCAAGTCTATTAACCATAAGCACTTTACTAATTGTATTGCCTATATGTGGCAATAATCACTGCAAAATTCTTCTTGCTAGGCTTTTTAAGCAAATTTATATGTGATGTCATACCTGCCTTTTGAGTCCACCAAACACCTTTTCTTTTTACACATCTTTAGCAACAATCAGAGATTATGAGTATAACTGGATAAAAGCCCACCTCTTGACATGAGCTCATTCAGTTGGAGGAAATTGGGGAAAAGGTCTATAAACACTACCTGAACCTCTAAAAAGAAATATATATATATATACATGGGTTTATATAGTGAATTAAGTACCCCCTATTGTAAAATATAAAGATATTACAAGACACCAAAGAGTTCTAAGACCATATAAAACACAAAACAAAGGCACTCATGCTTAGTGATATCATTGGTTATAATCAGAGCATAGTGATATAATTTCTGTTATATGACTCACTGAAATATGTGTATTATAATAAATAAAGTACCCCCGTTGCAAAAAATGAGGATATTAGAAGTCACCTCAGTTCCGACACCCATAGGCTTTCAGCCTTGTTTTTTTATATGGTTATGGAACATAATGGTAACTAATAGTATCCTTATCTTGTAAGGAGAAGTCCCTTACCAGCGCGGCGGGGACGCCCGCCGCGCCGCCATCGGCGGGGACGCCCGCCGCGCCATCCTTCCTCCTCTGTGCCGGTTCCCTAGTGCGAGCCGCGCGCGCACTTCCGGTTTATATAGGCGCATGCGCGCTGGCGTGATGACGTCAGCGCGCAATGGCGCGAAATTCAAAAGTATTTAAAGGCACATTTTTACTTTTTGCATTGCCCGTGATAGGTTTTGTTCCTGGTGCCTTGTACTTGTGCTGTAAAGCTTCTGATCTGTCTGATACCTGTGTTTGACCCTGCCTGGCTGTTTTTGACTACTCTGATCTCTGGAACCTGACCCTTGCCTGAAACCGACCTTGAATTTGCTTAACCCTCCTGATTGACATTCTGGTTTTGACCCCTGCCTGTTATTGACTCCGATTCTGCCTTCTCCCATCTGATTGATTACCCGGATTTGACCCTTGCCTGCCTGACGACCCTAGCTATCTGCCCGCCTCGACTCGGCCTGTCTGACTACGAATCTGCCAACTCCTGTCTGTACCGTGACCATCGGCCTTAAAGACTTTATATACAGTCGTGCCCCATCGCTGGCCAGAACTCCTGCTCTGCACCTCTCGTTTAAGTCCAGGTGGCATCTGAGTAGCTGAGGGCTCCTCCCGAAGCCAAAGGCGGCCACACTACTGGTGAAGCACGAGCCTAGACCAGGGTGCTTAGCGTTTGTTCTGGAATTGGGTGCCGACCGTGACATATCTTTTACAAGAGGGGGGTACTTTATTCACTATATAATCTCATATGCACTTGTCGGTTAGCTTAATGAAACTGATGCTGTAGGCAAGGGCCTTAGATGCTTATAGAAAATATATATATTTATATATTTTATAAAATTTTCTCATCTTTCATATCCATTTGTTACTCTTAGCTTTATCATCTCAGCTTTTTTTATTATGCAATGTCTATATAATGGTAAATTACTTTTAACATGTTGTTTTATATGTTGTGTTTTGATTAATAGATGCTAGTTTAATGAATAATAATGTTTGCATTTTTTTGCCATCTATAATTAAGCTGCTTGTTTTAAGAGGATGTTTTATGGTTTTATGTAAATATGTTCATAACAAAGCCTACACTATTTTTTTTGTAGCATAGTCTGTAATTCACTGAGTAACCACATGATGGCAACATTTACTGTTAATTGCTTATGTCTTGTTCAGCCCTTAAAGAAAAGCTTGAATCCAAAGGGCTGTTTAAGACTGATAGCAATGCAAATATATGTATAACCCCTTGAGAGTATCACCTTTCACCCCAATTAGTGCAACCATTGATCCATTGAGTAAAAAAATATCTGTGGGGCCAAATGTGTCAGCGATGATAACTATTGTGTTGTACGCAACAATGAAAAGAATATCCACAGGAAAGAGCTTGCAAGGGAGGAGAGAGAGAATGATACTGGCCGTGTCTCCTGTCTATATTTATTACAAGAACTGCATAAGATTACTGCTTTTTTCCTCTCCAGATATCTCTACAATTAGGGAGAGGTGCAGCAGCTCCAATTCTCTGAAATACAACAAGCAGATTCTAAAGGGGTTGGAGGGGATTGTTCACAATTTTATTTTGTTATTTCAAAAGTGATTTATTCATGAGAAAATCTTGGAATGAACACATTGATCAATACAAAAAAAGATGTGCATATTTCTGAAGGCTGGCAGAATGCAATTATGTTTTGAACGAGAGCCAATTTTCTATCTAGAGGAGGAAAAAAAGCCCAGCTTTCACCTACAAGAGTTCAGAACTGATTAGTATGCCGTTCTTGTTAAGTGATTTTTTTTTCTCCTGCCCTCCTCGGCTTTTCTTCTCTGCATATTGCTTTCCCATCTGACTCTCATTAGAAAGTCAATGTGTGCAGCTTCAACTATGTTTTTATTTTCATCTTTCCAACTTCCCATTGTTAAAAGCAGAGATGATCCCAACAGCACGTTAGTGTCACTGTTAGTTCATGCACTGTATTCCTTCCTCAGCACAAATGTTTCTTGATGTACTTGTTGGTGATCTCCTGTCAGCACTTGCCTTCCCACATTTACTGCCTCCAAAATCTTTTATGCTAATTATTGTTTTAAAAAAGCCGAATACTCCCACTGAAGTCTGCTTGTTTGTCATACATATTTAGCAGACATATTGAAAGGCGGCAGGTTGGCAGTATGCACTCTTTGTACGGAGAGTGAGACAAGTGTTTCTTGTATTGCACTTGAGAGAGCTTTTCCTGCCCCATATTATTTTTCTTCGTGTATGACAAAGCAGCCGTATGAAAAGGAGGGAGACAAAGGGACAGCAGACAGTGCAGAAAGAATCTGTAGAAGTGTGAAGATTCTAAGTGGGAACATCTACAGTATGTTTCCCTGCCATAGAGGCAGAAGGAACAACATGACAAATGCTTCACATTATGACTTGTATAATTATTTGCCTTCAGTTCAGTGCTGCCTCTCTCGAGGTCTGTTTTCTCCAAAAGTGTCAGCATGTGAGGTATTTATTAGTGCACACAAGGCTATACTAAGCAATACATATATTTATGTATATATTAACAAAGAACCCAACATGCTGTTTTTTGTCTGTATCTTTGTGTTCATGAATAAATATCAGTGATAAAATGGAAGCAAAAGAGAATGTTAATGGACACTTGCATCCATACACAATGGCATAGCTAACACACCATCCCCTCTGGGCATATACACATGAATAATCCCCTTTATTCTGCCATCAACACTGCTCTATCACAGCTGTGACACCCCAATGGGTATGGTACTGAATGCCACTGTCCATATATGTCCCTTTGCATCTTGTAAGGGGCACCGAATTTCTCCTTTATCAGGCTGTATGCGTACACCTGCCAGTAGTTCCAGGTTTCCCTTAGCTGGCGCTTGGAGTAGCTGCAACATACTTACTCCAAGTGAATCAGATACTAATATCATTGCATGTCCTGCTGGAAGTGATGCCATTAAAACCCAAAATCCCTGAGAAAAACGTGCCGCAACTTGTTCTTGGTGTAACTAAATGTAAATAATGGAAATAATGTTAATTTATTACAAGAAAAGGCTATGTGCCACCTAAGATAAGGATCTAAGATAAGGCTTAAACAGCACTGTAGTGTTATGCATCTGCATGTCTGAGAGCAATGTTGGATTTTCCTGCATTAAAGGGCACCAATAACAGCTAAAATCAAACACATATTAACATATATCTGACCATTACAACCTAAACATGTTTAATAAAACTACATGTACAGTTTTTAAAAAATCCCATATGTTGTCAAATGTGTTCTTTCACTGAGGGAGTCCATACTGTGACTACAGCATGCAAATTACTTCACGAGCATGCTCAGATTGTAGCACTGCCCTGAGTATTCTACCAAGAATGTCAAGCTTTAGTAAACTCCTCCACTAGAAGTATCACAAGATTTCCATAATGTATCCCCTGCTGGTGATATCATTATGCAAATGAAGGACACACACCTACTTCCAGAAGGTGGCAGCACTAACACAGAAGTTTGGCAGATTTCAACTGAGCATGTGTGAGATATCAGAGCTACATTTGGCTGTGAATATAAACTGTATCTAGGAGGAGTCAGTGAAATCCAAGATGCCTGCCTCAGCTAGAACCTTGCAGAAGTTACAGTGAGCTGATGATTTACATCATATAAACAATTCTAACTGTTTTAAAAATTGGATTTCTTGAACTTTCACATAGTGTATTGTATAAATGATTTTAGTTATGATTGGTGCCCTTTTAGGAGCCTGAACACTGGCCTATTCTACTGTGGTCTGAACAGATGAATACTGTATAAATGGCAGGATGTTCATGTCATCTGCTGATGAATCGTGCACTCGACATGGTGCATCATTAGAAGAAATTTTCAAACAGCCAACCTACTTGGTGTACATGTCTAGATAGGCAGTACAGTTGAAGCCATCTATACCGAGGACCAAATCTGGACATGTATGAGCAGCCTAAACTTTTCTTAGTGGAAGGTAAGATTGGAGTTCTGGATTTTTGCTGGAAAATCTCATAGAAATATTTATATGTGGGACTGAATGATGAGAAACATAGGGTGTTTGTGCAAGGTGCCTGTAGGTGTTGCTGTGCACAGGCATTGTGCTGTGCATTCACAGTGCTTTATATGCTATTTAAAGTGTTAGTGTTGAAGTTGCTGTTGATGTGTAATGGCTGCATGAACCTTCTAATAAAGCACTGTTTTACTGTACGCATCCTTGGCTACCAAAACATAACAAATTGGCAACAAGATGTCTCTTCTACCTCTGCAGCAGCCTGCAGCTTTACTCCCAAACCCTGGTGAGCCTACCATACCCTTTACTGCTTTGATCCGTTTGTTTGAAAATGATATTATTGCTGCTGACCAAGAGGAGATTTCTGCTGCTATAAAGTGTACTTTAATTATTCACTGCCTGGGAGCAGAGGGACAGCATATATTCTATACATTACCATTACCTCATGATACTTATAAAACTGCTGTTATTGCTATTAAAACTTTTTCATGCCAAAAGTAAACATGCCTGCTGAAAGATATAAATTCTGCCAATGTGGACAATGTAATGGCAAATCCACAAAACAATTTGCCACAGTTTTGAGAGAGCTGGTTGTTATCTGTGAGTTTGGAAATCTAACAGATGAAATGCTAAGAGACCAAATAGTGGAAAAAACAAATTAATCTCGCATTAGAGAGAGACTGCTCCTAGAGCAGGTTGCTAGCCAAATTGAAACAGCAGTGGTAGAGGCTAAAACACTCAGGGAAATGCTGGGAATGTACAGATTGTGAATCCAGCACTGGGGCATAGTAATGCACAGTCACAGGCACAATAAAATGCTAAGGAAAGGGATTCACCTACACTGAAAAACCGTGCAGCAAATACAAATAAAAAGTACTGCTTCCACTGTGGTTAAACACAACACACTGCAAATTATGCTACATGTCCTGCAAAAGCTGTACAGTGCTACAAATGTAAAAAGGTAGCACATTTTGTTAAAATCTGCAGTAGTTCTGCTAAAGATATTCATGAAGTCGCTGCTCCAAATGTTATGGTATTAAGTGTGGATAACACTGATACACTTATTCCAGAACAAGTTTATATACACTGTCAATGTG
Organism: Xenopus borealis; assembly: GCA_024363595.1. Lineage (NCBI taxonomy): Eukaryota > Metazoa > Chordata > Amphibia > Anura > Pipidae > Xenopus > Xenopus borealis. Next base: position 185,880,247 of record CM044431.1, on the reverse strand, counting down.
CTTCAAAACTGCTTCTGCTGACAAGGGACATTCCATTAACCTGATGTTTGATAAAGGTTCTGCTGTTTCTATATTAACAAGTGATATTTTCTTGAAATATTTTGCATTGTTGCACCTGCTCTGAGACTGGTCAGTTAGATAAAGGATCCTATCCCTGTGCTAGGTTGTTTGCCAGTGACTGTACAATTTGAATCAAATACTGCAAAATGTGACTTTTACATTGTGAATAAGGGTACTGATATACTTTGAAGGGATCTCTTTGCTGCATTAAACCTACAATTAGTTCATGGTCTCATTACTACAGCACCAGTGCCTGCTACACAGCCAGTGTCTAAAATTTTACCACAAAGCAACACTTCACTGGGTTGTGCAAATAACTTTGTACACAAAGTTAAGTTGAGACCAGATGTAAAACCAGTACACCACAAATTGAGGTGATTGCCCCAACCTTTTGAACCTGTGAGCAGCATTCAGAAATAAAAGGAGTTGGAGAGAAACAATAACATGGAAAAAATTCTTGGGGTGCCAGAAAAAAGCTGTGATTGGCTATTAAGTAGCCTGTATGTGGATTGTAAACCTATATTGAGGCTCTGTTTGTCAATATACCTGTTTTTTATACAACCATAACTTGCCTTCAAGCCTGGAATTAAAAAATAAGCACCTGCTTTGAGGCCACTGGGAGCAACATCCAAGGTGTTAGAGAGCAACATGTTGCTCACGAGCTACTGGTTGGGGATCACTGCCCTACCCTATAAGGGAGGCTGTCTCACAGGAACTAAAGAAACTGCTAGAGCAAAGTGTGATTGAAAAAATCAGAATCCTCCAAATGGGTTTCACCAATTGTTGTAACTATGAAGAAAACTGGAGGTATTCGATATGATACCTATTATTGGGTGAGCTCAGTAAAAGCTCCTAAAAATGATAGTGCTGCGTACATAAATAATGCTGTAGAAATAGAAATAAAAATATATAAATATTATATGTATGTATGCAGGAAGGAAGTTGTGTACTGAATTAATTTGGAAGTGGTCCTGGAGCAATGTCGTACTGGGGCCCAAAGGAACCCATTACCTCAAGTGTCCACCACCCTGTCACCCCACCACATACCTCCACCAGTGGCAGTACAAACATCCATCCAACAAACCACTCACATGGCCCCCAGATCCCAGACTGGCAGCAGGCCTGGTGCAGGGCCCACCATTTGACAAGTTGAGGGTGGGGTTGCATTACACTGGGAACCTGAGTGATGTTGGGAAATTGATAGTTACATATTAGGGTTTCCTTTCGATTTGTGGGGAAAAAAATAATTTGCATTTTTATATTTTATTATTTATAAGTTCAATTAGAATTTATGCACCTTTTTCTTTAACTAAATGCGAAGATGAACATTTAGCCCTGTTTTCAGCACAAGAAAGGATTATGAGCACTGAATAAATTCTCCCCTGCTGCTGATGGTTCCCAAGATAATACATGAGTCCCTCATTCAGAAGGCAATACATTATGGAGAAATCCTAGTCCTGCCTCTAGGAGCATAGGTGACACAGTTGCTGGTGAAAAGTGCAGTTTGCCATAAATGCTTTGCAATTGCTTTTAAAAGTAATAGCAGAACACATTTAAGCATAATAAAAGAGAGAAGCACTGCCTACACAACTCCTATTCCCCGCAATGACATTCTTTGCTTGGCAACTTGAATAATTATATGTCATGAACACTCTATCTACACAGTGTGTCTTATGAGTATCATTTAAATACAGATTGAAATAAAAAACAATACAAAATTACTTCAATGTTGTGTATATCATGCTGAATACCTTTGTGAAGTAATGGGGGAAAACAACAATGTATTATTTCCATGGCAGTCCAACGTTTTAATTAAACTGACATGATACAGTTTTTAGGAAGCGTAAGGAAACAGAATCACTAGACAAGTGGTTATTTGCTGGATGCTGCTGTTACCAGTGGGAGGAAGGCATTTGGAATATAACTGCTTTTCTATCTCATTATGATTGCACAGTGAGTGGAGAGGTATCTTTTACATATGATCCTTTATTATACACCACTGAGCCCTTTACCTTTCACACTGCTTTGCTTCAAAAGCTTCTCGTTTCCCAGTCATAACAGCCTGAACATTGTCATGTTTAAATCAGTACGTTGAAGCTTTTTCAACTCTTGTCCAATTTTCCTGAGTAACAGAGCAGTTTCTCTGCAGATAAGATATTACATGGAAACCATTCCTCTCAGTGATATTTCTTTTATTTATTATGGTACATTTATGTAATTCTGATATGTTCAGGTTGGTCCCTGCCTGAGTGAGATTTACAGTCTAAGGTTCCTGTCACAATCACACAACACTGCCATGTTAGTTTCACCAGGAGCCCATTACCTTGTCTATCTGCTGTTTGGAGCACCTGGAGGAAAGCTACACAGACATGGCTTTAACAAACAAACTCCTTGAATACAGTGGTCTGGTTGGACCACAGAGCTACAACTGAAAACCAACCTTGATCCCCAAAAATACATGTGTATGTGTTTCCAGGCTACTGTTGCCTGAAAATTGCTGATGGTTTTCATTTTGGTCTCCGGTGGAGCTGCTTCAGTGGCAGGTTTCAAGTCAATTTGTAAGGGACCTCATTCTCCCAGTGAATACAATCACTAACCACAGACTGGCACTCCTGATTGCTGAAAAGTTCTGTGCCTCCATCTTTCCCAAAGTCCCAGCCATCCCTTGTGCACAGGGGCGCTCCGCCAATGAGGCAAGTTGAGGCACTCGCCCAGGCTGCAGCACCCCCTGGCAAAAATGCAGCTCCTGGTAACTAAGAGCCGAATTTCCAGTTTTCAAAATGGAAATTCGCCTCTTCTAGTGCAGAGCGCACAGTTGCCTGCTCTGCACTAGTCCAGTGCTGAAAAAGTGAGCGCTGTGGGGAAGGGGGGGGCAAATTGAAGATGGAAATAAGGGAACATCAGGACTTGGCTATGGAGGTGTGGTAATCCATTGAATAGCGCCATCAGCAATGGGCCAAGCAGGCCATACACCCTGGGTGTATGCATGCCTGAACATGGGTGCACATACACGAATGCAAGTGCAGCCATGTTACAGATGGAGGATGCAGGTAAAGGACATGTGGGGGTGTGGGGAAAAGGCCCTGGACTAGGGCAATATGTGCCCAGTGTCCCCCCACCGCTGTGTGATAGGTATGTGCTTCTTCTGCCTACTAGTTTGGGCCCTGAGTACCCTGGACTGTTGCACTTTTCATAGAGCAAGAACACCAGCCTGGGGTATAAAAGTTATTAATTATAAGGGGCAGATTTAGTTTTCAATGGTATTTTTCAGTCAAAACATGAATTTTCCAGTTAAAAAACATTTTTTGGGGTTAAAAAAAAAAAACTCAAATATTTTGAGCTTTGTTATACCCCGGAGCTGGAAATAGCTTGAATCCAAAAATACTCAAGTTAAACCATTCAAGATCATGTAGAAGTAGATGGCAAAGGTCCCTTGAGTCATTTGAAGATGTTAATAGCTTACATGATGTTCAGGTTTTTTCGGTGAGGTTCGCTTGAAAACTAAAATAATTCAGGCAATTCAAGTTTATTCCTGTGGAAAACTCGATTATATCAAGTTTTCGGGTTGTTCACCCAAATTCACTGATTCCAGTTTTTCCATTTAAGTTTTTTTTAAATCGGAAAACATTTGAGTTGTGAGGTCATTTGAGGTATAAAATACGTCACAAATCTCTAAAACTCAACCTTTGTTAAATAACCCCCTAAGTGTTAGGGGGTAGCTTACAAAACAGACACCCCAATCAACTTGTCCTTTAAGGTCCTGCAGCCACCCCTTTGTGGTGTTGAATTTATTCTGTTAACAGTGTTGTTGGTTCATTGCATAGTGTGTACATCCAACTTGATATCCTTGGGGTTCACATTCTCCACTTGTATTGAGATTTCCTGGGATTCCTTTGCTTTGTAAGAAATGATGCTAGAAGCCTACATATACTACTTTGTAATGCAGTGAAGTATGGGAAGAATATGTTATAGAGGCAAGTTTGAGTATTCTTTACTCTCTGGTGGATACATGGGGAGTAGACAGCTCAAATGTATTTATTTTAATAGCCTGTGCATATATCCAGTGTATTCATCATTATGTGCAGCTGGGACATTGCCAGGTTCCCAGGAGAGCCAGAACACTCTCTATGCAATACAATTTTTTTTAACCCTGCTCTGTGCTTTGCAGTACTGTTTGCTTTTCTCTAACAACAAAGTCAGTGTAAATTCAACCATGCACTTAAAAAAGTATTTATTTTTTAATCAAAGCATTAGTGGGGTTTTAAGCTCAGCCATGAGCCACACACAGAGACAGTTACAAAAACCAGAATTTGTTATTTTTTTTATATAACAAAACTTGCTTAGCCCAACCAAACCACATAAACATTGTAACTTCAGTTACTCTGCCCTTTAATTAACCTTAAACAAAGATGAATTCATTTGACAAAAATTCAAGTCATCCAGCCTACAAACCTATCAATGTCTAATTTGTTCTGAGATAGAATAAAAGGATTTTACTTGTTTCATACAGACAAGGACACAGTTATTTGGAAGTGCTGTATTCAAATGTTTCTGTATCAGTCTCCTAATAAAAGCCTCTATCTCTAAAGTCAATCAATATATTTTAATAGCTCTTTCAAGAACAGACATGTGCTAACACTATATTATTGTTTGCCAACCGCTCAGCTGTAATCCATTTAGCCTCTGTGTGTAAGGTGCTAATTTGGGCTAGTTAGAAGAAATAAATACACAGAATGTTTTCGTTTGGGAAAATCAATATTGATATATAGGCAAGAATGTATATAGATGCCTTAAAGAGAATGTAAAGGCAAAAAAAAAAAAATAAAATCCCATTTTTACTTTCTTTAATGAAAAAGAAATCTATCTCCAATATACTTCAATTAAAAAATGTCTACCAATTTTATAAGAAACCTGTCTGTATGCAGTGAAATTCTCCCTTCATTTACTGCTGGGGATAGGAATTGTCAGACGGTCCCCAACTGCTATGCAGGGAAACAGTCATAGTTTCAAACTGCAGCCCAGAACTCCAGCAGTTTTGTCTGTTTCCCTGTAAAACAGCTAGTGACCGTGTAGAGATTTGTATCCACAGACCCAGTGAAGTCTGTATATTCTGATTATTAATCAGTCTTGCTATATTGGCTTCTTGGCGGATATTATTTGGCTTGTGCTGTTTTGATCATTTATGAAGATCCCTAAGCTTAACCTCCCAACTGAAGCCCAGACCACACTGAGCATGTGCAAGTCTTGATATTGCTGAGATGTCTAACAAAGTTACAAGATGACAGCCCCCTGTGCCAACTTTGAAAGCATAAATCATTTGTATTATTAGGCTTCTGGTGCAGTAAGTTCATGTTTAGTATACAAAATACAGCATTTCTAACATTACTCTATTTTAGACTTTAGACTTTTGGCCAGTACCAAAGGTTCAAAAATTGTCACTGAAGATTCTTACATATAGAAAATGTCACCAATGATGGTGTCATCCATTATAAAAGACAAATTCAGTTTTTTATTAGAGTTGATTAGTGAAACTGCTGTGGCACTTTGAGGCTGTACAGTTAATCCCTTTATTATCTTAGCAAGTATTGGATTTCAGTATGGAAATATTCATGGTATGGACTTTAGAAAATATAAAAACAGGACTCTGGATAAATGTAGACAAGGATATGTGGCCTGGAGGTTCTAGTCCTTCACGCCATCCCAGTTCACCATTACTTATCTTCTTACTGCAGTTTATATCACAGAGATTTATTCAGTAACTTTTTAAAGGTGAAATGTTACCCTTGTCTTTAGGAACTGATTGGAAATCAACTCTGGTGAAATAATATTAGTTCCTTCCTAAAATATTTGGTTGCATTTAAGTATAGAGGTTCATTTAATGGTTAAATGTTTGCCATGGCTCATTCTTTTAGTAAGCTTATTTTGATGCAATTTTCTTAGAGGATAAAATAATGTCAAACATTACATGATACCAAAGCAAGGTAATTGCAGATTATTTATTACAGAGCCTTTTATGTGTATATACATGTATGAACTGATAATTCCAATGACAATTTCCTTTTTTGTGGTTAACTTAATATCATTTAAGGGTAAAAACGCTCTTACTTTAATGAAGATTTGTTACTACGTGGTTTGCAGTAAGGGTCTTTTTACATCATCTAGCCACCCAACTTCTATTAGAGTATTCAACTTATTTGGTGGCTAAGTGGCCAATTGCTCAGTTTATTTCTCATACTGAGGGTCAGATTTACTAAGGGGTACATTTCGAATATAAAAAAATTCGAAATTTGACCATCAAAATTTTTTGGGGGGGGGTCACTTTTGACCAAAAATGTCAGTTTTCAATCAAATTCGAATCGTTCAAATTGAGGGATCACCACATCTTTCCCAAGAGTCTCCTGTTAGAGAGTGATTGAATTACTGTTAGATTTAGTAAAATAGCATTTTGTAACACTTCAGTCACAAGTGATGATTATGTGCTATTATGTATTTGTATTGTATTATATTTTAAGGTGTTTGGAACATTTATTTTTGTAGAATTTTGTAAAAGTTTACATAAAAATACATAATTACATATTTTATTATTTTCATAATTAGTCAGTCCTGTGTATTACTAACCATGTTTGTAAGAAGTTAAAATGCACCGGCATGTTTTCTAAAATTTCTAAAAAGCAATCCAGGTGTTTCCACTAGTTCAATAGATCATTTCTTAATGTGTTGTAAAGCACATGCAGTTATGTGCAAGTACTGGCCCTAGGCAAGATGTAAGGGAAACTAAGAGGTAGCCTAAATATTTACATCTTCATAAGGCATAATATATTAATGGATAACTTGCATTTCTCTTCAGTATTCTCTTCTCAATACCTGTCTGCCTTTATTCTCTCGTCATACTGGAGTTGGAGTCAGATTTTTAATGACAGATCTTATATATCTTTTTATGGGGGCTCCCTTTCCTAGCAGATGTATTAGAGTTAACTCAAATTCCAACACCAGCAAAATCTAATAAATCAACTAACTTCAGCACAAATCATGTATGTAAAGAGAGAGATGCTTTCTGTTAGAATTTAGTAAGAGTGAGCTTCCCCATGTTTTAGGGAAAGGGTCCCCCCATCTCTTCTGTTCACATGCACCATGGAAATAAGATGATCCAGTTTACTACTGAGACAAACTTTTCCATTTGTGTATGGTGGGTACAGAATGAGGCATCCTTTCAAGACACATAACTTAATCAACAGTGTGTAGTGCAATTATGGGATCCATTATCCCGAAACCTGTTATCCAGAAATATTTTAATTATGGAAAGGCTGTCTCCCATAGACTCCATTTTATCCAAAAATGTTCTCTGTAATAATAAAAAAGTACCATGATACTTGATCCAAACTAAGAGATAATTAATCATTATTGGAGGCAAAACCAACATATTTGGGTTAATTAATGTTTACATGATTTTTCCCAAATTATGGAAAGATCCCTTATCCAGAAAACCCCAGGTCCCATGCATTTTGGATATCAGGTCTCATACCTGTAGTACTATTTTGTCAAGGGATTAGACTTGTAGATGAATATTAAAAATGAACAACTCTAATTTCTGCAGTTTTAGGGCAATTAATTAATTTTTCAAGTGGGCATACACTGTGTGTCTTTAATGCCAGGCATAGCTGGGACATAAGCATTAAATAATTATAAAACCCTGAACTGAACAATTAATATGGGGCATTTATTAAATATTTACCAGCCATAATATATATTGGTCAATTTTATGTGGTTGGGGATATTTAGAAAATAACAAGACTATTTCTGAGACTTCAGGATGCTTTACCTCAACTGATTTTCATTTTATGGTTCTCCTTTTATTTGTCAGACATGTATATTCTTTTGACTAACCTCCGTTTTTTTATACGTCCTTAATCTAAACTGATAATAAATAAACCTCTAGATCAATTATTTTATTGGTCTCTGTTTTTTTGTTATTTTAACAAATGTTCCTGCATAATATATTTAACAGTGACCCTGACTGCCTTTAAATCAGAAGAGGAAGACAAATTCCCTATATACAGTAGGTATCATCACACATTCCTATCTTACCCATATATAATATGGCAAAAGCACTGACTATTGTCATATGTAAAGAATATAATGATTTAGGACAAATGAAAGGAGGATAGGACATTCTTTCATGGATCTATCTATTTAGAAATAATTGACCAAAATTAATTGCTATACAGGTATGGGATCTGTTATCCAGAAACCCATTATTCAGAAAGTTCTGAATTACAGAAAGGCTGTCTACCATACATGCCATTATAAAAAATGTATCCAAATTTTTAAAAATGATTTCCTTTTTCTCTGTAGTAGTAATAAAACAAATGTAGATAAAATTCATACTTATTTTAAGCAAAACCATCCTATTGGGTTTATTTAAAGGAAAACTATACCCCGAAAATGAATACTTGAGCAACAGTTTATATCAAATTAAGGGACATATTAAAGAATCTTACCTACCTGGTATATATATTGAAGTAAGTATTGCCCTTTTACATCTCTTGCCTTGAACCACCAATTTGTGATGGTCTGTGTGCTGCCTCAGAGATCACCTGACCAGAAATATTTGAACTCTAAGGGGCAGATTTACTAAGGGTCGAATTTCGAATGGCAAAAAAATACGAAATTCAACCAGGGAATAGTGGGGAATTAAAAAAATTAATATTCAAATTTTTTTAGTGCAATTCAATCGATCGAATGATCGCATAGGGAAATTCGATCAAATTCGATTCGAAAGAATTTTCGAACGATTTTTAAATGATCGATCAAATTTTTCCTATTTGATTTTAGGGAATGATCCCCATTTTGGTAGGTTTAATCTGGCAAACTAGGGGGTCGAATTTAAAGGGGAAGTATTCAACCATTGAATAAAATTAAATTTGAATTTTGAATATTCGAATCATTCAAATTCAAATATTCGATGGTCGAAGTTGCCTAATTTGCATATTCGAAATTTTAATTCAAATCTTTTTGAAAATTCGATCGAATATTCGAATGCTTCATGTGAACACGTGAATTTTGTAAATCTGCCCCTAACTGTAACAGGAAGAAGTGTTGAAGCAAAGGACAGAATTCTGTCTGTTAACTGGCTTGTTATACAAAAATTGGAGTGCTCAAACCTTTGCCTAGACCCAAATTAGGGTAACAGGTGCTCAAACTGGAAGACCTTTGCCCGCCCTTCAGGTCCAAATATTCCATGCAAAAACAAAAACCAGTGGCACTCTGATAAAAGTGAAAAAAGTGAAGTTGGTTTATTCAGCCCATATACATACAAAAAGGAAGGGCAACGTTTCGGACTCCACTGAGTCCTTTATCAAGCCTGTCTTGATAAAGGACTCAGTGGAGTCCGAAACGTTGCCCTTCCTTTTTGTATGTATATGGGCTGAATAAACCAACTTCACTTTTTTCACTTTTATCAGAGTGCCACTGGTTTTTGTTTTTGCATGTTAACTGGCTTGTGTGACCTAACTTTATAGTTTGTTTGGTATGTTTGTGTGCACCGTTGAATCATACGATCCGAGGAGGCTGTCCTTATTTTTTAAAATGGCTATTTAGGATGACCCAATGGCACATGCTACTAAAAAGTGTATTATTATGAAAATGGCTTATTTACATGAAGCAAGGTTCTGCAAATGAGTTGTTTTATGGAATATCTGTTTATAGAGACCTACATTGTTCGGGGAGTATAGTTTTCCTTTAATGTTTACATGACTTACGGCATGAAGATCCAAATTACGGAAAGATCAGTTATCTGGAAAACCCCAGGTCCCAGGTCCCAAACATTATAGATAACAGGGTCCATACCTGTACTTTACTAAATTGCTATGTAATTATAACTCCTGGTACTATGATAAAAGACCTCACTGGCTTCATATTATCTAAGGTTCATACCATTTGCCCACTAATTAGACATGTTTCACTTAGGTATTTAGGTATAGCTATACATTCATTTAAACAATACAATTAAACAAATACTTCCATACAAATGTATTTTGCCTTGTGTACTCACTGACTGTATAATATTTCCTTAGAAATTATAATGGATTACACTGAATATTAAATAAAAACCACAGAAACAATACAAAAAAATAAAGGGCAGTTACAAACTTTAATTTATAAATTAAAACTAGTTTTAAAATAATAAACCTCCTTTCAAAACCCCACTTTTTAAATGTAAATGGCCTTCTCCTCTAGAGATTGTCACCTTTCCAGTCCATAATTAATGCTGCTACCAGACTTATACATCTCCACAAGCATTTCTCCACACCATGCTACTCTGCCATTCTCTGCACTGTTTTCTGCTACACTTCAGAAAAAAGTAAAATTGAAAACGTTAACCCTGACATTTAAAGGAGAACTAAAGCTTAACTAAAGAAGTAGGTTATATAGGTTGTATATTTTGTTTTGGGCTTCTGTATCAGCCCAAGGCAACCACGGCCCTTAAGCAGGGAAGATCTATGTCTCCACAAATGCCCCAGTAGCTCCCCATCTTCTTTTCTGCTCATTCACTGAACATGCTGCTTTCAGTTACTGAGCTTAGGGGCCAAATCACAATGTAAAGTACACATGGAATATAAATGTCCAAATATAAGGCTGATTAGTAATTAATACAGACAATTACTTCATGACAGCACTGAAACCAGTGCACTAGCATCAGAATATAATGATCAGCCCTGAAGCATCAGCTTATATTACAAACCAAGCCTAGCTTGCGAACAGTGGCTCAGAGCCCAGTTTGAAGTCCTGGATCATTGCTGCTATTTAGAAGAACACAGTATTTAAAATATGACCGTTTTTGCGTTTAGTTCTCCTTTAAAGCATTTTACAATTCTGCTTTACCCTGCATCTCCAAACTTTCAAGTACTTACCAAGTGCTTGTTATGCTATTTACTTCTCAACATCTTGACCATACTTCTGTGTTGTTTATACAAATGGCCTGCGGGTTTCACTGTGCACAGGACTTGTACTGTGCATACGCAGGACTTTCTGTACAGCTCTAAGTGAAAGTAATAGTTACTGTTGTTGTGTAAGGCCTACATGAGCCTGTTAATAAAGCACTGTTATACTTTCCTCATCCTCGGCTACCAAGCATAACAACTTTTTATACACACACATTCAGTGCTTCATTAGCTGCAGCACAAAAATTTAATTTGAGATGCAGTTCAATTCAGTAAAAGATTTTTCTCCTCGAATTGAATCTTGTTTTCCCATGATAAACTCAGAGATAACCTTTGACAAGGGGACTCCTCAATTGACTCAATCCCCTTCAGCTATCCCATTGAATCCTCTTGTTACATACCATAATGAAAAACCAGGAATGGTGACAATAACCACAGCATTTATTAACATTTTATTATATAAAAAGGACCATGCCAGCCTCACCCCAAGACAATATTCAATGCCAGAATTCTATAAGTAATCGCTACTATGCTCTGCCGCTCCTCATTTGAGATCATCATTATGTCATTATATGCAGCACTGAGTATGGGGTTGCTTCTGCCTACAGAAAGGATGGTCACAAATGCTGCTACGAACAGGAGCTGCATCTACCACCATGAGAGAAGTTCAGGAGCCTTGCTGTCAGTCTGGAATCTGCTATGTCAGTGATAGGAAATCCAAGTAGGCTGTCACCTAGCACAAGCAGTAGTAACGTCTATATCAATCAACCTTCAGTTGGGTTTGTCCCCACTATAACTTTATAACTATTGGTTATAAAGTTAATAAAACACAGAAAAATAATGAAAATCAAATATTCACAAACGAAAAAAAATATATATATAGATATATAGATATTTCTTTAAAATATAGTAGGTATTCAAAACTGAACTAAATATATTACTTTGTTGAAATACCTTTAAATAATCTATGACCATGTGCAATTGCTAGCATAACCCCCTGTGGATGTTTGTGAATTGTTGGACAGTTTATAGCAAGGTGAACTGCTAGTTCACTGCTAAAGAACTGGATTAGCACAACAACGAAAGCCACTAAACATTAGCTTAGCTAGGAGACTTGACCTAGAAAATCATGACATTATTTTGCTACAAATGACCATTTACTCTTCCCATGTGGTGGACTATGATGCTAACATGGTAGGCAATTTGATTCCATCCCAGAGCTTCTGCTCTGGGGCCCTCAACTGTCCCTGTCCAACTCCAAGGATAGGGCCAACAACCACTTACCATGACTCTTCCATAGCAGTGCATCTGCTCTGTAAAGACTCCCCTCCAGCTGTTTTTGCCTGGCTCAGAGGGTTAGGTCAACCAACCACTTACCATTCTGGTCCCGTAGCTGCCCATCTACGATGTGGAGATCAGACTTGCTCTATTCCCAAATGAGCCCCGCCGCCCCTAACAGTATACTCAAACTACAGCTCTCTTTATACTCACACTACATGTCTCTGTATACTCCAACTACAACTCTCTGTACAGTCCAACTACAGTTCTTTGCATACACCAATAAATTGCAGTAGCAGCAGCTCAGTGTCACAGGCTGTATTTCTATATAAAACAGAGGGTGCCTGTTGGGCCCAGGCTGACTTCCATGCTGCCTCAGTGACTACAGTGTGATTAACTGCTGTTAAACAGCACAAATAAACAGCACAAAACTAACAGGCAGTTTACCAAATAGTTCTACCCCCAATCCAACAGTTTACTGAGGAGTTAATGTGTATATACTGCAGCTAATAACATTATATTACAGAGAGAGCTCTGCCTCATGTTTCTACCTGCTCAGAAGATAAGGAAGTGATCTGCTTCTTCCCCTGACATCACATCCCTCTCTTTCTCCACACCCAGCCCAGCTTTCCACTGCCTTAAAGGAAAACTATAACCCCCAAACAATGTTGGTCTCTATAAAAAGATATTGCATAAGAAAACTCATATGTAAAGCCCTGCTTCATGTAAATACACCATTTTCATAATAAAATACATTTTTAGTAGCATGTGCCATTGGGTAATCATAAATAGAAAATTGCCAATTTAAAAATTAAGGACAGCCTCCTGGGATTGTATGATTAAACGGTTCACACAAACATACCAAACAAACTATAAAGTTAGGTCAAATGAGCCAATTAACAGACAGAGTTCTGTCTTTTGCTTCAACCCTTTTGAAACTGCCGGGGTACAGATGTTAGAAAGAGGTATGAAAGAGGTGATTTATGTTAAGTTGGAGAAACCATCCCTGAACAGAGGCAGGGGCCTTTGACACCACTTGTCTGTTACATACAATGCTGTTCTAACATCTGTACCCTGGCGGTTTCAGAACTATTCACACATACATTCATGCAACTCTCACAAGTAACACTTGTGTCTCGGAGTTGCATGACACATTGGTAATCCTATCATAGTAACTACAGAGAATCAATGCCTCAGGGAATTTCAGATGTCACCTCTCTGAAGAGTTACAATGTGCTGTTGTGATTGGATTGTTGGAAGAGTCTATATACCAAGAACTCCCCTACACCAGTCAGTTGAACTGAAGAAGCTGAAGAAGCTGAAGAAGGATGAGCAGTGAAACATCTTCATTAAAATTTCTCATCAAGTGCAGTTGTTTTGAGTTACTTGTGTTAGATATTTCCTTTAACTCATTCCTTCTGTATTGTTTGTATATTTGTATGTAAACGCTATGTTATTATAAAATAATTATGCAATTTCCTATAAATGCTTATTAAAATAAATATAATATTTAATCAAAACAGAGAGACTGCATTTAAATGTTTCACTGTAGACCTGCAATGGGGATTTGAGGGGTTGATTTATCAAACGTCAAAACAGAGAATCCTGAAGTTCTCCCTGTTGGGGACATTTGCTGATAGTTTTAATACATTTCAGATCTGATACCTTTGTCATTTCAAATGTGTTTTCAAATGTGTACACAGGGCAGCGCCATTTTGATCTATTGGGTCTGTTGGTAACAATTTTCTACAAAAGGTAAATCAGCCTTAGAGTGCTTAGTTGTTGGCAGGGAAACAGTAGGAAAAGTAATATGGGAATTGTATGTATTTAAATGCAGTTACAGTGTCACAAATCCTCTGTGCATATGTTGCTGCTTGATCTACCAAAATGGAATGTACAATGCTACCATAGCTGAACTGGAGATTAAAGCTGGCCATAAACAGAAAGATCCGATTGGTCGTTCAGTCGATCGGACAGCTTAAAAAATTTCAGTTGGCTGCTGTGATCATATCTTTGCATGTATTGCCGATTGGACAATTTTCAGTGGGAGAGTGTCAGCAGCTTTGTTGGACAGAAACTTTCGTATGATTGCTGTGGGGCAGGACATCAGCTCATCTGTTCTCTACTTCATTTGATCTAAAAGGTTTATGGCAGGTCAGGAGATGGGGACGTCCGATTGTTCGGACGATACTTCAGGTAGATCTGCACTTCTATGGCCACCTTGGCATAGCACTTTTTTGTAAATCTAATAGAAGACTTCACTTAAGGCACAAAGGAAAATCAAATCATTATTAGTAAAAGTTGTGAGCGCAGTGGTTTGAAAACGTTGAGACTGAGGTGCAGAAATGGCCCTTTAGAAATGTTAAGATTTGTTTGTGTTACCTGCAGAAGTCAGATTTCAGTGAATAATGAAAATAGTAGTATCTGACAGTCTAAGCTGAGTCTAGACTTATGCGCTAGATAATTAGAGCAAATATAAATGGAAAGTAGGATAGTCATTTGAGGATTATCATCACAGTTGGATCTGTTGGCTGTTATGAAGCTGTAATAGTGGTATCAGTTGCTGTGAAAAAGCTGTAATTAAATCTATATTTATACAAAACACAAATAATAAACATTATTACTGGTTTTATATATTTAAATCTTTTAAGCAATGTCCTTTATTAGACTATTATCTCTCCTGGAATATTTGAAGGGAGAATACTAAAATCTCAATACAGCAGATCATGCCTTTATGTGTATATATTTATTATACAATACGTTTATTATAATCACTGTAGACATATTTAAGGATTGACACTCATTACAGTCATAAAACAACATACTTAGATTTCACTGGCCTATTTCCAATGCCTTGCGGATCTAGGCCATGACAAATAGGGACAGTTAGAGTGTTTTCTTACATTATACAACCTTCACATCCTTTTGTATTCATTGTATGGTTTGGATTAAGCTTTTGTAATACCCTTCAGTTGTTCTTTTGAATGGATCCTTCATTTGGAATGAAAGTAATATCCTCAGCAGTTTAGATAATTCACTTCATCTTGTGGCCAGCAATGTTAACAATCACATCATATGCCAGCACTTAGAGAAGATGAAAGGAGACCCTGGAGCACTACAACTGCAGTTTAAAATACATGTAAAATACATTTAGAGTGCTATGTTTTATCATCTTTGTCTATAAAATAGTAAATTATCCATACTATTGCTAGGTTTAATGTGTTAAAATACTTGACATTGCCACTGGAAACTGAATTAGAAAGAGTCACAGGCACTGTTCTGAATAAACAAATTGCTTTGTGGATTTAATTGCATAAAGTGCCGGAGAAATAGAAAATTGTTAGCATGCCAACAGCTTCAAAGAAAAACAAACTCAGTTTTTTTTCAAAGTGCATGCCCTTTCCTTAATGTGATAACACCAAACTCTTGCGCACACTTAAACATATAAGCTCTTCCCTGTGTGCAGGAGAGTAAAAGATAATTTCAGTATGGGATTTTCTTTGCATACTCATAGTTCATGATTTATTTGGAAAGATTTTTTTTTCTGCCTTGAATAAACTCACAATTTAAACTTGGTCGTTTGCTTATTTATGAAAAATGTGAATTTATTAACCTTGATTGGAAAAACCTTGAATACCTATAATTTATCTAGTTTATAGACTTAAAACCATTGCACAGCTCAAAGTTATCAATTTTATAGACTAAAAAAGCTTGAACACCTTTTTTGAGTTATTGATTGAAAACCAGAATGAAACACCAGAAAACCATGAAGGCAAAAAACATTTTCAAATGGTTAAAGGGACCTCTGCCATTGACTTTTACACTAATTCTACAGGTATTTGCTGGAGTATTTTCAGATTCGGTGCATAATAAATCTAGAAAACAGGTTTTTTTAACTGAAAATTTTTAGTTTTCTTTCTCAAGAAATCACAACTCCACCTGTAATAAATAGCACCCTTAATAAAGCAGCCCAAAGTATAATGAAAAAAAGTTCTGCTAGTACCAGAAACATACAGTTAACAGGCCTCTGCTCAGTAAGGTCTGAAATCAGCCATGTGGAAGGGATCACAATCTGTGATGCCCTGCTCTATGCTATGGGTGATAACAGACTGATAAGAGCAATGCCATATAGGGGGGTGAAATCCCATGGAGTTGGAACTTAGAGTTCACAGCAAGGGCCCTCATAGGTGAGGTGGAGGTCACACTATAACCTATACTCTATAACCCATACCTGTTCTACCAACAGTATAAACTACTGGTTATAGGTTCAATGTAATAGTAGTTTTCAAACAAGTCCAAACATGACAAGGTTTATCAGATTTGAATATCTGGGCAGGGGCAGATCAAACAGTATTGTTTTTGTTAGTATCTATGGAATCCATGGGGAAATTAATAACTGAGGAACATAATATCCTTTCTCTAATATGTCCATGTTAGGAGGTTATTGTATTCATGAAACTACCCTGAAAAAACTAAAATTTTTTAGGAAAACACAACTCGACCTTTAATAAATAATGCCCTTAATAGAAAAACAGATGTGCTAAGCATGTGGTTTGGATACTGTTTTTTAAAGATTTTTGTTTTGGTTTTTTAAAGATTAAAAAATTAACACACTTTCCCGAAAAATTACAGTTCTTGAAAAACTTTTGAAAAGCAATTACTTTTTAAAGCCTGCTATTAGCAGTCTAAAAGTTTCCATAACTGATATCTCAGAAACCACTCAACATGGAAAATAAATATCATTTGCAAGGACTTCTCATAGAACCATTATGAATAAGTGTCAATTCACTTTTGGGGAGTAGATCCCTTTAAACAAGTTAAATTAGATTTCTGACTCTATCAACAATGTCACATATTCTTAAAGGGGTTGTTCACAGTGGCGTAACTACTCCCTGGTGGGCCCCGGTACAGGATGAGCACCTGGGACCCCCTGACGGGCCCTTACCTCTATAAATCCTATGCTGGAGAGTTGATGGCATGTGTATTGTAAAATTTACCCCTAGATAACCGACTGCCATAACCATTGTCGCAGCTCCAATGGGCCCCCTGGTGCAGTTGCACCCTTTGAACCCCTGGTAGTTACACCACTGGTTGTTCACCTTCCAAACACTTTTTCTGTTCAGTGGTTTTCAGATTGTTCTCCATAAATAAAGACTTTTTTCAATTACTTTCCATTATTAATTTTTTTACTGTTTTTCCAAAATCTAAGTTTAAAGTTGAATGTTGGTGTCTGTGGTGTTTGAGTCTGGCAGCTCAGTGATTCAGGTCCAGACTCTAAACTGATACAATTTTGCAACATTTAATAGATAATTTTCAAGCAACATCTCTGGAGTACAGTATTAGCAACTATTGTATCAATTCTAACAGCTGCCTATAATGAAACCCAGAGATTCTGCTCAGCAGGGTCAAACATAAGAAATGTATTCATTAAATGTATCAGTTTAGAACAGTTGGGGAAGTCGGCGATCCCCCTTCCCAGAGCTGCTTTAGAAGGTGAAAAATGACACTTTACACTTCAATATTAGAAAAACATTTACAAATAGAAAATAGACAGCAACTGCAAAAAGTCGTTATTTATGGTGATCTATCTGAAAACAACTAGTTGTTTGAAGGTGGACAACCCCTTTAAGGAAATCATGGAAATTTCAGGATAAGTAATATGTTTTGGAAACATTACAAAACATATCCTATTTAACTGGTTTAAAATTGATTCCTGACCCTGAGTATTAGGATTGATACAGAAAAAACACTCATATCCATCTAGTACACTAATTCTGTTCCCTGTTCAAAAGGGTGAGATAGTGTTTATGGGAACTGTGTGGATCATATTGAAACATCACTTTGCACTACTGGTTGCCAGGTCTAATGACCTGTTTTCTAGTTCCCTGTCCTGTCGGATGCTTGCTTGTTAGGAAAAGAAAACAAAACCAAGAACAATGTTAGGGGCAGATTTACTAAAAATCTTGGTTGCATTTTTTTGCCAGAATTCACAACGATTGCTGTTGTGGCTATTTTCACGATCACAGTTTTTATACCATGCTTAGACAAGATTTACCCCCAACATGCAAATTATACCTGTAAAATGTTGACCCCCCCCACTAGCAGAAGGCTTTGGTTGTAGGATTTAACAGCAGAAGAACTGCAAAACCTTCTCCACATGGCTGTGTCAAAACTATACTGCCTAGGATACTCTAAGATACTCTCTGGACTCCTGTATAGAGGGTCCTCCAGTGTCAGCAGTGCTGTAAAGCAGCAAACATAAACAAGGCATAATGATCATGTCCTTAAAAGGGCTGTTGCTAAACACTGCAATACCACTTAAAAACTTTCCAATGTGGCATTTAAAACAACAGGAAATGTTTCTTTAGGTACTCAAGCAAGTTTTCCAAAATTGACCTGAAACATTGATCTGAACTCATGAGAATGCTCACATACAGATACAGTCACTTGGATTTGTAAGTTAAATGCGTCGTGACTCAGGGCTTATTGAAGAAACTGTGTTATCTAAAGTTATCTTAACTCATTTAATGCATTTAACCTTTTTAGCATTAGCATACCAAAGCTCCATTGTTTTCAATGGTGAACTCTTTAATTGGATGGGATGCTGTAACACAATATTCTGTGCTAAGTGGGATAAATGAGATAGATGAGTTAAGTCACGACGCATTTAACTCACAATCCAAAGTGACTGCATCTGTAATTGATATAAACCTTTTATTCATTTAATCACTCCCATTGGTTAAAATGAAACTTGCCAGGTTTAAGATCCTAAATTCTTTTGAGAAAATGCAAGAATTTGTTTTTAAATGTCTAATTTCATTTTTGACTTGACTTCTGATACATTGGTCCTTTTGTCTTGCAAACACCATACCATTGTTGCAAAATGACAAAATCACCACTGGAGTCTTCAATATCTAACAGCAATTGTACAAAATGGGATTCACATTTACATCTAGTCTATTTTGTGGTAGCTGATAGTTTAACTCAAGCACATTTGAAATATAATCCTTGAAATGTCAAGTTCTAATCCTTCGAAGGTAGAAGTGTTGCCATTTTATGCAGCGTGTGAAACTGACATTTAGATTGATAAACATTTGCATTTTTGATAGTAAGGTTATCAATTAATAATGGTTGAAGTTTATGCCCATACAATGGCCATTTGCAGTGTAGGAAATGTACCTACTGTGTCCTCTGTATTGGTTAAAAAAGTAGAAAGACTCTCATGAGGCAATCCAGGCATATGACACTTTTCATTACCTCCATCATAATGAGTCAGGATAATTCTGCATAGCCATAGACAATTATATTTTTTTTACATTAGATTTATTTTTAATTTAAATAGCAACAGCCATTTATCCAACACATTACTGTAATTTTGTAACTAAAAGAGGTCTTATGATACATTTTCAAATAGGGGTTTCAGAAAGGAAGTAGTATTCCTGGCCCAAAAGCTTCAATCTAATGGAAGTTTATATAATTTTTGTCCATGAATAATGTAAAAATGATGCAACAATTCAGAGAGCATAGACCTACAGACTTTTTGAATCTAGTGTGGCCTGCATAAGTGTTTCAAAACTGGCAGGTGTTGGAGGAAAAAAGACTTCCCACCCTCCAGCCCCCCACTCGTCTGTACCTTGCATATTATTTAAGTAGCAGCAGGAGATGCAGGCTGCTCTAAGACATGCAGGTGAGAACAGGGGTGTGTTGTTTGCACAAAGCATCTGATTTTTAATCCTTGCTCTGAATAGATATAAACTCTGAACTGAGTTTGGGGCTGCAATTGAGGGAAAAACTCCACTGCTTTTTTACTAGATTATGTAGTTTTATATCCTTATTTTGGTTATTTATATTGCCCAGAGATATAGTTTGTTTGATATAGTTTGTGATAGTTTGATCAAAATATACATTTATTATTTTGATCAAACTATTATTTTATTTATTTTTTCTTTAATATCAAATTACATCTTTGGTTTGATTTTAGATAAATTGGTTCTTTAGTCTCACAAACACCACATATGCAGGTTGCGAAACGATGCAATCACCACTAGAGCCTTCAACATCTTACAGATCTGATAAGATTTTATTTCTTTCACTTTGGCAGTTTTATAGCAATTGCACAGAATGAGCTTCACATGGTCCTGTTTTTTGTTAACCAAATGTCTAACTTCATAAAGCACATTAGAAAGGTCATCCTCATTGTTAAGAAGCTTGAGGCCTTTAGTCTTGGAATGGAGAAATGTTGCCATTTAATGTAGCATGAGCACTTGACAATTTGAATGTCAGTTGGAGAAACATTTGCTTTATCGAGATGTAAAAGTAATCTAAATATCAGCTAATAAAGATTGAAGTTTGTGTTTAATATATCCAGTACATACATGTCCAGTTTCAATGCAGATTGAAAGTTTCTTGAGCTACTGTAGCTTCTGTTGAGATTAACAAAAAAAAAACCCCAAAAAGATTGTTATGAGGCAAATCATGTACATGATGCCCTTCATTTTTTTCCTTCATCATAATGAATGAGGATACTTCCACATAGTCATATGTTGCTACATTTTGTCTCAGTTGATGCTTACAATGTTTATTCAATTAAATTCTGTAAGTTCAAGTTTTTTGTATTTGTACAGCAACAGTCATTTATGCTCTACTTTACAATTATATAATAATAATAAATATAAATCGTATAATCTAACAATTCATACACAATGAAAGAAGCATTAATGGGCCCTCCTCACAAGATGCTCATCTTATGGTATGAGACAGAATTGACAAGGTTGTTGAACATATTTAGTCATGATTCTTTTTGGTATATTGACTTCGATCATACTGGGTACATCAGACTTAAAGTTTGGAGAGAATGGGGAAATCTGGTAGCATCTGAGAGGAAAATACAGAAGAAGGCAGACGCTTTAGAGGAGTAATACAGTCAGGAATGAGATGAGTTGAGGAAAAGTGAGGCAAAGTTCAGATGCAGTGGGTAATACTGTGAAACCATTTCTGTTTGGATCAGAGCAGAGATGTTGAAGTGTTTCATTGTGAACACCAAGAACATCAGAACCACCAAGTTTTCTTGTTTTTTAGATTTCCTGTGGCCATTTGAATAGCAGTTTTGAAGGATAAAAGCAAGGTAGAACACAACCCAAGACTCCTTTCATACCTATTAGCAGTTTGAACTATCTATGGTAAGAAGCAAAACAGTGCAAGAACAGAAAACAGATGTATGTAGGTGCCATATCAGTAAACAAGACCAGTCCAGTTAAAACCCAAGTTCAAATATCATCAAAGGATAGTTACAGATCAAGTATTAACCAGGTAGTCTGGAGGACAAGTGGAGTGAACACTGTGTTTATAGTAGCAGTGGAGACAGATGACATTGTGACAGTTTAAACAGAATAAGCAGGGTGGAAAACCAGGCTTAGGAGAAAGGCATAAAAACAGAACAAGAATCATGAGTTAGATGATCTTAATAGCTATATTCTCTAGAATCAAGTTTTGATCTTTACTAGGGATGCACCAAATCCAGGAATCCGTTTCAGCTTTGGGCTTTCAGCAGGATTCAGCTGAACCCAAGTGCCTGGCTGCACTGAATGCAAATCATTGAAAATAACGTGACTTTTCATCTCTTCTCTTTCAGCATTTCTACTCCTAATGTGCATATGTATATTAGGGTTTGAATTTGGTCCAGTACTCTTTCAAGAAGGATTCTGGATTTTTTGAAATCCCAAAATAGTGGATTTGCAGCATCTCTAATATTAACAAAGGTAATAATACATGTGGATATGTTATATATACCCCTCTGAAACTCCACGAACATAGTAACATAGTAACATACATAGTAAGTTAATTTAAAAAAGACACATGTCCATAAAGATCAACCATTTAACTTTTTTTTTACCTGCCTAACTGCTAGTTGATCCAGAGGAAGGCAGAAAACCCCATCTGAAGCCTATCCAATTTACCTCAGAGGGGGAAAAAATCCTTCCTGACAAAATGTCAATGGGACTAGTCCCTGGATCAACTTGTACTATGAGCTATCTTCCATAACCCTGTATTCCCTCACTTGCTAAAAAGCCATCCAACCCCTTCTTAAAGCTATGTAATGTATTAGCATGTACAACTGATTCAGGTAGAGAACTCCACAACTTCACAGTTCTCACTGTAAAAAAACCCCTTCCGAATATTTAGGTGGAACCTCTTTTCTTCTAATCGGAATAGGTGACCTTGTGTCAGCTGGAAAGATCTACTGGTAAATAAAGCATTAGAGAGATTATTATATAAAATGGAAAGATCTACTGGTAAATAAAGCATTAGAGAGATTATTATATAATCCCCTTATATATTTATACATAGCTATAATACCTCCCCTTTAGCATCTCTTCTCCAGCATGAACATCCCCAATTTGCCCATACAAGTGGAAGCGGAAGACTGACCCCCTCCTCCCATAACTCTACTTTTAATACAGCTCAAGACCTTACCCTTGATGCTGCTGACTGGCATTGCTTGCTACAGCCAAGTTTATCATCTACAAGTACTCCAAGGTCTTTTTCCATAATAGATTTGCCTCTTGCAGTCCTCTTAAGGGTATAAGTGGCTTGGATATTTTTACATCCCAGGTGCATGACTTTACATTTATCAACATTGAATCTCATTTGCCACTTAACTGCCCAGATGGCCATTAATTTGGCTGGATAGTTTTGCATCATCTGCAAACACTGATATGTTACTTACAATACCCTCCCCTAAGCAATTAATGAACAAGTTAAACAAAAGTGGACCCAATACCGAGCCCTGAGGGACCTCACTTAGAACCTTACTCCAAGTATACAATCTACCATTAACAAACACCCGCTGTACCCAATCCTGTAGCAAGTTTCCTATCCATGTGCAAATGACTTCATTAAGCCCAAGTGACCTTAGTTTAGAAAGCTCAGGTATAAAGTAACTGGTTCCCAATCTTGCCTTGTTCGTGCCTCCGACTCTGCCCTAGTCCAATCAGGGGCTGAAGTATTTGTGAATATGAAAGTAGAGTCTGGCACTCGCAGGTTAACTGCAAAAGTGTTTTATTTCACGACATGTAAATTAGTTTAGAAAGCAGTAATTTGTAGGACACGCTATCAAACTCTTT
Source organism: Xenopus borealis (assembly GCA_024363595.1). NCBI lineage: Eukaryota > Metazoa > Chordata > Amphibia > Anura > Pipidae > Xenopus > Xenopus borealis. The sequence continues at coordinate 185,856,846 of CM044431.1, read as the reverse complement.
GGCAAAATCTAAATAGATTACATCTACTGCCACCCCACCCCACAGTCCAGCATCTTAATTATCTCATCATTAAAAGCAATCAGATTTGTCTGACATGACCTATCCTTCATAAAGCCATGCTAATTGCTGCTCATAATGCCATTCACAAGGAAAAACATTTGAATGAGATCCCTTAACAGGCCTTCAAATAATTTGCCTACCACAGATGTCAAATTTACTGGCCTATAATTGCCAGGCTGAGATTGTAATCCCTTTTTAAATATTGGAATGACATCATCTTTTCTCCAATCCATTGGCACCATACCAGATGAAAGTGAATCTGAGAAAATCAGAAATAGAGGCTGGTCTAAAACTGAACTAAGCTCTCTTAGAACCTGGAGGTGTATGCCATCAGGCCCTGCCGCCTTGCTTTTTGAGTCATATCCTGAGTCAGCCACTGACTAGATTGAACTGAGATATCAGTGCATCTATGAACTGAGCATGGGAAATCAGACTCCTCTGTTGTATACACTGAAAAAAAGAACTGCTTTACTACATTTGTCTTTTCTGTATCTGTTACAACCATACTGGTACCATTATTTAATGAATCAACACTCTCAACCTGCATCTTTTTACTATTGATATATTTTAAAAGCTTTTTAGGGTTAGTTTTCGCCTCTACTACAATTAACTCTTCATTGCCTTTCTTTGCCTTCCGGATTTCTGATTTACAACATTTATTATATTGTTTATGTTCATTAAATGCAGCTTCTGTCCCAACAGACTTGTAGTTTTTAAATCCCTTTCTCTTCTTTCCTATTAACTTCTTTACTTCCATATTAAGCCACTTAAGATGATTCTTAGCTTCTACATTTACACCTTTAGGAAATTAATTGAGAACAGTAATGATTTAATATAATTTTAAATGACAACCATTTCTGTTCTGTATTTGTAGCTGCAAACTTAATGCCCCAATCAATACTCTGGAGGGCCGCCCTCAAGGCACTAAAATGAGTTTTTCCAAAATTCATGTTTTCTGTTGCCCCAGTATACATGTGCTTTTTGCACCAGACATTGAATGATTGAATGATTTTCTGGTAGGCTTCTCAACAACCTGTGACATAAAATTGTCATGCAACAAGTTTATAAACTTGTTGCCATTAACTGATCTGGCAGTACTATTGCTCCAGTCAATATCTGGGTAATTAAAATCCCCCATTATCATTACATAGCCCAAACTAGCAGCCTTTTCTATTTGCATCAGGAGCTTTGTCTCCTCACTTACTTTAGGGGGTCTATAGCATACCCATACAATTTGCTGGACTCTTTACAATTGGTGAAGAACTCCACCCACAAGACTTCTGTCCCCTCATATTCTAACATAGCCACCTCCTTTATATAAGCTTTGAAATCCTGCCTAACAGATATACCCCTCCTCGTTTTCTATTGCCTCTGTCCCTTCGAAACAAAGTATAGCAGCTGATATTAACTGCCCAGTCATGCGACTCATTCAGTCATGTTTTGGACACACCAATCACATCATATTTTCCCTCCAGCACCAGCACATCCAGCTCTCCTCTTTTACAGACTCCTTGCATTTGCAAACATGCAATTAATACCATTTTGAAGAAATGCTCCAACACCACATATATGTGACAAGACACCCACTGAGTGATGCTAGCAAACCCACTTGCACTCAAATTTATACTGGGTACTTACAGTCTCCCAAGTGCAATTCCTCACAAACGCCTTTTAGTTTGAAACGCCTTAAGGTTTTTAATGCTGCTTAATAATTCACATGCCACAATTAGATCACATGCAACACTCGCTTAGCAGCTTCCACACTCGCTTATGAAGTCACAGATAAAGCTTTCAAAACACAGAACACAAAACCTGAGCAGAATTTACCGGACCACAACCTAGAACCTAGATATAGTTAATTTCGTTGATGTGTCCAGTTCTGATTGGACAGTAACCATAAGGGCTCTTACACACGGGCGTTTGTTACCTGCGCTCACCTGCGTTCCGTTTGGCTATGTTCAGAATATTGTGTCTGAACCTGCGTTCGGCGCTTACATGCATTTTGTGGGTACAAGGTCATTGAAAAGAATGGAGTGCGTCTAGACCTGCACTCACCTGTGGCTGAATGCAGCCAAACGGATCAATAAGCTAATTTTTTGCAGCTATGCATATACATAACCATTCTTTAAAATATAATTCAGATAACAATAGAGATAGATGCACATAAAGCAAGACAAATTATAATTGTAGAAAAATGTGCAGATATTGTAACCTTCTTACAGGCTGGCAAAGTAGTCAGCCCCCTGACTGTGAAGGTTTCAATAAAGCTCTTTTATTTCTGTTATTATACAAATTTATATCCATATAAGAGAGATATTTGTTGATAATCAAAAGAAATGTATGCCCTTTCTCTTTTATTCCTTGTTCTATATGTATCAGCTCACAACAGCAAATATATTATGGTAACATACAGGCTAGGTAAGGAATATGTTATTCCAGTTGCTGGTCGTCTCATTTTTTCTTTGATTAAGCATTCTATTTTAATTATATTACATATTTCTCTTGTCATTTAATGTTATTTTGTAGTGGTTTTCTATAAATTATTGACTAAATAAAAAAGCCACCGCCCTACCCTAAACTGACAGCTCTACCCCGCTTCTTACCTTACAGTTGTAATAAAAGTAATCTATTTACAGATTAATAGTCTGGTTTCTGCAATACCCAGGAGTTTGTGGCAGAAATCAAAGATAGAAAATCCAAATCATTGGGGTAGTCAAAAGGTCAGTCCAGGGACCAAAGTTAATGGGAAATGTGCCAGTTCCCAAGGTATGCCTCACAATTATTCCCATAACTCAATGTTGCAAAAATTAACAATTTATTCAAAGCTATAATAAAAACATTTCAGCATACTGACCCCATGTTCCTCCACCTTACGCTTTTCCTACCCTCCAGGACCTACTCACCTATGGTTAGGAAACACGTAAGGTGGAGGAACATGGGGTCAGTATGCTGAAATGTTTTTATTTTATCTTTGAATAAATTGTTAATTTTTATAACACTGAGTTACAGGAATTTTTTCAAGAAATCAGTGATAGTCTGTTATGTTTTTAAATGAATGAAATGTAAATGAAGCATACAGCTTCCCTTAGAATATAGAAAACAACATGGAGAACACCTATTGGGCTTCCATTTTCTGCAAGACTAATTCCCTGAATAGATCTGCAACATAGTACTCATTAAAAACTCTGATAAGTACATGCTCTATGGAGAACACTTTAGTGCAATGTATGCATTTTGCTAGCTAATTATTTTGTTATTAAGCTTATTCCTTTCCTCTCCTTTCCTTCTTAATCTTCTAAACTGTCATTCAAACCACAAGCCGTTTAAATGCCATATTAGACAGCTGCACAATAAAAATGTTAATTTGAAATCGCAAGAATAAAGGTTAATTGTAAATGTTATTAAATATCTCCATCATGCTACAGGTTCATGTTAAGGTAACCTTACACTTTGGAAGGCAAGAAAAAGGCTTCACTGTTTTTTGGGGGTGAAGTGGATTCAATAATTATTAATTATATATATGACAGTATAAACACATGCAAATACAAATGAAGCAATGTCTAAACCACTCATCCACTCACCTTTCTAATGTTCTCAGTAACTAAGTCGACACACTCCCTAATCCATTGACTGCACATTGGCAGCTAGTCCTTGTGCTACCAATATTGGGACATCAATGACCATATCAGTACACCTTATTGTGAGAGCAAAAATTATAGCGAACCCCAGACCTGCTGGCTTCTTTTATTTGATAAAATTGTCATGCATATATCAAGCCTACTCTTCAAATCAAAGGCAAAAAAAAATAGTGTTGGGCCACAGCGGTGTGACCTTTGACTTTGAAATAAATCCTTGGAAAAGTAAAAAGCTTTCTTGGTTTGACTGTATGCAACATATTCCAGTCAATCTCTTGGAATACATTTTCAACAGTGATCCCTGAGGACTGAATGTTTAGAGGAGGCGGTCATTAGAGTAGAATAATGTAACTATAGTCACAAAGGGAAACATTAATATAAACTCAGATAAGCTACACATTGCTCTGCATTTAATTGCTATTATTCCCCTATTTCATTGTTAGGCAGTCACATAGATAATCGTAACTATTTTCCCTTTAAATACATTTGTGAAAATAAAATATTAATCTATTTTTTTTTTATTCAATTCCAATAAGCTCTATCAAAATATTATAGTCTATATATCAAACAAAGACAAAAGGCATATTATATATATATTACTAATTCTTGGAAATAATATATCAGAATAAAAATATTTTTCCTCAAGTGCTTGGTAAAAAATGGCATTACACATACAGTAGGACATTTCCAGCCATGGTATTTTGTAATGTCCAGTGTCAAAGAGGTAGTACAGTCTTTATTTGTTTATTTGTATATAACTTTTACAAAGAAAATAACACATGTATTTAGTTAAAGAAGTTAAGACTTTAAGCTCTCTGTATTTTAATCAGTGTGGCATTAGCTCTGGTAGTATCACTGATGGCCAACAATTCTCTGGAGACCATTGGAGGCCATTTCATAATTCTATACTTAACATCTAGTCATTTATAGAATTGGTTAAAGCCGGGTCTGGGTGGTTGTATTGCATACTGCACATATGGGTCCATATTCTAAAATGTGTTCTAAGTATGCTTCAGAAGTTATACAGTATAAAGCAGAAAGGTGGGTAAAATAGCACTGCAGTCAGTAATTCATTGGAACATGTCAGTATCACTTTAAGGGGCAGCTTTATTAAGGTACAAGTTGTGTTTAACACAAATATTTTGAGTTTTCGAGGTGAGTTTGGAGTTTAAAATCTTTTTAAATTTTTCAAGATTTATTATACCCTGACCCTGTAAACAAAAGTACACCATCTTAAACCGTTCGAGGTCATGTAGAAGTCAATGTAGAAGTCAATGGCAGAGGTCCCTTGAACCACCCACTGGAAGACGTTAATAGCCTTCATGAAATTTTTTTTTCCACCAAAAACTCAGTTCAAGTTTTTGGGTTGTTAACCCTGAACTTGCTGATTTGAGTTTTTTCCCTAATTAGAAACCATACGAGTTGTGAGTTCATTTGAAAAATAACCCCCCAAATATATATATATATATATATATAGTATATATATATATATATACAATATCAAAAACAGGGGGGTTGTGGGAGCACTTTAAAGGCTTTAAAGTATATATAAGTATTATAAATGCTAATGCATATACACCCAAAACAGGGGTTATTTTGTTACAAAGTTATGATCATAAAATTGATAAGCACCATACCACGTCAAGGTAAACCCCGAATGGCGGTCCCTAACTTGTTTTATTTATTACGTGCATTCTAGCATTACCTGTATTCAATGTCCGTTGAACACTGTTTTTTCACTGAAGGCTAAATCCTCCCCAGCCAGCAATCAGGCTTTTAAAGGAGAGATATTCCCAAAACAAACCCCAATTTTAAAAGCATAGGATCACCACTAGTTTAAAGGGGGGGGCATATATGAAGCAAACAAAATAAATTGTGGATCCCACATAATTTCTTTTTTATTGCACTGTAACACAATTCCCACTGCTGCCTTGGATTAATGTTCTGTGAATGTTTGATGAATAATTTATAAATGACTCAGATGCATCCACTCACTGTTGAAATAAATAATTGCAAAAAAGAAGTGTTAGCCTAGAAATAAAATGAGAGGAAAGACTGAACACATTAATAAACTTAGATTCATGGCTTAAAACAAGTGGGGCAATACATAGGTATCTGGAAGGGGGCAAGATGGTACTGAGGGCAGCTGATGTGCACAGTCAGTGCATGGCTTAAGGTAGTATACACAACTTAAGGTCATTGACTCTCAATGAAGCTGTCATGCCAGCGTGGTATTGCACTGGCATTAAAAAGGGTTAACACTGTAGACATTTGGTTTTGGGCCTTTAATTAGACATTTCCACGGGCAGGGGGCCTATGAAAAGGCACTATCCATATCTGCCTTTTAAGTCACACCATTTGGCCAAGGAAGCTGGGCCAATCAGTTCTTTGATCAGTTTATCAAAAAGAAAGTAGCCGAGAACCTAAGCTGCAGGGGGAAAAGTTAGTAAAATTAGTAGAAAAATATGGATTAAAGGAAAGAATATCTCCTGTGTCATAGAATTCCCATCCCCATAACTTACATAATGGTTATGAGGAGGTCACATGATTCCTAATGATACCAAACAGAACCAACCTATACCTATCAGTTAGCAGGGATGTTTCCTGTGGGACTGGAACATGAGACACCCCTCATGTTTGGTATAATTCGAATCACCCACATATGGATCACATCATGCCCATATTTTCACTATAATATTGCGTACTGGCAATTACAAATTGGAGAATCTGCCCTGAAAATAACAACCCCCCTGCAGGGGGTCATAAATGACAAGGAGAATGTCCCAGCAGGCATTAAAAAGGTGACAGATCCAGTACCCCATGTCATACAAGGAGGCTCCATGTATGCCCAGTGTTTCCCAACACTTGCCTCAGAGGACACAACAGGAAATTCCTAAACTTCCTTGTCATGCCAGGGCCATCAGGCACTGGCATTTTAAAAGTTAACTGTAATTACTCAGTCAAAGTCTCACACAGAGACCCTTGATTGTATATGTCACCAGGGGGGCTGTAGAAAGGTGAGAACGATATCTCTCTGCACAGACGATCTGGAACCAAATCAGTGGGACCTGGAAGCTAGGCAATCTGTTCTTTGATCAGCTGATCAAAGAACAGAGCTGTGGACCTAGAGCAGCAGGGGGGTGGATAGCTAGTAGAAAATTATGGATTATAGGAAAGTATCCATATCTCCTGTGTGATAGGGTTCACCACCTCATAACTTACATATTGGTTATGAGGAGGTCACAAGCTTCCTAACAATACCAAACAGTGCCAGCCTATACCCACCGGTTTGGAGGGCTGGTTTCTGGGGGACTGGAAAATGGGAACCTATTAGTGTTTGGTATTGTTCTGTTTGCCCACATATAGATCACAGCCTGCCCATGTTTTTATTATAGTATTGGGTACTGGCAAGTACCCATATTATATTAAAGGATATTTGGGAATATTGCCTGAGTGTAGCAGACCCCCTGCAGGGGGTCGTAAATGACATGTCCTTGGCACTCCTACCTCCTGCATAAGGTAATGAGGGGAGTGTCCCAGCAGGGAATAAAAAGGTGACATTCCTAATATCTAGTGGTCATACAAGGAGGCTTCATTTTCCAAGTGAATTGTATTTCCAGTTTTCTACTCGTGCCTCAGAGGATACATTGATAACTTCCAAACTTGGTAAAGTAAGGGTTTTCTTTGTATTTTTACTCCTTTTTATTTTATTTACTGTTTTGCAATAATATGTCATTTTTGTAATACCATTTCTATATACATATGCACTGTTTCTTGTAATTATTAAATATCATTTAATACGTTAGTCCTTGTGCTCTAAATGAACTCATAGCCCATATGAATGCTTGTGCCTAAACTCTTTGTATGTGTGAAAAGGGAAAGTTGCCTATTTGTATGTTTGATAACTAGTACGGCTAGCAGGAAAGTGTGTTTGAGTGTGAATTAACCCTTTGGCTGCTGGAGTGCTTGTTAGACTAGTAGGATCTTACCCTGACTAACTACCATAGGAGAGAGTGTTTGATGTATTGTGTAGTGTGAGTTATTACCTGTTGTAGAGGGCAGGGGAATAGTCACATTAGGTTTCTATCGCCTGTTAATGATAGATGGTGGCAGCGAATGAACTTTGTGGGTGTTGGTGTGTTTTTGGGGTGTCTGATGTTAGTCTAACCTGTGTGTAAGGTGATTGAGAGACTGATTGTAACCCCTTGTAGCCAAACCCAAGAGTAAAGTGTGGTGGAGCCAAGTGTTTTCGTGACATTCCTAAACCTAGGGTTTACTTTTATTTCATTTACTGTTTTTACAATTCTTTTTTTAATGCATGTCTTCTTTGTAATATATATTTCTATATACATGCACTCTTACTGCGGTAAAATTAAATATACCATATTAATATGTTTTGTCCTTGTGCTCTAACAAACTCATCACCCATATCATCACCCATCGCTTGTTCCTAATTCAGTGTCAGACCACCAGAATACCAGGAAAACTCCCGGTGGGCCAAGGTGTCAGTGGGCCCTCATGCTGCTAAACTTTTGGCCTATTTCATGGCCATTCCCTAAGTCTATGAGAACAAAGAGGCTAAATAGATGGAATAACTTATTATAGTATGTAAAGAAAACAAACCAGGAGAATAGTGGTTGATTGAGGAGATTAAGAATATTAGTACTAAGAGTGGCCCCCTGGTCTAAGGTTTTTGGGTGGGCCCCTGGTGTTCCAGTCCGACACTGTCCTAATTGCATTAACTCCTTGTATATGTGGAAAGGGAAAGTTGCATATTTATATTTTGAATAACTAGTATGGCTATCAGGATAGTGTGTTTGAATGTAAATGACTCATTTGGTTGCTGGGATGCTTATTGAAGTGTTGAACCAACTCAAATGCAAAAAATTGTGAAATGCAAAACCTTATTTTGTAGATTAAGCTCACTATAATATCGAGATCCAGGCCTGAGGGGGCCCTCAATCCAACCTTCACTTTACTGTCTGCTCCTTATTTTAGAAGGTATGTCTCATCATGTGTCTGACCTCTTATACAGTATTAACATTCTTGTAACTGGGATGTTTTTACAGCTGGACTTTTACTTGCTGCTTCAATAGAATGACTTCACCAGCAATATTCCACCACAGCTTTACATGGTCTTGCTGAAAAAAATTGTATTGCATGTAACTTATTTAAGAATTTCCATGCTGAAAATGGAAAATTGTGAACAGTAATGGTTAACAAGCACATCATGGACTTCATAGGTAAATTGTATAATTTATTTCATGGCAACATGTTCCGATTTACAGATAAGCACTATAAAATTTGATTTGACTGTATAAAAGCTGCTTTCAGGTTGCATCATTTGCTTCTGTTATCAATGTCTTACAATTATTAGCTCACAGCTTTCTAATGACAAGCATTTTTCTTCTCTGAACCACGATATGTTTACATTAAGATATTTGTCTGTAGAAAAAAATGATTTTGGCACTTTGCATGCTTTTCTTCAAAGGAGTATAAATGATATTTTTTCTGCCACACAGCACTAAGAAAAGTATTTTTCATAAAAGACATTTCTTTGAGTTCTAAAGAAACCATTAATCATAAACATATGACATCAGGGTAGAAATGAAGGATTTTTTAAATACAGATAGTGATTACTAAAATAATTACCATATGTATAGCAAAAGCACTCTTTGATGTTTGCTCTTTTATATCAATTTTAAATTTTTCTCTTTACATGGAATGGCAGGAAATATACCTCCTACTTAGAAATGAAAGCTTGCTTTAGGCTTATTACACATATTTTTCAGCCAGCGGAGAAGCACCCAATCCCTGCTATGCAGCCTGTCTTTGCTTTAATGGAAACTGCCTGTTGCCAGTTAAAGTTGGTGGAAAAATACCCAAACCCAACTGTGCAGACTGTCATTTGTTTAAAAAGAAATCATTAATGACAATCAGTGTGGCTGGGTACAGGCTCATCAATGGTGGATAATATGTCATGTGGTACATGAAGCTTATTGTACAAAATACTTATGGTAAATGTGATAAATTATTCTAAGGGTAGGAGCATTCCTCTGGCAGAACTGTTGCACAGTAAACTGGAACAAATGACCAACCGAGCAACTCAGCAAAAGGTATCTCTCTCAGCATGATTGGCATTAAAAGTTGTATATATGCATTGTATCAATGATTCAGCTGAATCTGAATCCCAAAAAAGTTCTAGCTACACTGAATCAACACCTGGGGAGGCCCATTTATATAAATTTTTGATTTTTTTTATACTGATAAAACTCACCAAACAATGTGATTGTAAAAAACCTGTAGCAAAATCACATTTGATCATTCATTTACAATAGGTATGTAATGATGTTTTGAAAAATAAAATTTAAAAATAGCTTAACATTTTCAAATACATCTCCCATTGACTTCTAAATAAACTTGCCACAACATCAGCTAAACTCACATTTAAAAAAGCTCAAATGTTTAATTATTTATAAAAAATATAAAAAATAAATATAAAAAAGCATGAATGGATAAAAAAAAAATCTATTTCTAAAAAGAATACAAAAACCTTGACATCCTAATTTTCGTAAGACTTTTCATGCAGTTACAAAAAAAACCCCCAAAACCTTTAAAAGCTCAAAACAAAAAAAACATTTTACAATTTGCAAACATCTCCCATCGATTTCTATATGACCTTGCTAACTTTTAAATGGAGAAGTTTTGTATTAGAGTTTTTTGATTTTTACACTTAGGGGGTTGTTTATAAAAGGTAGAGTTGTATTTTACCAAAAAAATTCGAGTTTTAGGGGTATTTTTTTTGTCAAAACTCAATTTTTTTGGGTTGAAAAAAAAAACCTTGAATGTTTTGAGTGATTTGTGGTAGAGTAATTAAATACGCATTTTTTACAGCTAAAAAGTTCTATTTGGGAAAAACATTAACTGGCCCCTAATTGTTGTGAAACAAGACCCCATTGTGCTGGCAATTTTCTTTCTGGCATACAACATACAACAGTAACAGTGAACAGTTACCACTCACCAGTTATTATTAGTGCTTAGGAATGTCCTTTGTATCATAGTGTCAGAAGGGTTACAATAATGGTTAGATTATTTTACATATAGCAAATAAAGTAGCCCCTCTTGTAACAAATAAGTTTGTTCTTCAGTAAGTCACCGAGGAGTTCCATGACCATATAAATGCCTCAACAAGGGTACTTTATTTATTATAATGCACAAGTTTCAGCGAATGACAGAAATTACATCACTAAGCTCATATTATAACTGATGACATAATTTAGCACCGTTTATAAGGATATAATTTGCAGGGAATTCATGGCTCTTATAAACTATATTAATATATTGTGCATATCATGATTATAAAGGTAATGTCACACTCACTGGTTTTAAGGTGTTCTGACTAGACTTTTCACTGCAATGGACTGCAGAACTCATGTGGGCAGGGCCGCTTTAACAATGCAAATGATTAGGCGTCTGCCCCGGCCAACTGTTCCGGGGGTCTACTGTGCTGGGGGATGGGGCGAGACACAGGGAGGAGACGCGCTCAGTGCGAAAAACGGAAGGAGGGGACCAGGGATGGAGAAAGCTGGAGGGAGGGAACGCACACAGGGAGGAAGACAGAAGGAGGGGAACAGGGAGGGCGGAAGATGGAGGGAGGGGACGCATACAGGGAGGGAGATGGCAGGAATAAACACAGGGAATTTCCATCATGATTATTATCGGAAACCATCTCTGTTAATTCTTTACATTCATTCTATCACCAAGACAAGTCTCTGCTCTGTTTATTATGGAAGAAGCTACAAAATAAAAAAATCCATTTACACCTTCCTGATCATCTTCAGAACAACAAGAAAATGCCACTTGCCATCCCTTGGTGCTTTGGGAGAGTAAAATGTTAACTTTTGTTTCTCCAACTCTTTACTTGTCTTAAAATGTGAATACTGATTTCATTACATTTCAATCACTTCAGCGACTCTCTAGAGGAAACTGATACGATCATTTCTTTTCAGCTATTTAATGCATATTTTTCTGGGGGCTTAAACTTGAGTTCTCTCCTGTTCTGTGAATTGAATAAGCAGGAATTATTTGATGCTAAATTTGAAGTAATATTTTTACTGAAACTGATACATCACTGCGGTGGAGAAAATGACACATGCTATTTATTCACAGCACTCAGCTGGAGAAAAATTCAGCCTTATTTCATTGCAGTTAAAAACAAATTATCAAGAAATTCGCCCATTATAACCCACAACAGCTCAGTCTGTACGGCCACTAGGGATGCTGTTGCTACTGCAGTGAAAATAGATAGAACTTGAAATGATGAATAATAGGGATGAATTGACTGTGCACAGCCTGCAGTATTATTTTGAAAAGGCTCAATGTTGGAATTATTTGATCTTCAAAACATGCCTTGCTAAACAATAATTACATTTTATTTATAGTTTTACAAAGGTATTTGGATCGAAACTGACTGTTGAGAATTTAGAATTCTCAGGATAGTACTGTATCCTGATTGAGGAATGGTTCTACCAATCATGGGCATCCTGCTCTGTGATGCCATTGGCCTAACCCCCAAACGAAACCAAATCTTAATATACACCATTTTTTACCTTTTAAAGAAACAGTGTCATCAAAAAATTGGCACTGGTAAATCTGAGGGTTTTACTTTAAAAGCTCAACTATAGTTTATATAAACAAGCTTCTATGTAACCATGAGGACAGTCATTCAAGCACAGTATCCCATTGTATACTACAGAGATTATTTGTTATCCACTGTGTAACCTGTGTCTTTTCTCCTTTTTCAGGTTTGAATGACTGCCCCCATAGCAACACAGCAGTTTGCTTATATACACTATGGTAGAGTTTCTGAAGCAATCACACCAGTGTAGTATATTTTAATTATGGGACCTGTTATCCTGAATGCTTGGGACCTGTGGGCAGGTCCGGACTGAGAATTAAAATCAGCCCTGGCATTTCAGGTACACAGAGGGCCCAAACAGCCCCCACCAGCCCACTAAATAGTGACTTTCTATGGCACCCTATAGCAGCCCCTCTGGCATTTTCCAGAACCCACAGATCTAGTCCGGGCCTGCCTGTGGGTATCTTCATACCTTAAGTCTACTAGAAAATCATGGAAACATTAAATAAACTCAATTGACTGATTTTGCTTTCAATAAGGATTAATGATATCTTGGTTTGGATCAATTACAAGGTACTATTTTATTACAACAGAAAAAAAGGAAATAATTTTCCGTAATTTGAAACTTTCTGGATATGGGTTTCTGAATAATGAATTCCATACCTGTACCTTAAAACACTTACATTGTTTGGTGTTATTGTAACTTTAATAACAATTTAAAAAGCAGTGTTTGTTGGAATAACATTCCTTTCACTTTCTGGGTGTTATTTTCTAATCGCCAGAAAAATAAAATGTTTGGTTGAACTCACAAATAAAGCCTTACAATAGCTAACCAAATGTTCAATGTACAGCAAAATGTTGCAATTGGTTGAACTCACAAATAAAGCCTTAAAATATCTAACCAAATGTACAATGAATAGCAAAAAAAAAGTTGTGTTGTTGCAATTTTCTCAGTTTTATGAATTTTCATAGAAGTGAAATGGGTCAGATTTACACATCTCTTGGGAACTAAGTTTATGAAATCTCCAATTAACTTTAGTTAGTTTATCAATGGTCCTTATTTAAGGACACGATTTGATGTTACAGAATGATAGAGTTAACTTGCATATTTAGCCAATTGGAAATAAACACCCTTGCTTACACTTAGGCATGTTCAGTTGCACATCTAGAATTAAAGGATGGAAGATAAATCTGCATTTTATCAGAAAGACTGAGTCAGTTTTCTGCATAAAAAAAGCTAACTAAAACTCAGAAAAATGTGAATTACACTTGATATACAGATCAATAAAAGTTCTATCACTGCACTGTTTCAATAAAGAACATTGCATATACATATAAACAAGTGCTGATACTGGTTTCTTTCAAAATAAAAACACTTAAATTTGGATGAAAAGCGCCACAGACATATATGGAAATAGGGAGGGAAAAAGAGACCGAGTTTGCTGGAAGAAGGACTTCATCCAGCCATCTGAGGATGATGAAGGGAGTGTGATTATTTGTGACAGGTATTAATATAGCAATTCAGTTACCACGGAACATCTGGAGCCAACTTAATAAATGGCACAAGATAAAGAGATTATATAACATCAAGGGGAAGTGTTTATTGTACAGTGATCTTAATGGTCAGTGGGTTGAACAATACAAACTGACACAGAGACAAATGTAGTGCAATATTTGGTCACTAAGCTATTTTAAAATAACCGCTGGAAGTGTTTTCATATTTTCTTAAGTCCCATTTCCAGTCAGTTTTGACACATACTTGCCACTCACACGTAATTGCCAGTTTTACTAATAGTTTGTATGTGTGTGCTGCTTTCTGTATTTGCTGTTTTTTGGCAGCAAAGGGTTTCTTTTGAGTCCCCAATGGTTTACAAGTTGGCATGATGTGGTGTAGTATTTAACAGTTGTGGAAAACATCAAGTGCTAATACACCAGTAATTGCCCTTGGTAATGAGCAACACTATCAATTGTTTTGACAACTAACATTCATATCTGGCATACCTGGCAGCCAACAGGAATTGCAGTAATACCCCCTGTAAACCAGTGAGAATTCAAGTAAATGGCCCTTGCAAAGGAGAAACTTTCCTTGTTAATAATTCTGTAGCCCTACAAAGGTATGGCGCAACCTATCACCATGAAGGTATTTAGGCATGTTAATTGCGGCCCATGTTATCTGAAAAAAGTTATTATGATGTGATCTGCAGGTACTTTGTTAACTGCGCCATATTTTGCTACTTCCAAGAGAGCCAACTGTTGCAGTGGGGTTTGGCAAAAGTATTTTGTTCATGTGTGGGGTTTCATCACTTCAAATCTAAACTTACAAACATATTTAAATATGTTTTATGTTCTTTTTATCAGTAGGTTGTTTTGAACGACACAAGGTTATCCTTTCTGATTTCTATGTACTGAATGTTGGGTGATGTGTTGAGGCACTATTAAACAAAGCTCTTTTGACTTCTTCACCCTTCAGCCCTCTTGCTGTGAACATTGTAGGAGACCTTGTCAGGATGACTCACCTGTCTTGTGACATTCCGAATTTAGCGTTAGTGTATAAAGTGATTCAAGGGCCTCAGCTAGTAACTATGATAATGCAGCAAATGCTTATTTTTGTATTGGTATGTCATGTATAGTGTATAATACACTGGAAATTGTTTTGTAGGGAATACCTGGTTGAAAAAGGAATGGAATTGCTGTAATGAGAAGCTGCCACTTCACCTAAGAAAAACAAAATATTTGTGAGCAAAATATCTGAATATATATTTGCTTATGTTTTCACCCCTATACTTTTACAAGAAGTTAATAATTATCTGTTTTTTTTTGGCTTCACATTCCTGAATCTGTAGGAAAACTACCCCTTATCTGTTATTGAGCATTTATTTCCAGAAGTCCTACCTTTCAATAGTGATGGGCGAATTTATTCGCCAGGGCCGAATTCGCAGCGAATTCCCGCGATAAATTCGCGAATCACCAGTGAAATTTCGCCTAAAAAACGAGTCGCGCGTCGTTTTTGACGCGACGCGTCGAAAACGACGCGACGCGCGTCAAAGTTGACGCGATGCGCGTCAAAAGCGTCCCGCGACTCGTTTCGCGAATTTTTCGCCGATTCGCGAATTTCTCTAGAAATTCGCGAATCTTTAGGCGAAGCGAATCACGGGAGATTCGCCCATCACTACCTTTCAATAACTTTTATTTTTCTGTTTTTATGTCATCTTTTAGCGTGTTAGTACTACAGGGCAGTGAACCCACAGCACCCAATTTGTTACATAAATCATGTTCTGTCCACCTTCCTATTGCTTTCTGTAAAATTGCTCCTCCCTTTCTTTTTTTAGCATGGAGCTCCACACAGCTAAAAACTGCTACCCTTGGGTTTTTATTATTCCTGATATATTGCACATTACTTTATACAAATCTTCTAGGATGTTTATTTTGCAAATTTTTCTTCCAGAGAGCAAAAGAAGTGCAGAATTGTAGGCAATAACCACATAATGACACAGCTGATATGACGAATAATATTGAAATGTAATCTTAACCAACTATTTATTAGCTTACTGAAATCCTGCAGGAAGCTCACATAATTTCTCTTCACTGAATTACTTTACAGAACCAGTGCTCCTAATACTTAGGGGCAAATTTAAAATTCCTGAAAATTTGCTCGATCCTATTCGAAATTGGATAAGCATTTGACCATCGAATGCTTATCGAATTGTTTAAGGCTATCATTTTGCTCGATATTCGATTTCTTGATGAATTCTTACAATCAGATGCCGATTGTTCGATTTCACGAAAAAAATCGTAAAATTTCCTTCGAGCATCCGAAAAATCCGTACGATTCGAACGATCGAAAGTTTCGATCGTACAAATAGTATTCGAACAGGACTTAGTCTCAGAAGCCTATGGGGGGTTTCCCACAGGCTTCTATTGCAATTCGGAAGGTTCAATCTGGCGAAGTAGGCAGTCGAACAATTAAAAAAATGTTGTTTCCTTCGATCTTCGAATTATCGAATTATCGAATATCCGATCATTCGATCTATTCGATAATTCGTTATTCGGTGATCAAAGAGGCCAAATTAGAATATCCCATTTTACGAAAAATTTGTATGATCGTTATTCAATCGTATTCGATCGAACTTCGATCATTTCACGTGAATTGGCCCCATAATGTTCCTTTCTTTAAAGAGGATCTTGTGTTTATTCAGAGCATGTAAATTTATTGATAACATTACAATTCTAAAATATATTTAGTAAAAATATATTGTGTATATTTTTTGTGTATATATTATATAAAGGCTTGACTCCAGGACATCTGCATGGAGCAGCTCAATATACAGATGGCTTCACCGCTGATTTGTTTTGATTGCTCTCATATAAACATAAAGTATAATGGGACTTTCTATTCAGTTTCAGATTTGCCCTGTTTTGTGTACAAAATAACATGTTTCATAATTAAAACAATAGGCAAACCAATCAAAAACAGGGTTACTTCACTTGGAAGTTTGACACTCTGACATCAGCCCAGACATTTTTGTATAAAACTATTAATTAGATAATTAAATGGAATTAATATGATTTCATCCTGGCAAGTTTGACATTTGTGGTGGGAAAATTATTTGAAGGTTTGATGACATTCAAGATTGTGTTCTGGAGAATGGCATTATTAAGGATTGGTCATGTCAGACAACTTTGAATGCTTTTTATGATGCGGTTAATAAAAAACTGGATGTGGGATTGATACAGTGCCCCAAAAATTTCTAAATTAATGTCTGTTGGTCTTAGTAATGATGTTTTACATGGATAGTAAAGTGCTACAGGATTGTGGTCATAGGGTGGTTCTTAATGGTACATTATCTACAGTGAGAAGGTTTTACAGTGAGAGCTCCTTGAATCAATTATACTGACATATACATTAGATAACATCAAGAAGGGGTCGGATGGCTTTTTAGCAAGTGAAAAAATACAGGGTTATTGAAACTAACTCTTAGTACAAAGCTGATCCAGGGACTGATCTGAGTTAGGATGGAATTTCCCCCCTCTGAGGTTAAAGAGAATATAAAGGCAAAACAATAAAATCCCATTTTTACTTTCTTTAATGAAAAATAAAACTATCTCCAATATAATTCAAATGAAAAATGTCTACAATTTTTATAAGAAACCTGACTGTATGCAGGGAAATTCTCCCTTCATTTACTGCTGGGGATAGGAATTGTCAGATAGTCCCCAATTGCTATGCAGGGAAACAGTCACAGTTTCAAACAGCAGGTGGAGCCCCTGTATATTCTGATTATTAATCAGTCTTGCTGTATTGGCTTCTATGGCAGATATTATCTGACTTGTGCTGTTTTGATCATTTATGACGATCCCTAAGCTTAAATCTCCCAACTGAAGCCCACACTGAGCATGTGCGAGTCTTGATATTGCAGAGATAGTTACAAAGTTACAAGATGACAGCCCCCTGTGCCAACTTTGAAAGCATAAATCATTTGTCTTATTAGGCTTCTGGTGCAGTAAGTTCATCTTTATATTTAGTATACAAAATACAGCATTTCTAACATTACTCTATTTTAGACTTTATTTGCCCTTTAATTGGAGAAGCTTTAGCTGGGGATTTTGCCTTCCTCTGCATCGACTAGCAGTTAGGCAGATTTCAGTTAGGCATAAAACAATAAATAACACACACCTGTGTCCTTTTTATAAGTTACAGGTAGGAGACCTTTTATCCAAAATGCTTGGGACCTGGGAGTTTTCCACATAATGGACCTTTTCATAATTTGGATACCATACCATAAATCTAAAAAAAAATAATGATGTAAGCATTAAATAAACCCAATAGGCTGGTTTAGCTTCTAATAGGGATTGATTATACCTCAGTTTGGATCAAGTACACTGTACTATATTTTTATTACAGAGAAAAATGAATTAGTATTTAGAAATTTGGATTATTTGGATAAAATTAATTCTATGGGAGATAGCCTTCCCATACTTCAGAGCTTTCTGGAAGATGGGGATCCAGATAATGGATCTCATACATGTATTATGTACTATGTATTACTGTTATCCATTGTAGGAGTAAAAATCACACAGGGATTGTGGATTCCATTCTCGACACCCAGCTTGTTTTGAATTTCATTAGTTCAGAATTACTGGATTAGAAAGACCTGTAATGGGAATACATGATTTATAAGGGTTACTGAACCTGGGCAAACATAGTGCCTTTTATAACATATTGGGGTGAATGTGAAAAACAGTATACTTTTAATGGCTTTATTGACTTTTAAGTAGTACATTCTACATGCAAGTTCTATTACTGGGAGATAGCACTGCATTGTTGGTCTTTTCATACATTTCAGATTCTATTATTTAACATTAATTAAAATCTTTTTTCAGAATGCATGCTATGTCATGTCTGTGTGTCCTTGTGAAATGAGCTACATGAATTCTAATTCTACTGGGAAAGACATTCACAAGACTTTTCAAGTTATTTTTTGCTTGTCACTTTCTCTATTCACCAGAGCAGTTGGCTGCCTGGAGAAGGTTATAATTACCATTTTGAGCTATTATACAGGCTCTTTTGTCTGCAGACACCATTACACATTTCCTTATGCTTTTCTTTTCTCCATTATATCTCATATCTACTGTTGCTTTCCTAGCATATCATTTTGCCTAATTTGGGATTGAATTTATACATTATAAAATCCTAATAGGTACTTAAATTGCTCACTGTAATCTTATTTCATTTGTTAGTAGAGAATAAAGGAGGTTGTTAAAATAATAATTTTGCTATTTTTAGATTAAATAAAGTAAAATCAATAATACTTTTATAAGCCAGTATGTTAATTAGAATTTTGGCCATACAAATCAAACATGAATTCAATGACAACATAATGCATTTCAAATATCAATTTGCATATTATAAATGTAGAATTTCACAAACTATTATGTCAGTATTTTTATTTATCTCATATAAGAAACATATTCATTTGCAGGATCTGAGAGGGGATCAGAAAGAAGCAGAAGCACTGTTCAATTTTTTCAACATAAGAATTTGTTTAATAAGCAAAATTGTGTCTATCCAAATGTGAAACACAAAAGTACATACCGTATATACTCGAGTATAAGCCGAGTTTTTCAGCACCAAAAATATGCTGAAAAAGTCTACCTCGGCTTATACTCAAGTCTATATAATCTGATCGATGTGAATGGCTGTACTTCCGACCGAAGTCCTGTGCCACTGCACCCCTGATGGGGCCCGCAACCCAGCCGAGGATTAGAACTGCGGCTCGCCGGGTTCTCCATAGTGCTCTGCGCGTTACGTGTGACAGCGGCTAGTGCGCTCTAATTCAAGCCTAATTCTTCTTCAAGGTGCTATCCGCCATTATATTGATTAGCGTTACAGACTCTCAACCAAGCCTGAAAGCGTCCGATTTCTTAGAATATGGAGGTTGCGGATCCTATGTTGGATTGGCTCTTTCCTTTTGGCTCTTTTCCAGCAGTGGCAGAACTATAGTGATTAGTATATAAGCTCCTCCAGCTATAATGATATCCAGATGGTACGTGTGTGTGTAGGAGTCGTTCGGAAACAGTTGGAGTGCCAAAGTGTCACTCAAAACCCCCTTTCCGCAGCACTTTAGCCTCGTATTGGCCTGGTTGTGTGAGGCCATGGGTGGTGACCTCACCGTCCATCCTCCATTTCCACAAGTACGCGGCCAGGCCCGCCATTTACACCCTAGGCTTATACTTGAGTTAATAAGTTTTACCAGTTTTTGTAGGTAAAATTAGGTATTTCGGCTTATACTCGGGTTGGCTTATAATTGAGTATATACGGTATGTCAATTCTCACAGGACTGGCATCAAATATGAGGCTAATTGCAGCATGGGGCACAGACTGCCTCGAAAGGGGCATGAATTTAAGCTAAAGGAGTACAGTTGTTGCAGATATAAGTGAATTTGGAATGTGACCAGGTGGTCATATGGTGCTCCAAGATTTCTGATGGTAACCCTTAATATGCAATCCTTTATACTTGCACCTTGCACAAAAATTTACATTTGTGTCTGAATCAAAGTATTATTCAATCAACACATGCCTTGGCATGGAAGACATGCTACTTTTAACATTTTGGAATTATGCATTGTGTGAAAATGTTGCACAAATATTAATGTATATTATCAAAAACATTTAAGGGATTATTTATCAAAGATCGAGTTTGAGAGGTTTGTGGGGATTTTTCTACCTTGAATAAACTCAGATCAGATGTTTGCTTTTTATGAAAAAACCCAATCGAAAAAAACTTGATTGAATGCAATCAGGGGAGAATACTTGAATACCTCAAATTTATCAAGCTATAGGATAAAAAACCTGAATACCTTAAATTTATCATGTGTTTGAGCACAAACCACCAAAATAAATCTTAAAATCATGAAGGTAAAAAAATCTATGGATAAAGGGACCTCTGCGATTGACTACTACATGACCTTTATAAGTTTTAGCTGCAGTATTTTTGGATTCAGGCTTTTAGCATCTTCAGGGCACAATTAGCTGAATTTTATTAATCCTGAAAGATTTTACTTTATAGTGAAACTACCCTCAAAAAACAATGGGGCAGATTCACTAACCGGCAAATTTTCACCAGTGCCAGCTTCGCACCCCTTGCACCATTTGCGAGATACAAATGCGATACAAGTACCCTAATTCACTAATATGTGAAGTTTCATCCTGGGCGTCAAATGCTGTCAAATGTTTGCTAGCGTTACTTCAGCTGTGCGAGCATAGCGAAGATGGGCTAGCGTTCATTTGTGTCGAAAATTTGCTAGCGATCTTGCACTATTATTATAATTATTATAAATGTTGGGGCAAATGGTTTAGGTTACCGCTTTGTATTACACATGTCCAGAGAACCTTAATAAAGACAAGAGAGTTAATATAATGCCCTATACATGAGCCCACTGTAAAATCAATGTTCGATATGTTATAAAATGTCTGACGTAAACTGGTTACCCAAAAAAGGTCTAAGTTAGGACTTTTGCAGCCAATCTCTGCATTTTCGGCAGGCAGGATATGATGTAAGTAACAGAAGATTGAGGAAGATCTAGCTTCTTTTTAGCACTTCCCTGGTCTGAGGTGGCAAGGTCAACTTGGGCGAAAGAGTTACGTTCAGTAATAGCCACACTTTAGTGAATTTGTAACAATCATTCGCCAGAGCAAATAGTCGCGAACGTACGCTAGTGACGGTCTCTTTCACTAGTGAATTGGCACCTGTTAGTGAATTGGCAATGTCCCTGCGGGTGACAACGCTTCATGAATAGTCTCTAGCGTTAGCCTCTTCGCCCTTTAGTGAATTTGCCATCGATGATTTTTTTGGGTAAACACAACTTGACCTTTAAAAAAATAACCACCTTAATAGAAAAACAGATGTACTAAGAATGTAGTTTGGATGTTTGTTTAAAGATGTTTTTGTTTTTTTAAAGATTACATTTTTTTTAAAAATGAAAAAAATTAACTTACTAAACGTAAACAATAAACTTGACATCATTTACAAAGCATTAATATTTTGGGGGGAATGTAATTAAAGTCACAAAGAGAAAAACAATTTACACCAATAAGAATAAAAATCCACATCTCGCAATGTAATATTGTTCCTTAAACTGTTATTAAATTGCGAATTTTAATTGCGCACTCTTAAGAAGTGCTTGAAGGTGTCTTAATATTTTAGAGCAAACATTACGACTTTTTCAGTAAGAAGTTTTATTATATTTACTGCGCATTGGTGCAAACTATAAAATTCTCAAATGGTCTTCCACTGTTGGAAGTGGTCGCTAAACAGTTCCCAGGTTTGCAAAAGCTATATTAAATTTGCTCATTTTCACATAAATTATATATACCCATAATTGTACTAACTATAGAGTTTAGTTTCACAATAGCCTTTGATACTATGTCTGTCCAAGAAATCATTCAAGCCACTCTTAAAGGCATTAACAGAATCAGGCATCACAACAGCACCAGCAATGCATTCCACAACCTCACTGTCCTCACTGTGAAGAACAACCTACATTGCTTCAAATGAAAATCCTTTTCTTCTAGTCTGAAGGGGTGGCCTCTGGTGTGTTGATCATCTTAATGGGTAAAAAGGTCCCCTGCTTTTTGTCTATAATGTCCAATAATGTATTTGTAAAGTGTAATCATGTCCCCTCGCAAGAGCCTTTTTTCCAGAGAAATCAACCCCAACCTTGACAATCTACCCTCATAATTTGTCTTCCACAACAAGTTTAGTCTCTGTACTATCTCCAGTTCATTTATATCCCTCTGAAGGACTGGAGTCCAAAACTGCAATGAATAC
The DNA here is from genome assembly GCA_024363595.1 of Xenopus borealis. NCBI lineage: Eukaryota > Metazoa > Chordata > Amphibia > Anura > Pipidae > Xenopus > Xenopus borealis. The sequence goes on along the minus strand of CM044431.1, from coordinate 185,834,185 downwards.
TCCAGGTGACGCCTTACCAGGGACCTATATAGAGACATAGTTATGTTTCAACGATTTCAACAATTTTGAAAAAAATTTGATTTTCCAGGACTTTCCAGTAGGTCCCCCATAGGCTACAATAGCAATTCGGCAGCTTTAAGGTGGCAAATAATCAAATTTTAGGCTATTCCATAGCTGAAGTAGCCCAAAATTACTTCGAAATTCGAATTTTAAAAATTTGAATTTCATTTGAAAATTCACTTCGACTCTTAGGGGGAGATTTACTAAATTCACATAAATTCACATGAGTGATTTGAATGTTCGATTGAATTTCCAAAAATTTTCGAATTCGAATTTAGAATATGCAAATTAGGCAAATTCGACCATCGAATAGTCGAATTTAAATAAAAAAAATTCGATGGTCGAATACGTCCCCTTTAAATTTTAATTCGACCACCTACTTCCCCAGATTAAACCTACCGAAATGGGGATCATTCCCTAAGATCGAATTTAAAAAATTCGATCGTTCACTTAAAAATCATTAGATTGAATTTTCTATATTCGATCATTCGATCATTCGAATTGCGGTAAAATCCTTCGAATTCGTATGATTTTACCTCCCCACTACTCCCTGGTCGAATTTCGAATTTTTCATCATTCGAAATTCGACCAATAGTAAATCTGCCCCTTAGTAAATATGCCCCTAAATATTTAACAAAACTCCATAGGGTATATTTATCAAAGAGTGAGGTTAATAGTGAAGTTCCGCCACTAGAGTGAAATTCCACAGCTCTCCATTGATTTCTATGGGATTTTTAAAGGCGTATTTATCAAAGGGCGAAATTTCACTTTCACCCATTGAAACTCCACTCTTTGATAAATTTACCCCCATGTCAGGTGTTTAAGGTTCGCAATGTGCAATTAAGATTCACAATTACATTGTGACATGCAAATTTTTATTCACAATGCTGCAAATTTTATTTTATTACATTTCCCCCTTTACCTCGGCCGGCCCGGTCCATGCTGTACACCAATTATGCACAGAGACCAGGGAAAGTTTGCAAAAACTATGCCATATACTGTAAACATTCCAATATAATATAATAATATATATCTAAACAGTCTATTTAAACCATTAATCCAATAAGACAATGGAAAGTAATAGTTCTTCTTTACCAATTAACTTCCTAAATTATACTTTCCTTCAGTTTTCCTGCCAGAATAATACAGCTGTCCCTCTGGGTTCCTAGTCTCATTCATTCATTATGAGAAAAAAAAACTTATTTTGAACATATTATGTTTTGGAAGGGCTACAAGACATAACAAAGTACCAGATACCGTTTAGCAAGATATATGTTAAGGGAAGATGCCTCTCCTCTGAGCTTTGTGGTAAAAATGGGGGAATGTAATATTGGTCACAAATGCAAAAATCATTAGCAATTAATTTGCAATGCAAATAAATGTTTGCAAAGTGAACAATTTTGCCTTGACAGTAGGATAGTAATAGTGAATTTTATAGTTTGTGATTGTGTGCAGCATATGTAATAAATAAGTTGTTTTGTTTGCTCCAAAATTTTATGCCACCTGCAAGCAGGTGTTAAAATTGTATTACATTTCCCTCTCAATTGTTAAAATTCGATACTATCCATACGCTGGGTCCTAGCCTAACTAGAAGAGAAAGGAAGCCAAAATGGTGAAACAATAGAAAACAGTGTTAACTAAGAACAAAAATACGATAAACAAGCTTTTGGCCATAGCTTTACATAGTCCAGCAAGGCTTAATATAATGTAATAATCTGCAGATTTAAAAATGGTTCCAAAATAACTGCTTATTTGGGGTAACTATATTCACTCTCTTCAACAGGTAGGTTTGAAATATACAACCTCCAGCTGCCCTGAGAAAAAAAGAATCCTTCCTTCTGCCATAATATTTTTTCTTTTGGATTATTTTCCTGATTTGAGAATGGACTTTAATTTGGGATTTGGAAATAGGTGGTTTGGGAGACCAAGAGGGAGATAAGATCATTGAGATGTATGATCTGTGCTATAGTGGCAGATTATATCCTAGGGCCAAATTTATGGCTCCTTACTTTTGGCCCAGTAGTTTTCATGACCGTTAAACCCAAAGTATAGGGCTTTGTAAGTAATATTTTCTAATGGAGACCCTATGAGTGTCTTGGTATTTTTTTAAAACTCTTGGAAGCTGACCTTTGTTTTGCTGTTTAAATTGATCACCAGAGGATTTGACCTTTCAAATTGTAGCCAGTGATCACCAGTAACCTGGTATCCTAGCTGCTATTCTACATGTGGGAAATGTCTTTTACTGCTGAGATTGATGTATACTATTGCACAGTGAATATTTCATTTATTTTTCACAGTCTGCTTACAGTCTGTGCTGTCTAGGACAAGGACAGAATCACCATTGAGCTTTCTTCAATACACAGAAGATCAATCAGGATTCAATAGAATAAGTAGGATACACAAGGCAATAGCACCAGGAACAAGCTAAACGTGACAATGGGCAGTTTTCTAAACACTGAATTCCCCTTTTATAGTGTTTGAATTTCACGCCATTGCTCTGTGACGTCATCAAGCCAGTGTCAATGCACCTATGAAACCCAGAAGTTTGTGCCACGCACATTAGAGGAAACTGGAACAGGAGGAGAAAGGACGTTTGCGGCAGTCGTCCCTGCTGACCATGTAGCGGGTGCCCCTGCCAGACACTAGACCACCAGGGATAGCCATTGGACCACCAGGGTAAACTTTATTTCTTACACATAGGTTTAACCTTTTCTGTTTGATGGAGGCAAGTTATAAAGGAGCTGTATACAAGATGAGCAAATATATATGCAACATGCTTAAAAATATAACATCTTTTAAGTAACAAAGATGCATATTTTTCTCGATTTTAGTTTTGTAAATGATAAAGTATAAAAAGAGTTGTTATGATATCTCACTTGCTTTCATCCCTGTAACATGCGTTTGTTTAACTAGAGACAATGAGCTTTGTACAAACAACAGACATGAATTTCGAGATCCGGCATCGTCTGACCTTAGCTGAAGGGAGTGGACTTTGCAAGTGTTCAGTTTAATAAGGAATTGAGCAGTATGGAACTTGCTAGTGAGGTGGCAGTAGTGCAGTATGGGTCCGTAGAGGTTTTTACTACTTCAAATAAACGTATATTAAAAAAACTGCTTATTTATTAAGAAATCTGAATATAAAAAACGTTATTAAATGAAATTGTGGAAAACAGTGTACAGTAGGTACTGGCACTCCAAACACATTATATGCAGTGGGTCCTGGTACCCCAAGCACAATAGATACAGTGTATACAGGCATCCCAAGCACATTATATACAGTGGGCACTGACACCACAGCATATTATATACAGTGGATACTGGCACCCTAAGCACATTATATACAGTGGTTACTGACACCTCAAGCACATTATATACAGTGGGTACTGGCATACCAAGTACTGACACCCCAAAAACATAATATACAGTTGGTATTGGCATATACAATGGGTACTAGCACCCCCAAAATTTTCCTGTATGTTATAAGTGAAATTTTGCTTGCATAGGTTCCTTGAATAAAGCAAACTCAATATTATCTGAGATATCTATATTATGTCATGATATGTTGCTCTTGTGTAGTCAACATTCTGCCAGGCCTTCCAACATACTTTCCTGGTGAATATTTTAATTATTCTACATTTATGGAAACTGTATTGTGTATTGAACTTTATGTAACATGGCTCGTTTCATATGGTGCTTAGGATTTAACACCTAATTCCCAAATGAATGAATAAAAAGTGAATAAGATTTTCTGTGGTAATCTCACATTTTGCCCCTAAGTCTTTGTAACCTAGTAGGTATGGGTAATATTGCAATTTATGTAGGTAGCAACAATAATACAGGTATTGGATCCCTTATCTAGAAATCCGTTACCCAGTAAGCTCCAAATTTACGGAATGGCCATGTCCCATAGACTGCATTATAATGAAATAATCCAATTTTTAAAAAAATATTTCCTTTTTCTCTGTAATAATAAAACAGTAGCTTGTACTTGATCCCAACTAAGATATAATTAATCCTTTTTGATAGCAAAATGTTTATTTAATGTTTACATGATGTTCTAGTAGATTTAAGGTATGAAGATCCAAATAACAGAAAGATCTGTTATCCGGCAAACCCCAGGTCCCAAACATCCTCAATCCCATATCTGTACTGTTAGAGAAGACAATAAGCATACCTTGGGTAAACTGGGGGCCAATGTACAGTAATGTGAAAGCTCTCCCCTTTCAAGAAATGTAGCTGCTTGCCTTTTTATGCATTTATCCTGTAATTACTTAACTGTAATCAAAGTCATACACTGTAAATAACATAAAATATTTTATTTCTAATTAAGTGAATTTACAACAGTTACACATCAAAAATGCTGTATTTGACAGCTTAATGAAATAATAATATACTCTATTATCTTATAGTGACTATGATGCAGCTAACAATTTGTTTTACCCTTGCACCATATGACTCAGTATATGCCCTGAGAGAGTTGTGTCCAAATAGACAAGGCTGGGTATTTTTCAAGTGATTGGCAATGGAGAGGGATTTGGATGCTGGCAGAACATAAAACAATGCTGACAACAAAGCCTTCATTTTATGCTATCCAAATGAACATATTTCTAATCTGAATTTCAAATACTTAACAACAGAAAGTATGTGAGCTGAGCTTTCAGCAGAAAATTGCTTCATGGTTTTAGCATAATTAATTAGACAGTTGAGCATGTTCTGCAATATTTTAGAGCAGAAATAATGTTCCTGCTATGTATGCAAAAAAAGAGCCTCCTATGTAACCATGAATATATTCAGCTTTTATAGTTTGCTAAAATGTCAGATTACTTGATTGGGAGCAAATGATATATGTGATTACTGAATAACCCTGAGCTATTATTATTATTATTATTATATGCATTTAATGTGAATGGGTTCTTTAGCAAGCAGTTATGTATTTGCATGTACATGTGTGGGCAATATATATGTAACCAAAGACTTTATAAACGTTTTACTATAAATGCTTTCCTCAATTTCTTTGTTTTTTAAAAACTTTATTAGGTATACTTGCCCTATCCTGTCCCTCAAGCTCAACAGTACAGTGTATTTCATGTTATACATAAAATTCTGCAATCATTATCTTCACACTGCTGGTGTCTTGGCTTCCTCCTCTTGCTCATCATCGGGGTTAAGCTCCTGCCTGCATTGCTAGAAAGAGAACCTAATTGCTTGCTTCTTATAAGGTTATATAATAAAGTATGAAGAGTTTGCACAGGTAAATCAATCCATATCATCTAGTTAGTGTTTAGCATTTACTTGGCAGCTGTTATTGTACCCCCCCTTTCAACCTTTCTTTTCATTTTCTCTTGTGGGTTTCCCTCAATTAATGACCTCCTTTGTCCTAGAAAATTGAAGGCTGCACTACTGCAATTTGAACTGAATGTTAAATCCTGTAAATACAGGTAAAATTAAAAGAGCATTGTAATGTATATAGGTATGGGATCTGTATTACGGGAAGGCCATCTTCCATAGACTCAATTTAAATCAGATAATTCAAATTTTTAAAAATTATTTTTCCATTTTCTCTGTAATAGTAAACAATTAGTCTGTATCTTAGCTAATATATTATGAATACATATTGGTGGCATACTAAGTCTATTGGGTTAAGTTAATATTTAAATGATTTTTAGCAGACTAAATCCATAATCCAAATTATGGAAAGATGCCTTATCTGAAAAAACCCAGGTCCTGAGTATCCTGCATAACAGGACCCAAACCTGCAGAAAAATGATTAATTTCCCTATTTGTTCACTCACAAATATACTGTAGATTTGTTGATAATGATCTTTATAATAATATTAATGTGAAATAATTCTTCAGAAATAGAAATGATTACAAAATGATTACACTTGATTTTGCTAAAGCAGAAGAAATCAAAGGCTAGTCTTATATCCATGTAGTATGTAAAACACATTTCTATAAACCCACACTTCTTAGATCAGTGTACTTTAATGAGCAAATATTTTTGATGCACCATGCAGCCTGTACTAATTAATGTTGTTGTTTAGGGAACAATACCTAACAAGTTACAGAAGATCACACAAGTCTAACTTATGAGCACAATTAGTAGCTACAGGCAGAGTCATAGTAATAGTCAGCGGTATGATGATGGTGTCACATTTACTTACAGTGGTGTTTTGATGGAATAATGTTTATCTGGGCCTATCTACCTATCTATCTATCTATCTATCTATCTATCTATCTAAAGACTGACCATAAACATATTCTTTATTTAGACCCTTAGTGTTTCCAGGAGACTACGAAGAAAAAAAATCACACCGGCACAGAAGGAATGCAGTTGCAGGGAAACCCTTGCAAATACTTTTACTGCGGAAGTGCAACGTTTCAGAGGACATGCCCCATTTTTCAAGCATGTGGATCAAAGTGTAAGGGCTCCTACACACGGGCGTTTTTACCTGCGCTCTCCTGCGTTGCGTTTTGCTGCGTTCAAACGCAGGGGAGCGCAGGTATAGACGCACTCAATTATTTTCAATGGGGCTGTACTCACACGAACGCATGTGAGCGCCGAACGCAGGAAAAATGCAGCATGTTGCGTCTGAATCTGCGTTCGGCGCTTACACGCGTCTCGTGGGTACAACCTCATTGAACAAAATGAGGTGCGTCTAGACCTGCGCTCCCCTGCGGCTGAACGCAGCCAAACGCAACGCAGGGGAGCGCAGGTCCAAAACGCCCGTGTGTAGGAGCCCTAAGGATACATTTAAAACAAGACCAATTAACTTAATTGGATATAATTATGTGCCATACAATGTGTTAAAGTACATACAGAAATTCATATATCATCAAAATTGATATAAACACCAAATATAAATTAATTTATACTAAAAGTTCATATTCAGAAATATGTGCTTCATTCATTAAAGTGATACAATGTCGAGGTCCCAAATAATGGAAGATACTGTGTTACAATTGAACAGAATTACCTAAAAGACACATTAACAAATAGTTACAATCAATATTCAAATTATAAAAAACAAGCCATATTGAAGACCCTGTTTAGTTCTTATTTTTTCAAGGATCTGCCGCTAGATGCCCATGTGTAAAGAAATGCTTGGCCAACAAAGTTGTCAGGATAAGAAAAGGTTATTGTACCAGAGGGAATGCTACTGGATTCTACAAACTAGATACCCTAATGGGTTGAACAAGGAATTCAATATGGCTTGTTCTTTAAAATTTGGTGTGGCATTACTAATAACTGCTGTTTTCCTTCACAGATAAGAACTTAACTTTTTGACTAAACAACTGGGACAGGTATTTCCTTCCTCTGTATGTAGGGTTAGAGTAACCTTTTATCTCTTTGACTATTGATTGTAACTATTTATTTATGTGTCTTCTAGGTAATTCTGTTCAATTGTAACAAAGTATCTTCAACTATTTGGGACCTCATCATTGTATCACTTTATTGAATGAAGCATATATTTCTGAATATGAACTTTTAGTATAAATTAATTTCTATTTGGTGTTTATATAATTTTGATTATATATGAATTTCTGTATGTACTTTAAAACATTGTATGGCACATAATTTTATCCAATTAAGTTAATTGGTCTTGTTTTAAATGTATCCTTACACTTTGATCCACATGCTTGACAAAGGGGGTGCGTCCTCCAAAACGTTGCACTTCCACGGTAAAAGTTTTTGCAAGGGTTTTCCTGCAACTGCATTCCTTGTTTGCCGGTGTGATTTTTTTTCACTGGGATTGGGAGGTTGCCATATCCTCTAAACACTGGGCACCAGGATAATCTACTTATCTGAGTAAGAAGGGTGTGCGAAAGCTTTCCTTTTACTTTAATTCTAGAAGACTACCCCATCTCATCTTTTAATGATAATGCTTTCATTTTATCACCATCTTTATTCCTCTTTTTACATGAACACTTTGGGCTCTTGATTTACTCTGTGTTTATAAAACTGTGTTGCCTAAATCCAACTGAAAACCATTACATTTATGACCCTTTCACTCAGATGAAACATTGTAATCATTGGGAGCAGGGTCTGAGGATGCTTAACTCAACTCGCAAACACACAATGAAGGGTTCTTAAACATCAAATTGGTGTGTTAACAGGTAGAAGCAGCTACTCCTTTGAGTAGAACTATTGGTGAGGCAATCTTCAGTGAGTGGTACAGCAAACCATAAATTGGATCAGTCAATACTAACAGCAGTGGGATATCCTTCTAGTGGTCCAGATCTCCTTCAGCGGAAGTTTCTTTGGGATTTAATTATAGATGAGTTCCTCTCCAACTTAGTGTCCCTTCACTTTAGACAATGTATCGCCCATGAGAAACTGTTTCAAAAGTACATCTTCCTGGTAGAACAGCTGCTCAGAAATATAGTGTGCTAGATGTAAATCTATTCTATCCACTTTCTGCTCCTCATTCACATATTGTTACCAAGTCCAAAAAAGGAAAAGTCACATGTTCCCTGCCCTAAAAGGACATAAATAAAAGGGCATAAGTTACAATTCTTAGAGTATCCTGAACCAGGAGTGGAATTAACCTTGCTCATTTTTAAAACCTTCTTTCACTTCACACTGTAAAAAACACTATATGGCTCCATTTAAGTTTAGAATTTAGAATATGGTATTCAGACACAAGGGGGAACATGCAGTGAAAACTCACACCACTGGAGATGATCTGCTAAAATCCCTGCAGAATGGCATTGCTGAAAAATGTTCAGACATATGGAATGAACATACATTAGTCCCCTCTAGAGAAATTGCATTACATTAGAAATGATTGCTTCCATTGAGTCAGATGTGTGCAGACATATGGAAGATTGCTTCCTTGACTTTTGGAAAATCTAATTTTTTTGGAGGAAATCGTTCAAATTGAACGATTCAATTGAATGATTTGAACAATTTTAATTAGATCGAAAATGGACCCATCAAATCAAATAAGTATTTTTTCGATCGAAAATGGTTGAATTTTTAAGTTTTTTTCACTTTGAAATTCGACTCAATAAATCTGCCCCTTATTTTTTTAATGTGTACAACAATAAATTGCAGTTTTTTTCCTCAGCTTGTCATGGGAACTACAACAAATTGCAGTTGAATTTATAGCTTTTCTGGTTGGCATAGTGATGAAATAATTATGGCAGATTGCTTTTTACATAGGAGGGCTTTTTAAATGAAATCATTAAGAACTGTCAAGGATCTAATTAATGTTTACAGTTAAGCATGTAGAAGAGATATGTCCTTTCTTCCCTAGAGCTAATAAAATATGAATAGTTCTTTTTAGTCCTAGGAGATGCATACAGAATGAATGTGTACAGACACCTTGAATATATGCATGATGAATTAAACTGAGCAACTCTGACATTTAAATGTATTAGACCTCGACATTGCTGGAATAATAATTATCTCCCTTAGCAGAATATAAATTTTTAAAATACTATATCACTGCAGTAGCCAAAGACCCAGTATGCTGAAGTTATCAAAAATCAATTCAAAACAGAACCTGGAGCGAAATACATGCCCTAGAAAACAAGAATGGAGAAAGCATTAATATGGAACAGAATTTAATCTTGAATTTTAAACATAACTTCCTGTAGGCATCAGAAAGAAATAATTCCCAAAGAGCATTTAGTACAAAACAAAGATCAAAATTTATCACAATTTTGCTTTTATATAATGTTGTTTTGTATGCATTTTCTTCTGTAGTATATTTTTAAGGGAATGAAATATAACAGATGTTTACTGTGTAGACTTTTAAAACCAAATGTGAATGTGTTATTGTTAGTTAAATTACTCAACGTATTTGTTGAACATAGTTAGTGTTTCTATAAGTGAAAGCTACATCCTGCTAAATATCCTAGATTTATGTTTAGGGCAGATTATCACAAATACTGCAAGCAATATTTTCAAGAACAGCTTAGCAAGTTTCTCTATTTATTGACTATAAAAAGGACTGAGATAGAGGTCCAGAAATACTTTGCAGTATATTCCTTGTCCTTTGTTAACTTAAACAGCAGAGGAAAAAGGTAGAGTTAAAAAAAAACAATTATCTAATTACATAGTAACATAATAACATAATTCTAATCTGAATTTGGCATAATTATACATAACTTTACATAATGTACATACAATTTTTAGAGAGTATATTTTGTAATCATATCTTTACAGAATGGAGTTGTGTAGTAATGCAGGTATAGGATCTATTATCCAAAATGCTTGGGACCTGTAGTTTAAACATTAAACCCAATAGGGTTTTGCCACCAGTATGGATTTAAACAGGTTAGTTACCATCCAATAGAAGGTACTGTTTTATTATAACAGAGAAAATAATTTTTTTACATAGACTCTTTAGTCTATAAGGTGCTAAGACTTAATACAAAGGGGGTCATTTATCAAAGGCGAGTGTTCATACCTCAAATGAACTCGAATTACCTCAAAACTCAAATGGTATCTAATTTATGAAAAAACTCTAATGGCAGAAAACCGTTTTTTTTTTTAACCTGAAAATGTTTTTTGACCAAAAATACAACTCCAATACTAGAATTTGCATGAAAAAAACAACTCAACCCTTAATAAATCTGCGTGTAAGAAGATTTGAAACAGACCAGGAGCTGGCAGCACTTAATCTGCAATCACCCTTTATTGGTGTAGTCACTTCACGACATGTTTCGGGAGCTAGTCCCTTTTTCACTTGGAATCTATCACATTTGGATGGTGTGTGTTGAAGCAGCAGGCTTAAAGAAATCTGATTTGATCCACTCAATCCTCCTCAATAAATCTGCCCCTAAGACTAGACAGCAAGTGGGGATTGTTGAGGTATCTTATTTAAGAAAAAAACTCTAATAGAAGAAAACCATTTTTTTTCTTAAATATACTCAATCACTATGGGGTTTTTTTAACCTGAAAATGTGAGTTTTGACCAAAAAATACAACTCCGATACTAGAATTTACATGAAAAAAAAACCTCAAATCTTAAAGGGCAAGGAAAGTCTAAAATAGAATAAGGCTAGAAATGCTGTGTTTGTATAATAAACATAAACATGAACTTACTGCACTACAAGCCTAATCAAACAAATTATTTATGCTTTCAAAGTTGGCCACAGGGGGCTGTCATCTTGTAACTTTGTTAGGCATCTCTGCAATATCAAGACTCGCACATGCTCAGTGTGGTCTGGGCTTCTTAAGGATCATCATAAATGATCAAAAAACAAAGCTGCTTGAGTTCTGCATGGCTGGTAAGTAAGGCATGGGCTCCCCTGCTGTTCATAAGTATGATTGTTTCCCTGCCAGAAGTTAGGGACCGTCTAACAATTCCTATCCACAGCGCTAAATGAAGGGAGAATTTCACTGCATACAGTCAGGTTTCTTATAAAAATGGTAGACATTTTTTAATTAAAGTATGTTGGAGATACATTTTTTTTCATTAAAGAAAGTAAAAATGGGATTTTATTTCTTTGACTTTCCTTGCCCTTAAATAAATCTGCCCCTAAGACTAGACAGCAAGTGTGGATTGTTGAGGTGAGGCATAAACAGTGATAGATTAATCCAAACCTGTACCAGGAATGCAAAATGTTCCTGGGGGTTCAAGTTATGGGCTTTGATTGACTATTGGTAGCCCCTATATGGGTTGGAAGTATACAGTAGGCTCAGTAGGTGTAGCGGTACACCTTTATTCATGCAACCAAAATTTGCTCTCAAGTGAGGAATTAAAAAATAAGCATGTACTTTGAGGCCACTGAGAGCAGCATTCAAGGGGTTGGTGAGCAACCTGTTGTTCAAGAGCCAGTGGTTTGGAAGCCATTGCTTTAGAGTAAATTAATTTTCTTTTGTAATAAACTAATGTAAGGAAGAGATGAGTATAGTAACATTTGTTAAACTAATTTTTTCCTTATCATCAACCTACATGATTGCAATGCCTTCAAGCTGTCGTTCTTTCATATGGTATTGTGACACCTTTTAGACAGAAAACCAGAGTTTCTTATTTGCTCCCAGGCATGTCTGAGCCAGTAAAATTCCATTCATTGGCACTGTAGTTGGAGGATATTTATGATACTTCACTATGCAACCAATGGCCTGGGATACATCAGGATAAAATATAAATTAGTCAACAGTAGTGATGGGCGAATCTGTGGAGTTTCGCTTCGCCGAAACGGCGGAAAAATTTGCGAAATGAGTCGCGCTGATGTTTTGTTGCGCGCCCAAGTTGGCACACGCATATTTTGACGCCCAACAGAATAGTTTTGACGCACAGTGCAATGTAATAAAACTGCCAGGTGAAATGCATACCCCCAACGGTCCCTTTTTTTGGAGGGACATTCCCTCTTTTGACAGCGCAACCTGCAGTCCCTCATTTCATTAGTATTGAAAATTCCCTCTTTTCTCTGCACGGAATAGCCAGAAAAAGAAAGAAGTTTCTAACTTAATT
>CM044431.1:185770460-185805169 GCA_024363595.1 Xenopus borealis | reverse complement strand
AGAACAAAACTCTACCAAATTTTTCAAGCTATGGACACCTTACATAGAATCCTTACCACAGCAAATCAGGCACCTCACAGTACAAACATTCCAATATCCCACCTGGTATGACACAGCATTACTGAAAGAAATGCCACTGGTCATGGAATCGTCCCAATACAATAATGTTCAACCACAAGGACATCGAGAGCTGAGTTGTAAACCTCCCAGGAGCCACCTAACAAACCGATTACTATCCTCTTAACTACATACCCCTTAACAGGGTCTTATATACCAACTTAGCTGAAAGTTAAAGTTAATATTGTTACATAGTTAATACTGTTTTCTCAAAAAATGTATATGTAACTTATAATGTTAACAGAATACCACAGAATACTACTGTTTACCTCAATACATGTAACTGTTCTGTATACCCCCATGTACAACATATATAGGGGTTGTAGCCAATCACAAGCCAGACAACACATGTTATAAATTTATGCAATTACATATAAATGGGTAAATCTCCATCTAGTGGTCAATCATACTAACTGATAGTAAATTGCAATCCCATAAAAACACACAGAGAGAAAGAAAAGAACCCCCTCTACAACTGAGTAAATTCCGTATTGATTGATATCCTACAGAAAATTAGGTAAATTTCACCACGCTTGTCCACCTTATGTGGAGTTCAAGTAGTTACCGTAAAGTGCTAGTGTGTGGGCCGTTTGAATAAATACAATCATTTAAAGATATAAATTAGGAGGACATTAGAAATAATTAATATTATAAAGTGCTAGGTGCATTATTAATTTATACAAAATTTATTATAATATTAAAAAGGTTTATATAAAGTGCTGTACTGATCCGACATTAATTCATTAAGATGTTCTGTTAATTAACGGATCTGCAATTAATTGTTCAGTAATGGTAAATTTGAGACCACAGTCTTGGTAACCCTGCCTTCTCCTAACTGTAGTTATGTCTCTAAAAGGGGATTAAACTATCAAATATCCTTTGATAAAGAATGGATATGAAAACTGCATCAATATACAGATTTCACTGGGTTTGTGGATACAAATCTCTATACATTTGCCGGCTGCTTTTCAGGGAAACAAACTCTCCCCTGCCATCTGAAAGTATGATTGTTTGCCTGCCAAGCATTTAAGGAGCATCTGAAGTTTCCTATCTGCAGCTGTTTGAGCAAGTAAAACAAAGGGAGAGAGAACAAATTTCACTGCATAAAGTCAGGTTTATGTGAAAAACAGTAGACATTTTTTAATTAACGTAAATTGGAGATAGATTTCATTTTCATCAAAGAAAATAAAAATGGGATTTTATATTTTTGCCTTTACATCCCCTTACCGTAAAGTGCTAGTGTGTGGGCCGGATGAATAAATACAATCATTTAAAGATATAAATTAGGAGGACATTAGAAATAATTAATATTATAAAGTGCTAGGTGCATTATTAATTTATACAAAATTCATTATAATATTAAAAAGGTTTATATAAAGTGCTGTACCGATCCGACATTAATTCATTAAGATGTTCTGTTAATTAACGGATCTGCAATTAATTGTTCAGTAATGGTAAATTTGAGACCACAGTCTTGGTAACCCTGCCTTCTCCTTCTTTGTGGTGTCCCAAGATTAGCCAATGATGAGATAGGGACCTACGGGAACAACTCCACCCTCTAAGTTTCCTATTTCCTACTCTTTCTCTGAACTGTGACCAGCCTAAACTGTTTTAGTCCATTTTAATGAAAATTTTGGATTAATTATTCCCATTTTGATATCCATCTCTTTACAGGCACTGCACTTTAAGAACAATTAATGTGCAACATTTCTACCTACATCATTAATTTAACTGTCCTTTAAGGTCAGAGTAACTGTAGTTATGTCTCTAAAAGGGGATTAAACTACAGATTTCACTGGGTTTGTGGATAAAAATCTCTATACATTTGCCGGTTGCTTTTCAGGGAAACAAACTCTCCCCTGCCATTTGAAAGTATGATTGTTTGCCTGCCAAGCATTTAGGAAGTTTCCTATCCGCAGCTGTTTGAGCAAGTAAAACGAAGGGAGAGAGAACAAATTTCACTGCATAAAGTCAGGTTTATGTTAAAAACAGTAGACATTTTTTAATTAACGTAAATTGGAGATAGATTTCATTTTCATCAAAGAAAATAAAAATGGGATTTTATATTTTTGCCTTTACATCCCCTTTAAAGAGTAGTTTTTGAGTGTCAGTATCACTTTAAGACTTGGTTTATACATAATTGCATGCAATTAAATTGATCCCATTTGCAGTTCAAAAGTACAAATAAAAAAGAATTTTACTAAAACAAGTATGGTAGGTATGATTTTGCTTATCATATAATTGTAGTTGCAATTGTGAGAGGTTTTTGCCTAAATGAATGTCAAAAATTTGAGTTTCAGAAAATTTTCACAATTGTCACCACAAAAAACTGTGGTGAAAGGTTTTGGAATGTTGGTAAATCTGCCCTATACTCAAGTCAAGATGGTATGTTTTACTGCCATTACTGTAATTTGCAGCATATCTTTTATTTCCTAATTCGTGTTTAATTGGGTAAAGAAAGATAAATTACTATCTCTCTCTATATTTTTATTCTTTTTCATGTTTTCTCTTTATAAATGAATTAATTGAATCTAAGCAGTTGCTTTTTCTTGTTGAATCATTAACTAATGCTATATAAAGTAAAGTAGATTTTATGAAACAGAATATGGCAGTAAACCATGTACAAGTGCTAAATAGCTAGTTTAATTTATATTTTAATTTATATGCTAATTTATCAGAGCCAACCCTGTGTACATCTAATAAAACAGAAATTTAGATTTGTCAGTGATTGCTTCATGGTTTTATCAAAAAATACATTCATTTCATTAGACTTAAGCACTTAAGAAATCAATTTGTCAACCATATTGTAGTGTACAAGGGAAAGCATTATCAATGTAGGAGCTGGAATTTTGTAGGCTTTAAAATCACAACTGACAAAATAAATCTATTTTAGCATATTCTATATGAGTTCTCAGGCTTCCTAAAATAACTTGCTGTTACATTATCACAGGAAAAATGGATTAGCATGTGTTTGAGAAAAAAGTAATAATGAAGAACCCCTTGGGATATTTTAAAACTTCCCTAAGCAGTTTGTATTTTAATAGACTTCAGCTGATGTTTTTAAAGGTTAATAGGATAAGGAAATGTTGTGTCCCTTTTTCAGTCTAGTATTTTTTTATTCCTATGTAGCAACAGGAACTGCATCCTGTAAGTGCTCTGTCTTAATATGAATTCTTCAGGTGTTTCCTGGATTTTAGTGAAGGAGCTTTTATTCTGGCAAACCATGCTTACATTTTTGGAGACATTAATTTCCATATAAGTTATTGTCTACTTTCAATAGTTACTTCCAGTTCAATGTTTCTTCAGTTAAGAAAAAAAAAAAGTATTTCTTATGTGGAATAACGCATTTCATATCTGCCAGATGTATGAGACTTACAGTTCTGCTGACACGTCTAAATAATGTCAGAATTAGATTACTAAAATAAAACTGCAGTTGGTTGGTAAATGTTTTCTAAGTCTATATTCAATAGCAGCACTCACCTAGAAAATATCAGGATTTGGTGCATGTCACACGGTGGCCCACCTGGTTCTTTAGAAATGTTTGTAATAGACATCACTGCAGTTAAATCTACTTTAAAGAGATTCTTTCATGATTTGTATGGTATTGTTTTTATTATTACATTACACTGTGCACATTATAAAGGTGAAAATGTTGCTATTGAACCAATACATGTATCTTTTCAGTGTGTATGCAGCCAGCTCAGGTTATTTTGCCTAGCAATGTGCTTCCAGAAAGAAACAACACTTCACAATGGAATTACTTTCAGACAGGCTATTGTTTTCCCTACCTAGGGGCAGATTTACTAACGATCGAATTTCGAATAGAAAAAAATAAAAAAATTCGACCAATCGAAATTTTTTGAGTAGAATAGGTCTATTTTCAATCGAATTCAAATCGTTCCATCACATTGTTAGAATTTACTAAGTGGCTTCGCAGCCACCGCAACACTTTGCCAGGCGAAAATTTGCTCAGAAAATGCAAATTTACTAAGGTGCAAAGTTTTTTCCTGGCCAGCGAATGCAGGGGAATTTTTGCTAGTGTTACTTCGGCAGTGTGAGCAAACCAAAGATTCGCTAGTGTTCAATTCTGCCAAGCGCAACTTCGTTAGAGGTCTTGCGCTCAGGCTAATTTGCATACAGTAGGAAATTTAAAGTTGAATGCACCTCTTTATGTTACATGGGGCATCAAATACATTACATTTACACTGATAACTATACATGCCAAGGGAACCTTAATAAAGGCAATTGTTAATAATTGTAAAATAATTGTTTTCATGCCCTACACATGAGCCCACTGTAAAATAACGATCCATATATTTGAAAATGTATGGGGGAAACCGGTTACCCAAAAAAATTTTTATGCCTTTTGCAGCCTATCACTCTGAAAAAATTAAAAGTCGCCACTGTTTTTTGAACGTAGATGAATTTTGCACTCAGAATATAATGTAAGTAACTGAAGATTGAGGAAGTTCTATGCACTGCATTGCACTTTGCCTGGTTGGAGCTGGCGAAGGCAGGTCTGGCAAAAGAGGTAACGTTCAGTAAAATCCACATCTTGGTGAATTTCAAGAGTAAAGTTCATTCGCCAGAGCGAAAATTTGCCTGGCAATAGAGTGCGAATTAACGCCATCTATCTCCTTCACTAGCAAAGTGACGCCTTCTCCTATTAGTAAATCTGCAAAGTCCCTGAAAGTGGTAATGCTGGCCAATGCTGGAATCTTCGCCAGTGTTAGTCACTTCGCCCTTTAGTAAATCTACCCCTATGTATGATCAATGCAAGACCTGCAGGGTGGTCGGTCGCCCTATGCTTCCCATAGAAACAGTTTGTCCAAGATCTCATTAAATGGAGTTCTAGTATTTTAAAGGTCCCCATAGACGCAAAGATCTTTCTCTGTCGAATTACCGATCTTAGCAAAGTCCGACCAATCTGTCAAATTATCATGTGGTTAGTGGGATTCGGACGATCGTACATCTTATGATTTTTCATCCAACATCGGTCTGAAAATTGATTGGCCAGGTTAGAAAAACTTTATCGGTCCCCATGCTCTCTATCTATGTTTGCAGGGTCAAGCAGGCAGCGACCCTTCAGTTTTGCTGGCAATATCGCCTGAAATAGTCTTTTTAGTTGATGGACACATCAGGCATTTAAACGATCGTTTTGAGACAATTGTGGTCTCACTATAACCATTGGATCTTTCAAATCTTTACGTCTATGGCCAGCTTTAGGGGCAGATTTACTAAGGGTCAAATTTCAAAGTGAAAAAACTTCAAAATTCGACCCTCAAATTTTTTTAAAGGACTTTTACGATCAAAAATTGACCTATTTCTATCGATCTAATAAAAATAATTCGAACTGTTCAATCATATCGTTTGAATCGAACGATTCAAAGGATTTTGCACAAAAGCCTTCAAATTCCTAGGATTTCTAGAAGGTCCCCAATAGGCTAAAATGGCAATATGGCAGCTTTAAGTGGCAAAGTGTTGAATTTGAAGGATTTTAAAGGGCCAGTACTTCGAAAATTCAACTATTTCTTTTCTAATCAAATTTTGGCCTATTTGATTTTTACTGTGAAATTCGAATTTTTTAAATTTTAATTTTATTTGAATATTCACTTTCAACCTTTAGTAAATGTGCCCCTTAATAATGAATTTAGAGTGACTGTTGAGATGCTTGGCATATATTATATATTAAAGGAAGTAGTGTGGCAGCTAAATGTACATAGTCCATATCTCAGGGGTCCAAGCATTTTCCTGTTGCTGCCCAACTCATATCCCCAATACCTTCATTACTACTATTACCCACCATAGCAAACACTGTTCTTGGTGGTAGAATGGATATCTGTGCAGGAGGGGAAGCTGGTTACTCAAAGAACCTTCACTCTATCCGGATCCCAGAAATCTGCCACATGAACTCCTTTGCATCAATTCAAATGCTGAAATCACTATTGCATCCGATGCATGCTATAAATTCCAGACATCCTTGACGTCAATCATATTCCATTCTGGCATCACTGCTGTAGGTCACAGATCAACATAATTATTCCTAGGCCAGGAGTGCTATTAACTGATGAATTTGTTTAAAAAAACATGTTTTCCCATGAAAGAATCCCTTTAAACAAAGTTTTGTACAGTTCTTGGAATGTAAAAGTTGGGAGGAGGACCTGACCAATAATACCTTGGATATTGCTCAGTTTTTTGACTGGGCATGTCTGAAAATGTTATCTGCCATTGTACCTTAGCTATCACTAGCAGACGAAGAAAAGCCATATCTCCTATCAGAGACAATGCAGAAGCCCTAGGAAACCTGACCCCCCCCCCAGCATGCATGTGCAACTGAGTACATGCATATGTGTTGAAGTAGAATGGGGGTAGAAGTACAAGATGTACCTGTAGGTGGTGAGGATGACAAAGTTTTTGACTAGGGATAGGCAACAGAAGAGGTATGTGCGTAGCATCCCCCTACTGTTGCATCCTAGTCATGTGCCACTACTGCCTTTCTCCTAGAGCCAGTCCTGACTCCTCTTTTCTTCCTCCAGTTTCATTCATTTGGGCTGTCTGATAAACAAATGAAACAATAGAGAGAGGACACTTTCACAAAATTCCTACCACCAGAACCTAATATTCCCTGTAGACAGTCATACAGGAAACAATTTCTGCCTTGATTAGCAGTTCTGTAAACTCTAATTTTTATATATCTAGATGTAAAGAGAAAGAGAGAGAGAGAGTGTGTGCTTTTGCACTGTATAAGTTGTACCATATAAAGTAAATAAACCATTCAGAACTTTGTAAGAACTGACCTTACAAAGTTCATTATAGCATATATATATATATATATATATATATATATATATATATATATATATATATTGGCCCAAATAAGATACAGTTTTTGGATGTGGAAAATCTCACTAGAGGGAGGGGCCCTAAATTATAGTCTATATCGTAAACCAACAGACAGAAACACCATTTTACATCACAACAGTTTCCATCCACCAGCAACCAAAAATAGTGTTCCCTTTTCCCAATTTTTACGGTCAAGTCGCAATAATTCTAGAGAGGCCACCCGTGATATACAACTGGAGGAAACGTATGATCATTTCTTGGAAAGGGGATATAGTGTCCAACAACTCAATATATCAAAAAGTAAAGCTTTTACACATGACACACAGTTTAAAAGGACAGGAAATCCCTAAAAGGATGGAAATAACTTCCCAATTTAGTACAGGTTCCCCTTTGATTAGCAACATTGTTAATAAAAATTGGTCTATGTTGGCAAGTGATAGCAGTCTTCCTGATACATTGAAACAAAAACTCATATGGGGATACAAATGAGGCAGGAACTTAAAAGTTAATGCCAACTGATCCTGTGAACTGTTACAATGTTTCACCAATTCGCTTGGCCCCATTAAAAAATGGTTGTTTCAAATGCGCATGCTGTACTACATGTAGAAATATGATAACTGGAAGTATTTTTCGCCATCCACACACAGGGAAATCAATTGAAATTAAGCATAGAATATCTTGTACCACGACACGTCATTTATATAATAATATGCCCTTGTGGTTTAACTTATGTGGGCAAAACCTATACGAGAACACATGGGTAACCACAGGTCAGCATTACGTGCTGCATTTGAGAAAAAACAAACTGACATTCCCCTTTACAAACATTATTTGGAAAAAGGCCATGGCCCCCCCACTCTCGTTTCATGGGAATAGATACAATCCCTAACCCCCGTCGATGCGGTGATCGTTGCCGAATACTGTTACAAAAAGAAGTTTTTTGGATTCAAAAACTTAACACGCTGTCCCCGAGGGGTGTTAATGGGTATTGTTTATATTTGCCTTTTTTGGATGAACATTGATTGTAATATTTATGAATTTGTATATGTATTGGTAAATTATTTATTCTCGGTCATATCTGTTTTTTCACCCTTAGGTGGCAGTATTTACATATTACTTCACAATAAATACAGGTTTGATTGGCTTGATGTTGAACACTTGATGGTGTCGTCAGTTTGGTGGGAGTTTACCTTTTGAGGGTATAAATTTGCTTTCTTTGTATAATTTGTTATCTTGATAAAGACATAATTGAAGGTCGAAACGTCGATACTAATAAATTTTTTTAGTTTTTAACAATACCCTAGAGTGCAACAGCATATACTGTATATATATATTTATATATATATATATATATGTACAGTTTATATACTTATTACAGTAAATTAATCATTATAGAACCAATAACATTGCAGGCTAAACTCTTATCATTGGCTATGTTCAAGGGACAGTTTGTTATTACATCCAAAGGTTTGCATTACACAAAACATGTTACAGTATGTATTTAAATGAAAATATGGCAATAATACTTTATTAACTTAGTGACAGAGTAGTAGCATATGTTAATATGGTTGAGGATATTGTGATTTTGTTTGCTCCATCTATGTACATGCTTGCAAATTGTTTTGTATTGTATCTTCTCCATATTAATTAATATAAGTGGCCCTCATTACAAATCTATAATCAGTCCTCAACTCATACATGAAGGACCCTGGCATGGGTCAGTACAGTAAATAGAATACAATGTTTTGATCATAGGAAAGGATATAATTGAAGGATAAAGTATATATGGGAATGCTCAATACAATTATAAACACTACTGTCAACTGTAGGGATTAGTAAATGTATCATACTTCAAACCATCTATAATTCTAGAATTTATTAAAACAAATATACAATCCAATTCAAATCGATTTGATTTAGTACAAGTCAGAATTACTCATTCTGAATCATTTTAATTCTGATTAATCATCTAGGAAAGAGCACCCGTGGCCAATTTGTTCTATAC
The DNA here is from genome assembly GCA_024363595.1 of Xenopus borealis. Lineage (NCBI taxonomy): Eukaryota > Metazoa > Chordata > Amphibia > Anura > Pipidae > Xenopus > Xenopus borealis. The sequence goes on along the minus strand of CM044431.1, from coordinate 185,796,204 downwards.
AGATATTGATCGAATGCTGGGTAAAAATGTTAAATTCCACATCTCAGACAACCTGTTATTTTGGGAGTCTAAGATAAATTTCTGATGGCTTAGAGACCATGATAAATTACAATCAGTCTAAATGATCTACGCAATAGGCCAGTTTGATCAGTCTTTTATACATGAATTCATATATAATGTATTTGATTATCTTTGTAATCATCAATCTTTTATTGTCCTTTTGAATACCTTTTTTTGTTTATCTCCCCTGCAGGGTGGCTTGGATATGGTACAAACATATATGTGAACTTTAAGCCAAATACATCTGTTTGTCATGCTCTAGTATTTATTGAAAGGTTCACATTAAGGTAACACATTTAAAAAAATAACCAAAGCTACCCTGCAGTTGAAAGATGATCTGTGATAAGACCCAAGCGCTGAAATTTGCTGCGTGGGTTCTTTCTCTTCTGTACTGACATTTGTAACAGTTTGCTAAGATATTTAGGAACACATGCAGTTTATGGGAGCTATAATGATAAGGTGTTTCTGTAATGTGGAGTACCATGTTTTAACTGATTTCCTGCAGGCATTGGCAGGAAAATTGGCAATTAAAAAAGGAACATGGAAACATCTGTATGGAATCTGCCTTTCTATATTACAAAGTGATAAAGATCACTATCAATATCAATATTATATTTTTTATATAATAGTACCAGTGTTTATATACATATATATTTTATATATGCACTAGCAGACTTTAGATGAGTATGAGACTGGCATAAAATCAGCAGTATTAATTATGGCACATTATACCCAAACATGTTTCAGTAAAATAACATTCTACCATTTTGCTTAATAAAATTTAGTCCAAACTAGGTAGCAAGGCAACCATCCCTAATAATGAGCTTCTAATGCAACTGATTGCTGCCCGTTAATGATATCAAACCAATATCACACACTAGGTTATTTGATTTTGTAAATTGTAAATAAAGGTTATTTACAACTGCCCCAGGAGCAAATACAGGGCACTAAGTCTGCTCTCTGCACCTTATGACAGATTTTGAATGCATAGTGCTTTCAGGCACAAGGCAGTGTGTACTTAATGCTTGTCTTATGCTATTTTTACATATAGGGATCCACTGTGTCTTCTGCCCCATGTGGTTCCCTTTGTGCATTTGAATGGTGTGCAAGACATGGAAGTGCCACACATATCTTGCTCCATATAAATACAGCAATTCCAAGCTCTTTGTGCTCTGTTCTGAGAGTGTAAAAGAAAAAGTCACAATAATATGGTGTTTTGCAAAGTTTTTGGGAGCTTCCTGCACTTTATAAATATGTCCTCTGATTCTCTTCATCCTTGGCAAGTCATTTTTATTTTGAACATAACAGTTTCTGTACTCCACACTATTAATAGGTACCCGGCCCAACACATTATAACTAACTGCTATTTGATTAGCTTGGTTTGAGTTTCATTTCCTAGTGACAATTATATTTTGCTATTGGGAAAGGTGGGCGCTGCCTTATTTGGAATATGCGGGATTATTTGCACAGATAATGAGTTTTTTCCCAGTCTCCAGTATGTGGATTTATTTTATTTGTCAAGTATTATACCTCTGAGTCAAGAGATTCATATGCTTTAGATGAAGTAGTACACTTAGTCGTCTTCTCTCAGCTTATGTGATTGTGCTATTGATTTCCTTTGATCTGGTTTTGCCCTGTCTGGCTTAGATTTCAGTGTGTGTCAAGTCTGTTGTCTCCTACTTTTTCAGTGTTGGATTCCTTAGGATTAAGTTACTTTATGTAATTTAATTAAGGAAGTAATAATTACTGTACATACATCACAGCACAAAGCTTCTTTAAAGCCTGGCCTCGTCGAGACTGCTAAATTATATATTTATAACCTTGAACACACCCTTAATTGAAGGCAAATAAGCAATATTATGAATGAAAGGTGTCTGTTCCCAGCACTTAGAAAAGCCAGAAAACACTAATTACAGAATTATATATAGATTTCAGACTTAAATACATTAGAACCACCATTTTACATTCTTCAGGGGACCAGAAGGGCAAACTTGAGGAAAATTTTAAATCAGGGAAATGTATTATGCATAATATATAGATTGGACCACAAAACACAATGTACAATGAGGGAAAACTTGAAACCAGGGGATGTAAAATAGGGGTTCTACTGTATATATTATATATGCTTGATAAAGGGAATACTGTTTTTTCAAAATCTTGTAACGTGTCCCATGATTTTTAGAGATATTTACACATGCAGTATCTATTGCCTAAGCAGAAGAAAAATGTTTGTTTTTTCAATTATGGCAGTTTAAATGCTGGCACAACTATTTAAAATTCATGTGCAGGGTTCATATGTTTTGACCTGGTCAACCTAGTTTTTTTTAACTCCTTTGATTGATGTGGTCATCAGCCAATTGCCAATCACCACATTGTAGCCCTGCCCCATTATGTCAGCTCCTGCCCCATGGCATCATAACCCCACCCCCTGACATCAGAGCCTGCCCCCCTGCTCAGATTTACCCACAAAGAAAGGTGGCTGAATCCTTATCCATTATACACTAGAAAACATTGAGTTATAAACTTATACTTTTTTAGCACAAAGACAATGTCTTTGACAGGTATGTCATGATTCAGAATGCATTCTAAAAGATGAGCACTGTACAGCTGGTAACTACAACATTTTTTATGTTCTCTAAGTTACCTAGTGTGACAGAAATATTAGTGTTTGCATTTTGGGAAATGAAAATGCTATTGCCTTTAAAATAATGTGGTTTTGTCTGAGCTTTTCTGCTTACAGATAAATCAGAGTTTCTATTATAGTACAGAATGCAAGTAAAGAAATGCTTGGAGGTTATAACAAAATTAAGATTTGAAAGGTCAGAAAAGCAATACATTAACATTCCACTAGCATTACAGTTGCAAGTTTAAGATCAAAAATGGTCATGACACTAATAATGTGTTTCATTTCAGGGCACAAAATTTAATTTTTTCTGAAGCAGTGTACTGGTTATAACTGTTTTCTCTAAAAAAATGTTAATCACGTAGGGATGGGCGAATTTATTCGCCAGACGCGAATTCGCAGTGAATTCCCGCTATTCGCGAAACGCCAGCGAAAGTTCGACCTGCCGAAAACTCGCTGGCTTAAAAAAAAACGAGTTTCGCAAATTTTTTGCCAATTAGCGAATTTCACGAATTTTCGGCGAAACGAAACGGGATAGATTCGCCCATCACTATTAATCAGAATTATCTTCAAAGCCAAAAATTGTCTTTGTTAAAAGGGATGATGTATACACATTTCAAACACAGGCGAAAGAGGGTTTGAAGTCAAGATGAGCTGTGTCTTTATATTGAATTAAAAAAATATTTGTTTTAATTAATAGAAATATATTTGAGGAAATTATAGACAAATATCAGGGGACCTTTTTACCCATAAAGAGGATCACCGCACCAGATGCCACCCCTTCAGACTAGAAGAAAAGGACTTTCATTTGAAGCAGCGTAGGTGGTTCTTCACAGTCAGGACGGTGAGGTTGTGGAATGCACTGCCGGGTGATGTTGTGATGGCTGATTCTGTTGATGCTTTTAAGAGGGGCTTGGATAATTTTTTGGACAGACATAATATCAAAGGCTATTTTGATACTAAACTCTACAGTTAGTTTAGCTATGGGCATATATGGTTGGTGTGAAAGTGTGGAGATGTGTGTGTGTGCGTATGCTGGGTTTTTAATTTGGAGGGGTTGAACTTAATGGACTTAACCCAATTTAACTATGTAACTATGTAATAGTGTAAATTGCTCCTGCAAAAAACACTTTAGGGGGAATGTAATATTCTTTGTTAGCAAAGATGCTTGCAAACTTTATTGACCATTTTTGATCAGTTTTTGACTGCTTAAAGACCTCAAAGACTAAAAGTTTGTAACCAAACTGCTTTTGTGAATGTTTGCAGGATTGCAAACTGATTTTTTTGTTCAATATATTTAACAACTACAACAACAACTACAGAGCAGGTGTCAAATGTTTGCAATGTGAAGATTTGCAGTGTAATAAAAGCAAAATGAATTACATTGTGACTGGTGAATTTTTATTTAATTTTGCTCTTTATTTAATTTTGCTCTTTGTGAATTTTATTGCATTTCCCCCTTTAAGTTTGAATTGCAATATGTTTAATTTTAATATAACAAAAATCCTTTTTACAAATTTAAAATTTTTCAACTCATATAGGTGTATAGGGATAGAGAAGATTTACTTTCTTACAAGCTACCCACAAACATTCATCCTATGTTGAATTGAAGATTATCTGTCCATCCTAAAAATGTCAACTTCTGATGCACCATGTTGGTCTAGATAAGTGCAAGGGTATGTTAAAAAAAACTAGTGGACACAGGGTAAAGATCCAAAATTGTATTAGAATTATCCTCAAGCAGGGAAACTTCAGCATAATAATGCAGGTTATTATGCACTCATTGTTGAAAAATGGGAAATAAACAAACAGGACCACATAGTTGGAGATGAGACACCACAAAACAAAAAAATCATTCTGTGTGAAAATGCCCCTTTTGTCCATTTATTAAATCAATCCTGGATGAGGGAGTAAAGAAAAACTAAAGCTTGCCATTTAACGGGCTGATTTACTAAGGGTGAAAAAAAACTTTGAAATCCGACCATCAAATTTTTTTTTGGGGGTAATTTTCGATCGAATATGGTCATTTTGGACCGAATGAAAATCGTTCGATTCGATCTAACGATTTCCAACAAAATTGGAGTTGGAAGTTTCAGGACAAGTTCTGTGAGGTCCCCCATAGGCTAAAATGGCAATTAGGCATCAAAGTCGAAGGATTATTAAAGGGCCAGTACTTCAAAGTTTGAATTTTTTTTATTCAAATCCAATTTTGGGCTATTCGATAGTCGAAGTAGCCCTAAATTACGTCGAAATTTTAATTTTAAAAATTAAACTTTTATTCGAATTTTCACTTCGACCCTTAGTAAATCAGCCACTATGTGTTCAGGCTACTGTCCAGAACAACAGCAAAATAGATTGTGGTCCTGCACATGTATGGCCCAATAGCATTTGTCCATTCAGCCTTCAGGCAAATGGTGGGATACCACTTTGGAAAACTGACCCAAAGAAGATTGATACAGAAGAGAAATGCATGGGTATGTTGTCTCTTTAAAAAGCTGTAATTAGTGCTAAAAAAAGCATTATTTTACAATAAATACAGCAAGCTGAATGTAAGAGTATTACTTTCAGTTTGCTGAATGGATTTCTTCCTCAAAGCATAAACTATCAATCTATTTTGCTCTGTAATATCCCAGTCTCTGTAAGCTAAACAACACAGCTTGTTCTTTATTTTGACTAAAAGCTCACTATTAGAAGTAATAATGTATTTCTCAGATGTGGTATGTAGATTAGTGGCCTTCAGTAAATTTTACAAGACTTCCATAATTGAGTTTTGTGTAAGTGGAACAGGTGTATTAAACAGCATGATTTTCTGAGGAACCCGTCATTGCAAGATGAATGTTGGAATTCTCTCATTTCAGATTTCTAAAATAAACAGTGTGAAAAGACAAAGATTTTACACATCTATAAAATGTCAGATCCAGTACATTACTGTCAAAAGTAGCCATATGTCTGCAAGAATATATTAATCACAGCAGCACATCTATAAACAGATATTTTGTTTTATGTAAATGCATATGTTTAATATTAAAAGGTTCAATCATTGAGGAAACCAGAACAGTTTGTGCACAAAAATAATTGATTAAGCAGAACCGGCAGAGAAGTGTTTACACTTATTTCAGGAAATGCAATGTTAGTCAATGAATAGGGCATTGTTGATATTTCTAACCAGTAGGACAATGAAAAAGTAATAGCCTGCAGTTTAATGGGACATAATTCATTTCCACAGTTGTTTTTAGTTCAGTATTATAATGTACATTGTACTCCAAATGGGAGCCACAACTCTACCGTAAAGCTAATGTAAGCTGGTTACTAGCTATAGGGCAAGTGCTAAGTGCAGTTGTGACTCCAGTCATTAATAGAATATATACCATAAAGGAGACCTTGGGCATATCTGTGCTTGGCAAACTTATATCTAAAGATTTGGGCACAGGTGTGTGCATTTTGACCCAAGCACTGAAAATTATGACATTCAAACAACTAAGATTTTCCATTCCAATTTACATCAAAACGCTTTGCGAGTTTTAACACATCAGCTGCTATTGCATTAGGGCCATAGCCACTTTACAGGCACAGTTATGCTGGAATTGTCGGGGAAACATTGCATTGTGGGTAAAAATCAAGCTAACTTGCACCTTATATTGCACATTTCAAATTTTGAAAGTTTTTCAATTTTTAATCCAACCATCAAAAGCCTGGGTAAAATTAGGATTTGTTGGGGCAAACAAGGGAACACCGTAGAAGCCAAGAAAAATATTGATGATTCATGTTTGTCATAGCACTTAGTTGTCACTCCTAATGAATCAATATTCCATGGGTAGATGAATCAAAACCAGGACTTCTTTAGATCAGATCATATCTATGGGAATCATATTCCATAATTGTGGTGATGACATGGATTGCTGGCACTGTTTTTTCATGGTTTACATCTTAGCTTTTTTTGAAGTTGCTTTCTCTAACTTGACTTCTACTATGTTCCCTCTCTGTGTTGGAATTCCTCAAGGCTCTGTCTTAGGTCTCTGCTGTCCTCACTCTATACTACTTTGCTTGGAGAATGTATTCAGTTGTCAAAGCTGGCCATAGTTGCAAAGATCTGCTTGTTTGGTGATATCACCAAATGAGCAGATTTTTCCCCGATATGCCACTAACTGCAGAACTATATCGGTGGTAATCTGACGTTCAGCCCTATGGCCGAATGATTGGATTACGATGAGGGCAATGGGCTCCGACAGGTTGCTAGGGAGAAAATCAAACATTCCCGATTGATATCGTGTCCAGATCTGTCGGAAGCCCCCATACACGGGGAAATAAGCTGTCAAATTAGTCTAAATGACCAATATCATCAGCTTTATCTGTCCGTGTATGGCCACCTTTAGACTGCAGTATCACCTTAATGCTTATGACACCCAACACTACTTATCTACTCCTGACCTCTCTTCTTCTGTCCTTCCCACTTTACAAATTGCCTTTCTGCTGTCTCCTCCTAGATGTCACACCACCACCTAAAACTGAATTTTTCTAAAACAGAACTCAAAGATCTACCCTTGTCCCTCAGATCTCACTCACAGTTAACAACATCACCTTTAATTCAGTCACACAGGCACGCTGCCTAAAAATTATCTTTGACTCTCATCTGCCTTTTTCACCACATCTTGTCCTATTCAGCTGTACAATATTGCCGAAATACATCTGTATCCAGTCTCTAATCATCTACTGCCTTAACTACTGCAAACTACTCCTTGAAGGTATTCCAGCAAGTTGCCTTTCACAACTTCATTCTGTTCTAAATACTGCTACTAGACTCATCAGGATTACTAGATTCATCCAAAACTTGTGTATAAGGCTTCTCTCAGGCTTCCACTTTTCTCTGGAACTCTCTGCTTTGAGCTATCAGACTCCTTCCAAACCTTCAAACTCTCCCTACAGACCCACCTGTTTAGGGAAGCTTCACAATCATATTATAAATCACAAAATTGTTTCTAAAATGTGTCTCAATTATTAGTGATGGGCGAATTTATTCGCCAGGGGTGAATTCGCGGCGAATTCCCGCGATTCGCCGCTGGCGAATAAATTCGTGAAACAGCAGCAAAAATTAGCCGCCGAAAAAATTCGCCTAAAAAACGAGTCGCACATCGTTTTTGACGCGACGCACCGAAAACGACGCGACGCACGCCGGAAACGACGCGATTGACGCGACGCGCGTCGGAAGCGACGCGCGACTCGTTTCGCTAATTTTTCGCCAATTGCGAATTTCTCTGGAAATTCGCTAATTTTTCGGCGAAGCGAAACGCGGGAGATTCGCCCATCACTATCAATTATACCTGAACCCTTTTTGTAAAGGACAATCTACTACTACTGTACTCTGTAAATCCTTGTTTGTTATATACTGTCTGCTCCCTGTTAGCTATCTAATGTAAAGCACTGCATAACTTGTAGGTGCTATATAAATAAATTATGATTCGGGATGCTTTGATGCCTCCAATTCTTAATTACGTTAACCTGCTGGGAAGACCAAGAATAATGTTTTTTTAACAAAATAATTATTTAGGAAATGCTCAGTCCATTATTCAATTAGCTAAAGTGCTACACATGCAGCAAAATAAATGTTCTATCTTTGGGGGGAGGGCTGCATATAGAAGATTGCTAGAGCTCAACGGGAGGTTCTGGCAAAGCTGTAGACCTGTAAGAGAAGAAAACATTTACTGCAGAGCTCTAAACTAGCAAGGGAGACAGCAATAAAGTCTTATATTTATCATTATGACATAAAAGAACAATTTATTTGGCATATCTTATTCATTTATTGTGCTTGAAGAAATAATATTCTAAACCAGTTTACTATATACTTTAAACTACTTATAATAAAAAGAAAAAACAAAATAACACACAAAACTCGCAAGACATTTTGTATACAGTATTTGTTTATTTCTGACAAAAAAACAACAATGAATGGGGAGAAAAATATATTTTTATATTTTTTTTAAATTACATATTTATGTGATGCATTTCATTTCACTGCAAACTTGTAAAAACCTAATAGGTATATGTATATTAATATGTTATACTATTTTAGAAATTTTGAATCTAAACAAGTATTTTGAGAGTTACAAGCAGTGCAATTTTTCTCTGTTTTGTTTAATTCCCATTACAAAAATAATGTGTAGAGAATTTGAATCAGTGATAATAGGTCTTATATTATGCTCATGCTGTGATTCAATAGACTCTTTCTGACAGCATGTCATTTGCAGAACCCTGAGTACTCAATTACTGTACTCAGCAGGCAATGAGGAGCTTTTCCTCTGACAACTGTTTTGTTCACTTTTAATAGAAGCTTAATATCTTTCTTCCTGTGAAGATATTTACTTTTTACTGTCCACTATTGAAGGTTTGGGATCAATTGCTATTTTGAAAGTAGCCTCTTATGAACGACATTCAAACAATCTGTGAGGTGAAGGCAATTTATACTGCTGGCTGTTGCTAGAGTAACTAATGAGAAGAATGTGTTTGAATGGCTGCTAGAGACAAAAGGTGGACAACATTTTCATTCAAAATGAGTGACAGCTGCAAACACATTTCAAGTATATATTTCAGATCTCTGTAAGGTGCTTCTGTGTGTGTGATGTAGGTTTAATCACTAAGGCTGTTATGATCTAAAAAATTGCACCTGTTTATTTTGTCTACCTGTGTACTGCTTGTTTATTCTGTTTTACTCTACTTTACAATGGTGATTGCTCCGAAAAGTGGTTTATGGCTAAATAAGTCTGAACATTCCAGCATTCTTAAAAAAGAACAAAAATTACTGGGGGGTACCATATGTTAGGCTTGACACAATGATTGTAATTACTTACATGATTCCCTGGGCCAGTGGCCCTGTCAGCAGAAAACTGCCCTGTCCAGGGGTTCTCCTGAACGTTAAATGTATTGGACATTGTAATTAATTTTTCTTTGCTTTACTTTATATAGGTCTGACTTGTGAAACCAGTGCTGTACAGAGATTGCTCATGAATCGCATCAGACCCTGCCCTAGTAGAGCTTACAGTCTAATGTCCCTATCATATTCATAACACACTAGAATCAATTTAATCTGGAGCCATTTAGTCTGCCTATATGTTTTCGGAATGTGAGAGGAACCTATGTACATGGGGAGAAAATACTTCTTGCCCAGGCAGCAGTGCTGGTGTTTAGTAAAATGTATTCCTAATGTACATTATTGAAAAACTATAGATAGAAAACATAATTAATTGATCATTTACATGTATTGATTTGTCAACTGATCCTTTCTGGTAGCTGCAGGAAACATTTGAAAAGTAAAACACTTGAGATATGTTACGTTACACATATAACACATAAATAGGAGTGCTAAAAAGGTTGCTATGGGTAATTGCACTGTTAAAATTTAGCATATTCCAGTAAATCACCTACAATATTAATACATAATCAATATCACAATCTAGTAGTGTATAGATTAGGTAAAGCAACAAACCTAGACACAGTAAATCAAGATTAAAAAAAAATAGCGACAATGACTAATTAAGTTTTTCCCCACAAATATGGTTTTCAATAAAAGGAAATATCAGGACCCAAGGTATTTAAATCAAGAGAGAATTTAGGAACTCTTGTGTGGTTTAAGTACCCCAATGTTAGAGTGTGAAGGTTTCAGCATTCTTAAATCAAGTTCTATATATCTGCTTTGGTAATACTGTCTCAATCGCAGTAAGGGAACTACTAATATATGTGTTCATATGAACAAAATCTGCTCTATATGCAGCTTTTATAATTCATAGAGGCATATTTATCAAATTATCTAAATTTTAATTGTTAGGTTGTTTTTTTCATTTTGAAAACTCACCAAACTTGATTTGCTTAATAAAGGAACAGTGACACCAAGTTTTAAAGGAAATACAATGAAATGTGCTGATGCCCTGCACTGGCAAAACTGATGTGTTTGCTAGAGAAAAACAACTATATTTTATATAAACAAGTTGCTCTGTAGCCATGGGGGCAGCCATTCAAGCACAGGATACACAGTAGATAATAGAAGTTCTAAAGAATCCTGATGTATACTATAAAGCTTATCTATTATTTGCTATGAATCCTGTGCCTTTTTCCTCTTTTTTTTCAGCTTTGAATGGCTGTTTATATAAACAATAGTTGTGTTTCTGGAGCAAACACACCCATATTACCAGTGCAACACAGCAGTACATTATATTTTCATTACTTTAGGACAATTACATTTTTTCTGTTACTGTACCTTTAATTAAGAACCACGAAGCCCAAAAACTCAATCATGTAAGAGTATGGAAAAAACTACAGGAACACAGAAAAATCACATTCTACCCATCATTTTTAAGGAATCTGCCATGTTTCCAAATCTCAAAAACTGTAATTGAATACAACTTCCCTGACTCTCCAGCTCATAGATAGCAAATTTTTCTATTCACGTTTTTTCCCCATGTTAAATCTGGAACATTTGAGTTTCAGAAACTCAGATGTTAATGTGCTATGTTTTTCCTGCAGCAAAACTCAAATTGCAGTTAAAACTTGAATTTGAATATTAATAAAATATGTGCCTTGGATTCCCTGTTACAGAGCATGATACATTTTAATGATTTTTATAGAGCACAATGATTTTATGTATGGCAAAAGCCCTTGTTTTTCCATTGATCTCAAGGGGTAATACAACTTTGTGTAACATAAGAGCAACTGATATCATTTGTTCTATTTAAAAATATCTACAGATGCTTCTCTGCTTCCCCAGAGAGAGATTAAAGCATTAAATCAAGTTCTTACTTCCAGTTAAACTCTTTATATACAGCAATGATCTTTTTTTAAATCTAAATCTGAGACAAAGGAAACATTTAGGGGAAGTGAGAATCTATTATTGTTTTATCTATTGATTTCAGGGGCTGTGTTGGTTAAATGTGTAATAAATCTAAATCATCCTCAGTTAAAAAATTTTAATTAAAAATTATATATGCATTTCCAATGCAAGCTAAATTTCAAATCTGGCTCATGTTGAACGTGGGTGTATTATTTCTATTTCATGTGTATAAAACTGCATTATATATTGTTGCTCTTGCGCATGCTGCTATGATAAAAATTATATACTAAGTAACTTAGGGGCAGATTTACTATTGGTCGAATTCGAGGGTGAATTAACCCTCGAATTCGACCAATCGAATTGTGGTCGAATTTAAAACCATCAAATTCGAATATCAAATTTGAATGGTTTTACCGCATTTCGGTCAAATAAAAAAATTTTGATCGAACGATTCGAAATATTTTAACCATTCGATCTAATTTTTTTTTATTCGATCTAAATAACTTAAAAAAACCCTATGGGAGCTTCCAATGGGGTTTATTAACAATTCGGTAGGTTTAATCTGGCGAACTAGGCAGTCGAATTTAAAGGGTAAGTAATTAGACTGTTGAATATTCAAATAGAATTTTATTTGAATTATTCGAATCATTCAATTCAATATTTTTTTCTTCTATGCTTCTTAAATCGTTCCTGCTGTTTCAAAATAAATTGTCTCGAGTCCCTCTTACCCCCAGGTTGATATATGTACCAAAGATTACATAGTCTCTAAGATATCTTGTGAAAAGATAAGGAAGATTAAAAAGTAAACATTAATTTTGTGGCTGGAGTAAAAAACGGAAACCTCTACGCAATAAATGTAATGGTGTTTTAAACAAATCTCAAGAGATCTGCCCTTTGCTTTCTACACGAAAACATTTATTTATTACTTTGTAATCACTTTGTTTCCATAAATGCAACTAGAGCCCAAATATAAATTGGAACCGTCCATCAATATTTTTCATATTTCTAAGGCACTTAAGGGTTGTTACAGTCTAGTACTGCAGTAAATGCATTATTAATTTTTCCTGGGTCTAATTTCTCAGTTAAGACATTGCTGAAAACTCTGCACAGTTCAGTAAAATTGTAATTGATCAAGCTGTATGTTATATTTGTAACAAAACTGATAACCTTTTCTTCTTCTGTGATGTAGGTACTTAGCATAAATCAATTTTGTTTATCGAGCAATAGGCAAATGTAAGCAGCCCATCGTAGCTCATATAAAAATGGATTAATGAATTTTAGAAGTATATAGAAGAAACACAGTGCACTAATGTGAATAGTTTTAAAGCATCATTGTCTGCTATGGCTGTTGTGCTGCAGCTAATTGCTTTCAGCATCAAATAATGTAGCACATCAAAGAAAATGGTCTGTGATTGCTTAGTGACCATGTGGGAGACTTAGATGTATGATGTTAGTATAGTTACAACAATCAAAAAAACACAAATTGAAACAATGTGTTGTAAAATACATAACGTACCCTACAGGTGGCAGAATTAACAACTTGCCTCCACTCTAAAGACTTCTTCAAAGGTGGCCAGAAAATGTAATTGTTCAGTAGATATGGAGGTAATGTGCAAATGTGTACATATAGATATCTACACATACGTTTATCGATGCAATTTAAACTTAAAATGAAATGTAGGGAGGTAGTGCAGAACCCCTGCACTTATCACCCACCTTAATTGGGATCCTGGAGCAGGAACTGAGCCTATGTCTGTCTGCTGTAACCCATTGCCTAGCAACCAACTGCAATGTGATCTCAGGGCTGTAAGAAGTTGTACAGCAGCCTGGGAGTTGCTGGCAGGAAGAGGAAACAGTTAAGCCTGGCAAGGTAACGCCTGGCAGAGAAAGTCACATGTTAGAGAAAAATAAGAGACATAAAATTTGCACTTTATGGCTGCAATTGCTGGACTTGTGTGAAGGTTCTGCGTAAAGCATCAAAAGAGACTATTAGAGTGAGTATTACTATATAAGGGGACACTATCCTAAGGAAGTGCTTGAATATTTGGAAATATATTGATGGAATTTATTTCTTTTAGTTAGTCAGACAGTTTGCACTTTCCTAGTTAGTTAGTGAGGCTAACAATGTATTGTTAGGAATGCTGCTTGAAAATGTGAAGTGTAACACTGACAGAAGGAGTGTTGATAGGGATATAGAAACTTTTAATCAATTTAGGCTTTTAAAGGTTTTCGCTTTTTTTCTATAGGAATTGTACAAAAAACACAATTTTTTTTCATTTTTTTACACTAGCAACTCATGTATGTGGCAATTACAGACCATTGACTTGAAAGGAAACTGATTGGATGACATATTTTACAAGAATAAATTCAAGTATTGCAATTATTACATCACTCCATAAGGATTTCTACAACAGAGGGTTATATCAAAGGAAATAAGATACACTAGAGTTAAGGTGATGTCCCTTGCATAATAAACTAAGAAATTAAGATTAAGGGGGCAATCAATTTACAATTTTCACCACAATTCAATTCAATTGTTTTGTGCTGAAATACCTGAATTTGAATTCTGCATTCAAAAATTCGAATGTACTATATTTATTAAGTACAAAATATTAAAAAAATTAAATTGTGTGATATTTATTAAACGGGACCGTCACCCAAAAACAATATTCAAAATACTGTTTTAGCACATTAGTCAAGCAAAATGAACTTTAATTACACTATATAAATGATATGAATAATGTTTCCTTTAGTTTGGGAATTCATAAATATAGCAAGCAGGCAGGAGCCATTTTGTGGACACTGTTATTAAGGCAAGCTTTGCATCATCTCAAAATCTTGTTTGTGCACCAGAATTGAGGACCCAAGGTTCATCCCCATGCACTTGCTACACAATTAAACTGTGAAGATAACAAGGGAATGTGTGGAGAGCAGTGACATCTAGGAAGTGCTGAATGGAAAGTGAAAGTAATTGCCTGCCCCTCCTCTATGCCTAAGGCATAGAGGAGGGGCAGACAGTATTTGATTGACAGCTGAGATTTTTAAATGAGCTTAAAACAGCTATTAATGCTTTAATAAAAAATAGAAATTTGATTTCATGTTTAAATTGAAAAGGACTTTTATTATACAGCTTTTTGTGTCTGGGTGACAGGTCCACTTTAAGCACAAAATATTCAAAACATTAAAATGCTGCCAAATTCTTGTAAAAGTCAATTGGTCACTCCAAACTAAGACATAATGGGGCAGATTTTCTAAAGGGCGAAGTGACTAATGCTGGAGATGTTTCATCAGCGTTACCAGTTTCAGTCACTTTGGTGATTTATTAATGGGCACAGTTGTCACTTCGATAGTGAACAAGATAGACACTAGCATTGATTCACACTCTCACACCAGGCAAATTTTAGATGCAGATGCAGATTTTACTGAACGTTACCTCTTTCACTTGCCTTTTCCAACTCAGACCTGGAAAAGTGCATTGGAGTGCTTACTTCATATTCTTAGTGTAAATTTCTTCTAAGTTCAAAAAATGCTAGAGACTTTTCATATTTTCAGGGTGATAGGCTGCAAAAGGCATAATTTTTTTTGGGTAGCTGGTTTCCTGCAGACATTTTCTTATATTATATTATATATATATTTTTTATATATATAATATATATATTTTTTATATATATATATATATATATATTTTTTTTTAAAGTGGGCTCATGTGTAGGGTAGTAAAACGACTCTATTGACTTTATTAAGGCTCCCTGGAAATGTGTGATTATCAGTGTAAATGTAATATATTAGCTGTAACATGTAACATAAATCGCTCCATTCCACTTTCCCACCATATGCAAATTAGTGCAAGACCTCTAGCGGAGTTGTGCTAAGCAGAATTGAATGCTAGTGCATCTTCACTTTAATTTGCTCGCTCTGCAGAAGAAACACTAGCGAAAATTTGTCGACCAGGACTAGTAAATTTGTGTTGTCTGTGCAAATTTTTGTCTGGTGCAGTGTTGCGATGGCTGCAAAAGCATCATTGGTGACGTTTCGTGCTTTAGTAAATTTGCCCTAATGAATCTTTATTGGAAGAAAAACCAGCCTATAGGCTTTATTTTATGTTTACATGATTTTCTAGTAGACTTATGGAGGTATGGAGATCCAAATTACAGATAGATCCATTATCCAGAAAACTCCAGGCCCCAAGCATTCTGGACAACAGGTCCCATAACTGTACTCTTAATGAGCAATGATTCAAAAAAGTAGTACTGAAAGGGAATCCAAACCCCCAAATCTGAATTGGTGTAACCTTATTCTGAGTGGTCCACTGAGCACTTTTGCAGTTTAAATACATTTTTGGGGTGTTTGATATTCACACTTTTAGACCATTGTATACTGCTAAACAGGCTTGGCTCGGCAGCTCTCTTTGAAGGCCCAGAGTGTCAGAGACTTGGTTGAAGCATTTTCTAGGATTCACTTAACTCTATGGTTGCTGACTAGTGAAAAGCCTAGTAGCAGTCTAAAAATGCTAGTATCTCAGAATCCATTACAAATAGCAGCTTAATGTAAAATGCAAAAGTGCTCAGAAAAGGTAATGTATCATAAACTGAGGCTTTCTTTGCTCTTTAGGAACTCAACAGGTGTTTTAAAAAAAATTCCGGCAAAGCTGCAAATTGGTGATAAGCAAAAATTATGACCAAATTTCACCGCAAAAATTATGCCCATAGACCTCAATGGGTGAAAAAAATTATTGCACATCAAAAAAATTAATTTGTTGCCCATTGACTTCAATGCGTTTCAGGTAGATTCGCCTATCAATAGTGTGCATCAATTGCTTATTTTCTGGGAAGCAAGGGGAAAATGGAGCTATGGTTCATCTTGATTTAAAAAACATTTTGTATAGTTAAAACAGCTTGCCCCTTCAAGAGTCCGAGCAGAAAACATGGCTTCTCTAAAACTACATCAAACTGGGTAATCGAAAATAACTGGTTGACTAATTAACGTAGGACCAATGTTATGAATACTTATCAATAATATGGGGCATGGGCTCAAAAAGGCACCATTTAAGCAACTGACTATTAATTATTGTTTTTTTAGGAATTTAAGGCAACTGAATCCATATAAGGGGCAATGGTTCAAAAAGGCATTACTAAAGCAACTGAATTATAATTATTGTGTTTTTGGAATTTGACGCAACTGAATCCATTGGTAATTGTTTAAAATATGCATCTGAGTGAAATAAAACAATTCTTTTATCTTAATATAAAATAGTGTTACAGTTATGATATAATTTACACTGCCCTGACAACAAGAAAGTTATTTTAAAAACTAAAAATGCAGCACAATAGGAAGTCTATACATCTCTATACAAGTAAAAGTAATGCCAGGATATGTCAGATCACATTTTCTACCTCACTAAATCTTTTTTCCCTTAACAGTTTTTATCAGTAATACAGGAAAAGAAATGAAGTTCTTAAAGTTTCATGTAACAATGTTAAATTATCAGCACTTATTTTTGTCAATCTTCAGCTAGCCATACTGTTATATAAACCTTATCCTGCAGTTATTTCCCCAGACATGTGCTTCTTTTTATGCAATAACAATGTGACGATATTATGAAAATCTTCACTGCATAAAATGCTTTCATGGATTTCATATCTGAAGGAAACACGATGTAAATGTCAAATAAATGCTTCATGATTTGGATCAACACCAATAGTAAGCCTTTCAAATCTTGTTCTCTTTGAAGAAAATAGCATTAAATAATTAGAGTTGTTATACCCTACAGGTCTTATAGCTACATGTTTTGGCAGTCCTTCCAGCAGTAAAATACAATTTATTGAGGTGCATATTAATTTTAAATCCCCCACTTATTAGGATTTAATAGGCACCTTGATGAAGTTGGCAAATAATGAACTCATATTACAATACATCAAAGGTTCTTTTGTAGTTTATAAATATATGTGTTTCTGTACACATTATATGTTACTAACTGCACTAACTGCATGCAAAATTCTCTATAGGTGGGCCTACCCGTTTGCCCTGGTGGTCCGCCACAGAGGCACATGGCTTCATCTATGGGAACCCAATGAACCCAATGAATCCTGCAGCTACTACTAAAGCTGCAAATTTGGCTGGGTCCCAAAAAGGATGATCCCTCCAGCACAAAATTTAATAATGACTCTAAAGTTATTTATGGTCACTGATTTTTGATCTCAAGCTGTTTATTACGGGTTGTTTATTGAGAGCCGTTAAGGCTAAGTTGCCTACATGTTTAAATAAGTAAATAGGGATTTCCTTTGAGGTCACAAAATGGTTTCATTATTGACGTTTACCTTTACTGTCCTAGATTCAGCTTAGGCATTTACTATTTAAAGACCAAACCAGAAGGTTCACACTGTCTCTATTTATTAGAACAAAGGATAAGAGGGAATCCACCATAAGGTTGTTTACTTTCAGGCTTGTCCTAGAGTTCAGTTATTAACTATTGAAACAATGCACGGCAGCAAGGCATAGATGCTAGATTATAGTAGCAAGAAAATAAGAAATAATAATTAAAAAAAAAGGAAAATAAGAAAGTTTGCTGGTTAATTATCTAGGATGATTGATTGGTCACATAATTTAGACAACAAAGATTGGGTAGAAATTGAACAGCAATCTGTTGCTACACGTTTGATACACTTGCCATGGATAGATAAGGTACAGTACATCGAAGAATATTACATGATTCTCACCCTTTATTAAAATGTACATTGGCTACCTGGGACGCTATGAAGGGGAACTCTAAATTTACCATTTTTCCCTCTCCTCTCACCCATATTACCAATAAACCAGCATTCCCACCTGGACTCAACAGCAGAGACTTTAAAGAATGGCTTGTAGAGAGCCATTTGCAATTTATACATATAATGGAAAGAGATCAGCTTGCAGATCTAGACCTTCTTAGACAAGCTAGAGCCAATGGCAACTTCAAACATTTCCAATATTATCATCTTACACATTTTTATTCATATATGGGAGGAAATGGAAAGATTGGGAAACCTCTTTCTCCATTTGAGAAGCTACAGTATGTAATAGCACTTCCTTCCTGAAGCATGGGATCTCCCAATTATATGATATGCAGGAGGCAATAGGAGAGGAGAAACATCTACTCTTTATTAAGACATTTTCTGGGAATGCCTTAAACTTACCAATTATTGATCATCAATTATTCAGACTTGTACAGATCTTAGGCAGAGCAATAAGTGGATCACCAGCACAAGTCCTCCTATTTTGAGAGGGAGATCAGGATGAAAGGGTTCCAGATTTTATATTAGAAAGGCATTTAATGAATGCAGCTAAGATACTAATAAACAGACTGTGGAAATCCGCTACTTCCCCTACACTGAAGGAATGGGTAGATAAAGTAAATTATATAGTTAGGTTTGAAGAATTATCTTCCTACAGTGGGAGACAATACGACAATTTTAAGAATGTATGGACACGATGGTTTCTGTTTAGAGACTCTATTATGAACAACCTCTGAATAGTTAGGAATGGTATTTTGAAACTAATTGGTAACTAGGCTACCTTATATTGGTTGTATAATGAAAAGCCTTTGAAACGTGAAATTTATTCTATGTACTACTGCAATACTATCCTCCCCCCTACCCCTACCCCCCTCCCTCTTTCCTTCTGTACCCCTACCCCATACCATACCCCTTTCTCTTTGAATGCTCAATAAAAATCTATAATACAAAAAAAGAGGTTAAGGATATTAATTAAGGACATTGAAACATTTTCATGTGGCACTCAATTTGTCCACCCTGCTTTACTTATAGCAGGAAGCCAGGGAGAAGAAATCGAGGGTCACCGCCATATAACCTTTTATAGTGCAATTGGAGTTTTGGTAAATTATATCTTAATAAAGACTTAGCGAATTAAAAGTTTAATATGTCTCTGTGGTTTATTTTTCATTCTACACAAACACATTTTTTAATAAAGAAATTGATGTTACTGTAAGGAATCAGATGCAAGTTGAGTTTAGGACTGGCCAGATATGGGATAACTTTGACGTAGTTGGCCAGCTTAAATATATTGCAATAGATAGAGAAACAATCCCTGTTTGTTTGAAGGGTAAGGCATTTTTAGTAGCTTAAGGCTTTAATATATTAAATTATTATTATTATTATAAATATTATTACTAATTTCTTTTACACCAATATGGAGATTCCATGAGGATAAAAATTGCAATGGAAATATCAGTTCACATCTACTCTATCCAAACTCCAATCCCAATGTCAGAGATTTGTTTGGGGCGGTAAACGAGCAAGACTGAAAGCAAGCCTAACGTACAGAAGCAGGCATAAAGGAGGTCTAGGTACCCCAAACTTCCATGCCTATTTTCAAGCAGCGCAATTGGCGCAAATGGCAGAATGGCATGTCACAAATAAATCGCCTCTCCGGACGATGATAGAACAGTTTGCAGTAGGAAAGCCCCTACTTAGCAACCTTATTTGGTCTAAAGGAGTTAATCACTCCTCCCTACCTCCAACTGTGAGCCATTCTCTATCAGTTTGGAAGACTATCCAGGGCCAATACCCCTTTACCTCTTACTATAGACCAGCATTATCCATAATAAATAACCCAGAGTTCCTTCCAGGTCAAGTAAGAGGAGCCTTCTCCTGGTGGCAAGTGAACAGCCTTACGTTCCAATTAACGCAAGGGCTTAAATTTACACGAAAAATATCAAATGCTAGTTTCTGAATTATTCAGATATGCCCAAATAAGACACTACTATATGTCGATAATAGGGAACAAATCTTGTACCTTGCCTCCATCCACACTATATGAGCGTCTATGTCTGCATTCCATCCCATTTAAATGGGCTATTTCTAGAATTTATGACCAGCTGGTATACCAACAACTATTAAAGGACTTAACATTTGTAAGACAATGGGAGCAGGAACTACATATTACTCTTGAAGAAAAAGACTGGTTGGATAGACTCCTGGAAATTACAAAATGTTCCCCTAGTATACTAGTTCAGGAAACTTCCCAAAAGGTTATGACAAGGTGGTATTTGATCCCAGAGAAAATCTCTAAATGGTATCCCACCTCGTCACCCTTATGGTTCCGAGGCTGCGGACAAAAAGGCTCCTTTCTACATACCTGGTGGTCGTGCCCCAAAACTCTTAGATTCTGGACTAGAATCTATACAATGATCAATAGCGTTACAGGTTTAAATATAAGCAAAAACCCAGCAGATGCCCT
Organism: Xenopus borealis; assembly: GCA_024363595.1. Taxonomy (NCBI): domain Eukaryota; kingdom Metazoa; phylum Chordata; class Amphibia; order Anura; family Pipidae; genus Xenopus; species Xenopus borealis. The sequence goes on along the minus strand of CM044431.1, from coordinate 185,775,472 downwards.
GCTGCATGGCAGAATGAAAGGCTGCAATAGAGACGGGAGAAAGCTAATTAACAAAATACTATCTGCGGCTAAGCAAACCATTGCTAAGGCCTGGAAAACAACTTCCCTTGATGTTCAGCAAGTTAAAACAAGAGTAGATAACTACATGGTGATGGAGAAATTAAATATGATCGCCAGGTGGGACTTGGAAGCTTTTCACAAGACTTGGGATCCTTGGATCCAATATAGAGGGTTCACAATATGACATACATGGTTTAATATATAGCATAATTTAAATAAGGTTAACACTACCTTAAGGTATGCAAATCCACCATATTGGAAAATCAGACGTTACTCTTGTTGTAATCTTATGTTAATTTTATTTTATTTTTTTTCCTTTTTCTCTGTTACACTGTAGATTGGTCTTTCTTCATTTATAGTACGGGAAATATACAGTTCCATAAGATTGACTAAACAACAACAATGTAATGCAGCAAATGATGTAATGTGAACAATTGATAATATTGTATGTACTGCAATATATTACCTCAATAATTGTCATTACACTAACCGTACCCCTTTTATTTTCTGTACCCCCATGAAAACAAAATAAAGACTATTTAAAAGAGGAAACAACAGTTCACAATTTGCAAAGCAATTCTGAGTTCTAAAATGTTGCTTTCTGACGGTGAAATCCAACAAGAAATATTTAACTGCCGGCGTTCTACTAGCAAAAAAATTGGAAAATGCTTACCAATAGATCTGTGTTGGGTTTCTGGCATCACAGTTTGCTATTCATCTCAGTGTAAGTGATTTTCTACAGAATTCCAAGTCTATATACTGTATGACAAAAAGTTCACGGTAGGACTAGGAAAAGCTAAAGCTACTCTAAGGGGCAAATTTACTATTATTCCCGGAAATTAGTTCGACCAAATTCGCAATTCGATAAGCATTCGACCATCGAATGCTTATCGAATTGTTTTAGGCTATCATTTTGCTCACAATACGATTTCTTGATGAATTCGTACAATCGGATACTGATCGTTCGATTTCACGAAAAAATTTGTATGATTCGAACAATCGAACGATCCTATTGTTCGAATGGTATTCGAACAGGACTTGGCCTCAAAAGCCTATGGGAAGCTTCCCATAGGCTTCTATTACAATTCAGTAGGTTCAATCTGGTGAAGTAGGCAGTCAAATAACTTTAAAATTTTGATTCCTTCGATCATCGAATGATAGAATTATCGAATATCCGATCATTCGATGATCGAAGAGGCCAAATTTACATATATATATTCACGAAAAATTTGTACGATCGGTATTCGATCGAATTCAATCGAACTTCGATCATTTCACGTGAATTGTGCAAATTTGCCCCTTATTGTAGGAAGAACAATAAATTCAAAAAGTTATGCAGTACCAAATAATTTTCCCCAATGTGCCCTGTTACAACTAAGGTATTTTGGGTGATTATTTGAGGATTACTTGATATAAAGAACAGAACAAAACTGGATTTTCTGACATATATTTCAGATGTGTTTTCAACTAGTAAAGATAAACATATCCTATTATAGTTGGCTTATGCACATAATTCAGCATGCCAGAATACACACCATTACATAATGATACCATGCCTACTGAGACACAAATGGACAGAAAAAAGCAGCGCACTGTAAAGAAATTAAGCCTTTTCTGAGCTATTCCAAGCATTTTGATACTGCTACATTTGCTCATTTAGCAGGCTAGTTCTAACCTATGTATTGTACATCCAGCTTTTGTAATGATATTGTATGTATTTTCATAGCATTCGGTGATGTGAGAAAATGTTTCCATGCCCAATAATGCTATGGGGAAAATGTAATATGATGCTTTTCCACTAAAGCAGAACACTGACTGTCCCAGACAGGTGAAAAGAAAAAAGGCAATATGATGTCAGCACAGTTTGGGCACTCAGGCCCGGGTTTGTGGTGAGGCCACCTAGGCCTGGGCCTAGGGTGGTAGGATCTTAGGGGGAGGCATGCTGCCCAACCACAGCAACATTGGTTCTGAAATCATCCCAATGATGAAAATTTGAGCAAATAAATGGGAAGGGACAGGGCTACAAATGACAGCAGGCCTAGGGTACCAGCTATCTAAATCTGGCCCTGTGGGAACTGAGATGCAAAATTATTGATATGATTTGTTGATATCTTGGTCTGCACACAAGCATACTGTACTCACAATTGGAATGTTCTAACTGGCTGTAGAATACATTTGGTGCTTGATGGATTTTCTAGCAGCTAAGTATAGTTGAACTGTATTGAATTATTTGCCTTTGTTTTGTTGTATATCCATCAAAGCTCAAGTGTCCATTTATGCCTGAGTGCACTGGACTGAAGCCAACTCTGGATACTTAGTAAGATGATAGCTAACAACAACCAGCTTAAATAACAAGGATCTTCTAACCACAGGTAAATTTAACAAAGAGGAATATAATTAGGTTATAGATATTAAAGTTACAAAGAGACAGTAAATATTAATAGTTACATACAGTAGAACCCCCATAATACATTTCCCTGATTTTACATTTCCCCTCATTTTACACCATTTTTTTCTGGTCCCCTGAAAAATGTAAAATGGGGGTTCTACTGTAGTTTGTTACATAGTTAAATTGGGTTCAAAAAAGACAAAGTCAAGTTCAACCCCTCCAAAAGAAAACCTATCATACATACACACACCCCTCCAAACTTTCCCATAAATTATATATGCCCATATCTATACTAACTGTAGAGTTTAGTATCACAATAGCCTTTGATATAATGTCTGTCCAAGAAATCATCAAAGTCCCTATTAAAAGCATTAACAGAATCAACCATCACAACATCACATGGCATTGCATTCCACAACCTCACTGTCCACACTGTGAAGAACCACCTACACTGCTTCAAATGAAAGTCCTTTTCTTCTAGTCCGAAGGGGTGGCCTCTGGTACGGTGAACCTCTTTATGGGTAAAAAGGTCCAATGCTATTTGTCTATAATGTCCTGTAATGTATTTGTAAAGTGTAATCATGTACTCTAACAAGCGCCTTTTTTCTTGAGAAGACAACCTGGTCAGTCTACCCTCATAATTTAAGTCTTCCATCTCTAACCAGCTTAGTTGCATGGCTCTGCACTCTCTCCAGCTCATTTATATCCTTCTGGAGTCCAAAACTGCACTGCATACTTCAGATGAGGCCTTACTAGGGATCTATAAAGATTATTAAAGATTAATAAAGATTATGTAACTATGTAACTATTATTGGACCAGTGTTGTTAGTGGGGTACCGCAGGGCTGTGAACTGGGTCCCTTGCTTTTCAACTTGTTTATTACTGACCTGGAGGTGGGCACTGAAAGTACGGTTTCTATTTTTGTAGATAATATTAAATTGTGCAGAACTGTAGTTTCCATACAGGATGCTGCCACTCTGCAGACTGTCTAAGTTGGGAAACTTGGCATCAAAATGGAAAATGAGGTTCAATGTTGATAGATGCAAGTTATACATTTTGCCAAAAATAACATAAATCCAAGTTATACACTAAATGGCAGTGTGTTGGGAGTGTGTTCCATTTACCACCACTCTTTCCCTCATATGTAATAAAAGGCACAAAGTCTGCCCAGGGGCAGTAACCCATAGCAACCAATAAAATGCTTGCTTTTAAACATGTGGCCAGTAAATACTACCTGGTTATTGGTTGCTATGGCTTACTGCTCCTGGGCAAATTTAGTGCCTTTTACTACATAACCCCCATTTGTAGTCTATCTTTTAGCCAGTTCTCTATCCAATTACAAATACTATGTTCCAGGCCAACATTCCATAATTGAACTAATAACCTTCCACACAGACACAGCATGTGAATTATTTCTGAACGGTCCTGACAAGGGGACTCTTCAACTGACCCCTCCCTTTCAGTCATCCAACTGAATCCCATTGTTACATACCTTAATGAGACATCAGGACAGCAGGAACAAGAAATGGGGTACAATGGTCACAGCATTTATTCACATTTATTCACATTTTATCAAATAAATAGGACCTTGCCAACCTCCCCCCAAGGCAATATTCAAAGCCAAAATTCCATAAGAGATTGCTATTATGCTCTGCCGTTCCTCACTGAAGATCAGCATTATATCATTAAATCCACCACTATTATAGTATTAGTTTTCTCCCTTCTAAATTTACCTGTGCAGTATTCTGCAAGGTCATACTGCCACAATAACTTTATAACTATTATTTATTAGTTAATAAAACAGAGAGAAAAAAAATTAAATATTCCCAAAATTTACAAAACATATCCTTTGTATTACACATTCTGGACCACAGGATGGCCACTAGCCTTGTGCTATAAAAGAATTATATATATATATATATATATATATACTCCAACGATGCAAGAAGTCGGCACTCACGATAAAATAATAATCAACTGTGCCTGGGTGCAGTTCCAAAATATACAAAACAACAGCAAAGAAGGTCCGCACTCACAGGACTTAAAAATAAAATACAAAAGTTTTATTCGATGAACATGACTGACGTTTCGGCCTCAACGGAGGCCTTTCTCAAAGTGTGTAATAGTACATGAAACTGCCTTATATACAAGTTTTGGCGGGAAAACAGACATATACTGCTGACATACTGAAAACGTCAATCATGACTTAATAGCTATTTAAATAACTCCCACACTCCCACACTGTTCATACATCAAATTATTATACATATAAAACATACCACAAAGAACATATAAGTTTGATACTGCTAAAACCAAGGGAATTGCAACATTGTATGTGTCTAGTATTATCAGTTTCAACTAAATTCATATATTACAGCTTGTTTGTTACTGTTGCAATGCCCACAAATTTGAGTGTAGATGTAAGGCTAGAGCAGAGCTTATCTCCATTAATCGTGATTAATATGAATTTATAAAGTACCACATATTATGCAGTTACTTAATTCCTTCCGGGGTCTTATTGTTGTTTTATATATATATATATATATATATATATATATATATA
>CM044431.1:185754199-185767966 GCA_024363595.1 Xenopus borealis | reverse complement strand
CCCCCCCCCCCCCATTGATGTACGAAACTGCAAGCAGCATTGTGCTTGTGTACGGTATTTTTGCAGGCACTGTAGATTTTATTCAAACATAAAGAATGAAGAAAAATACTCCTTTTCCCAGAGATAATGCTTGGCAATAATCAAACCTCAAATCCTTGGCTACATGACATGCCAGCCACTGAACGCTAGGGTGGCTAAAATAAGCAGGCTCTGCTTTGTGCTCAGATACTTGAGACAAAGGAGAAAGTAGGGAGCACCCCCGTCTGAGTAAAGGTATTTAAAGATGGTGTGCAGGATCAGATAATTACATAAAGTATACAGAAAAAAGAAGACAGAAATTACCCTTTTAATTGCACTGCCCCATCTGTCATGTCCAAAAACTCAAAAGTAATGTGTAAAATAAAACTTTTAATAATTATATACATAAAAAGTCCATAATCGAAATTCAAGTTAAAATAAAGGTGAAGGCAGGAAAAGAGCTAACAGAACAACAACAGGTTAATCACTATACATGAGAAATAGCACAATCATTACTACCCACCAGCATTACCGTGAGTATGGTGTAATGAGTATGGCATGCCCACAGACTCAGAATATATAATGCCTCAGGCACCAGAGTTCACTGAATTACTGTCTAACTTGTGCCTCAGGCACCGTAGCTGACTATCTAGTGCATCACTCTATCTAGCTTGTGCCTCAGGCACTTTATCTGTCTATCTAACATGCCTCAGGCATGAGTAGTCGGAGCAACTCCAGGAGCAGAGAAACCCATTCACCCATCTAACCTGCTCAGCCCCAGGACCACCCACCGAAAGTCGCTAAGTCTAATAGGCTGCTAATAAACTGTGTGCACTCGTGTCCCTGCCTCACACAAACTAAAATGCACCCACGCACGTTTCACCCGGCATTTGTGGGCTTCGTTAAGGGCATGAGGAGTACCGGGTGCACCGCCTCTATTTATCACCACCAATTGTCGGATGAGATTTGAAACGGCCAATCATCTAAAATCAGCAGGCTCTGCTTTATGCTCAGAAACTTGGAAACATATTAGAAACACTTACAGAGGATTTTACTATATGTACAGTAGTTTCCGTCTGCATTTGCAGCAGAATGTCCTCAGAGCACAAGATGATATCCCTAACTCAACAAAGCCCAATAAAATAGAGGTCAGAATCTGATGACAGGCTGCTAAATCGATAACTATATTTATAGAAATACTGTATAACGTGCAGACTTATGATAGCAAAGCCTGAGAAAGTTACTGTAGTCAGGCTTTGCCCAATTCGTGACTAAGCCCCACTGCCATCTCTGCATACTCTAGCTACAGCTCAGTTTCATAGTCTGGATTTCTATATAATTTAGACGATACCTTTTGCCCAGGCTTACTTCCATGCTGCCAGAGTGACTGCAGTGCTATTACCTGCTGTAAAATAGCAAGGAAATGGCTAAAAGACTAGCAAGCAGCCTGTTCAAGTAGTTCTACCCCAAGCTAGCAGTATAGTGAGGAGTTAATGGTTAATGGGTATATACTGCAACTAATAACATAAAGTAAAAGACAGATCTCTGCCATATGTTCCATGATAAACTCAAAGGTGGAACTATACTGTAATCCCATATATATATATATATATATATATATATATATATATATATATATATATATACCTAATATACCTAAACACTACTACTACAACTACTACAAATGCATACAGCCTGAATGACAGTGGGCAGCCTCTATTGTGTATGATGACAGGGCAGTTGGAATGTTGTTCAAATGAATATATCGATGACATCTGTGACTCGATAATTCTCAGTAAAATTAGAGGTCAGGATCTTAAGACAGACTACTGAATCAAGTAATTATATCTATAGAAATAGCGTGCAATCCACAGACTTAGTGCTGCCTAAGTGGCTACAGTTAAATTAACTGCTGTAAAACAGCAAATTAACAGCAAGAGACTAACAAGCAGCCTGCCCAAATATTTCTACCCCCAATAATTCAGTTCTGTTTTTAATGCTTGCTTTTTGTAAATGTTGGGCATTTATCTGGCTCATTGCTTATTAAAGTGAAGCCTTGTATTGCAGTTAAGTTGCAATGCTTGTTTGTTAATATTTAATAAAAAATCAGAATCATATTTTACAAAGCTGTCCAACAGGTCAATGCTAACAGTTTGCTGGTCGACAGCTACAAACAAAGTGATATAAATAAAATTTGGGAAATGATACAAAAAGCAAAAACACATGGCTTGTGGTAGAGAAATACCCTGGCAGCATGTCACTTACCAAACCACTGTAAGGACTCACCCTGGTGGTCCAGTGGTTTTCCCCTGTTGGCATGTGGGGGCGCCCGCCACATGAGTCTGTTTCCCATCAGTGCCGGTCCCCCTATGACGCGCGCGCCAGTGCACTTCCATGTTGATACGCCGCCGTGATGACGTCATCACGCATGGCGCGAAATTCAAATGTATAAAAGGGGAAATCAGTGTTCTGCAAGCTGCCTGTTGTTAGGTTCAACTTAGCTTGTTCCTGGTGCTATTCCCTTGTGTGTCCTGCTTATGGAATCCTGATTTATCTCCTGTGTATTAACCCTAGCTTTACCTGACTATCCTGATCTCTCCAATCCTGACCTTGGCCTGCCTGTTAACTCCGAACTCTCTAATCTGACTTTTGCCTGTACACTGACTATTCCACACTCTCCAATCCTGATTCTGACCTGCCAGACTTTTCTACGCTTTTGCTGGCATGGCCTGTCAGTTCTTGGTGGTGTTCTTCCTTCCAGTATTCTGGTGAGACGATCGTGCCCCTTGCTTATCCAGAACCTTTTAGCTTTGCTCCTCTCTCAAATAAAACCTGGCAGCATCCAATTAGCAGAGGGCTCCTCCCGAGGTGAAAAGCGGCGGTTATAGGCAGAAGTGAGAGCCGAGACCAGGGAGCTTACCTTAGGTTCTGTATTTAGGGTGCCATTTGTGACAACCATTTTATGTTGCTTCAACAGCCTCTCAGTAGTTACTTATATCTGAAGCTGCAAAAAAGGAATTTATGTGCATAACCAAACAAAGTCTCATTCAGGCCATTAGATAAGACTTGCCAACAGCCATGCAGAGCTCTGACAAGCCTAAGGAACATTTTTTTAATTAACACTTTTCATGTGTGGCTTCTCAAATGTGGAATGTTTCAGGCATATAGAACTCAAAGGTGAATAAACTAGATGTCCTCAACATTAATGGCAGCAACAGGAAGTGTGTTATTTTGAATATAATAACCAATTACATATATATTCTAATATTTGTGACAACCACAGCTGCCTCCATAAATAAACGATTTCCTAAATATACAAATTTCACAGCACTGCAACATGGAGGCCTATTAATCAAAGGGTGGATTTTACTGGTTTTAGAGGTTTTATAAACCATGACTAGTGATGGGCAAATAAATTTGCCAGACGTGAAATTGATCTGAATTTCCATATTTCGCTGCCGGCAAATAATTCGAGAAACTGCTGTGAAAATTCGCAGGAGAAAAATTCACTGTGTCAAAACATTTGGGTGCGTGTCTGAATAGTCACACACATGATTCAGATGCTCTTTGACTTAAATACATTCTGACAAAATAGGTTCACATATAAAAATGTGTCGTGGCTGTCAAAATTGACACGCATCAAAAAATTTTTGATGTCAATTGACTTCAATGTGTTTCACGAATTCTAAACTACAAATGACATGGAATTTATTAAAACATAAAATAAAAACATAAAATAATGCTTTAAAAATACTAATACCTTGAACACCTGTAGAAATTGAAGTTTTTTTTGGATAACTCTTACTGACAAAAAAACTGAAAACCTTTTAAAATGATTTAAAATGGTCCAATAGGCTCAGTTCAGCTCCCACTGACTTCTATAGGACCTCGACAACTTTTACCAGGCAAAGTTTTGTATAACTAGTTTTTGTGGTGTCTGCCCCTTAATAAGTCTCACATTTTTAGAAATGTTTAAAAAGCAGAAGAAAAACCACTAATTTTTAGAGATTCGTGGAAAAAAATTGAAATTTGTTAGTAAATGAGCCCATAAAATACAGCTGTACCTGGATACCATAATACTAAATTATGTTTTTCAAAAAAGCTTCTGCTGCTCAAGGAACTTATAGAATTCAACCTAACCACAATCTAAAAACATATACATATAGTCTGCCAACATTTATGGGCCTATTTATTAATCTATTCTGGTCTAGGTTTTTAGACAGAAACTCAATATTTTTGTGGAAAAATAAAAACTCAAATTTTTAGATATTTATTACACCGCAAAGCTGCTAAAAACCTGAATCTGAAAAGGCCACCCTTTCAGAAAAGAAGAAAAGGACTTTCCTTTGAAGCAACGTAGGTGGTTCTTCACAGTGAGGGCAGTGAGGTTGTGGAATGCACTGCCGGGTGATGTTGTGATGGCTGATTCTGTTGATGCTTTCAAAAGGGGCTTGGATGATTTTTTGGACAGACATAATATTAAAGGCTATTTTGATACTAAACTCTACAGTTAGTATAGGTATGGGCATATATGGTTTGTGTGAAAAAGTGTAGGGGTGTGTGTATGCTGGGTTTTAATTTGGAGGGGTTGAACTTGATGGACTTTGTCTTTTTTCAACCCAATTTAACTATGTAACTATGTAACCATATGGGTTGAACAGGGACTATGACCTGTACCTCTTTTTTTAATTACCTTATAAAATAACTCCAACAATCAGGTACATTCTGAGATGGAAAGTACTGGAGGTGGTCCCTATACCACCAAGGGGAGGTGACCATAATACATTGCTGTTACAAAGGGAAACCAGGTGGATTAGACGCCTAGATAGCTTGAGCCCAAAAGGGTTGAATGAACAAATGAAATTGTCTTGTTTTCTTTAACTACGATATGTACACTTGACTACATCTATTATACCTGCTATTCTTTGTTTTCAGGAATTATTGATAGCCAGCGTATTAGAATACCACAGATCTCCTGCCGTTTCAAGGTTGTTTTGGGTGAGTCCATAAATTACAGGAGACTAATCCATATTCACTTGCTGGGCTCTATTACTTTACTTTATTAATGTATTACTTTGTCAGACTATAAGTCTATATTAACCCACAACAATTTTTCATGTACGTTTTGGATAGGCTTGTAAAGCAATTTCCTTCAATACAGGCTAGGCTTTCCCCGGCAGTAACCTGTTATTATGGAACAATGGAACATTTGGATCAGAATAAGTTTGTCTACAGAAACACACAGAAATGATGTTTCCATATGGACTATCATTTTTTATGAACTCACAATGAACAATACGAAATTACTGTGTATGTTTACTAAACACTGTCACTTTAAGACCATTACCCAATATGCACTTAGTAAGGGGTTAAGGGTCACCATCAGGCTTATTAGCCATTTTTTGTAATGTTATTTCACACTTGAAAAAGGGCTTTGCCCGAAACATGTTGTGTGTGCTTCGCTTCCTTAATAAAGGAATTATGCAGCTTTAAATTGCCTGCCTGGATTCATCTTGCAACCATTACATTCTTCTGTGTACATTCTGAGATATTTTTATTTAGGAAATATGAAGCATACAGTTGGAGGAATGCATTGAGAAAACTTGTCCTGTTGCCCTTTAATATAGCTATAACTATAGTCTGCTCAGGGATCTATATGGAGTATAATTATGCAGAAAACACATGTAGTGAATCCATTTAAATAACATTGCATCTCATGTGTGTCTGTTTATTGTAATATTGATGGCTTGACAAAGGGCACGTTGCATGCCCGAAACGTAGCCTGTTTTTATGTGAATGTTCTCACTTTATTACACTTTTTTGCAAAATGTGAGTGCTGCCTTTTTTCATCTCCTTCTATAGATATATATAGATATATGTAATTATGCAAAAACTGTAACATTCCATCTTTTTAAAATACATTGGTAATTAATAAACTATTTATAAATACATATTTTCAAATGGCAAACCCAGGAAAAATATTGCAGGGGCTTACTTTTAAATAAAATTCATGATAAGAATTAAATTTGTCTCTGTGACTACCACAGAACAGCAAAACTCTCCTTGGCTCATTTTGCTGAAAATGTCCTTGGCAGTTTGTAACCTGAGCTCTTCAGCTGCTAAAACATACCTTAAAAGTCAATGCCCATAGAGTGAAAATGTCTTGGCTTGGCAATTTTCCTTTGTCTAACTCTAAGACATCCAGTTACATTCCCACCATACATTAGTACCCAATCTTTATGCCAAGCTAAAGCCGTCTGCTTGAGTCCAGCAATTTTTTTATCATCTATTCACACAGATAGCCACAGACACTAAAAAATAATCTATACCAGAGATTTTTCAGACTGGAAATAATCAGTACAGACCAGAGCCTATTAGCCCCTGTAGGCAGTACCATGACTTTTTCATGTAAGAACACCTGAAAACGAAAAGCAGAAAATGGGGTGCCCCTGTACAAAGTTCTTTATGCTGCAAGGACTGCTACTGCTGATCACAATGTGTGCACAATTTGTTCACTGTAACTGGAGGTGCAGTAGAATAATCACAAATTACCCTTTACTAATAAATAGATTCAAAAGCCTGTTATCTGTTTCCTTAGTACAGCTTTTCCTCTGCTGCTTGTCAATATACAGGTTCAAAAAAGCACACTACATACTGTGTACACATATAGCTTCTGTATGGTATGATCATTGAAATCACATTTAAATATGTAATGTGAATGTGAAAACAAATATTTTTTCAATGAGTTTTAATAAGGACTTCTTAGGGGCTGATTTACAAAAACCTGAATTTATCTAATTTTTTTCTGAAAACAATGTTGACCTATCTCCCTTTCACTGTTTTAACTCATTTATCAATAATTGTTTTTGAATAAACCGTCACAACAAAATCAATAGCCCATTGTACGATTGATGCTCCAAAACTTGAAGATTATAGGATGAAAACCCAGAGTTTTTCATATCATCCAGCACAGATCACAATGTCAAGAGACAAATTCAGGGACATCTACCATTGGCTTCTACATGTTTTCTAGATGACCTCAACAGTTTTGACATGGTGTATTTTTAGCAGCTTTGGGGAATGATAAATCTTTACCAATTCAAGTTTTTTTCTACAAAAAGGGAGTTTTGCCTCTAAAAACCTTGAGGTTTAATAAATGGTCCCCCAAATCTTTTAAAAGTTAGTATATTGTTATTTCCCTCTTCTTTACCTTTATCCATGGAATAGCCTTTTATGTTCCTATCTAAGCAGCATCCTTTCAGGGTTATTGATTTAATTTAAAACTTTAACTTAAAATAGCCATCTATTGTGCTTACAGCAAGTTTGTCACAACCTGCTTTACTTTGCAGTTAGTTTTCCCTCAGTTTGAGGGGGTGGGGTTTGATTAGTTGCACCTGTATAAATAGAACCCCTGGGACTCCAGTGGAGCTTGCTCTAGTGTTTAGCTACCCTAAAGTGTTTGCTCTTTAAGTGGATGATCTGTAAGTGGAATTGCAAACAAAGCAGTTAAGTGGGGGATCTGTAAGTGGAGTTGCAAACAAAGGAGTTAAGTGGGGGATCTATAAGTGGAGTTGCAAACAAAGGAAGTTCAAACTAGGTCAAAAGTTTGTTCTAAACCCTAATTTTTCATTCCTGTTTTGATTTGTAACTGGGATAATGAGCACTAGCAAGATTGAAGGTCTGACCCAGTGCACAGTCTGCCATTTGTATGCAGATTTGGAACAACAGATCCAAAATGCTTACCTCCGTGGAGTATGTGAGCAAATTGCCAATTTGGAGGCTAGAGTTAGAGCACTAGAGGAACAAAGTGCAACAATGCAGTCGATTGACTATTTTGAAAGGAGTCTCTTGCTCACTGAGCAGGACCTAGTGGGGTCAGATAGTTTGGAGGGAACAGAACAGCAGCTGGATGTTGAAGCAGCTAGCTGGGTGACAGTGAGAAAATCTAAGGTGGGCAAAAGGAAAAGGGAGACTGATCCTGGGTATATACATCCCAACATCTTTGCCAGATTGTGTGAAGATGATGGGAGTGTGAACTCTGGATTGGCAATACTAGATGGGGCTGATCTCTCTAAAAGCAGGGAGACCAGTTTCTCTAGTAGTTGTGGGGAGGAGAGCAGAGTCAGGCCTAAGCAGATTGTGGTTGTAGGGGATTTAATTATTAGCAAAGTGGAAAGGGTAATCTGTCGTCGGGATCGATACAAACAAACAGTTTGCTATCTACATTGTACCATGGTTCGGCATGTGGTTGGTCGGGTAGACACATTATTAGGTGGGGCTGGGCATGACCCAACAGTCTTAGTAGATATCGGTACTAATGACAAGATAAATGGTAGATAGAAGACCTTAAAGGGTGAGTTCAGGGATCTAGACTCTAAGATTAAGGGAAGGTTTTCAAATTTAATTTTTTTGGATATTGTTCCTGTGCCACATGCAAGTTTAGGGAGACAGTGGGAGCTTAGGGAGTTAAAGGACCAGTAACATCAAAAATGTAAATTGTTTTAAAGTAATAAAAATATAATGCAGTGTTGTCCTGCACTGGTAAACCTGCAGTGTCTGGTTCAGAAACACTACTATTGTTTATATAAATAAGCTCTTGTGTAGCCATGGGAGCAACTAGTCAAAGGAGAAAATGCTCAAGTTACACAGCAGATTGCAAATAAGCTCTGTAGAACATAATGTCATCTGTTATCCATCACTTATCCTGTACCATATAGCCGTTTTTCAATTTCCACCATTGCAACACAGCAGCTTGTTTATATGAACTATAGTAGTGCTTCTGAAGCAAACAGATCAGTTTTAACAGTGCAGGGCAACACTACATGATATTTTCATTACTTTAAAACACTTTAATTTTTTGGTGTTACTGTTCCTTTAAATGCTTGGCTCAAGTCTTGGTATAGGAAGGAACGGTTTGGGTTCCTAGAGCACTGTCTAATTTACTTGGGGTACAACCTATACAGTCGTGATGGATTGCACCTCAATGGAAGGGGGTCCACTGTGCTAGGGGAAAGAATTGCCAAGAGGCTAGAGGAGTGTTTAAACTAGGCAAGTGGGGGGTGGGTGAGAGAAAGAAATAAGGGGAAACTAGGGTAGATGGGGTAGTGGGATTAGTAAGGGGTGTGAGGGGGGCACACAGTTTACCAGCTAAGGAGGTTCCTCTGTTACAAGGAAAACAGACTAATATTAACTTAACATATAATTCCCCACAAAGTAATGTACATTTAAAAAGTAAAAGTAGTAACCTCTGCTGTATGCTGGCAAATGCATGACTTTTGTCAGGTAAAATGGGAGACCTAGAATTAATTTCATGCTCTAAATATTATGGTATAATTAGTTTCACTGAGACCTGGTTGGATGAAACGTGACTGGACTGTGAATTTAAATGGTTACACCCTTTTTAGGAGGGACAGAGGGATTAAAAAGAGGGGAGGAGTGTGTTTGTATGTAAAACCTGAATTAAAGCCATGCACTAAAGAAATAACCATTACAGGCATTGGTGAGGGTGTGGAATACCTCTGGGCAGAGATTTTGACTGGGCATAAGGTTACAAAGAAAATTTTCATTGGTGTATGCTATAAACCACCTGGTATAAGTGACAAGTATGGAGCCCAGCTACTTTTACAAATAGAAGCGGCTTCACAACTAGGTTAAGTTATTATTCTGGGTGACTTCAATTAACCAGATATTGACTGTGGTAATGGGGTTGCCAAGTCAGATAAAGCTAGTAGGCTTGTAAATATGCTAAATGACAACTTTTTATCCCAGCTCGTTCAAAAAACCTACTAGGAATAACTCTCTTTTGGATTTTGTAATAACTAATAATACTGAACTCATCTCTAGCATTTGTGTGGTTGAGCATTTAGGGAATAGTGATCATAAAATGGTCTCCTTTGAGATTCTGTTGTAGAGGCAACTCTATAAGGGAGTAACTAAAACATTGAATTTCAGGCGTGCAAACTTTGACAGTATAAGGTCATCTCTGCAACATATTAAATGGGAAATGCTTTTCACAGGGTTAAACACTGAACAAAAATGGGAATTGTTCTGTCCTTCCTACGTATTACCCTGGGGCAGTGTTTAGTTTGACATGCAGCTAAATAGTGATGGGCGAATTTATTCGGCAGGGGACAAAAAATTAGCCAAAAAAATGAGTCGCGCGTCGTCTTTGACGCGACGCGCGCCGAAAACAACGCGACGCGCTGAAAACGACGCGACGTAAACGACACGACGCAATTGACGCAACGCGCGTCGGAAACAACGCGCCGCGCATCGGAAACGACGTGACGCGCCGCGCTTGAAGCGCCGCGCATCAAAAAACGCAGCGAATTTTTTCGCCAATTTTTCGGCGAAGCGAAACGCGGGAGATTCGACCCATCACTACAGCTAAACCTTCCCACACTCCAATAAAGAGACTGAGAGTTGAAGTCTGTAGATTTTACTGGGGTAGTAATGGGATGACGTGAAACTAGAAAGAATAACAGAAATACAATAAGTATACTTGTAATAGCAAATAATGAACATATAAAAATGAACATTTGAACTGCAGCATAGTCCCTGGCTGGCATAAAGTCTCTGTGGTAATGCCTGTGAGGGTTACTGGCAGTTAGAAAGGTGTTTGGTGTCACTTGGCCTTACCAGCTATACTTCCGCATAGGAGATGGAACTGGGTGTGCTTCTTCCACAGTATGGGATGTAAAATGGAGTCCTAGCTCCCACAAGGCATTGCACAAGGTCACATGGTGTAGCTACGGTGGCCTGATCAGTACAATTGTCTGCCATAATCCTTATGGAAATAGAAAACACACAAGAAACTGTCTTGTGCTGTTACTGCCTGTGACCTGTAGAGGGAGCCCACAGCATGTGAAATGTAGAATGCTATGGCGAAGACATGACACTCCCCGTCTGGTATCCATGGATGCCACCACTTTATTCCTCAGGACACAACAATAAAGTTAGTTCAGTCACTGGTCTGAAGAACAGTTTGGTTTCTCCACGTTTGGAGGTCTTGACCTCAACTTTGCGGACCTTTCAATCCTCACTTGGGAAGGTTTTGGTAACAAGGCCTAAGGGCCATTCATTCCTCTGTGACTGACAGTCTTTCACGAGGACAACATCTCCGGGTTTGAGACTGGGTTTGGTAGTTTGCCATTTGTTTCGTGACTGTAAAGTGGAGATGTATTGCTTTCTCCATCTATCCCAGAAAGTGTTTGCAAGACACTGAACCTGTCTCCACTGTCGCTTGTACAAGTCTTTAGCGGTAAATTCCCCAGAGGGAGCACTCATAGTGACAGTTTTCTGAGTGAGCAGAGTAGCAGGAGTAAGCAAAAAAGGATCTTCTGGGTCATTTGAGACAGAAGTAAGAGGTCTAGCATTTATGATAGCTGAAACTTCAGCCATGAACGTTGTCAGAGACTCGTGAGTAAGTCTTGCAGTTCCTACTTGCAGGAATATGGAATTGAGGATCCTCCAGGCTATGCCAATCATTCTCTCCCAAGCTCCTCCCATGTGAGATGAGTGAGGTGGGTTGAATGTCCAGGTACAGTCCTGATCGGTTAGGTATCTCTCCACATCTGTAACATTGATGTTTGAAGGAATTTGCAGTTCTTTGGTTGCTCCAACAAAGTTAGTCCCTCTGTCAGAGCGGATGTTTTTTACTGGACCTCGTTTTGCGATGAAGCGTCTGAGGGCATTTATGAAACTTGAAGTGTCCATTGTTTCAATGACTTCTATATGGACGGCTCTGATGGTCATACAAGTGAATATGACTGCCCAACGTTTACTGTTGGCTTGATTTCCCCTAGTGTGTCGTGTGGAAATGGACCAAGGGCCGAAAACATCGAGACCAACATTTGTGAAGGGTGGGTCTAGGCTAAGTCTGTCAGCTGGAAGATTGGCCATCTTTTGTGTTTGCAACTTCCCACGGAGTTTGCGGCAAAGGATGCATTTGAAAATGATACTGTTAACACATCTTTTCACTCCAATTATCCATAGTCCAGCTGCTCGTAAAGCTCCTTCTGTAAACAGACGACCCTGATGTTTGACTTGGTCGTGGTAGTGGCACACAAGTAAATTTGCAATGTGGTGGTGACCGGGAATGATCAGAGGATGCCTCTCTTCAAACTCTAATTTAGCACCTTTGAGACAGCCTCCTACTCTCAATAGACCAGTCTGGTCCAGAAATGGGTCAAGTTTCCTTAAAGTGCTGTCTTTGGGAACAGGTTTGTTTCTTGAGATGCAAGCGATCTCTTTAGAATAGACATCGTATTGCACGCTGCGGATAATGACCCTTTTGGATTGCTGGAGTTCTAATCTGGGTATAGTGTGTTCAGGAATTGGTGCCAGTTTTGCCTTACCCATAACAAACGTGACGTGGCATTGTCCATAGATGTCCACGGTTTTAAGGTATGCTACAGCAGCTATGGCTTTGACAGAAGCATCGGAGAACACACAAAGTTTTTGAGTTTGCACCTCTGTAGAAGGCACTGGAGTGTATGGTCGTGTAACACATAGGTTGGCAAGAGTTGAAAGAGAACTCCTCCATTCAGCCCATAAATTCTTTTTGTCTGGAGCTAGTGGTGTGTCCCAATCGGACGTCTCAAGGGTTAAATCTCTTAAAAGTGCTTTACCTTGTATAGTGACAGGAGCAGCAAATCCTAAGGGATCGTATAGGCTATTGATGGCGGATAGTACACCTCTGCGAGTGAAGGTTTTTTCCTCTTTGTTCACTTGGAAGGCAAAGGTATCAGACTTTAGATCCCACAGAAGTCCAAGGCTCCGTTGTACTGGTAAAGAGTCAGCTCCTAAGTCTAGATCTCTTAGATTATTTGAATGGTCTTGAGAAGAGAAGGTTTCCATCTCTACTTTGCTGTTAGAAGCTATCTTGTGAAGTCTGAGGTTGGAGCAGGCAAGTGCTTTCTGTGCTCTTTTGAGGAGACTGATTGCCGCTTCATTTGAAGGAAGGGATTTTAAGCAGTCATCTACGTAAAAGTCTCTTTCTACTAATTGTGCAACATCTGACCCATACTCTACCTCACACTCCTGAGCAGAGCGTCTGAGCCCGTAGATTGCGACTGCAGGCGAAGGACTGTTGCCGAAGAAGTGCACCCTCATGCGGTACTCAGTGATGTCTTCGGAAGGATTGTTGTCTCTGAACCAGAAGAATCTCAAGAAGTTTCTGTCTGTCTCTCTAACAAGAAAACAATGAAACATTTGTTGAATGTCAGCAATGAAAGCAATAGAGTCTTTGCGGAAGCGAAGGAGTACTCCCAGAAGCTTGTTATTGAGGTCAGGGCCTGTTAGGAGAACATCATTTAAGGAAACACCTTTGAATTTGGCACTGGAATCGAAGACCACTCTAATTTGTCCTGGCTTTTTTGGGTGGTATACTCCAAATATTGGTAGGTACCAGCACTCTTCTGAATCTTTAAGGTTGGGCGCTATCTCTGCATTACTGTTCTCAAAATATTTTGCCCATAAAGGAAAAGAAGTGATCTCTCATCTCTAGTTTCCTTTGGAAGTTACGTCTGAGAGAAGAAAAACGTTTAAGGGCTTCCTCTTTGTTATTAGGCAGGCGTTGCCTCTGAGGCCTAAAGGGTAGAGGAGCGACCCAACTGTTTGATTCGTTTTTAACTAGTTCCTGTTCCATTATTTCTAAAAAGAGTTTATCTTCAATAGACATTGCTACCAGGTTATCTTCCTTTGTTCTCTGGAACACTGTGCATCCTAAATGATCTTGATCACTGTCAC
>CM044431.1:185660788-185715474 GCA_024363595.1 Xenopus borealis | reverse complement strand
ATATATATATATATATATATATATATACACAGAGGAAATGTGGGCACTCACCACTCAAATAGTTAGGTGCTATCATATACTGGTGGAGTGGAACTAATGCGCCTGTATACACTTGTGCTTAGACTTATGGATGTAATATGGTGCTCTATGCCTTGAATTGGTGTTGATCTACTGCTATTAGTTAGACTGAGATTACACATATTGATGGACATTGTGCATAGTTATGACCACTGACTATAGGTGGATTTATATTAGGAGTGAGGATGAGTAAAAGTCATTAAACAGGACAAAAAATGAATTTTTGGGTAATTAACCCTGTTATATTAATTATTTTTTACAATCTTTTTCAATTATTATCTATTATAGCATTAATGGAGGACTTCATCACAAACTTCCAGGTGGATGTGACACAGGAATTTGCATTTACCCAGGAAGATGCAACCCGCATTCTCTTTACTGACTCTGCTGCTGTGCTACATGCTGTTAAGCTACCAAGAGATATATTTAATCAACTAAACACTCTCAGGAAAAGGGAAATTGATTATTTATTACATGGCTCTTACAGACAGCGTAAGATTCCTAGGGGCTTTAGAATACGTAATACCCCAACAGTGGGATGTTCAAATGCTGAATTTTGTAGACATTGTTGTGGCATACTTAATAAATGCTCTCTTGATCTTATGCTTCTTGTTATTGAAGAGTCAGGGAAAGAAATGAAAAAGGTGCAGGCAGAAATAAATGAAGTGGAATCCAATCATTGTCAATTCTAGAAACTGATCAATCTACCAATTGGCTACAAAGATTAAATAATTCTGTAAAACGGTATAAACAGGAGCTGATTGCCTTTAAGCAGGCAAAGGTTATTAAAGTTGATCAAGATTACAAAGACTGTAGGGTCTATGAGTGGTTAATTGGCAAGTCTACCACCTGGAAGGGAGAGGAGTATGTTTAGGAGATCGGGCAATCTATCTACCGTTGACAGTTCAGGGGATTCCCCATCCTCTGATTGTGACACTCCACAAGCAGTTAAAGCTTGTGCTACACAGGGTTCCGCTCCTCCTATGGGTCAAACACAGGAGATTTTTTAAGGAAGTGCAAAAGACAGAGGAAACACATTTTTTAATCTCAGCAGACATGTGCTTACACAGGGCGAGCTGTCCTTACTTACACGTGGTCTATCTTTCATTCCAGTCACTAAAAATGATGCATTTAACCTTGAAGTGGATCTGTTTAGATTCCAATGTAAATTGAAGTTTAAAGATCATTTTAAAGATAGTGGTACTAGCACTATTGAGACATTTTGTCCTGTGATCACATTTGATCCACCTAATACCTCCGTCTCTATTAAAACATATTGTGACATTGTCCAGAATGAATGTTCTGATTTATTACAACAACCCATTAAATATTATTCAAATTTGTCCCAGATGGAGAGAGATGGTATTGGGTCATTACAAGCTGATTAGGAATTAGGAATTAATCATACGACCATCTTATAAAGGTGGGTTGATTGTTTTGCTGGATCGGTCTTATTATAGACAGGAACTTTTACAACAGCTCTCTGATTCTTTGGTATATGAGAAGCTTTCCACTGATGCGACTGAGTGTTTTAAAAAGCAGTTGGATGCATTTTTGATGATGGCCCATACTATGGGATGGATCAGTGAAAAGTGTTTTCAATTCCTCACCAGTGAGCATTCAAGAAGGCCTATAATATACACACTTGCTAAGGTACATAAAAGTCTAACTGCACCACCAGGTCAACCTATAATTTCAGCCAGGGACTCTTTATTCTCGAATGTGGCTAAATTCTTGGATAGCCATCTACAGTCTCTACAGTATGTACTAAGATGACATCTTATATTGCAGACACCTCTTCATTATTGGGGATATGCTCTGCCTGAGGATGCAATATTTGCCACTCTTTACAACATCGGTGGGTGTGCTCGCTTCCATGTTGACGCGACTCTGCTGACTCGCGTCACCATGGCAACCGTGCACGTCACTTCTGTCCTTTCCTTAAAAGACGCTGTAAGAATATGATTGTTTTAAGTATCCATGCCGAAAGGGAACCCAGCTTGAGAAAGGGAGCGGAATGCCCCCGAAACATTGCGGAATGGGAGAACTCTTTATGCTTGCACATGGACTTGTGACTTATTCAGATAAGTTGATCTGATGTTTTAGCGTGTTCCAATAAATGCTATGTTTTATCTTATGAGTGCGGCCCAGTTGGATCTTCTATTGTTGTAAATAAGTGGATGGCTCTGGCACTATTTGGGAAACGCACCTATCCAGCCTTTTTCTAAAAATAGCAATAGTGCACCATTGCAGTTGGACTTTTATATATATATATATATATATATATATATATTTATTTAACAATCTTTAAAATAATTTCTTCTCTATACATAAGTAGTGATGGGCGTATCTATCCCATTTTGCTTCGTCAAAATATTTGCGAATTTTCAGCGAAATTCGCGAATTGTCGAAAAATTTTCGAAACGTGTTGCATCACGTTTTTGAAGCCCGTCGCATCATTTTCGATGTGCGTTGTGTCATTTCTGATGCGTGACGCATCTTTTCGGCGCGTTGTGTTATTTCCAACGGGCGTCACATCATATTCTTTCTTTTTTATGAGCGTCTCATTTTTTTTTACGCCAGCAAATTTTCGTCAGGGGAATTTTCACTGGCGTTTCGCTAATTTATTCGCCGGCTGCAAATCACGGGAATTCGACGCAAATTCGTGCCTGGCGAATAAATTCGCCCATCACTATACGTAAGTCTTTAAATGCATTTTCCTGAAGTGAAATGTGTAAGTTGTCCAGGATATTCCTTTGGGTTTTCAAAAACAACTTAATAGAGCCTTAGGGGCAGATTTACTATTGGTCAATTTTGAATTAAAAATCGATTGATCAAATAGGTCCATTTTTGATCAAATTTTAATCGTTCCAATCATTCGATTGCATCGTTAGAATCAAGCGATTTTCAAAAAAAAAATTTAATTTTAGACTTAGAAAAATTTTCAGGAAACCATCCAGGAGGTCCCCCATAGGCTTCAAAGGCAATCCTGCAGCTTTAAGGTGGCGAATAGCCAAATTCGATTTTTTTTTTTTAAAGAGACAGTACTTCGAAATTTGAATTTTTTCAATTCAAATCAAATTTTGGGCTATTCGATTGTCGAAGTAGCCCAAAATTACTTTGAAATTTGAATTTTAAAAATTAAATTTTATTCGAAAATTCACTGAACCTTAGTAAATGTGCCCCTTAGTGCACACAAGAAATGATGAATACAATGCATGGATGACTGGTCTGGAAAACTTGTGTTAACAAAATAAATGTAGACTATGATATGCTGGATGGCAGAACTAGGACATTTTTGGGTTGTGCGGCTCTGTTTTAGAATAAAGTCCAAGCAAAATGTTTTTATTTTACTGAATCTTAAAAAGCAGATTGATTTGAAATATAACTTAAAAATAATTGTAAATGTATAACATTATGCCTTGAAAAGCCTTTTACAAGTGTACTGTTCACTTTCACATGCTAAGATAAAGCATATGTTCCATCACATAATATAAGATCTTAAAGAGGGAAATGTAATAAAAGTTGCAAACAGAAAAACAATTCACACAAATAAGAATAACAATTTGCTATTCTACATTAGACTGTTTTAAAATTTTAATTTGAGGTGCTTGAAGGTAGTAAACATAACATTTTCAGTAAGAAGTTTAATTAGATACACTGGTGC
Organism: Xenopus borealis; assembly: GCA_024363595.1. Taxonomy (NCBI): domain Eukaryota; kingdom Metazoa; phylum Chordata; class Amphibia; order Anura; family Pipidae; genus Xenopus; species Xenopus borealis. The sequence continues at coordinate 185,711,729 of CM044431.1, read as the reverse complement.
AAACTATTACTGTATATTCACAGAGGGAAATGTAAAAGAGAAAAAAAGTGTAATGATACCTGGTGGTCTAGTGGGGTGGGGCGATGTCCACCACTCTCACTGCACGCAGTCAATGCACACTGCCTTTTCTGAGTTTCATGTTCTGAGTTTGATGCACAATGCATCTCGTTAGGTGTGAAATTCAAATATTTAAAGGCACAATGTCCATGGCCTTTCTAGTTTCCTGCCTGTTCTGACCTGTACTTGTTTCTGACTATTCTCTCTGATCATGATTAGTGATGATCGAATTTCTCCAATTTCACTTCACCAAAAACTTCACAAATTTCCCACAAAATTCGTGAAATGGCAAAAAATTTGGGCAAAAATCCTGAAATCGGAAAGTTTCACAAAAAATTCACATAATTTGACATTTTCATGAAAACTTTGTGAAAATCTGACATTTTCTCAAAAACTCATGAAAATCAGAAATCAAATCAAATTGACATCTGTGAATTTTAGAGGAGGATTCACAAATTTATTTGCTGGCGGCGAAATGCTGAAATTTACAGCAAACTCTTGCCAGGCGAATTATTCGCCCATCACTAATCATGATTCTGTATTGTGCTACAGGTGTGTTTGACCCCAGCCTGTTACCTTCAAGTATGCTTCTGCTTCCTGATTTTGTAACACACTGTCTGTCTGGTGTTGACCTGGCTTGTTCCACAACTATGCTACCTGCAGCCCCATCACTGTACACATTTGGTTCCCTTACCTGCCCATAACTCTTTCCTTGGTACTCTCACATTAAGATCTGGTGGCATCCAAATAGCTGAGGGCTCCTCCTGAAGTGAAAGGCAGCTGTTACAGGCAGAAGAGTGAGCTCTGACCAGGACCTTAGTTATGGGTTTGGGATACTGTAATGCATTTTATTAGGTATTATTCTTTATTGTACTGTTATTGCAATGTGAATTGTAATTGTGGATTACACATTTTTTTACCATTTTAGTTACAATTGCAGTGTTGAGTATTCTGCAGCAGAGAAAATATTATGCAATATAAGATTGTAAAATTAGACAGAGTTAGGGATGTCTGACTTGTTTTGAATCTATTCATCTTGCAAAGGCTTTTGCATGTCTTAGCTAAAATCAGATTTATTTACATCAATACATACTGAAAGAATGTTCAAGAATAAATAAGAAAAATAGATTGTCAGAATTGTACAGGGAAATTAATTGACTTGAAAGTTGTTTTTCATTTAAAACAGAATCTAAAATATTGTTGGCATGTAAAATTGCTTTTACTATGCTTCTATTGCCTTGATGTAAAGTGAATAAAAACACCAGAACATTTTAAACTGTTGGTATTTACTAAGAAACAAAATCAATGTCAATATTTAGTCATGATGAATTGCAGTACCAAAGATTCAGTAATTCATAGATAAATTGTGTCAGTGTTCAAATGTAAATATCAGTGAAATTTTATATGATATTTACCAACATTGCATTTCGATTTCTGTACCTGGCAGTTTTTTGCCTTCCTCTGTATCAGCTAAAATTAGAACTAGTCACATACCAACAATATTGTAAAAAACTAAGGGGCTGATTTATTAATCCACAAATCAGGCTTTTTGGCACCAAAAATCCAAAAAAGTTGCTGAAAAAATTTGCAACTTTTTCAGAAATTTATTATGCAATAAAACTGCAAAAATTCTGTATATGAAAATACGGACACACTGGGGGGGCGTGGCTAACTACCAAGCATGACATACGCTTGAATCTAGAGCTCCAGGGCCAGCTACCGGGAAATGAGCAAGGGGGAAGTCTGTGATGGGCAAACACGGGAAGACAAAAGAGCACAGTGGAGAGGAAAGTAAAAATACCAAAGCGGGTGACTCACAAAAACTATTGAAGCAATACTTTGTGCCCTCGGAACGCGAAAGCATGCTGCAAGGATCCAAGATGGCGGCACATCGGAGAGCACGCAGGCCCATAGATGATTCCGACAGCAAATCTGTGAGTACAGAAAAAGTGACTTTAGCATATTTAAATCTATGGCTAAGAATTTAAAAGTTATGTTATACATGTTTACAGTTTTTTTCTAGACAAAACAGAAATTACAAATGTTCTTTTGGTATGCAGATTACTTACTTAAAACAGGTTTACAGATGGAATGGGATATTAAAGAAAACTCAAAACTTACCTAGAAAATAGAAATGGCAGACATCAAGATATTATCCTTGAATATCAATGGTCTTAATATACCTGAAAAGAGAAATAATTTGTTCAGGGAAATAAAGAGACAGAAAATATCTATTATAATGTTACAGGAAACTCACTTTAGAGGAGAAACTGAGCTATGTACAGATGCAGTCACTTGGATTTGTGTGTTAAATGTGTCGTGACTTAACTCATCTATCCCATTTATCCCACTTAGCACAGAATATTGTGTCACAGCATTCCATCCAATTAAAGAGTTCACCATTGAAAACAATGGTGCTTTGGTATGCTAATGAAAAGGTTAAATGCATTAAATGAGTTAAGATAACTTTGGATAACACAGTTTCTTCAATTAGCCCTGAGTTACGACGCATTTAACTTACAAATCCAAGTGACTGCATCTGTAAGACCTATGGCAATTACTCACAGTGGTTCTATAGTAATAATAAAGAATCAAAAACGAAAAGAGTGGCTATAGGTATACATAGACAACTTGATTTCCAGATACAAGAAACCATGAAGGAGCCACAAAAGGGAGATACATCTTAATAAAAGGTTTAATACACAGGACTAAATGTACATTGGGTTGTATTTACTTACCAAATCACAAACAAGCAGATACTATGAGTACAATATTAAAAGAAATTGAGAGTTTTGCAGAGGGACTGACGGTTATAGAAGGAGACTTAAATATGACCCTCAATCCCTCCATTGACAACTCGACAGGCACTTCGGTAATATCACATTCAGCAGTGAATAAGGTGAAAAACTTAGACTGGTAGACATATGGAGATGTTTTCAAAAAAATGAAAAAGATTACACTTTTTACTCCCATGCTAGACAAACATATTCTAGAACTGATTATATTTTAACATCGCAACAACACATTAGCTGGATAAAAACAGCTATATTGCAAAATATAATTTGGCCAGATCATGCTGCAGTCCAGATAAATATAAACTTACCTAACACTCATAGATCACCTTGGTGATGGAAACAAAATAACTCTTTATCAGACGACAAAGATTGCCTTAAAGATTTACAAGATTCACTGACTACTTATGGAAAGGCAATAAAAGCAGATCCAGCCTTAGAGATATCAAAGTGGGAGGCACTGAAATGTCTAGCAAGAGAAAAATGAATAAAACATGGATCTAGACTGAAGAAAGCAAGGGAAGCTCAAATTCAATATTAGCGCAAATTCAAAAACTGGAAATTGAGCATAAAAAAGATCAGAACCAAAGCCTCTTAAACTATCTAACCCAGGCTAGGCTTGAACTTCACCAATACTTAAATGCCCAAACCAAGAATATCTTATCAAGAACGCCAAAAATATTTCAAACATGGAAATAAGACAGGGAAATTGCTGGCAAGAGCACTAAAGAATACACAAAACAAACTATACATTAGACAAATTAAGGATTCAAAGAATAAAATGCAATGGGCTCCAGAGAAAATAGCAGAAGTATTCAAAAATTACTATGAAAAATTATATAATCTAAACACTTTGAAAGCAGATAATAAGAACAAACTGAGATAAAAAATCAAAGAATATATAAAGGAGAATTCTATTCCGAAAATACCAAATCATTATATACAAAGCCTACAAGAACCTATAACAGGTATAGAAATAAAAAATGCCATTAAAACCCTAAAATTAAATAAAGCACCAGGGCCAGATGGATATACTCCCAAATTTTTCAAAATATTTGAAAACATTATAACACCAATATTAATACCCTTTTTAAACTCCATTTCAGAAGCCCTACCTGTAAAGCAGGATTTCTTAAGAGCTCATATTACTTTAATACTGAAACCGGGGAAAGATCAATCAGTTTGTGGAAACTACCGACCGATTTCTTTATTAAATATAGACTTAAAAATGTTCTCTAAAATACTGGCTTACAGACTAAAACCCATATTACCACACTGTATTCATATAGATCAGGTGGGATTCGTACAAGGGAGAGAGGCGAAAGAAAATACCATGAAAGTAATCAATTGGATTATATGGGGGAAAAACCAGGAAAAACCAGTAATGCTACTCTCCACAGATGCAGAGAAAGCTTTCAATAGAATAAGTTGGGATTTTCTAGAAATACGTAGCTTTAACGGAAATAGGTACCCCACTTCAATTTAAAGAGAAAATAATGGCTTTGTATACAGAACCATCAGCCCAACTCACAGTAAACGGCATACTGTCAAACCCCTTTAATATAAGGAATGGGACGAGACAGGGGTGCCCCCTGTCCCCGTTACTATATGTGATCTGTATGGAATTTTATTAACTGCAATCAGGAAGAATAACTATATCAAGGGTTATACCTACCCAATATAGAACATAAAGCAGCAGCGTTTGCCGATAATCTCCTACTAATTATATCAAACCCTATTATTTCTTTGCCTAATATAATGCAAGAATTAAAGTTATACGGACAAGTGTCAAACTATAAAATAAATCAAGGGAAATCGGAAGCCCTGTCAATTAACCTGCCAGGAGAATTACAAAAGCAGTCACAAGAATCTTTCTCATGTAAATGGCAAGAGAACAAATTGAGGTATTTAGGGGTAGAATTAACAGCAGACTTACCCAAACTATTTGAATTTAACTATATACCACTATTAAAAGAAACAAAACAACTACTGATGAAATGGGCAAAAAAAAACTTCACATGGAAAGGGAAAATTAATAGTATTAAGATGACAATATTGCCGAAATGCACCTATCTCTTTAACACTTTACCAATTCCAGTCCCAATAACTTACTTTACTGAACTAAACCGAACACTATTTTACTATACATGGCAAAAAAGCAGAGGGAGAGTTAGAAGAGAGACTTTATACAAACCTAAAAATCAAGGTGGATTGCCTATGCCAGATCTAGAATTATACTGTCAGTCAGCGGTATTAACAGCGATACTAGAGTACAGCAACGTTAACTCACCAAAGCAGTGGCGTGAACTAGAAAAAATATGGACACAAGACAAAATACACAGCTTAGCATGGATGAGGAGAGAAAATTTACCAAATAATATTAAAGACGTTAATCAACAACTGCTTAACAATATGGTTCAAATTAAATGAATCAGAACAATTAAAGAAATATCCCTCTCCAATAATGTCAATATACAATAATAAAGAATTTGAACCAGAAATACTAGACAAAGGCTTCAATAAAGCATTTAATATAGAATGCCCACAATTAAAACACTTCTTAATGACTAAATCAGGACAAGAATCAGAAGCCATGAAATCTAAAGATAATTGGTTAGAATGGGACAGATGGAGAGATAAGCAATTACAAAATGTCCTACTAAAATGATAAGAGGAACGAGAGCCAGAGAATTAACAATTTTTCAGCATTTATGTACAATGGAAGGCACTTTAAAACATCCTCTCTCTAAAATATATAAATGGTGGAAATAAAATACCAAAAAACATCCCATTTACTGTAAAGTGGGAAAACGAACTAAATATTGTTTTAAGTGATCAAGAATGGGAGAAATTATATAAATACACTAATAAGTGCTCCATTAGTAATAGACTACAGGAATCTACAGCATATAAGTTACTGTCCAGATGGTATAGAACACTGGTGGTACTAAAAACAATGGGCCTGATAGACAATGACTTATGTTGGAGATGTGAACAAGATAAGGGATTACTAGAACATTTATGGCTTACTTGTCCGTTAATAAAATCTTATTGGAAGGAGGTATTTGAAATATGTTCAGAAATTATAGGAGAACAAGTTAAATCAGATTCATCGGCTATTTTGTTATTTCATAATTTCAAACCAGAAAACTTTACTAGAAAAGATCTGCTGTTACAAATCATTATAGCAGCTAAAGCTCAGATCCCTATGCTATGGAGACAGAAAAGATCTCCAACTAAAGAGAAATGGTTTGAGATTGTGAATGATATATGCTTGATGGAGGAACTGACTGCCTCAATAAACAATAAATACTCGAAATTCAAAGAAATTTGGTTACCATGGAAAATGGTAGCAAAATTGGCATTGTGATAAATCTGGGAAAACTTAAGAGAAAATGGTAAATTCAAAATAGTAAGTTCAAACTAGCACAGATACATACCTGAAGGCCATTAGTTGAGGAGATCCAGCTGAATGACTTGTTAGACCTAGAATGGAAAAAAAAGGAAATAAACAATATTAAAACAAATGTATATTAATGTCTAAAATACTATTATGTTTAATGTTGAATGATTTCTTAATTGTAGCATTATATGCAATGGACAATGAACAAGAAAATGTAAATGTAAAACACTGTTACTGTGAATTATTGGATATGCAATAAAAAGAATAAAAAAAAAATACTGACACAGCTAAAACCTGTCATAAACATGTAGAAGTCAATAGCAGAGGTCCCCACCAACTAGAATATCTTTCTTTGACACCAGGTTTTAAAGGTTTTCTGATATTTTTGACACTGGCTTTTGTGCAACAATAAGAAAAAGTAAGTTTTTTTTACTCTTTTGCAACTTTTCCTGTTTGTGCTCTTTCGGTTCTGATTTTTTAATAAATGTCATGACATGCGTGGTTTTAGAGAAAGTGAGCTTAGTCATGGTTTGAAAAACATATAAAACTACAAAAAATTTACCTTTAAAGGAAAACTATACCCCCCGAACAATGTAGGTCTTTATAAACAGATATTGCCTAAAACAACTCATATGTAAAACCCTGCTTCATGTAAATAAACAATTTTCATAATAATACACTTTTTTAGTAGCATGTGCGATTGGGTAATCATAAATAGAAATTAGCCATTTTAAAAAATAAGGACAGCCTCCTGGGATCCTAGGATCCAACGGTGCACACAAACATACCAAACAAACTATAAAGTTAGGTCACATGAGCCAGTTAACAGACAGAGTTGTGTCTTTTGCTTCCACACTTCTTCCTGTTACAGTTAGAGTTGAAATATTTCTGGTCAGGTGATCCCTGAGGCAGCACACAGACCATCACGAAATGGTGGTTCAAGGCAAGAGATGTAAAAGGGCAATATGTACTTAACTATATATACCAGGTAGGTAAGATTCTTTAATATGTCACTTGATTTGATATAAACCTGTTGCTCAAAAATTTATTTTCGGGGTATAGTTTTCCTTTAATAAACTGGTCTCATCTTCAGATACCATGGATATCAATATGTTTAGGAATCAGACAGGTTTGACCATTGTAACTCTCTTTTAATTGGCCTTCCCCACCAGAGACTGTCACCTCTCCAGTCCATAATGAACACTGCCGCTCAGCAACCACTCCTCCTCTGCCATGACATTCTGCCAATCCCTGCACTGGCTTCCACTGCTCTTCAGAATTAAATTCAAATTAATGACCCTGACATTCAAAGTACTTCATAACTCTGCCCGTCCCGACATCTCTGAACTCATCTCTATATACTCACCCAACCGCTTACTACGCTCCTCTACTGACCTGCTACTCAACTATTCTCTCATTACCTCCTCATATGCTCACATTCAAGACTTTGCAAGGGCTTCACCCCTCCTCTGGAATTTTCTCCCACTGTCTGTCCAACTTTCTCCCAACCTTCAGCTTTCAAGAAATATCTTAAAACGCACTTATTTAGAGAAGCCTACCCTCGCTGTAAGCTCTTTCTGCACAGAGCCTTCCTCACCTTCTGTACCGGTATTGTGATGTATGTAACTCCATATGTTCTATGTTTGTAATTCATGTGATTTTGTTGTATAATCACAGTCACTTTACAGCGCTACAAAATAAGTTGGTGCTATACATGTTATTAATAATAATAATAATAATAATAATAATAATGCACCTTATTAGCCAGTGTATGGTGCACTGTTTGCCTGAACAATCAAAACAATAGAAAAGATGCTACTGTATAAGCCAGGAATTACTTTGAAAAATGTTTTAACCTCCTCTGCAATGTAAATAAATTGGCCACTATGTTCTTTCTTAATTGCGGTCTTGACCCCTCTATGGTATTTATAACACAGAAGCAATTTTTGGAGAGGGGATAATACAATGAAAAAAAGCAAGAGTTAGGGCAGTGTCATGGATACACCTGTGGACAAAATGCTGACCTTCCTAATCCTTCCTACCTTGACTTTGCACTGACAGGCACAGGATCAGCCTTATGTGTGGATGGACACTGCATTTTCAAACTGAAATTTGTCCCATGTGCGCACTGACAGGAACAGACTAACCCTTTATCTGCTGCCGTGGAGGAAACACTTAGGGGCATATTTACTAAATTCACATGAAGGATTCGAAATTCGAATTTCCAAAAAGTTTTGAATTCAAATTTTCAAATGTTTTTGAAGACCACTTCAACCAGTGAATTTTGAAAATTCGATCGAATCCAATTATTCAAATGATTAGAATAAAATATTCTACTATTCGACAGTCAAAGTACTTCCTTTTTAAATTTTTATTTGACTGCCTAGTTCACCAGTTTCAACCTACCGAATTGGATTTAAAACATTTTGATCGCATAAAAAAATGGTTAAAATTGTTCGAATTGAACGATTTGAACGATTTCATCGAACAAATTTTTATATCCGATCGTTCGACCAATGGAATTGCGGTAAAAATCCTCCAAATTCTTATTTGGAGAATTTTTATTCCCTAACTATTCCCATGGTCGAATTCGAGAGTTTTTTAAACCTTGAACTTGACCCTTAGGGGCAGATTTACTAAATTTGTGTGAGGGATTTGAAATTAGATCGAATTTTCAAAAAGATTGGATTTCGAATAACTTATTTTGGTACTTCAACCATCGAATTAAAAAAAAAAATTTGATTGATTCGAATGATTTGAATGATTCGAATAAAAATCTATTGATCATTCGACCATTTGATGGTCGAAGTACTTGCCCTTTAAAAGAAAATTCGATTGCCTAGTTCGCCAGATTAAACCTACCAAATTGCTATTAAACCCTATGGGAAGCTCCCATAGAGTTTTTCTAAGTTTTTAGATTGAAAAAAAAAATTCGATCGAATGGTTAAAATCATCTGAATCGTTCCATCAAATTTTTTTTATACGATCGTTCGATTAGTCGATATTCGAATTGGAAGGATTGCAATTCGACCAAAATTCGATGGTCGGATTCGAGGCTTTTTTAACCCTCGAATTCGACCATTGATAAATCTGTCCCTAAGTTTGTCACTGTCCTTAGAGGACTGCACTTACAGTATCAGATTTATATGTTAACAAATGTAATCAAAGAGATAGTCATCATTACATTACAACCGCATTTGCTGCATTATTACATAAAATATTTGACATATTTTGACATAAAAATCAATTGTTGCACTGGAACTGCACTTACAGAATCAATTTTATAAACATAAACAAATGACTATAACATTTCAAGAAAATATGTATGATACATAATACACATATTTAAAGTTATGTACAGCACTGTTGAATATGTTGTCATAGAAATATATTGAGCCATGATAACATTTCAAAGATATTTGGTGCATTATGACATTGCAAAGATAACTATTAAGACATTATGACAGATTTCCATTTTGATTCCAGAAAGATATTTGTGTAATATAATATCTTAATAATATATTTAAGCAATATGTCCTAATAATATGAAAAAGTTTGGGAACCCCTCTTTGCAAATTCCTTTTAATATAACATGCCTTATGAAAACAGTAGTATTTCAGCAGTGACAAAGTTTGTTTGATTAACAGAAAATATGCCATATGCATCATAACAAAATTAGACAGGTGCATATATTTGGGCACCCCAACAGAGATATGACATCAATACTTAGTCAAGCTTGAAAATGTAACAGCCTCTAGACGACGCCTATAGCCTTTGATGAGTGTCTGGATAGTGGTATTTTTTACCATTCCGCCATACAAAAGCTCTCCAGTTCAGTTAAATTTTATGGCTGCCGAGCTTGGACAACCTGCTTCAAATCATCCCATAGACTTTCAATGATATTCAAGTCGGTGGACTGTGACAGCCATTACAGAATATTGTAATTCTCTCTCTGCATAAATACCTATGTAGATTTCAAAGTGTGTTTAGGGTCATTGTCCTGTTAGAATATCCAACCCCTGCGTAACTTCAACTTTGTGATTGATGCTGGAACATTATCCTGAAGAATTTGTTAATATTGAGTTGAATTCATCTGACCCTTAACTTTAACAAAGGCCCGAGTCCCTGAACTAGCCACACAACCCTATAGCATAATGGAACCTCCACCAAATTTGACAGTAGGTAGCAGGTGTTTTTCTTGGAATGCAGTGTTCTTCTTCCACCATGCAAAGCACTTGTTGTAATGACCAAATAACTCTATTTTAGGCTCATCAGTCCAAAGCACTTTGTTCTAAAATGACTGTGGCTTGGCTAAATTAGTTTTTGCATACAACAAGTGACTTTGTTTGTGGAGTGAGTGCAGAAAGGGCTTCTTTCTCATCACCCTGCCATACAGATGTTCTTTGTGCAAATTGCACTGAATTGTAGAATGATGTACAGGAACACCATTTGCAGCAAGATGTTCTTGCAGATCTTTGGAGGTGATCTTTAGGTTGTCTGTAATCATTCTCCTGCTCCTGAATTTTTCTTGGCCTGGCAGACCTTGGTTTTACAGCAACTGTGCCTTCCATTTCCTGGTTACATTGACTGATACAGTAGGTAGAGTTACTTAAGTTGAACTGACAGTTTAAACGTCTGAGATAGCATTTTGTAGCCTACCCCTAAACCATGAAATCAAACAATATTTGTTTTCAGATCTTTTGAGAGTTGCTTTGAGGATCCCATGCTGTCACTCTTCAGAGGAGAGTCAAACAGAAGCACAACTTGCAATCGGCCACCATGAATACCTTTTCTCACACTTGCCTATGAAGTTCAAACTTTAACGAGCTAATCCAGCCAATTTGGTGTTGCCAGTAATCAGTATTGATCAGTTACATGCATTCAAATTAGCAAAATTACAAGGGTACCCACATTTTTGCACAGACAGTTTTTCACATTTGATTTAATGCCATTCAACTTAATACTGCTTCACTAAAAATCTTTGTTCAGAAAACACCCCAGTACTCAGATGTTCCTGGGAAGTGACCACTGTTATTTTTTGTTGAAAGTGGAGTAAAACTATGCAGGCTGTGAGGGGTTCCCAAACCTTTTCATATGATGTATGGCTTTATTTATTTCTGACTGCCATTACCCTACTTTAAGGGGCACATTTACTAAGGGTCGAAGTAAATTTTCAAATAAAATTAGAATTTTAAAAAATTAGAATTTCGAAGTAATTTTACTTTGACTGTCGAATAGCCCAAAATGTAATTTGAATTGAAAAAATTAGTATTGTCCCTTTAAAAAAATTCGATTTGAACGATTCAAATTTGATCAAAAATGTCCTTTTTCGATCAAAAATTACTGTTTTTGATCGAATTTGAATCGTTCAAGTCGAATAATCACATTGACCCCCTCAAAAAAATTTGATGGTCGAATTTTGACGTTTTCTCACTTCAAAATGCAGCCATTAGTAAATGTGCCCATAAATTAATCCAGATTAAAATGGTTCTCTTTCCCCCATCACAACACTCATAACATCATACAAATGTCTGTTACTGTTAGACATTAATGCTAAATAATACCTTAATCATATTATTAACACTGTTAAATATTGATAACCCCTCCCAGTCCTGGCCATCACGTTTTCAATATTCAACTCCTTACTTCATCCCTCTATGAATGATTTGGTAACACCTGACCTTAGCCCCCAGGACTTTGCTGACTTCTTTGAAAGCAAAGTTGACTCTATCTACAAACAATTCTCCCACCCCTCAGATACCATTACTCTCATCCCCCCTAAAGCTACTATTTCCATTTTCAACTCTTTTGATCGTTTTTTGAGCCTGAAGTCTCTAAACTTCTCCTGTCCTCTCCATCAACAACTTGCTCACTTGATCCTATACCATCATCTCTACTAAAACAGTGTGCCCCTGTCCTTACTCCGGTACTTACTCATGTATTCCATTCCTCACTAACTTCGGCTACTTTCCCCTCGTTATTCAAACAGGCCTGTGTCAAGCCCATCCTGAAAAAAACTACACTAGACCCATCCTTTTTGTCTAACTACTGTCCTGTCTCTAGCTTACCACTAGCCTCTAAACTTCTGGAACGTCTGGTCTCCTCCCGTATTACTAACTTTCTCTGCACCAATAATCTGCTTGACCCTATGCAGTCTGGCTTTCGACCTGCCTTATGTAGAGTTGCAAATGATCTCCAGACTGCTAAGGCCAAAGGGCATTACTCTATTATCATACTCCTGGACTTATCCTCTGCTTTTGATACAGTTAACCATTCTGTTCTAATGCAAGTTCTCCATTCTTTTGGTATCCGTGATCAAGCTGCATCCTAGTTCTCTTCCTACCTTTCTGACTGCTCCTTCTGTACCATTCTGTACTTGGACCTCTGTTTTTTTCCTTATACACTTTCTAGTTAGGAGACCTTATATCTTCATTTGGCCTTAAATATCATCTGTATGCCGACGACATTCAGGTATATTTAGACACTCCCTCAATAACCACTGATGTTCAAACCCAGATAGCAGACTGCTTAGTAGCTATTTCTTCCTGGATGAACCAACGGCACCTCAAGCAAAACTTGGCCAAGACTGAGCTCATGGTCTTTCCACCCAAACTGAGCCCTTCTCTTCCTTTCACCATCACTATTGATGGTGTAGCTCTATAGTAAACTTGAGTGCACCTTTCTCTATCTATAGGCTCCACTCCCAATATATTGCTCAGGATGAGACCTTTAATGTTAGGGAGTAAGCCCTCGCAGCGAGGTGGAGGCAGGGTGTAGTCCAACTGTAACTGTATTCAGGGTGCAAATAATTGGGCGCCAGTGGTTCTTATAACTTAACTAAAAAACATGTTTATTGAACAGACAATCCACATTGGAGTGTACAGCAATCACATCAGCACATGCAGGATCAACAGTGGATAAGCAATACTCACAGCACCTTTGGTCAGAGACTGTCTGCTTCACACATGGGAGACAATGTATATGCAGCATGGAGGAGGTACACCCAGCTTTCAGCCTTTTCCCTAAGTGGAACCTGAGGAGACACTTCCAATCCTAGGTCTCTACACTTAGTCCCTACTCTGGGCAATTAGTACCCGGGACCTTAATCCCACTCACAATCCTCATAGGAGCCTCAAACTGCTCAGATAAATAATCCTATATATCTGTCACTCCTAGAGCAACCTATAACCATGAGTAGCCTATCCTTACTAAACCTGACCTGTCTAGGTTCCACTCGAAACTCTGCCTGCCTGCTCAAGCCAGAGCTAGCACAAGATGGACACTGAAAACATGGCTTACATTGCTTTTATACTTTAACACAGTGCCATCTACCGGTCACTGTGAGTAACAGCAAGGGGCATGGATTATAGCAGGAATAGGAAACAGTTCCCCCTCCTAACTGTATTTTAGGACCCACTTAGGTGTCCATAACACTTGGGGACTGCCTGCTAAATATACTGGGAGGTTAATTTACCAGTCCCCTACAATGGCATGACCGTTAACTCAGTTAACTCAGCACGCTGCTTAGGGGTCATCTTTGACCAGTCCCTCTCCTTCTCTAATCACATTAATTATACTACCAAAACATGTTGTTTCTTCCTCTGCAATACAGCCAAGATACGCCCATTTCTTTCACAAACAACAGCCAAAACACTAATCCATGCCCTTATTTTATCTCGCTTAGACTATTTAATCTCCTCCTAATTTGGTCTTCCTGACTCCCATCTCTCTCCCCTCCAATCAATCTTAAACTCTGCTAGGAAGGATTCTTTTACTCTCTCCCAAAAGAGAATCTGCTCAACCTCAACTAAAATCCTTAGCATGGCTGCCTGTTAGGCAAAGGATAACATATAAAATCCTTCTACTAATATTCAAAGCCCTTCACTCCTCTGCTCCTCAATACAGCTCTTCTCTTGTCTCACTATATGTTCCTGGTCATCTCCTCCACTCTTCTCAGAGCCACTTTCTCTTTACACCACCCACATCCACTGCCACCTCTCGTCTCAGACCCTTCTATCTTGCTGCTCCTTAACTCTGGAGTTCCATGCCTGAATTCCCCCGTAAGGAACCCTCACTCAATGTTTTCAAGGATAAATTAAGAGCCTACCTTTAGAGCACTAAAACTTTAGCCTAGTTTGTGGCTACTGACTATGCCTTCATTGTGCACTTTTTCATCTCCAATTTGTACCTGTATGTTAATCTCACATCCACTTAGACTGTAAGCTCTACGGGGTAGGGACCTCCTTCCCACTATGTCTCTTACAACATAGCACTTAACCTCTTTGTCCTATGATTCTGTATATATTTATTATGTGATTTGTCTACCCCGTGTATACTTTTATATATATGTTGTACTTTTATGCACTGTACAGTGCTGTGGCTCCTTACCAGCGCTTTACAAATAAAGTCATACATTAATACATACATACATTAAATAACACCTTAATCATGTCTTATTCACATGGTATATAAATCAGGAATATGTCTCATAAAAGATCTCTTTGATGCACACTCTCATCATCACACATCTAAAATCTGAATTGATCTCATATTTTATAAAACAAAAACAGAACCTAACTTCCATGCTCAATATGAGCTTATTTATTAATAACCAAAAATAATTTAATTGCGGAAAACCCTGCAAAAAGTTGTATTTTCGAGCTAAACCCACAATAAAGTCTAAATGAGATAGGTGCCTCTCACGTTCACTTATACAGGACCTCAACAGGTCTGAGATGGAGGATTTTTTCACGTGAGCTTTTTACAGCATTGGGGTATAATAAATCCAAAAATTTAATTTCTTTTTTTTTTTTGCCCCAAAAAAGCCAGAGCAGATACGTTTGAGGTTTAGAAAATAACCCCTTAATCTCAATTGATTGACCTTTCCCTTCAGTGGCTGCCAGCATACCAGTTCATAAAGCAACCTCTGCTATGCAACTATTTCAGTCAGTACACTGGCTTCTGCTACCTTTTAAGGTAAAATTAAACAAAAATAAGAACTCCAACCTATAACTCTGAACAAGTAGTCAACAAACTTTTCTTTACAGTTTTAAAAAACTCACTCCCATGTTCCATGTGTATTTCGTTAGAAAAGCTATACACAATATGCAGCTGCCATCTGCTAACTGCAATGTCAAATGCAACATTTCTCATTTTGCTGAATAATAATCTTTCTCACACCCATACTTTCTGTTTCATTCTCCATTTTGCTTAATTGCTGAAAGCTCTATAGAGCATGTTCAACTCTACCTACTGTATTAGTCAATATTTGGATGAAATCTGTATGTTACACTCATTTATCTGTGCCAGTGTGGCATCACATAGATGTAATATGATATCACAACAAAAACATTTTTGTCATTAGGAATTAAAACTGTCATGAGTTCACAATGATATTGGTGCAATAATGACATCTAAGACATCACAAAGCCATTCATGGCAAATATGACATATATTTAGTGAAAATTAAAATTTCAAAGTAATTTTGGGCTACTTCGGCTATTGAATAGCACAAAATTCGATTTGTATTTCGAAGTTCTGGCCCTTTAAAAATCCATTGTATAGAAAGAACAGAGGCGCCAAAAGGATAAAAGGATATAAACGAGTTTAAAAGCCAAAACTTGGTAATCAGAGGAGGCAGTGGTGGACTTACCTCCTCCAAGCAGACACAAAACGACTGTAATTAAGCCAGGCGCTGAGTGTGTATACTACTGCCAGATGCTGTAACTCCTATGTTTATTGCCTGAAGAAGCGGGTCTGAGCCCGTGAAATGCGTTGTACTGATTGGAGTTCGTTAATGAATTTTGACTGCTTAATTACAGTCGTTTTGTGTCTGCTTGGAGGAGGTAAGTCCACCACTGCCTCCTCTGATTACCAAGTTTTGGCTTTTAAACTCATTTATATCCTTTTATCCTTTTGGCGCCTCTGTTCTTTTATACAATAATAAGTCCACCCTGGGTGGAGGGTTGATACCCTTTTTCTATCTACAGAGAGACTTCTTAATCCTTAGCGGGGTCAGGACAATCTCCCCACCTGCCTTTACAGTGGTTGCCTATTGGTAACCCTGGTTTGTGAGTATATGCTATTTACTCTTATTTCATTATCCCTTACCAATACATATTACACTATTGGGGCTCTTGGTGTTCCTTTTGTTTATCTCTTTAAAAATCCATGGACTTCAACTATTTTAGCCTATGGGGGACCTCACTGAACTTGTCCTGAATTTTTTTCTAAGTTCTGAGAAATCAAAGGATTTTGCTGAAATCGCTCGAATCTTTCAATCGAATCGAACAATTCGAATGATTCAAATTATTTTTTTATTTGTTCTAAAAAGAACCTATTCGATCAAAATAGGTCAATTTTTGATAAAAAAAAAAGCCCTTTAGAATTACTTCGAGGGTAGAATTTCTAAGTTTTTTTTTACTTCTAAAATTCGACCCTTAGTAAATCTGCCCTTAATTTTTTTTAAACTACTGTTTATTGAGTTTTTTTTAATGCAAAAAAAAAACAAAAAAAAGGGGGAAACACAAATAGACATATCAATTGAAAGTCAGAGAAGAGGAAGGTAGAGAGTAGGTAAGAGGAGTGAGGGGAGGTATCGAGCCAGCAGCTTATTCAGAGAACATACATCTATGTATACACTCTAAACTTTAAAAGACATGGGGGCTGTTAGTTTCTGGGTTGAGCACCCAAATCATCCAAATATCAATGAATTTGTCTGTGCAACCCCTTGACACCTAGGTAGCTTTGTAGCTGGGCAGGGCTTTGTTGACCAGTTCCTTCCACGTTCAGTCTGGTCTGTTCCATTTTTTCATAGTATAGTAAAAGCTGTAGGAGGGTTATTTCTGACCCTGAGTCCACAACGCCTCTTGTGAGGCCAGGCCCAGATAAAGGAGCTGATGTCTGTGTTAACTGTTGAAAGAAATGTTTAGGCAAGCAGGTAGGAGTATTTCTAAACACATATACATACTTAGGGAGAAATTTCATTTTGACCAAGTTGAGTCTGCCATATAGCGAGAGAGGTAATGAGGCCCAGTGTGAGAATTTGGTTTTCATATCAGACATTATAGGATCTAGATTGAGTTTCCTATACTGGGTGATATCTCCTGTCACTCGGATCCCCAGATATGTAAATTTGTCCTCCCACTGGAGTGGGGAATCAATGGGTAGGTGTTTTTTGGCTTCCGTGTCTATTGCAAGGCCCTAATAATTACTATTTTCATTAATGACCTTCAGAAGGTTGGTTAGTGAGTGGTTGGGGCTGTCTCGGAAAAGTAGAAGGTCATCCGTGTAAAGTGATATTTTTTCTACAAGGTTGTCCCTTTTTAATCCACCAATGTCTGGGCTGTCTCGTATAATCTCGGGCTAGGGGTTCCATAGCCAGACAGAACAGGAAGGGAGACAGGGGACAGCCTTATTGGGTGCCCCGCTGCAGTGGGAAGGCCACTGATAACATACTATTGGCTCTAATTTGTGCTGTGGGGGAGCTGTATAGTGCTTGTAGCCAGCAGAGGTACCTCGGACCAAAGCCAAATTTCTTTAATGTCAGCAACAGATAGGGCCACTTGCCGAGTCAAAGGCCTTCTGCGCATCTAGGGTCCCTATCGCCCGAATTCCCGCATTGTCATGTTGTATTTGTAAGTCGGTGAGAAGCCTCCTGTTGTTTACGTTGGTGGTTCTCGTGGGTATAAACCCTGTTTGATCTGGGTGGACTAGTTCTTTCATGTATGGCTTGAGCCTATTTGCCAATTGGCCAATAGTTTAGCATCAAAGTTAATAAGTGAGATTGGGCAATGTGCAGAGCATTGAAGCCCATCTTTACCCTTTTTTGGTATTAATGTAATGAAGGCCTGCAACATAGACTCGGGTGTGGCACCCCTGCTGGCTATTTCATTTAGCATTGTGTTCAGTTGTGGTCCCAGGAGTAGTGATGGGCGAATTTATTCACCAGGGCCGAATTCGCGGCGAATTCCCACGATTCGCCGCTGGTGAATAAACGAGTCGCGCGTCAGAAACGACGCAACACGCCGAAAATGACGCGACGAGCGTCAAAGTTGACGCGACGAGCGTCAAAGTTGACGCGACGCGCGTCGAATGCGTCCCGCGACTCGTTTTGCGAATTTTTCGCCGATTCGCGAATTTCTCTAGAAATTCGCGAATCTTTAGGCGAAGCGAATCGCGGGAGATTCGCCCATCACTACCCAGGAGTTGGTGTTTATAAAACTCCACTGGGAGGCCGTCTGGGCCGGGGGCCTTGCCTGAGGGGAAGCTTTCACGGCATCCTCCACCTCCTCTACTGTGATGGGTGCTTACACAATACCCTGGCTATTGTCTGTTAGGTATGGGTATGTTATGATGTTGTCTTCTGTTTGTGTTATTGATGAGTAAAGGTCCTGATAATACTGTTTGAATACATCTAGTATCTGCCGGGGTTGAGTGACCAGGGTGTCCGCCTCATCTTTGATGAGGGGGATTGTGTTTCTGTCCTCCCTGGCTAACATCGCTAGCAGTTTCCCTACCTTGTCCCCTGCTTCGAAGATTTGGTGTTTCTGTCTCAGTAGATGCATCTGGGCTTGTTCTGTTAAAGCTAGTGAAAGGAAACGAGCTACATGGAGCCAGTCGTTATTTTTTCCCTCTGTGGGGTCGTTTAAGTATGCCTGTTCTTTCTCTGTGGCCTCTGCTTCTAGTGTATTGATTTTTTGGGCAAGGGGTTTCTTGGCTTTGCTGATTCCTGAGATGTATGCGCCCCTTGCTGTGGCCTTAAAGGCATCCCAAACTGTGAAGAGATGTGCTGTATTGCCAGTATTGGGAGACTGCCGGGTGCACTACCACTGGGTGGGAAGCCTCAGATTCTATCGGGTGTGTCCGGGTGTAGTCTAAGAATTACTGCGAGTGGGGCGTGATCTGAAATGCCTCTCGACAGGTACCGATTGAACGAGTGGTAGGGAACTCTGGTAGGGACTGGTGAGGCAAAGGCTAGGTCTACGCGGGAGTGGGTTTTATGGAAAGCAGAGTAGCAGGAAAACTCTTTTTTGAAAGGGTGTTTCCACCTCCAAATTTCTGTTAGGCTGTTGGTATTGGCCCAATCGCTTAGTGGTAGTGTACTGTAGTGTGTTCCTGCGAGTGTGTCTGTAGTCAGGTCTGGCACAGTGTTGAAGTCACCAAATAGCAGGGCTGGGGCTGGATTTAATTGGAGTTTCAATCTATCGCCCAGGCCTCTGAAATTCCAGCTAATAATTTTTGTCTGCCATTGGAGTGTCGTGTATGTATTTGGAGCAGCTCAGTCCCCCTCTAGAGTCAAACTTTAACTTTACCCCTCCACTTGTAAATACTTTGTTTGCCTCCTCTTGACTTGAAATGTGTGTCGTTGCCTTTGGACCTCTGCTGAGAAGTCAGGGTAGAATTGTAGGTTGGCGTTTAGGTAGTTGACTTTACCTTTCTTCCGTGCTGCCTGTAGGTTGGTGTCTCTGTCGTAGTAATTTAGGAGGCGAAGGATGAAAGGCCCCTGTTACTTGTCTTGGTGGGATCCTGTGGGCCCGTTCCACTGTGTACGCCGTGGATAGGCTAATGGGCGCCAGGAGCTCTTTGAGCGAATTCAGTGAATTCGGACGGGTTTTGGCCTTCTGATCCTTCAGGTAGGCCTATAATGCGTACATTATTGTGCCGCTTTCTATTCTCTGCATCCTCGGCTCTCTGTGCTAGCAGCTTTACTTGGTGCTGAAGATATGCGATGGCCGATTGGTGTTGCAGTATGGTGTTTTCCACCTCACTGATGCGGTGCTCTGTCTCCATTAGCCTTCCCCATATTTTGTAAGGCCGGAACAGTGCTATCTCTGTTTGGATCTCGATGCGCAGGTCATCCATCTTGCCCGATATCGCCATTTGGGCATCGAGTAGCATGCTGGATTCGGGCAAATGTCTGCCGCCCGCTCTGGGTCTTTCCCTGTGACTTCAGACATTTCTGAGTGAGTGCCTGTACCACGTGTCCAGCCAAGATGGCGTCGCCAAGATGTGTGCTCTGATTTCACCTGTGGGCACTCATATATCTGATCTAGCAGATGTCCCTTGTGTGTCTAGGGTGATTTGTGGCTATGAGGTTTTCCTGGGGTATTAAATCAGGATTGTTTCTGTGCAGAGCTCCTGCCAAACATGTCCGCTCCTGCTCCTTACATAGCCAGGCCCCAAATCTGCACCTAAATTTTTGCTGCACAATTATATCACAAAGATATTTTTGCAATTATGAAATTACGTACAGCATGATACAATAATCAATAAAATTGATTCAGTTATGAATGAAAAATATTTCTGGTGTTGGGACTTCACAATTACATTTGTGTCATTATAACAATAAAATAATTATTTGAGACATTATTGCATAATAATAGTCATACTATTGTAACCTAAAAATGATATATGTCGTTTCTAACTTCTGTATCATCTATTATTTGAATATAATCAGCATGTTTCATACACCCATCTACTTTACATTCTATAACACCAATATGATAATATATACCCAATAGTGATGGGCGAATGTATTCCCACAATACGCCGCAGGCGAATAAATTCACGAATCACAGGTGAAAATTCACCAGCATCTCATTTTGTCCATTTTTCTCAATGTCAGCAATGGGCGCCGGCATCCAAAAACGGATGTGCGTGTCCAAAAACGGATGCGTGTGTCCAAAACGAGATGCAGTAAATTTTTCGCTGTTTCGCAAATTTCTCTAGAAATTCACAAAAAATTTGGTGAAGAGGAACGCCCATCACTAATACCCAATGTTGAGTTATGTGATTTGCAATGGCATTATAACAAAGAAGGTTCACACAGAAGAGCAGGGGGCATAGATATCTTGCAAAGTACAGCTTACAAGGTAAATGGTTGGAAAATATGGGTACAGTACTCACTAATATCAAAAAATACTGTAGATAATGGCAATGGCTAGGAAATCAATTTAGCTGAATTGTCTGTTGAGGTTAGCAAATGAACATATATTTGCCCAAGTTTGGCACCCCAAGTGGCTATACTCAGGGCTGCATAAAGGCCACTTATTACTTTATTAACAGGGTCCTTGCCCCAGGGGTCCAAGTTTATTAGACCACTGACTGGCTCCCTTGGGCTCTACTAACTAAGTAGAATGAGACCCCAACTGTAAAAAAAATCTCACACATAGTACAGACTTTACCATCTAATGGATCTGCCTAGTCCATGCCCCAATTTTGAAACACACCTACTGCCTACTTAAACCCTAAACACTGATAGCAAGAGCCCCACCTCATTTGATTTCTGTGAATCAAGTTAAACAATGGCTGCCCTAGCCTTGATCATATACTTGCATATCTGAGGTTTAAATTCTAGAAATTTCTAATGTATTATTAGGATGAGTTCTGGAGGACTATTTGGCAAATTTTAATTTGTGATGTTTTAGAGGTCTTTTTCAACTTCATGTAAACTCACAATTTAAAAAAAAACTCAGATCTTTTCTCATTTATTAAAAAATTCAAATGTAAAAAATTTGATTGCAATCATGGAAAACTTGAAATTTTCAAGTTTATAGGCTTAAAAAACTAAAATTTGTGAGTTTCCAAGATCAAAAAAATGTAAATAAATGTAAAATTTCTAATTAAAAAATGTCTTGACTTTTTTCTTGTTGACTTCTACATGAACTATGTCTACCTTCTACCAGATTTTAGATGCAGAGGTTTTAAATTCAAGTTTTTGTGCAAAAAATATTCAAGTTGTAGAAATTCAAATTTGAACATTGATAAATCACCCCCTAACTGTCTGTTCTCCAGCACAAGTTCCTGGTTCTCAAGCTGTCTATCTTCTCAGAAAATTTGTACAAGCATTTATCTTCTGCAATTATATACTCAGTGCTGGGACCATATGTTTTACTACCTATTTTCAAAAACAATGTGCAAAGACAGCTCTAAAACTAACTTGTTTCAAAGGCAGGAGTATAATAAATGTGATGCTTACCTCAAGCATTATATTTAAAAAATTATTTCAAAAAGCAAAAGCTCTTACATTAGTAAAAGAGTTTTTTTTTAGTTTCTTTTGTATTTTTCTATAATGGCTTCAAACTTATTTTATAATTAATTTAACAAGTACAAATATTTGTTGACTACATTGTCAGTGCAGTATTAATACAAAGTGCACTGGCTTTGCTAGCTATTTAACATTCCCTTGCAGGAAAGAATAGTTCCCCAGAAATACTGTGCTTGGTTTTCTTTTTAAGAATGAGTAGTGTTTTGCTTAGACAGAGTACTTCATTATGTGATAAAGGTTGTGCACTCTGTTAGAAATGTATCACTCGGTGACCTTGAAATATGAATGGTAAAAGCAGTATAACTTATCTTGCAACCTGTCACAATCAACCGTAAAACTCCTAATATTGCTATTTTGAAATAAGACAGCAATGGTAAGAGAACCTCTACAGTTAGAGCTATCAGAAATGAAGCTTGTATTACTTATTTATGATGTTACATGAATCATCTGTACTTTTCCTGATAAGCCTTGGGCTGTGTGCCTTTCATTTCAGCTGACATTTTCCTGCCATTCGCCAAGCTAAGTAACTACTGTGCAATCTCTTCAAGCTGATGCATGGTCATTGTTTTGGGCAAAATGGATTTTTAAGTCAGCTGAAAAGCTTTCAAGCAGAATATAATTTGACAAAGAACATTCTTTTGGTCACATAAGTGAAATCAGCTTATTCTGTAGAAAAATATATTTCAAGATTACAAAAAAGATTTTCCTCTGCAAATCTGACAAAAGAGGTAATTTCCTGGAGAGGAAGCAAGCTTAAGCCTGTATGGAAAAAAAATACAGAATTATTTCCTGCTGTACTGATTTTTGAGGAGGCCCAACTGGAGGTTAAAAAAGAGAGAAATAGAGATCATTAATGTATTAATTATTAGTATTTACTAAAAAAAGCTTTTGTACAGTACTTAGTTATATGGTGTGCATATTTGGTTGATATTTATCTACAACTGATTTAACATTACCATGCTGCAGTTGAAGTTACCAGACACTTATAATGTCATAAAATGCTGTTGTAAAAATGTAAGTAATAAAAGGCATGCTCATCAGATGTTATCAGACAGATGGATATGCAACTAGGCCAATCATGTTAATTGACAATGACATGTTCATCAGTGAAAATCACATTAAGTCTGCTTCAGATATGTAGCTACATGATAGATAGTCAGTTGTGTGCACATTAATACTGAACATCTTTTAATAAATAAGTAAGAATATAAACATATTACAAACACTTTTCTATTTTAATATATTTTTATTCAAACTTAAGAATCTACACTCAATGCATAGTGAAGGCAGTGCAAAGATCCACTCATAATACAATGTCAGATTATCATTATGAAATTCTGTGCTGCAAATAAATATTCATGAAATTCCAGTTGTAATTGTTTTAATTTTAAATTAAGGCCAAACAATCTACTTATAACATAAATGTTTTTATAACATAAAATAAATAAAACACTAGAATGTGCAAGTATGCTGGCTAAACCTTTCAACCACATGATCATGGATTTGGTGACAAAGCTGGAGAAACATATGTAGTTACTGTTCAAAAGACTTTTTAAATGTATTGTGCATAGGGTTGCCACCTTCTATTACTCTGGGTAAAGGACAGTGATATACGGGGCAGTCAGGTGACAGGGGCAAGCAGGTGACTTTGGGGCAAGTTTGTGACATCAGGGGGTGGGGTTACAACATGGTGATTGGCAATTGGATCATCATTGTGTCATTCAAGTAGAGTCCTGTCTGGCAGTGATGATGCTAATTTATTCGCCAGCCATGCATTATTTGCCAGCCATGTGGTGAGGGGGGGACAAAAGTATAAGGATCCTAGTCCACAGCTTTTCCAAAGCATCTGAAGATACTGAGGAGGACAGCTCTGAACTGGCATTAATGGAGCAGGCTGACTCTCAGAGCACCCTGGGAGGCAGTGTCTCTAATACGGGAAATCAAGGGGGAGGGGTATTCAAAATTTTTAAGTATATTAATAGTAAAAAGATGCAGGTTTAGAATGTTGTCTTTAAATAATGGTACCAGTATGGTTGTAACAG
Source organism: Xenopus borealis (assembly GCA_024363595.1). Classification (NCBI taxonomy): domain Eukaryota; kingdom Metazoa; phylum Chordata; class Amphibia; order Anura; family Pipidae; genus Xenopus; species Xenopus borealis. The sequence goes on along the minus strand of CM044431.1, from coordinate 185,687,387 downwards.
ATACAGAAAAGGCAAGTGTGCTAATCAGTTCTAGAGGAGTCAGAGTTCCTAGGCTTACTTCATAGCTGCACTGATGACTCAGCTCAATCTAGTCAGTGATTGACTCAGGATATCCTATATAATAAAGTTCAAGTGTCTCTGCGTCCAGTCCCTGTGTGCATGGAATTGCGCTACTGCACATGTGCCGCACGGACTCTGGCGAATTTACACTAGCGAAGTAGATAGATGCGTAACTTCGCACCCTTATGCTGTGGCGTGTTATACCATTGTGGGTATACCGTTCGCCGACCAGAGCATAAATTAGCATGTTAGTGAATTTGCGTAGCGCAGGCGAAAATTCGCCTACAACAATTCTGTTTTTATAAATGTTTGACTACATATGTTCTAGCGCCCGTTAATTTAACGGGCTTAATGTCTAGTGATTTATAAAGCTTTAATAAAAATTAATGTAAACAAGGTGCTAGGGCCAGATGACTTTCCCCCGGGGTTCTAAGAGAGCTTAGTTCAGTTTAAGACCAGCCCTATTTCTGATTTTCTCAGATTCATTTTCATCTGGTTTGATACCTATGGATTGGAAAAAAGATGATGTCATTCCAATATTCAAAAAGGAATTATGATCTCAACCTGGCAACTATAAGCCAGTAAGTTTAACATCTGTGGTGGGCAAAAATTATTTGAAGGCTTGTAAAGGGATCACATTCAAAAGTTTGGCTTCATGAAGGATTGGTCATGTCAGATGAATTTGATTGCTTTTTATGATGAGGTAAGTAAGATGCTGGATAGTGGGGGAGCAGCAGATGTTATGTATCTGGAATTTGCCAAAACGTTTGATACTGTGCCCTCACAAACGACTGCCTTCTAAACTAAGGTTTGTTGGCTTAATGAATTTGTTTGCACATTTGATAGGAACAGGATTGGGTACAGAGGGTGGTTGTTAATTCTCTACTTGGAGTAAGGTTCTTAGTGGGGTCCCTCAGGGCTCGGTATTGGGTCCTCTTTTATTTAACTTGTTCATTAATGACTTAGGGGAGGGGATTGTAAGTAATGTATCAGTGTTTGCAGACAACACAAAACTATCCAGCCCAATCAAGGATCAGCAAAAGGATCTTGACAAACTGGCGATCTGGGCAGCTAAGTGGAAAATGAGATTCAATGTTGATAAATGTAAAGTCATGCACCTTGGATTTAAAATTACTGGGACTGCACTAGGCTAATCCATAATGGAAAAGGACCTTAGAGTTCTTGTTGAAAATAAACGTAACTGTGACAAGCAATGTGAGTCAGCGGCATCAAGAGCAAATAAGATATTGAGCTGTATTAAAAGGGGCATTGATTCACAACAGGAAGTGGTTATTCTCCTATTGTTTAGAGCACTGGTAAGTCCCCTGGGAGGACTCCCCCTGGTAGTGTAGTGGGCCGGCGCTCTCGGCCGTGGCACCCGCCGCAGTGATCCTCTCCCAGCGATATTCCTCTATGGTGCGTGCGGCACGCACTGTTTTTATGCACAATGTCTCCGGCGTCATAAAGTCATCGTGTATTGGCGCTAAATTCAAATAGTTATTTAAAGGGACTTTGCAATTTTATCTTTGCCAGTTGTAGGTTCTACTTTGTTAATTTCCTGGGTGTGATTTTGTCTGTTCTGATTCCTGTTTTTGACCCCTGCCTGCCTGACTATTCTGACTTCTGTGATCCTGAACCTGCCTGTTAATTTCACTATTCTAAAATCCGTAATCCATTCTGTGCCTTCTTGATTGACCTCCCGGCTTTGACCTCTGCCTGTTTAACTCTGTTTGTATTCTGTCTGCACCGACCCGGCCTGTATTTGACTATGATTTCTGTCTGTTCCCTGAACTGTGATCTTCTGCTCAAAAAGACTTTGCTAATGATCGTAGTCCTCTGCTCGTCCAGAACCTTTTGCTTTGCTCCTCTCTTTAATAAGACCTGGAGGCATCGGATTTTGGGTGCCGGTTCGTGACTGCCCCATCTAGAATATGCTGTACAGTTTTGGTCTTCTCCCTGCAGAAGAAGCGCTATGATAACTACAGATGCAGTCACTTTGGATGGTGAGTTTAATGCGTCGCGACTTAACTCATTTATCTCATTTATCCCACTTATCACAGAATATTGTGTCACAGCATCCCATTCAATTAAAGAGTTCACCATTGAAAACAATGGAGCTTTGGTATGCTAATGAAAAGGTTAAATGCATTAAATGAGTTAAGATAACTTTAGATAACACAGTTTCTTCAATTAATGCTGAGTCACGACGCATTTAACTTACAAATCCAAGTGACTCTATCTGTATGTATAAATATATTAAGGGATCATATAATAATATCTTTAATGCTTTATTTACCAATAGGTCTTTCCAGCTGATGCAAGGTCACCCATTCTGATTAGAAAAACAGAGGTTCATCCTAAATATTTGAAAGGGTTTTTTTACAGTGAGAGTTGTAAAGATGTGGAGTTCCCCTTAGTATTTTTACAATGTACTGTATACAATTTTTTTTAATAATAGCAATTTTTAAATAAATATGGTACAGAGTTCATTCTATAAATAAAGATAATAAAAATAAAAGATATATTTATCCGTGTATACATATATGCAGGGGCGTAACTACAGAGGAAGCAGACCCTGCGGCTGCAGGGGGCCCAGGAGGTATAGGGGGCCCAATGAGGCCCTAATAAATGAGCAATATCAACATATATTGGTGAAACAGGGCAACCTCTGGATGTATTGGGGGCCATAAAATTAATTTGCTGTGGGGCCCAGTATAATCTAGTTACGCCACATGTTGTGAATCTGGCATCTATTGCATCTCATTCCGGCTTCAGGAATTTCGATAACTAAAACTAAAACCTGTATTAATAACCAAGGAGCTGATTAATTAGTTGGATATGGTCAGAATGACCTGGTTAATATATATTTAATTTATGTCAGGGAATTACATGCATTCCAAAGCACTCCTTTAAATTAGATAGCAGCTTGGAAGTAGACAGATAAGAAATTACAGGTATGCATTATCAAAGGGTAAGGCGCAAACAGCATTGTGCTATGCAAAATGTATGATGATACCTGGTTAAACCACTCACAATATAAAGCATTCTTCCACATATTTACAGGATGTATAATAAAGCTATGAAGCAAGCAAGTATTCATTCAGCAACAGATGGACTAAAGATCTAATTCCCTGGTAGGTGTGAAACAGTTTCTAGTGAAAGCTGAAAAGGAGGCAGCTGTCTTTCTTTTACAATTCATTACTTCTTTTAACCTGGTTTATGAATATATTAGTAATCTGTTATCTGTTTCTCACCCTTTGCCTTTTTACCCATTGATTTACATAGACCATGAGGGACAATTGGATATTATTGAAAGCCCTTACAGCACCAAATGTCTCCTGTGTATTGCTTGTCACATTAACAAAAATATTAGCAGCATATCAATTCTGTTCACATATCCCAAAGCTCGCAAGGATCTGCAGCTCTGCATGTGCTTGATCTGTTTAAAATAAATTTCCTAATGCATATGCAGTGTGTGAACAAATTACTTGATTGAAGATGGAATTCATAATGTGATTGCTCTAGCAGCACATCTAGTCATGGATAACTAATCTACGATAAAAAGTTGCCTTTGCAATTTGAAGAATCTGGTATTTCAGCTGAAGCTGACAAAGGTTTAAATGTGTCACAGCATATCTTTGTTGCATAACATTAAATAAGATGGACATTTCTAAACTGATTGTCATCAGAAATCTTTGCTTTGCAGCCAGTAATCAAAACATGTATTCTCAGAGGGATCCCATTTTCTGCAATGGAAATAAACCTTTGTGTCCTATAAATGCCCTCTTGTTCATCCTTTGTAACAGTCATCCCTTGTCAAATGTCTGAAATGTAATTAAACAATTAAATGACTCTGAATCTGACAATAACAAATCAATAGAATCGTGTTTCAGAGTCTGCCTTGTACAAAAAGGAAAGTACGAAGTGCATAAACATGTTCAAAGCAATCATTGCAATGTTATTGTTATTATTATAATTTATGTTGAGGAAAAAAAGCAGAAATATCACAGTTTTTAGTAGATGGCTAGTAAATCAGTTTGTTAGTTTTATATGTAAAATATTATGTATGTTGTTTTTAGTAAAAGATGGCTCTGGATTAATTTATGCAATTTTACCATTGACCTTTTTAAGAGTTGAACTACATGTAGCACTATTGCTGTCAATATTATTATATCGATTTAATTTGTATGAAAAAACAGTGCTGTCTACACCACCTTCAACATAAGGTTGCCAGATTTTCAGACTGAAATCTGGAAGAACCCCTGAAAGTGTCAGTGTGCAAATTGGCACCGTGGGTCATGCACATTTAAACCATATCTAATGTTAAGATATGCTCAGACTGATCAGTTGAGACAGCTAAGCAGTAGCCCTACAGTTTTTGCTAATTTACAATTCCCATAATTTTTGGACAATACTGATAAAACCCCAAACTTTTCTTTGGATATTGGAATTACATATTTGCAGAGGAGTATGGGATACACACTGTAATGTGCTGTACAAGTAAAATGTGTATTTGCAGAGGAAGAAAGTTATTACAAGCAAGAGAGGGGGGCACTGGGAGAACAGGTAGTTAAACGTCTCCTGTGGGTGATGGGGAGAGTGCTGACTAATGAGAGAGGTACAAAAGAAATGTATAGGCACTAACCACAACCCTACACAATAAGGTGATTAATCAAATGTTTTTAAAAACAAGAAGGGTGTGAGCACTGGGCCTGGGGCCCAATAGATTATTTCCAGTATCCTGCAGGCCAGTACATCCCTGGATGTATGTCCTTAGAGTGTCAAACAATTTTTTCAATAACACAACAAATTAATTCCAAGTGGTTTGTAGTGAGAGATCATATATATGACAAACACTGAGAGTTCCCTGGAGACTTGAGATTGTAGTTGTATCAGAGAAAATTAAATAAACAAAAGTTTGGTTAGGTTAGATAACTGTGGAACTCAAAAGTCCGTTTCTTAAGATACATTGTGTATATTATGTATATATAATGCCAAAATTCACTTTCTTTTGTTATGCAAATGAGAAAAAAATTAAGAGTTTCAGCTTTTCTTAAATGCTGCTCCTCACTATCTGCATTATACTATAAAACAAAATTTAAGCTTGCTGTGTTAAGTCTGAAATAATATGAAAGACCTAAAGGTGAGCATTCACTTACACTGTACTCTTGTTTGACTCTAAGGAGAATTATTATGGTCTTTCCTTGCCAGGTGCTTTGAAGTATGTACAATTAGATCAAATACATTGGTGTAAATTAGAGCTAACTCAAAATAGCTATCACTGACATAAAGCTGCAAATAGAGAGACAGATTGCTGGCAGTATGGATATTAAAGAGGAAGTTGATTATTTCAGAATCATAACAGAATTTTTAAATGATTACAATTAGACAGTGTCTTATTTTTATGAGATTGCTCTTATACAAATATGGGATCCATTATCTGGAAACCCATTGTCCATAAAGCTCATAAATGTGGAAAAGCCATCTTCCGTAGACTCCATTTTAAGCAAATAATTCTATTTTTTTTAAAATACTTCATTTTTTCTTTGTAATAATAAAACAGTACCTTGTACATAATCCTAACGAAGGTGTTTGAATCCATACTGGTGGAAAAACAACCATATTGGGTTAATTTGTTGGTTAATTTATTGTTAAAACTTTTATCAGACTTATTAGAGTTTTATTTATCATGCTTTGCAAAAAAGTAGAGAGAAACATTGCCAGTGATGTTGCTCATAGCAACCAATCAGACATGTGCTTTATTTTCTAACTGTTGTAACTAGTGATGGGCGAATTTATTTGCCAGGGGCGAATTCGCGGCGAACTCCCACGATTCGCCGCTGGTGAATAAATTCGCGAATCACCAGTGAAATTTCGCTTGGCGAAAATTTGCCGGAAAAACTAGTTTTTGACGCGACGAAAACGACGCGACGCGCGACGAAAACAACGCGATGCGCATCGGAAACGACACGACGTGCCAAAGTTGACGCAACGCGCATCAAAAGCGTGCCGGGACACGTTTCGCAAATTTTTCGCCAATTCGCATATTTCTCTGGAAATTCGCGAATTTTTCGGCGAAGCGAATCTCGGGAGATTCGCCCATCACTAGTTGTAACCAGTAATGTTTCTCTCCATTGTTTGCACAGCATGATAAATTGACCCCTTAAGGTCCAAATTCTGGAAAAATCCTTATCTGGAAAATCCTAACTCCTAAGTACTCTGGATAACCTGTTTTTAGTTTTCAAATTTACGATAATTCCTCCTAGTGGAAAAAGTGGGAAACTGAACAGGCATTCAGTTGTAGTATAACTTAAGCTTGTTAACTGATCATGATGCCCCTTCAAAAAACATATGCCAGGCTTTGCCATCACTTTCTTAGAATGCCTGGCATAACTCTGGCAATAACTATGTGTTTTAACATAAAGTGGTCTAAGCCACAAATTATCTAAAATGTCATAAATATAGCAGTGCTAAGTGGGCATGTCCTGTCCCAATCACTGTGGGAAGTGAATCAACATGCAGTTTACTCACCCTCTGATCACCACACTGTATAAGTTCTGGAACTTGCTTAATGATGATGATCAAAAGAAGGTAGAACTGTACATTCAAATGATCCAGTGGTATCAGAATATATTCTGGATACATAAGATACAGATGAAATACAATAAACATATATAAACATCTGATATGCATTATACAGTCCTTATGAGGCCTAACACAGGTGTCTGCTGAGAGGAAAACACTGAGTGATAAACTACAACCAAGATGCATGTCACTGTAAAATACACATAGTACAATGAACAGGCACTAAAGTAAAATGCAAACATTCCAATGATGCTTGGATAAGCCTGCTTGTAAACAAGGATGGGTGAGGTTTTCACAGACGAGTGAATTGTGGTTGTTACCACAGAGATGGCTGCTTCCTTTCTGCACCAGGAAGTGATGTAATCAAAAGTGACAGAGGGAATTTCAGAATAGAAAGTAAACAGATTCCAGGCCACAGTGCTAGAAACGCCCAGCAGGTGGGGTACCCTAGATGTTCAATACACACATGTATAACAAATCATTGCATATGGAAAAATTGACAGCGCTTAAAGAATCTTTATACATGTAGACAGACCAAACTACTGCTGAGGCAGCACAGGGCATATAAGTATATTTAAAATATAAGAAGAAAAGAAAATGGAAAAAAGCCAACTGTGAAACCATCACATCTTTACATGTGTTGTATCATATGCTTATATGTTACCTGACAGTTATGATGAAGCAGTATTTATATTTATTGCTACTTCAATTTTTTTTGGCTCAACAACTCAAGAGTTCAAATAATGGTTTCAAAAACTCAACTCAACTCAAATATGTTCAATATTAATTAAGCATAAAAAAAACTTGTATGCAAAACTTTGGCATTTAAAAGCTTGGAAGTTCATGTAGAAGTTAATGGAAGCTTTCCTAGGCAAAATATGTTTTTTTCAATTTGTGTTTTTTACTTCAAATTAATTTGAGAGATTGTAGACTCACTGATGGCTAGTATACAAATTGTATGCATTTGAGATTATTCACAGTTTTATTAAATATGTTTTATACTGTACATTCAATTTTTTAATAAATAAGCAGATATTTGAGTTTGGTAACCATTTCAAGTAACATAACATAGTAACATAACATAGTAAGTTAGGCTGAAAAAAGACTTGCGTCCATCAAGTTCAACCTTTTTTTTTTTTCTTTTTTAATTTTAACTGCCTAACTGCTAGTTGTTCCAGAGGAAGGCAAAAAACCCCATCCTAAGCCTCTCCAATTTGCCTCAGAGGGTCAAAAAATTCCTTCCTGACTCCAAAAAGGCAATCGGACTAGTCCCTGCATCAACTTGTATCTGAATTGTAAGAAACCTCTAAAATTCACACTAATAAAAAGCTTCTCATGTATTGAACAGAACCAAGAAACCTGTGTTTACCTATTTTGACTGTATTGTTTTTGTATAGCAAAAATTACATCCATGGTTAATCATTTTCTCTTCACAATATGTGTGCCAATCAGAATATTTAAAGCAATAATGACCTTTCAGCCATATTGAAGTAGGTGTATGCAAGGATATATTTTACATTACAGCCAATACACACTCTTCAGTCTTATCTTAGATGAGGATACTAGTAACTGACTACTTTATTGTTTTCATAACTTATTTTGCATAAGTGGCAAATAACTATTATTATTATTTGTTAACTTCACACCAGGAGGATAGTAGTGATGCACCAAATCCACTATTTGGTATTTGGCCGAATCCCTGAATCCTAATTTGCATATGCAAATTATGGATGGGATAGGAAAAAGTCTGGCAAGTGGCAAATAAATCACAAATAACTTTCATTATTATTTGTTAACTTCACACCGGGAGAACAGTAGTGATGCACTGAATCCAATATTTGGGATTTGGCCAAATCCTCAAATACTTTGTTAAAGATTTGGTTGAATACCGAACCTAATCTTAATCCTATTTTTCATATGCAAATTAGGGACGGGAAAGGAAAAAATCCGAAACCTGGATTCAGTGCATCCCTAGAGGACAGCTTTAATGTTTCCATAAAATAATAAATATAGTAATCTAAATTTTGTATATTTTTATGTGCCATTTGTCTTTTATAGCTGACCCTTGAACAATGATAAAATCTGCTGTGATTGATATGTTGCCCTCATAGAGACAAAACACTCATGCATACTACACTAGCTTTCTCTGGCAGCATTTTTGGAAATACATTTAAATAAAGTTGCTTCAAATCTTAAGAGACAATTCATAACGATGTCTATAGAAATTTGCCAGATTTTACCAATTTTTCTTGAATTGTTGCAGAAACACATTATTGAAAATTGATAAAGCTGCTTCTCTATGTATGCCATAGAAATACTTATAACATAATTTCAGTATATATATCAAAATATACAATGCAACATAGAAATGACACAATCAGATTTGTAAATTAAAAAAAAAACAAAAAACAAAACATGTATAGTGTATGTTAGCAAATAAGTAAAAGTTTCATTGTGCCATTAAAAATATAGATGCTGGCAATATAAAATAATAATTGTTATGTGAAACTTTTTTTTATGATGTGAGGTGGATGAAGTCATTGATCAAATAATGGTAAATAGGACATTTAAACACAAATGATTGAATGTAATTAAATAGTATGTGGTTTAAATGTACATATCTGATTGTGTCATTTCTATGTTACAAATGTTTAGTAGGCATGGAAAAGTATTTAATAAGACATCTGACAGCAAATACAAGTTTGCAAATGTATAAGTTTTGAAGTAGTGTGCAGTAAATATAAAAACTTTGGGGCAGATTTACAAAATTTGTGTGAATGATTCGAAATGCAATCGAATTTTTAAAAAGATTCAGATTTGAATTCTCAAATAGTTTTTGTGGCCACTTTGACGAATTAATTTAAAAAATGTGATTGAATCGAATGATTCGAATAGATTGAATAAAAATCTATTCGATCATTTGAATATTCGATGGTCGAAGTACTTGCCCTTTAAATTTTTATTTGAATCCCTAGTTCACCAGATTAAACCTAACGAATTGCTGTAGAACCCTATGGGGTTTTTCCAACATTTTTTTTTTATCATTTGCTCTAATTTTTCCTATTCCATCATTCGAATTTCGTTAAAACCTTTCGAATTCAATATTCACATTCGAAGGGTTAAAATTAAACCAAAATTTGATGGTAGAATTTGAGGGTTCATTAGCCCTTGAATTCGAATAGTAAATCTACCACTCTGTCTTGAGAAAGTTATGTTGAACATACATAGACAAAATTGTGTTTTTGTTATCTCTTGAGTTAAACAAGCCAAACAAAGAAACTAAAGCTACTCCAAGTTTTGTTCCATGCAAGGTTTATAATTAGATTTCCAGTATACAACTAGCCCTTTTGTTTATCTTTTGTTATCATTGTTTTGTTAGGTGGTCTATTGTGTAGGAGGATTATCTGTATACTAGAAATCTAATTATGTAACTTGCAAGGACAAAATATGAAGTAGCTTTAATTTCAGTGTATGCCCTGTTTACTATTAAAACAACAAGCAAAAAGTATGTTCAACAAAAGCCTTATTCACTGAGCTCATGCTGAATAAAACAGCATGTCTTAAAAAATGCAATATAAGCAGTCCAAATTCATGATTTAGTAACTGCTTACTGTTTACACTGCAATATGCAAATTGTTGCTCTTATTTATGCAAGAAGTGTTTTTGCTTTATGGCTTTAATTAAATTCCCCCCAAATATTCTAAAAGATTTGAATAATCATCGGGAATATATTTGGCTGGATTTCTTCACATACATTAAAGCTTTTTATGTTGTCTTTTGCTTTAAACAACTATATTGAACTCCATATCCATTTTTTGTCCTTATGTGTTATGAGCATAATGTCCCCTGCATTGTAAAACTGATCATCTTTGAATCACTAGATATTGCATTTGCTTGAATTGTTTGTGCACTTTACATGATATGAGTGTGTACTTGGAATGCACCCACACAAGACATAGATGAAGTCATTGAGTCTCCATAATCTCATTCTAATACATGTTTTGGAGATATACAAGTTTAACCCTCCATGTTTTCCAAAGAAAATGTCTAAAATTTGGTTAAAGTCCCATTCTTAACTTAAAAAAGTCCAATTCTCAACTAATAAAAGTGATATACTCTTAATGGAATAAAAACACAATGATAAAGGAAAATAATGTAAATATTGAAAGCGTTGAAAAGTTGTCAGATTTATAAAATAATGCAGAAGATTGATTTTTTATGCCAGAGCACTACCATGAATATTCTAGAAAGTATAAAAGCTCAGTATTTTGTATTAGAAATGTTTCTAAATCATTGAAACATCACATTTATTGTTGTATTAGGAAGGTGTATTATTATTTTTGTGACAATATTTTGAATTGTATACACCTTGCTACAAATCATGTGCCACTTGGGAACTATTTATTTATTTATGAGAAAAGTTAATACAGAAATCTCATACAAAAAAAGTACAAGATCAGCCTATTATTTTATTTCCTCAAGCTATTTGTCAATCCAGAAGGAAAGAAAATGCATCAATGGCTCAAAATCTGTTTCAGAACAGTGAGAAATGTTCAGGAAAGACTAGAATCCCACCTATATACAACTAATATCCCAACAGATAATAAGAAACAACTATTCAGCTTCCAAAGGATTAACAATTTGCAATCTTTATTTTATGGGTTACAAAAGAATATGGCTTACAAAAGAATATGAACACAATCTAATTTTAGTAAACCTGCAATGCACAGATTATTTTAAGGAAATTATTTATTAAGGTTTGAATTGTGTTTTCAAGTTGATTTTTTTTGTCAAAAAGTGAATGTTTCGAGATTTGTTATACCCCCGACCCTGGAAATAGCTTGAATCCCAAAATACACCATCTAAACCTGTACAGGTCATGTACGTAGAAGTCAATTACAGAGGTCCATTGAACTATTTGAAGATGTTAATAGACTCCATGAGTTTTTTGGATGGAGTTTGCCCTAAAACACAGATAATTCAAATAATCAAATAATTCGAGTTTTTTCGAGTGGAAAATTAATTGATTTCAAAACTCAAGTTTTTTCCATTCAAGTTTTTTCCTAAATAAGATACCATTTGAGTTGTGAGTTCATTCGATATGAAAAACTATAACATTTCACCTTGAATATAAATAACCCCCTAAGAGTTAAAAAGACTACATCATTGTCTATAAAATCGAACTGTATGCAAAAAAAGAAAAAATATAGATTTTTCCATTGGGTCACTTCTGTAAAATTTCAATGCCAAATCTGTAAAAGTAGAAGCAACAGCCAAGAACTTACGATTATTGGTTATGAGTATTCCTGAAATTCCTTATCTGTACATACTTAAGTTATGGTTTTCCTATTAGTGCTCACTTAGCAAGTACATGCACACTTAAGCTGGCCATAGACGTAAAGATTAATGGTTATCGTGAGACCACAATCGTCTCAAAACGATCGTTTAAATGTCCGATGTGTCCATCAACTAAAAAGACCATTTCAGGTGATATTTTCAGCAAAACTGAAGGGTCGCTGCCTGCTTGGCCCTGCAAACATAGGTAGATTGCATGGGGACCGATAAAGATTTTCTAGCCTAGCTGATCAATTTTCATATTGATGGCGGACGAAAAATCAAAAGATGTACGACCGTTGGTATCCCACTAACCGCACGATAATTTGGCAGATTGGTTGGACTTCGGCAGAGAAAGATCTTTGTGTCTATGGGGATCTTAAAATAAACTAAACAGTGATGCCAGATTAAACATTCAAGTACAGCACCAGTAGATGCAGCCAAGCTCTGTCCTTACTACTTGCCTTACTTGCATTTGGAAGCTGCACCTCTTGTCTCTCCCTGACCTGTGCATCTTAATGTCATGCAAGTTATGAGATGGGTAGTAGGGGAGTTGGTGGGTTCCTGCAACCTGATCCCCCACCCTCCCCTACCAGTACAGTACTAACGCAGTCAGCAAGACCAAGCAAAACCAGTCAGATTTGCCCATTACTATAAACAAACAGTATTAGTGTGTCAATGTTACCATCTTTACAAACCATCATGATTTATTTTGCACATAATAAGGTTAAAACATATTTTAGATCTTTCTTCTGTTCTATTCACATGTCATTTTCCTTTTTTTTCAGCTGTGCTCTTTTGCTTTGGTTTTCCCATTGTAGAGGAGATATCTTATCCAGAAGCCTGTTGTCCACATTATGGGATATCCATCTCACATAGATTCCATTATAAGTAAATAATTTACATTTTTGAAAAATATTTCATTTTTCTTTTTAATGATAACTTAATCTTAAACTATTAATCCTATCTAAATTGCATACTTCCATATTGGTGGCTAAATAATCCCATTGGGTTTATTTACTGGTGAAATTATTTTTAGGAGATTTAGGGGCTGATTTATGAAGCTGCGACTTTTTCAGATGAGGGTTTTTTACCCAAAACATCCAAAAAGTCAAGGAAAAAAGTGTGATTTTTTGGAGACAAAACTGTGACAGTTCTGAATACAAAAATACTCCAGTCCAGCTATGTCAAAGGCAGATGTCCCTTTTACAAGATCCCTTTTGTAAGATCTTTATTTGATTCATGGTTTTACAGATTTTTGTGTATTTTTGACTATTGTGTAACAATACGAAAAAGTTGCAGTTAATGTTTGACAACTCAAAAAAGTCTCAGTTTTGCAACTTTTCCTGTTTGTACTTTTTAAATTCTGATTTTATAATGAATTTGATGATTTTTGTGGCATTAGAAAAAGTGAGTTTAGTCACAAATGTCTTTTCTAGAAAAGCTTAGCATTCTCATTATAGATCATATACCTGTACATATTCCAATCCCTTTCTGTCCTGGTTTATTGCAAACAAATATATTAAATCTGTGAGGTCTGCGTTACCTTAGCCCAATCTATGTTTGTTTCAATTTAAAGAGTATTTCAGATGTTCTGGATTTCCTCATGGAGAGAATACTCTTTAATTATAATTTCATTGCAGAATAATATTAAATAACACATATCTAAACAATCATTTGCCTTCATTCATACTGTTTGTTTCTAATCAAGCCATAATAATAGAATTGAAGCAGAATAATAGTTGGAATAAAATTCCAGCTGTGAAATAATTATGTTACTAGTGAATGGCTGATAACTTGTTTGTGGTTTCTTAGATTCCCTGTTGTAGAGTTCATATAATTTTGTCTCTTCATAAAATGGATGATGATGACTGCTGTCACAGGGATCTGCCAGCTGTTCGTGTTAATAAAGACACTACTGAGCAAGGACTAAGCCTCATTTTTCATCGTATTTCTATTCAAGCAAGAGTATATTCACAATGAGTGGGACTGCACCAGTATTTGTGCAAGAGATATAGGTTTGTAAAAAATAAAAACCATTGTGTACCAAATAATCATTTTGCAAAACGCATTTTATATTAAGAGGAGTGTTAAATAATCCTCTTTTTTTTAATAATGTGCAATTCTTATTGTTTTTATGTACCTGTACCAGTAACACTGAAATATTTCACTCGTCACTAGCATTGTGTTCATTCCATTTTCATTTACATAAAGGAGCAGATTTATAAGGGTTGCAGTGAAAATTCGAATTTGAAATTTTTTTGGTCAAAACACTCAAATTCAATTTGTGAATTATCCAAACTCGATTTGAGTTTGAATTTTGAGATTTATCATACTCTGCCCCTTTAAGAACTCGAATTAATCTACTCCCACCTTAAACCTGCTTAATTGCTATAAAGATATTGGAGAGGTCCAGGGATCAATTTGGTCAAGTTTTTTCAGAGAAAAAAGCACAAATTGAGTTTTTTTAAAAATTCAATTTGAGTTTTACTAATCCAAATCTACTTTGTTTCAAGTTTTCGGGTCAATTCAGTCAATCCGGGCAGAGAATATTCAGTTTTGTTAATACATTTCAATTGGTAAATTACAAGTTTATGGATTTTAAAAACCTTGAAGTTCTAAAAAATTGACCCTTGATAAATATGCCTCAAAATTTAAAGGTGATAAATCTGATGAATCCGTAAGTAATAGAGAATGCAGCATTCCAGCCATTCCAATTTAGAACTTTCTATTGCATTTGTTGACATTAGTACAACATGTAATGCAGCAAAGTGTGTTATAATATATTGGAGGTTTTCCCTGCCATAGGACTTTATGGGGCACATCTACAAAATTCGTAAATACCGAATATTCAAATTATTGATTCGATGATTGAAGGATTTAAACTTAAAATTTCTTCAAATGCCTACTTTGCCAGATTGAACCTACCGCATACCAATAGAAGCCTATGGGAACCCCCCCATAGGCTTCTTTTGCAAAGACCTGCTCGAATACCATTTGTACGATCGAAAGTCTCGATTGTTTGAACCATACAAATTTTTCTGAGGCTCGAAAGAAAAAGTACGATCAGTATTCTATCATACGATTTAATCGAGAAATTGAATATCGAGGGAAAAGATAGCCTAAAACTATTTGATAAGCATTCAATAGTCGAATACTTATCGAATTTTGAATAGATTTGAGGGATTTTAAGGGAATTTTAGTAAATTTGCCCTTAATACTTATTGAATAGTTTTAGGCTATTTTTTCTTCGCTATTCGATTTCACGAAAAAAATCGTATGATCGAATACCAATCAATCGATTTCATGAAAAAATCATGAAATTTCCTTTGATCATTTGAAAAATTCGTACGATTCGAACGATCGAGGCGTTCGATCGTACGAATGGTATTCGAGCAGGTGAAGTAGGCAATAAAACTTTAAAGTTGAAGTACTTTGATCATCTAAAGGTCGAATTATCAAATATTTGATTATTCAATCTATTCGATACGCTCGAATTTTGCATATTCAACGATGGAAGTGGGCAAATTTGCATATTCGAATGTTCAATAAAATCGTACGAATGGAATTCGATCGAATTTGATCGAACTTCGAATTATTCACGTGAATTTTGTAAATCTGCCCCTTCAAGTTAAACCATTTGAAAGACTTTCTCATTTACAAATACTGACCCAATATATACTGACACCAAATAAGAAGAATTATTTTTAAAAAATATTCGACTGCCTACTTTGCCAGATTGGACCTACTGAATTGCAATAGAAGCCTATGGGAACCCTCCCATAGGCTTCTGAGTATGAATTATTTGAATGATCGAATGATTTATTCGACTGATCGAATAAATTTTTGGAATAAAAGGTAGCCTAAAACTATTCGAATATCGAATTTGATTGAGCTAATTATGGGGAATAATAGTAAATTTGCCCCTGAGTGTCATAGAGTCAGGCTTAGGAACTTTCAACTAATTATGTACAAAAACAAACCTCTCAGCAAAAAATTATCAACATGTCCTATAGGTAACAGTTAGGGGCAGATTTACTAAGGGTCGAACTGTCAAGGGCTTTTAGCCAAAATCGCCAAAATCAAATGGAATATTCACCAGTCTTCAGCACATATTCGACTATTCACCAGAATCGTATGATCGAACAATTCTGCGAATAGTCAAAATCGTATGAATCAAACGTTCGAATTGTTCGATCGTACAATTGAAATTCGGCAAAAAACTTAGAAAAAAAAGCCTATTGGGTAAGTTCAATGTGGCGAAGTAGGCAGTCGAATAAAAATTTAAAGGGCAAATTCTTCGACTGGCGAATAGTCGAATGCTTGAATATATATTTATGCGATCTATTCGATCTATTCAATGCTCCCAAATATTCTATATTCGTTGGTCGGAAATACTTAATTTGCATATTCGAATTGTCGCACGATCGAATTGAGACTATTTGCGACTATTCGCTTGAATATTAGAATCCTTCACATGAATTTAGTAAATAGGCCCCTTAATGTACATTCATATGTTAAAATTTATTTTTTTGTGTCAGTATCACTTTAAGCTTTATTCTTTTAAGTAGTTTCAAAATGTGATGGCAGAGTTATTTAAAACTCCCATTTATTAAAAAATTTGAATTTTTAAAACTCTGGTGAATAGGATCGACCAGCAAACTCAAATGAAGTTCAAATCGAATTCAAATCAAATTCTATTTGATTTTTTTGTCTGAAAAAAAACTTGAATGTCAGTAATGCAACAAACAACTCCATATCAATCACAGGAAGTACCCCATAGGCTAAAACAGCATTTCGGCAGGTTTCAGGTGGCGAACAGTCAAATTCGAATACTTAAAGGGTCAGCGAATGATAACTTTCAAAAATCTAATTATAATTTATTAAAAAAACTCTATCAAATATTAACTATTCTCTAGTCGAATTTCATTGAAAAACTCAAAAATTTTAATTTTCACTTTGACTCTTGATAAATCTGCTCTTTAATGATCCCAACTAACTTGGATTCTAATATATATAAAACCTTAAAACATTTATTGCCTTCTGCAATCTCTTGTTAAGTGATAGTTACGTGAAAACATGTATTCAAATGGCACATCAAATTAAATATTTTTCAGAGAGATGGGGTTAATCAATAGATTGCCAGTGCCCAGATAACCCCCTCCATAATATATATATATGCTTATCTGTCACAACAAATTGTGTTTGGAGGGTTTATACAGAGCTCAGTATCTCTATCTAAACTAAGTTAATAATTGGTGAGATAGTCCTGTATCAAAGCAAAACAATGGTCCATTACTATTTTATAATACCAATTATAAAAGAATTGGCAGTATATATAGTCTATTTACAGTAGTTTGCATGCTGACAAAGGAGAATATAAAACCTACAACTGGGGTTGTCATACAGTATATTTATATGAAATAATAATGCTATAATTGGTTTACTGTGAGCATTGTTGAGTATTCATGACTCATTAATGTTGCCACTGGCTAATCTGTGAGCATTAACCATAAAGGGTATGTTTTAAAATCAATTGCATTCTATGCATTTTGCTTGAAATTGTTACGATTGGTATCCCAAACCTAGAGCAAACCCCATGGTCCCGGTCATGGCTCACTTTTCCACCTTTAACAATCACCTTAGGCTTCAGGAGGAGCCCACCACTACTTGGGTGCTGCCAGGTCTTAATGTAAGAGAACCAAGGGTAGAGTTCTGGGCAAGCAAGGGAGCCGCACATTATGGAATTGGAGAACAGGCAGTATAGTCTGAATAATAGACCAAGACAATACCAAACATACAGAGTAGTCCAATATCAGGAGGCAGTAGCAGAGTCGGGGTAATAGGCAGGGTCAATACCAAATGGACAACGTAATAAGATATCAGGAGACAATAGCGTAGATGGAGTCACAGGCCAGGTCAAATACCCAAAAGTTAACAGGATCCATAAGAATGGTCAAAACACAGGCAGTGGTCAAAGACAGGCAGCAGCCAGGAGTTGGTCAAGAACAGGCAGGGTCAAACACAAGCAGAAATACAGATAAACATACCCAGTTGGACAATGAACATTAGTCCAAATCCCCTTTAAATATTTGAATTTCGCACACGTGATGACATCATGCGCCGGTGCACGTAAAACCCAGAAGCAGTGATCTTTCTGGCCTTTCACTGCAGAGTGCACATTGGTGTGCAAGGGAGCTGACACGGTGGGGGTCCACACAGAGGGTGCAATGGGCATCCTTGTTGCACCCCCACTAGACCACCAGTTAATTTCTTTACAGAAATGCTAGTCCTACGATAATATTATGAGGTTTATGGTTTGTTTGGTAAAGGTTATCCATGGCAAAACAACTGTTAAAGCATAGGGAGAACTTACTGTATATATTCCTTGTAAAGCCCTGGCTAGAAGCAGACCAAGGACCTCAGCACTAGGACCCATTTTGGCTATATGGAGTGTTCATATTGCTATGTCTTCTCATAATTGTAAGAAAGTTAATGCTTAACTTCTTGTTTTGCAATATTGTTCTATGCATGTATACCAGTTTCAAAGTTCAAATTAGTTATCTATAATTTAATGTATTTTATCTATTAACCTTTTATTTTATAGAAGAGTTATAAAATTTATAGAAATAGTCACTTCACTGGCGTGCGGGTGTCAGTGTGCACGGGTGTCAGTTTGCACAGGACTTGTACTGTGCATACACAGGACTTTCTGTACAGCTTGTAAGTAAGAGTACTGCTGTTATGTAATGGCTGCATGAACCTGCTAATAAAGCACTGTTATACTCGCCTCATCATCGGCTACCAAACACAACAATTCATTTAATTGCCTCTTTTAAAACACAAACATAGCATCTGTCAGATTTAGGAAATGTCCCAGTGGCAAAACAACATCAATCTAATATTTTGTCCTACTATAAAAAAAAACTCATCCTTGCTGTGTGTCAGTAGTGCATTGCAAAGTGCTGACTCATACTGAAAGTATCCAGTTGAAATCATGTTGTGACTCACAACATGAGCGTTTGCAGCAGAAAGAGAAAAAAAATGCTGCATTGGGGAAATTAGAAGGGAATCATTGAATATATTTTATTTACAATGTTTTATTTTTGATTTATATTATTCCAACACCAAAACTGGCAAAAAATGATTCTTGTGTGTACACTACTTTCCTTTAAGAGCCAATTATTAAAATGTATGCCTGGAGCAATAAAAATCTCCAGACTTAATCAACTTACAGAATTCCTGGCAAGCTTGAAACAATTGTGACAATTCTTTTTACCATCTCAAACTGACATCAATTTTTAGACAAAAACCCTGAGGAAAAGTGAAAAATATTTTTTATAATAACTTTAAAACATTGATTTTCATATTTCTTATAAATTATTCTCAAGCAATTTAATTTTTCAAAAGTAATTTTTTTTCAACAATATTTACACAAAGGGTTAGATTTATCAAAATGTGAAATTAGAACTCACCAGAACATTTCACCCACTTTCCATTTATTCCTGTGGCATTTTCAGAATTGTATTTATCAAATGGTGTGTAATTTTCACGCCCAAAAATCCCATAGAAAGTGAGTGCTTTTTTCTGCATTGAGCTCTAATTTTACATTTTCATGGATTGGAAATGTAAATGTAAAACTTACGGCTCTGTTAAATACATAACTATGGTGTAAGTTGTTGAAGCACATGTGCACGTGTTTTATAAAGGTACAAAACACAAACTATACTTGCTTTGATATTATTGTATAAAGCTTTAAACATTTAGGAAATATTAGTATACCACTTCTAATTGTTTTCAGATACATTTGAACAGAATCAATTAAAGTTTATCATCAGCTATTGTGAAACAACCCAAAGCCCCTTTTTCTTGCTGATTGTGTGACTCATTTGAAAAATGAAACCAGTGGTAAACCATTTGTGAAACTGTAAAGAGAACTCTGATTTAAACATACTTAGAGAGTTCCTCTAAGCACTTTGACAGTTTACATTCATTTTCTACTTTAGTGGTTTCCAAGATTAGTAAGAGGTCATGGGGGAGGAGTGAGGGGGCGAGGTAAAAGGAGGTCTCTCTGTTACAAGGAAAACAGAATGATACTAATTAACATATAATTCTCCACTAAGTAATGCACATTTAAAAAGTAAAAGTAGCAACCTCTGCTGTACAATATGCTGGCAAATAAGTTTGTCAGGTAAAATGAGTGACCTAGAATTAATTGCATGCTCTAAAAAGGATGATATAATTGGTGGGATGAATCATGTAGCAAATAAAGCAGTGAGAGTGCCCAATGTATTAATCCAACGCATCTCTAGTTTCTAAAGAATTTGTTGTCTGTCACCGCCACTAGTGATGGGCGAATTTATTCGCCAGGGGCGAATTTGCGGCGAATTCTCGCGATTCGCCGCTGGCGAATAAATTCGCGAAACGGCAGCAAAAATTTGCCGCAAAAAAGTTCGCCGCCAAAAACGAGTTGCGCGCCGAAAAACGACGCGACGCGTCGCGATTGACGCGACACACGTCGGAAACTACGCGACGCGCGTTGGAAACGACGCGCCGCATTTGACGCGCCGTGCGCCAAAAACGACACGCGACTCGTTTCGCAAATTTTTCGCTAATTTTTCGGCGAAGCGAAACTCGGGAGTTTCGTCCATCACTAACCGCCACGTCTTAGTGGCTCCACATTATCAATAACTTGATATCGTAATTGTGAGATCATATGTTTCATTTCATGAAAATGTGCGGGTATTGGTAGATGCAATAATTTACAGCGTATATTAGATTTATGTTGCTTTATCCTTTCTTTCACCTTCTGTGTCGTCTCACCCACATACGCTAGTCCACATGGGAACTTAATCAGGTAGACTACAAACCTAGACTCACAAGTATAATATTTTTTAATCAAAATGTTTTTACCCGTATGGGGATGTGTGAAGGAATTCCCTTTAGTAATGTAATTATAATGTGCACAAGATAAACAAGGGAATGTCCCCTTCTGGGGAGTTCCTAATAATTGTTGTCGAAGTTTCTTTTGGGGACCTATATCCGCTCTCACCAAAAGGTCCTTTAAGTTTTTGTTACGTTTGTAAGCCATTAGAGGAATAGATGAGAATTCCTTGACATATGGAACCCCTGTTTTGAGGATCTGCCAATGTTTTCTCAAAATATTCTTTACCTGTTCACTTGCCACTGAATATTGACTTACAAAGGCCAATCTACTTTCTTTCTCTGTATTGTCTGTCTTTTTAGTAGTTCTTAACTGTTCCGATGTTATATCTTTTATAGCTGTCAAATCTTCCATTAACTTACACTGGGAGTAACCCCTTTCTGTGAACCGTTCCAACATCTCTCTTAAACGGATTTAACACTGTTGTTTATTGGAAACAATCCTTTTAACCCTCTTAAACTGTGTCATTGGTAGAGACTTAAGTAGTGTCCGCGGATGGAAACTAGTGTTATATAACAGATTGTTCCTATCCGTCTCTTTCTTATATAGATCTGTTTCCAGCAGTGTGCCATTTTTTTGTATCATAACATCCAAAAAATTAAATTTCTCCATATCATGACATAGTGTGAACTTTAAAGTAGGTACCACCGAATTCAAAACATGGTGGAATTCAATAAGTGTATCCACAGGTCCTTCCCAAAACATTATAATATCATCGATATACCGATGATATAAGGAACAGTGTTGTCTAAATAGTATATCAGTATAGACATAATTCTCTTCAAAATCTGCCATGTAAAGGTTGGCGTAAGTGGGGGCCACATTACTTCCCATTGCTGTCCCCTGTAGTTGTTTATAAAAATTATCACCAAATAGGAAGTAACTATCTTTATGTACTATTTGTAATAAATCCAAGAGAAAAGTTTTTTCTTTAGCTGTATATTCTGAAGATTTGTTTAACCAATTCTCTACTGCAGCCAAACCCGCTGTATGTGTTATAGACGTATATAAGCTACTTACATCCAAACTAACTAACATTGTTTGGGCATTAACTTTACAATTATCCAGAATGTCTAATAATTGGTTAGTGTCCCTAAGAAAAGACACTTACGTAACCCTGCATCCTTCAAATCCAATCTAGAGTCACTCGTATCAGCATGAAACACTGTGAAACACTGTTTCAAACCCCATCATATTAACCTGTGAAAAATGGGACTTCAACCTCAAATTACGATAGAATCTCTCCAAATCTATGTCTAACTGAAATGTGTCACAGCTTTTTAACGGGCAAAAAGAAAGACCTTTGCTAAGTAACTCTATTTCCCCCAAAGAAAAGTCATGTTTTGAAATGTTGATTACCAACATTTTTTGTGAGTCCGTGCCTTCCGAAATGGTTGCTCTCTCCGCTCTTGGTGTCCTCCGATGTCTCCTGCCGCCCCTCCTTTTTTTCTTATAGATTGTTCCATGTCGTACCCTAAAAAAGAAGAGCACGACGATGTATCCGAAGTGGACCCGCCATAGCCACCACTCGTGGGATGAATCATGGGACTGGACTGTGAATTTAAATGATTACACCCTTTTTAGGAGGGACGAAGGGATTTAAAATGGTGGAGGAGTGTGTTTGTATGTAAAGACTATATTAAAGCCATGCACTAAAGAAATAACATTTGCATAAGGGTGTGGAATCCAACTGTGTAGAGATTTCGACTGGACAAAAGGTTACAATGAACTAGCAATGGTATATGCTATAAACCACCTCGTATAAGTGATGAGTATGAGTATGAGTATGAAGCCCAGCTACTCTTACAAATAGAAGTGGCTTCACAACTAGGTCAAGATATTACTAACCGTGAATTCAGTTATCCAGACATTGACTGGGGTAATGGTGTTGCCAAGTCAGAAAAATCTAGTAGATTTGTAAATAAGCTAAATTACAACTTTTTATTCCAGCTTGCAACTAAAAACACTAAGGGGCACAAAAAAAAACCTTGAATTTTGGTAGAATTAAAACCCCTTAAATTCAAATTTAGAATTCGAGGGGTTTTAACGCAATTTGATTTTTCGAACGATCGAATATTTAAAATAATGATTTTAAGAATTTGATCGAATTTTTTTAAAGGGAAACTGTCATGGGAAAACATGTTTTTTTTAAAAACGCATCAGTTAATAGTGCTGCTCAAGTAGACTTCTGCACTGAAATCCGTTTCTCAAAAGAGCAAACAGATTTTTTTATATTTCATTTTGAAATCTGACATGGGGCTAGCCATTTTGTCAATTTCCCAGCTGCCTGGGTCATGTGATTTGTGCCAGCCCTTTAGGAGGGAACTGCTTTCTGGCAGGCTGGTGTTTTTCTTTTTCAATATAACTGAATAGTACGCAGTGGGACATGGGTTTTACTATTGAGTGCTGTTCTTAGATCTATCAGGCAGCTGTTATCTTGTGTTAGGGAGCTGTTATCTGGTTACCTTCCCATTGTTCTTTTGTTAGGCTGCTGGGTGAGGGAAAGGGAGGGAGTGATATACGTGTCTAGAGCAGTACAATAAATCTGGGAACACCCCACTTTTGATTAAGGTAATGGCCTTTTTTAATTTTTTCTATACATAAATGAGGAACCAGTTAATGAAGATTTCCTTAATAATAGTCCACATTCTAGAATACATCTAATGATGCATGGTTCACACATGATAAAATTAAAAAGATACTAGAACATGTTAAGATAAACAAAGGTCCAGGGCCAGATGGTATTCATCCCAGGGTTCTTAGCAAGCTTAGCTCTGTGATTGCCAAGTAGAGAGACTAGCGAAATGCTAATATGGTGCCACTATTCAAAAAGGGATCTCATTCTCAGCCTCAAAACTATAGGCCAGTTTGTCTGATGTCAGTGATAGGAAAGCTTTTTGAAGG
The DNA here is from genome assembly GCA_024363595.1 of Xenopus borealis. Lineage (NCBI taxonomy): Eukaryota > Metazoa > Chordata > Amphibia > Anura > Pipidae > Xenopus > Xenopus borealis. The sequence continues at coordinate 185,663,560 of CM044431.1, read as the reverse complement.
GTTAATAAAGGAGAAAATACTTGACTTCATAGCAAATAAGAATACTATGAGTTTGGCCCAGCATGTTTTTATGCATAATAGATCTCGCCAGACTAACTTAATTTCTTTTTATGAGAAGGTAAGCAAGGACCTTGATTCTGGGATGGCAGTGGATTGGATTTACTTAGACTTTGCTACAGCATTTGATACTATGCCACACAGAAGGCAACTGGTTAAATTAAGAAATGTTGGCCTGAAACATAGTATTTGCACCTGGGTAGAGAACTGGCTAAAAGATAGACTACAAAGAGTGGTGGTAAATGGAACATTTTCTAATTGGGTCAGTGTTGTTAGTGGGGCACTGCAGGGCTCTGTACTGGGCTCCTTGCTTTTCAACTTGTTTATTAATGACCTCGAGGTGGGCATTGAAAGTACTGTTTCTATTTTTGCAGATTATACTAAATTGTGCAGAACTTTAGGTTCCATGCACTCTGCAGAGTGATTTGTCTAAGTTGGGAAACTGGGCAGTAAACTGGAAGATGAGGTTCAATGTTGATAAATGCAAGGGTATGTGGTGGTTAGGTGGTTCTTCACAGTGAGAACAGTGAAGTTGTGGAATGCATTGCCGGGTGATGTTGTGATGGCTGATTCTGTTAATGCTTTTAAGAGGGGCCTGGATGATTTCTTGGACAGACATAATATCAAGGGCTATTGTGAGACTAAACTCTATATTTAGTATATGGGCATATATAATTTATGTGAAGGTATGGAGAGGTGTGTGTGTATGGAGGCTGGGTTTTCATTTGGAGGAGTAGAACCTGATGGACTTTGTCTTTTTTCAACCCAATTTAACTATGTAACCAAGTAACTATGTAAGATAAGTAGGGATGAGTGAATTATTTGCAGCAAAATTCCTCATAACGCCATCTGCAATTTTTTTTGCTAAACTGTGAAAAATCTGGCGCAGACAAAATCTCATTAAAAAAAAGCCCAGAAGAAAAAACACCCATTGACTTTAATGCATTTGGACAAAAAAGTCACCCCTACACTAAACACATTCGGACAAATAATTATTAGACATTGATGTTTCAGGTGGTTAGTAAGTGATTATTTTATTTTTTGAGAACTTAAACAATTTAATGTTTTTGCCAGTTTTTGAACTTTTCAGGAAGCATAAATATAATCTTTCAATGTGTCAAGTTCAAAATTTCATAATTAATTTTCAGATGCCAATTTTTCATATCTAGAATTGCTTTTAAGCACATGATGAAGAATCCTTTGATTTAAAAGATGTTGTGCAAAAAATAAACATCACTGATAAATTTGGTTCTCCAGAGTGAACTTTATTCGATGATCTTGTAAAATTTTGATACCATATATAAAGAAAGGGCCGATAAAGGTCTATAACAAACAAACGGCTATGAAAAGGAGGAGTGAACAAGAAACTTTGTTGAAGAATGCAAAATAACATTATTTCAATCATGAATTCAGAAAAAGTACACAGAATAATTGTAGACTACAAATGTAACAATGCTTGTTTTGGAAAATAGAATCTACTGATTTGAACTGCTCAGGGATCTTTTTGAAGGATTTTTTAGATAAGATCACATAGATAGAAATTGAAAAATGTTTTTGCCTAATAAATTGAGGCTGCTGGATGTGATACTATTTTGTTTAAATTATTATTATTATAATATATATATATATATATATAGTATTGTATATACGTATAAATAAATATGTATAAATAAATATTTATATTTGTATTTATTATTTACTTATTGAATCAGAAACTTAACTTATGAGGGTCCGGACCAGGTGCAGACCAAGCAGTTGGCCCCACCACCCCCTCCGGATGAAGTTTTCTGTGAACCTTTGAACCGGAGTGAGCATCCAGAGGGCCCTGAGGGGGTGCTGGCCTGGGTGTGATGTAAATGCTTTTATTAATGATTTGATTTTGCCATAAATACCTATTTATCAAAGGTCAGATTTTAGTGGTTTAGAAGGTTTCTGAAACCATGACTAAACTCACTTTCTCTAAAGCTTCACAGAAATAGACGATGTTGCTGTATCCCTCAGAGGGGAGGGGGGAGATAACAGAAAATTTATATAGTGTAGTAGTTTCAATGTTAAGTGAAATACACCCACAGTGTCTTCCAAACCTTATTAAAAAACTTTTTCCTGGCCACTCCATATCAGCATTACAATCGGGAGGATCCTCCCATCCCCAGACCAGAATGTCCCTCCCTCCCTAAAACCTTAAAGGTACCCCTGGAGCACACATACCTCGTCTTTTTTCTTTCTGTCTTTGCTCTGTTTCAGACCTTAGGGTCCTTTCCTAGTTTGGGCTTCTTATTCCCTGAGCATTCAAGCTCTATAGGTGAATTGAGCAGAGTACTTACCTTCCTTCCCTTTTGTGTGACGTTTGGGAAAAGGCTGGAACAGGGGGGTATCAGCTATGCTATCCCAATGCCCTGGTTCTCTGAGGGTTGTCATGTAGGTGGCTCTTAAAAGTTGCCTGTGCCAACAGGAATCCGATATAATTAGGCACTATATTCCCCCCAGCAAATGGGGAGACATTGCCTGGCATCCTACCCCATTCCTTCCAGGTGTCTATAGGGAAATTGGGGATTAGGGGAGATGTAGCTCTCATCCTCCTGCTGCATGCTTTGACCATGTGGTGCTGTGCTGCGGGGGCCATCTTGGATCAGGGAAAAATTTTTCAGGTTCCTACCCTGGGAGGCTGCTGTGGCCATTTTGGTTGGGGGCAGTTTTCAGGGGAAGCTGCACTTC
>CM044431.1:185606282-185655455 GCA_024363595.1 Xenopus borealis | reverse complement strand
GAGAGTGGCCAGGAAAAGAGAATTACGGTAAGTATGATAGGAATTCTCTACTTTTTCTGTGATGCAAAAAGAACATACACTTGTGTATTAAATGAACTTATTCACCATGTGTGTTCAATTATAGCTTTTTCACCCTTATTTTAAACAGGAAAAAAAGAGAACAAAATAGGAGTGGGTCCGTAACTAAGGTATAGTGCGGTTAGCAACACAAATCCGGATTGTTGCTTTCCGGTGGTATTATATACTCACAAGTAGTGGGTTTCAACTAGGGAATTAATGTGTAAGTAAATTACACCCAACAGTGTCCTCCAAACCTTATTCAAACACTTTTTTACTGTGATGCAAAAAGAACATACACTTGTATGTTAAATTAGCTTATTCTCCATATGTGTTCAATTATAGATTTATCATCCTTATTTTAAACAGGAAGAAAAGAGAACAGACAGGGGTGGGTGGGTCCGTAACTACGGGCTAGTGAGGTTAGCAACACAGATTCAGACTGTTGCTTTCCAGTGGTATTTTATACTCACAAGAAGTGAGTATTAACTGGGGAATTAGTATTAGTGGAAGTGCCCTCCAAGCCTTACTAAAACACTTTTTTACTGTGATGCAAAAAGGAGCATACACTTGTGTGTTAAATTGACTTATTCTCCATGTGTGTTCATTTAGCTTTTTCACCCTTATTTTGAACAGGAGACGAGGCAAGGGTGGGTGAGTCCGTAACTAAGGGATAGTGGGGTTAGCAACACAAATCCGGATTGTTGCTTTCCGGAGGTATTATATACTCACAAGAAGTGAGTTTCAACTATGTGAAACACAAACAGGATGGTCTCTCATCCAAGCTCCTTCTTCCTGAATCTCTTGATGGGGAGATAAAACAAATATCCTGTGCAGAAGCGCTTTTAAAACATATTTAATGAAAAAGGTAAAATCACACTCACAAACACACTCTGGTATGTCGCATTGAAATGTCCTTGTAAAGTCCTTCTAGCACTTATGGTTTCCTCGGCGTCCCTTGGAACTTTGTGCTACTTTTTTCATAAAAGGTCGAGCGGCGCTGCTCCAAATCGCAGGCGTAAATACGCACAGCGCTTCTGCAAGGTAAGAGCGTAGGAGTGTACTCTTGCTGATGCGTTTCGCCTGTCAGCTTCCTCCTGAGCGATAACGTTTCCTGCTCTCTGCTGCTGATTTATCGCCCATTGTTTTTTTCTTTTTCAACAAGTCCCTTCAAAAAACTTTATTTCTCTAGAACATTTTCACAATATTCCATTAACATCTTTTTGTGCTAAAATTAAGCAGTTTTTCTTTGTATCACATTAAACACATTACATTCATGTATAATGCTTCACAATATATTATAATCAGTCTAAAAAATTACACTCTAAAAGAATACACTTATATTTGCAATCAGGACATCATAAAAATGTATTCATAAAAAATTTTCCCCTTTAACTCATTTATTTAAAACAGGGATAATGGATAGGAGGTTTGGTTTTTTTTGTTTTTTTTTTAGTCCAAAAAGGCTCTGAGGTTAAAATCCACATTTAGACCTTGTGAAACCAAGGTTTTTAACCTATGGATCCACCAACTTTCCCTTTGTAGGGGTTTTCTTTCTCTAAAACCACAAATGTCATAAAAAAAATTAAAAGTATGAACTGGAAAAATTGGAAATATTTGGAGTTGTTGCACAATAACTATAAGCTTTTCAGATTGTTGCACAAAAGTCAGCAACAAAAACTCATGAAAATCCCCAAAAGCAGTATTCAAAGAAAAACCTTCCAGTTGTGCAGTAAAGATGATATATCTTCTGAAAAATAAAAAAAATACAAGTAGTTGTAAGTGATGGGCGAATGTATTTGCCTGGAGAGAATTTGCTGCAGTTTCCTGTGATTCGCCACCGGTGAATAAATTCGAGAAATGCCAAGAAAAATTCCCTGTGGGAAAATTCGCCGGCATCTCATTTTGGTAGTGGTGGCGTTTTGTGCATTTTTTTCGCCATTTCGCAAATTTCTCACAAAATTCGCAAAATGCCGAAAAATTCACGAAACGTTGCCAGTGTCTCGTTTTGGACGCGGGCGCACACTTTTAGATATAGGCATCCATTTTTGGACGCCACCACAGTGAAGTGAAATGCCCTAGATTCACCCATCACTAGTAGTTGTATTTTATAACTTTTGTAGTTTAAATTGAAGTTTTATAATATCGAAAATGTTTTTTTCTTCACCTAAAATAGAATAAATGTTTGTGGAAATAACCCTGGAATGAAACTGTTAAGTTTCAGAAATTGCTGTTAACACGGAAGTTTAAATGGAAGCACATTAAGCTTCATATTATTGCTAAAGGACTTTTTTTGCATCTTAGTAATTAAAGCAAAGATTAACAGTTATACTAATATAGTGATGTTTATTTAAACAAATTTCAACTCTTCAGCTAAATATTTGGAACAGAGACAAACTATTTCCCAAAATAACATTTGTTAAATTTAACCACATACTTATGTCATAACCAAATAAAAAGATATATCATGTAATGTCATGATCCATCAAATAATTAACGTTTGTTGTTTTTTCCATTGGCTAGGATCTTAAGAACAGCTGCAGTAAATTAAGATAATATACAAATCAAATCATAAAGGATCTGAAATATGCTTTGTACATACAAGGACCTAAAAATTTCTCCCAGTAAATGATCTGTATCCTATGCAGAGGTCGCTCTTTAGTTGCCTGTCTGACTCATGTGCATGAAGACCTCTTTTCAAATCCTAAGCATGGAACAGATGTTCATTCGAAAGGCACACTTAAAATATGAATAATTATGCTACAGTACTAAGCTTAACTACATAAGATTATTCAGATCCATTTATTTGATTATCAGTAGGAGTACCTATCACTGGAGCAGAATACATATATTTCCCATACTTTATATTTATTATATTCACATTTACAGAATGCATATAGTACAGTAAAACAATAGATCATTATATTTTTTCAGCATTTGAAATAATAAGCACAAATTTGCAACAGTAAACAACCTTTTTATAACATGTTGGCATATGCTTATTTGTTTAATTTTAACAGTAAGACATTTGCATTTTTTGAGCTGTTATATGTAGAAAACAATACACATTGCAGACGCTTTTCTATTATTTTACATATACTACACCTTTTACTAGTTTTTGCTCATAAATACAAATATGAAAAAAAAAATTGACTTGTCCCCCTAAAAACTTCAACCAGGCTTAATAAATGGGCCCCCTAGTGTGGCAGATATAGATAAATAAACAGATTTATAATAATTTTCAGATTTTAATTTCTTTACATTATTAGTTTCTTTCCAGACAAATTTACTTTTTGTTGCAACTGTGTGTGTGTGGAGGAAGCACCAATATAGCTATATTCCTATAAGTTGGAAAGTAGGACCTTGTATGTTACTAAAGAAGGAGAACATGAGAGGTGGCTTGGTCAATCAGTCAAGAGGCTAGAACAAATGGTAACAATGAAGAAGGGGTTGTTGATAATAGTTATAAGCAAATCTGTCCCATTTTGATTCAGTTTCACTTCACAGAAAATTTTTGCAATCTGATTTTTAAAATTTTTTTTTGTAACGAGCAACACTATTTTCCCCACCAATTGGTATCTATGGACATCCTTTTCACTAAAAAACATGGCGAACAATTTCACTCATTACTATTCATAGTAAAAGTGTAACACCCGACACTGGTTTTATGCGCCGGCTTGCATCAACTTAGCCGCCGGTGTCAAAACGCCCGCACACATCAAATCGGATGCCCCCACTGGAATATATGCTTGCACCAAAATACTTAGGTGCAATGAACTCTAATTTGGACGCCTAGCTTCCTATTGGTCCCTGATGTGTCTGTCTTCCTCAGCCTGCTCCTGATTGGTTCCTGTTCCCTTAAATACCTTCCTCTTCCTCCTCACTTTGCCCAAGCTGGCTTCAGTTTCTACTGTTCCTGCTAAAGCCCTGGTTGTCCGAGTTATGACTTATAAAATTTTACTATAGTTGTAAAATTATTTTTATTAACATGTATTTTTAGAGCACCAACATGTTAGTATAGTTGTAAAAATTATTTTAATAACGTATTTTTAGAGCGCCAACATTTTGTGAAATAAATGTGTTTCTACAAAGAAATATCATGAATTGCATACATAGAAAAATCTCAGTTCTCACATTTTCATTTCTGATGTATTTGCTTTACTGGTAAATGAATAGAGGTATTGCTTTCCTTTTAAAATTATAAATCAGGGTTAATACTGTTAGAATATTTAGGTTATTAATATCCAACACTATTCAATTTTTTTTTTACTCAAATGTATTCTTTAAAAAATTGTCTCACAAAAGCGTATATCTTATCTGCTTCTTCACAGCAATAAGACGGCATGTAGAGCAGATTATTTTCTTCTTGCACAGACAATCATAATCTTGACAGCTGTCAGAGGAAGGGACAATTTGAAGACTCAGTCCTCAGTCTGCTATGATCATTGTAGCTAGTCCTGAAAGTTCTGGTCACGAGCTTGACATAAAGAGAGAATTACCCTAAATGTTATATTATTACCAAAATGAAGGATTAAAGAGCTCTGGCAAGAGATTATGCTCTATTTAATGAAATCACATTCCAGTTCGGCTTAATATATTGTGTTCTAAGGAAAATAGAAAATCACTTTGAAGCAAAGACTAATACATATTAATTTGCTCTTCCATAATTAGATTTTTTAGTGTTCTTAATCTTGACTTTAGAAGCAACACATTTTATTTTATCTTACATATTCTATAATATTGACAACCCCCTTTATATGTGTGACATTAAAATTAAAAACATCAGGTGCTGAAGTTGATTCCTACAGTGGGTCAGGAACCCACAGCTACCTGCTAAAATATTATATTTAATATAAAATGTAAAACAAAATGGTAGACAAGTGGGTAAATGTGGGTTAATGTGCAGGTCACAAATTTTCCACTCCCTTCCTGTTGCAGTTGCCCTTAGATAACAAATTTGGTTTTATTATGTTGTGGCAACTGGTTTTACAGGACTATAAGGGCATTAAATAGTTCATATTCACATGCATTTTCGTAACAGTAAGAAGGTACACTGTACAATATTTTAAATAATAGGGCAACCTTCACTAATTTTGTCCAGCTTTTATGTCATAGTGGGCCAGATATGAAATTATAAAAATGTTTGCAGTCCAAACTTTACTGTATTATATTAAAATGGCTTGCATGAAATCCTTAGAGGTAAAAAACTAGACCACATAAATCACATTATTCCATTAATATTTATGAATGTTAGAAAAACATTGTTATTGACATTACTATTGACCTAGTATTTGACATAGAAGCGAGAAATAACTTATGTTACATATATATATAGTGCCAGATTTACTGTCACTCTTAAAAATAAAGGGAGTGAACATGGCTATAGAGAGTGAATATAAGTAATAATTGCACAGGAGCTAGAATCCTGCATCGGGTCGGGTACCCGTGGGTTACCCGCAAAAACTGGCAGTACCCTGTGGGTTGCAGTTAGGAGTTTCAGGAGCGGGTATGGACGTGGGTCGGTGGTTCTCCAGGTTTGCAGGTGATGGATGGGGTCGAGGATCTTCTCAAAAGCAAATTTTACTCTTTTTTTCTGATGAAGTCTACTTTCGCCTACTCCCGATGTCACTTCTGGGTTTACGGCAGCACTTCCTCCTTTTTTTCTGAGCATGCCTACTTCCGTCCACTTCCGATGATGCCACTTCCAAGTTACAACTACAGCACTTCCTGATTCTTGATGGTCAGCGGGTTGCAGTTCGTGTCGTGGATAAGGTACTTGTGGGTCGGGTCTGGTAGCGGGTTGCGGGTCCGGGTTGTGGTTTGTGGATTGTGGGTACAGGTCAGGTGAGTGGTTGAGAGGGAAAGATGTAGACTAGATCCTGACCCCAATCCTGGGCTAAGGCATCCACTACTTCTGCTTGAGACAGGGCCTTCTCGAATAGAACTGTGCCACCTTTGCCTTCTGAGAAGTCACCATGAGAACTAAAGTAGGAGTTCCCCACCTGCAAGATACTTGAATGAACAACTCTTGATTTAGCTCCCATTCGGTATAATCCCATGGTCTCTGGGAGAGAAGATCTGTTGTTAGATTTTCCGTTCCTGGTATGTAACCTGGCCTAAAATCTGACAAATTTCTGCCCAACACATAACTGGTTTCACCTACTGAAACAGGGAAAAACTTCTAGTGCTCCATTGTTTGTTTTCTTATATATGCAACCATAGATACATTGTTGGATCTTATCTTTACACAAGTTCCTTTTATAAGATCTGCAAAGGCTTTTAATGATTTGGGATTGTCCTTATCCCTGAGATATTTGAAGGAACATTTCTCCAATATTCAAGCCAGAGGCCCTGTCCTGAATTGCCTGAACAGTGAGCTCCCAACCTTCTGCTGAGGTGTTGGTATATATCTCGAACCAGGAAAACCTCTTTATAGATTTCTGACTTCCAACCACCACTGCAGACAGAGCTTGGTGGACGGTGGCATTGGAATGGATTGAGTCCAATCCTTGCAATATCTGCTACAATGGGAGAGAAAAATATTTTGTAGAGGCCTCATTCTCCACTTGGCTCACTTTACTAGACCTTCTTCTTGCTGAAGATTGAGTCTCCAGACTTTGGAAATTTCCCACTGGATCTTTGTTTCCTTTCCTGAGTCAACCTGACTATATTGTTTCTAGTATATATTTCTGCTCCCAGAAATATAAGGGATTGAGCTGGAGAGAAATGGCTCTTGTTTTCATTCACCAACCAGCCCATCTCCTTGAGCTTGGCCAGAACTAGATCTCTGTTCTGCAGAGCTTGCTATCTGGATCTTGAAACTAACAACAGGTCATGCAGATAATGGAAAATTTCCAAGCCTACTTGTCTTAGCCATGCAATAACCACTACGAGAACATTCGAGAAGGTCCTGCGTAAGTTGAGAGACCAAAGGGGAGACCGTTAAACTGTAGATGGAGATCCATCATGGCCAATCTTAGATACATAATGCTGATGCTCTACTGTTACCGGCACATGTAGATATGCATCCTTCAGATCGATCATTATTAACCAATCACCACAACTGATTATTGGCCTGATGGTAGCCAAGGTTTCCATCTTGAAGGAGTGCATCTTTATCAGCTTGTTCAACCTTCTTCAATTCAGAATAGGCCTGAGGTCTCCCAAACTTTTCATGACAAGAAACAGAGGAGAGTTTGTCCTTTGATGCTGTAAGTACCACCGCTCCTTTCACCAATAATTGTTGCACATACTCTTCATGTGTAAAAATTTGAAGTAAATAAATTTGAATTCCAAGCTTTTTTGTGTACTTTGACTAGGGAATAGTACAGTTTCTATTTGAATTTGAAAAAATAAAAAATTTGAATATTGAAATGTATAATGTACAGTATCTTTACAAATTCAACTTTGACTATTCACCATCTAAAACCTGCCAAATTGCTGTTTTAGTTGGGGGGACCTCCTATTTGGAGTAATTTGGTGGACTTTAAAAAATTAGAAGTTTTTTCCTCCTGTTAATTAGGACTCCGGAGGTAGAAAGGACAGAATCCTGTATGGATAAGGCTCGTTTTATTGAGTTCATCAAAGGAGAAATTAACTTTTGATCAAACCCATAGGAATTATCATCATCATCATCATCAGAAGATGAATAAATCTCTCCTTCATCCTCAATCTATAATTATCTCCATCTCTGTGGGAAGAAGTGTTGGCCCTTTTTGAACCAGTCACTTGCTTAACACCCTCAGCCACTGCATGCTTAATCCATGCTAAAATGTCTGTAGAAGAAGACTCCTCTTTGGCTGAGTCCTGTAATTCCACAATAGGAGCAGAGGCACATTCACTTTTGGAAAAGTAGAAGCAAGGAATTGCAAAATGCAGCATTTACAAAACTTTTCCTACTTAAGAATGGGCCAAGTAAGACAGGATCTCTGAGGTGTGAGGGGATCAGAATCTTCAGGGGTCTGCGACATACTAAGTAGTAAGCACAAGACACAGAAGTACACACCACACGACTCAATGCCTGTTAAATTGCTCACTTTCTTTTTTATTTCTTTTACATTGCAGAGGATGGACATGAACACAGCTGGTGCAGGCAGGCTGGAATCTTCAAAAGACTAATTGACTTTTGCACTTTTAAACAAATGTTGGTGCATGAATGACATCTCTGAATGTGTCTGGAATCTCTAGGTAATAAATAGCATAGAAACCAATCGGGCAGAAAAGGCAGGGAAGATTCCCTCAGGCAGCCTGATAACACATGAGAATACATTTTCACAAAGGGACCTACACCGAGACACTGCTCTGGAGGCTGAGCAGTGTGGCATTGGGTGAGTAGAGAAAGAGAGTGAAGAACTCCTCAGCCAGTAAGAACACTTGCTTCCACACTGACAGAAGGAAAAAGACAGAGCAGAGTGGGTGGAGACATTTATAGTGTCGCCAATTTCTGTCTTTTTTGATAATCACTGAGAGAGGGAGTTCCCAGATATTTTGAGTTGCTACGGAGGGGATGACCAGGAAACAAAATTTCTACCCTACTTTTTGCTAAGCTCAGGTTGTCAGGGGGCCAGTGGCTCCCACAGGGAGGTAGTCGGGATCGAGGAGGAAGCCCTTCCCAGAGTCCAAGGCAGAGTACAGTTCAAGGTTAATCCAATACAATGGTCAAGGTCCAGGCAAAGGTTCAACAGGCAGGCAGCACAGAATCAAGGTCAGGAAACAGGTCAGAGATCAATAGCAGGAACGAACAGGAATATAGAGAACCCAGGAACACAATTAAAGATTGAGCTATACTTGGGCATAGAACCCTTGTCTTCAGTGTCTTTTATAATTTAAATTTGGAGCCGCAATCCCTCTGGTGCGGCGGGATGACAGAAAGGCTCCGGGCGGCATTTGTGACAGTACCCCCCTCTCCACTGGGGGCCACCGGACCACCAGGCTGAGGTTTCTGGGGAAACTGATTGTGGAATGCCTTCACAAGACAGGGGGCATAAACATCTGAGTCCTTCTCTAAGGAGCATTCCTCAGGGCCAAAGCCCTTCCACTTGATGAGGTACTGGAGAGACCCTCTGGAGAGTGTAGAATCCAAAATCCTTTTGACCTAAAATTCTTGCTGGCCGTCCATGAAGATGGCAGAAGGAGGGGAATGACCAGAGGAGAAGTGATTGGATATAACAGGCTTCACCAGGGAGACATGAAACATGTTGGGAATCCGCATCTCAGGGGGAAGTTGCAGATGGACAGCCACAGGATTAATGACATCAGAGATGGAGAAGGGACCTACGAACTTGGGACCCAACTTCGGAGATGGAACCTTTAGGCGGATGTGTCTAGAAGAAATCCAAACTCTATCACCGATTTTATACGGAGGGGAAGACTTCCTTCTATGGTCAGCGAAAGTTTTGTGCACCAAGGAGCTTTTTTCCAGATTGGACTTAGTTGCAACCCAGATAGCAGACATATGAGCTACGTGATCTTCAGCAGCGGGGACGTCAGAGAGAAGGAAGTCTTGTGGAAAGGCTAGAGGATGTTGACCGTATACAGACAGGAATGGAGATCTTCCAGTGGAAGTGTGGCTGGCATTGTAGTGAGCGAATTCCACCCACGGAAGGAGATCAGACCAGTCGTCCTGACAGAGGGAAACATGGTTTCTAAGGAACTGTTCTAGAGCTTGGTTTACCTGCTCCGCTGCCCCATTATTCTGAGAATGATAGGCAGAGGAGAACTGGAGAGAGACTCCCAGAGACTTGCAAAGGGAGCGCCAAAACCTGGAAACAAACTGGGAACCTCTGTCGGAGACTATTTCCACAGGGAAGCCGTGCAGACCGAAGATATGCTGTATAAAGAGAAGAGACAGTTTCACAGACGAGGGGAGTTTCTTCAAAGGAATGAAGTGTGCCATCTTGCTGAAATGGTCTATCATTACCCAAATGACAGTGTTCTCACAGGAGGGTGGAAACTCAACGATTAAGTCCATACCCAAATGAGTCCAAGGACGAGAGGGTACTGGTAGTGGTTGCAGAAGACCGCAGGGTCGAGATTGACTGGACTTAGTGGTAGCTCACACGGTACAAGCCGTGACAAAGTCTTTGACATCTTTGCGGATGGTCGGCCACCAGACAAGGCGACGAAGGAGCTCAAGATTCTTTTCTGAACCAGGTTGTTTGGAGCTATGAGTCTGCTGTAGGATGGGAAGGCGTAGCTCAGGGGTTACATATGCCATTCCAATGGGGGTATCAGGAGGAGCGGCAGACCGGCAAGACTAGATTTGCTCAGCAAATTGGGGTAGTACAGCAGCGATGATCCTGGACGGAGAGATGATAGGATCTTGCTCTATAGGAAGGCGGTCCTCTGGGGAGAAACTGCGAGACAAGGCATCAGCCTTCCGGTTCTTGGTCCCAGGACGATATGTTAGAACAAAATTAAATTGAGAGAAGAAGAGAGCCCACCTTCCTGACGGGGATTTATCCTCTTGAGAGATTGAATGAATTCCAAATTTTTATGGTCAGTGTTGACTGTGACCGGGTGAGGGGCACCCTCCAAGAGATGGCGCCATTCTTCGAGGGCAAGTTTAATGTCCAGGAGCTCACAATTACCAATGGCATAATTCTGCTCAGTGGAGGAAAATTTCCTGGAGAAGTACGCACAGGGATGGAGCTTACCATCTGCGGAATGTCTCCGAGACAGAATAGCCCCTGCTCCTACATCAGAGGCATCAACTTCAATGCAGATGAGGGAGAGGATAGGAGCAATGTGGGAGGAAAAGCCTTTAATGAATTAGCAGTAATAGTTTGCAAAACCTATGAACCTCTGGATCGCCTTGGTACTCAGAGGAAGTGGCCATTTCTGGATAGCTGATACCTTGGCAGGGTCCATCTCGAAGCCCTTAGATGAGATAAGGTAGCCAAGGAAGGAAATTTTGGGTAATTCGAAGATGCATTTCTCCAATTTGGCAAAAAGGGAATTTTCTCTAAGACGAGAAAGAGCCTCCTTAACTTGGGAGCGGTGGGTTTCCAAATCTTGAGAGAAGATGAGGATGTCATCCAGATACACAACAACAGACTTCCCCAGGAGGTCCTGAAAAATATTGTTAACAAACTCCTGAAAGATGGCGGGGTCATTGCAGAGGCCAAAGGGCATCACAAGGTACTCGTAATGCCCATCACGAGTATTGAAAGCTGTCTTCCACTCATCGCCTTCTCGGATCCTGATGAGGTTGTATGCCCCGCGGAGATCCAACTTGGAGAAAATCTTGGCCCCTTTAAGCTGGTCAAAAAAAAAATAAGAGGTAAGGGTATCTGTTCTCGACAGTTATTTTATTGAGCCCCCGATAGTCAATACAGGGACGGAGTCCACCGTCTCCAGCTGGAGAGGTGGAAGGACAGATAAAACCTCACTGGAGGTTCTCGGTGATTTACTCCTTCATGGCAGCAGTCTCTGCAGGAGACAGAGGGTAAGTCAGCCCACGAGGTGGCATGGTTCCAGGAAGGAGATCTATAGGGCAGTCATACCGCCGATGCGGGGGAAGGAATTCTGCTGGCTTCTTGCAGAAAACATCGGAGTAGTCCCTGTTGACAGAGGGCAAGGATGAGAGACTTGTAGAAGAGACTGTAACCCATTGGAGAGGCTGAGAAATTAGACAATGTCTTTGGCAGTGCAGACTCCAACGGGAGATTTGACCAGAGGACCAGTCGATGGAGGGGTTATGAAGTCGTAACCAGGGTAAACCCAGCACGACAGGAGTAGAGGGACAAGGAATGATCAGGAAGGAAAGCTTCTCCAGATGTAGAATCCCAGTCCAAACAGATAGTGATGGGCGAATCTCCCGAGATTCGCTTCGGCGAAAAATTCGCGAAACGAGTCGCGGGACGCTTTTGACGCGCGCCGCGACAAATCGCGTCGCGTCAAATCGCGTCGCGTCAAGTCGCGTCGCGTCAAAAAACGACGCGTCGCGTCAAAAAACGACGCGTCGCGTCAAAAAACGACGCGTCGCGTCGTTTTCATCGCGTCGCGTCAAAAAACGGCGCGCAACTCGTTTTTTTGGCGAATTTTCGCCAAGCGAAATTTCGCTGGTGATTCGCGAATTTATTCGCCAGTGGCGAATCGCGGGAATTCGCCGCGAATTCGGCCCTGGCGAATAAATTCGCCCATCACTACAAACAGATAATTCTCCAGTAGACAGAGTGATGGTGTCAGTGGAGAGGGGTCTATCATCAATGGCAAAGACCCTTATTGGAGGAGACACTGGAAACAGAGAAATGCCAATCTTTTTTTTAGCAAATGCCAATTCCATAAAGTTTCCTGCAGCTCCGGAGTCAAGGAAGGCTGAGACTGGTATTGCCTGGGAGGACAATAAGATCTGCAAAGGAAATTGATGAGAATTTCCTGAAGGCTTAGAAGCAACGCCACCAGCAAAGGTAACACCAGCCTTACTTGGGGCAGGAGTGTTCTTCTGCTTGACAGGACAGGAGGCAGCCAAATGGGGTTGTCCACCACAGTACAAACATAGGCCATAAGGCACCTCTGGAGTTTTTCTTGCTCAGTAAGTCGAGCCTTCCCGAGTTGCATGAGTTCTTCCGAAGGGAGATTGGTCAGCTGCAGAGAAGAGGGAGGTATAACAGGGCTTTGAAAGCGCTGTGCCAGCACTGGAAGAATTTTCTTGCCTCGCTCTTTACCAGCCTTATGTTCTCTGAGGTGAGTGTCCACCTTGATAGCGAGAGCAATCAAATCCTCTAGGGCAGTGGTCCTCAAACTTGGCCCTCCAGCTGTTAAGGAACTACAAGTCCCACAATGCATTTGCCTGACTGTGGCTGTCAGACTCCATCATTGCATTGTGGGACTTGTAATTCCTTAACAGCTCGAGGGCCAAGTTTGAGGACCACTGCTCTAGGGAGTCAGGTAGATCTCTGGAAAGTAGATCATCTTTCAGGCAAGAAGACAGTACTTGATAAAAAACTGCCTTGTATGCCTCATCATTCAAGGAGGTCTCAGCCACGAGAGTTCTAAAGTCTATGGCATACTCGCTGGCACTGAGATTGCCCTGACAGATTTGCAGCAGACATGAAGAAGCAGTAGCAACCCGACCAGGGGCATCAAAGATGATTCTGAACATCCGTAGAAATTAATTAACATCAAAAGTCAGTGGTGACTGTCTCTCCCAGAAAGATGTTGCCCATTCAAGCGGTTTGCCCTCCAAACGAGACATAACGTAACCCACCTTCGCCCACTCACATAAAAATTGTGAAGGCTGGAACTCAAATTGAATCAGGCATTGAGTCATGAATCCCCTGCAGGCCTGAGGGTCACAGTGTAGCGAGGAGGAATACGCAGCTCACGGGCCGGTAACACAGCAGGCGGAGGAACAACCATAGCAGGAGCAATTTCTGCAGTAGCGGGATACAATGGAATGAAGTACTTGACCAATTCTGACTTGCTGGGTCTCATACGCCTCCATAAGGGACACCAGCACGTGGAGGGCTCTTCCGACGTCCGGCGCGGCTTCCTCGGGATCCATGGCCCAAGTATAATGTCAGGGGGGCAGCGGCTCCCACAGGTAGTTAGTCGGGATCGAGGAGGAAGCCCTTCCCATAGTCCAAGGCAGAGTACAGTTCAAGGTTAATCCAATACAATGGTCAAGGTCCAGGCAAAGGTTCAACAGGCAGGCAGCACAGAATCAAGGTCAGGAAACAGGTCAGAGATCAATAGGAACGAACAGGAATATAGAGAACCCAGGCACACAATTAAAGATTGAGCTATACTTGGGCATCGAACCCGTGTCTTCAGTGTCTTTTATAATTTGAATTTGATGCCACAATCCCTCTGGCATGGCGGGATGACTTCACCCGCGGTTCCATAACCACGTGTCGGCTATGGGCGACGCCATCTTGGGGGACGCGCCACCCGGAGCTCCCGGAAAGGCTCCAGGCGGCGTTTGTGACACAGGTTCACTAACCATTTAGTTACCGGTTCATAGTAACATGGAAATGTATTATTAGCAATGTGTTATCTTGAAAGGAAAGTTTTAAAGAATGCCAATGGCCGCAACTATAGATTAACTCAATACCATGTGGCAAATTTAGGAAAATGCAAACTGGGGAATCATATCTTACTATGAATTTGTATAAATCTGCTCTACAGTGATGAGTTGCTGTAGAGCTAAAAGCACCAACAAGCCTTTTTATTTTCTTGGCATGTTACCTAAATGAAATAATGTTTGGCTATGACTCCACATATACATTTCTAATATTTCACAATTAATTTTTTTTTACTAATTAAACAACAAGCATGTCCACAGCTTTGATATCTTTTTTACATCTTTCAGCAGGTGTTTGACTTATCATTTGACAGTGCACCACTCTCTCTTTAAAAGTCTGGCTCTGAGCCTTCTTTGTCTTAACACAGATGCCAGCCAGGATCTGCTTAACTATTCACTTTTCAACATCCAACCATCTGGAGCTATATTGAATTAAAATGCAATGATTTTAATTTATGACAGGAGTAGAAAATGTGTCTACATACAATACTGAAATAAAATGACACAACTTCCACTGAAAAGAAAATCCTAAAAACACTGTTCTGTATCATATTATTATTCAGACAAACAAAACTAAAGACAGGGCTCTATCAAGGCATGATTGACCAAGCACCTGGGCTTTCATTCATGCATAATTAAGATTTAGACAGCTGTAGGGTTCTTCTGCAACAGGGTATTGAATGTCATAATAAACTATAATACCCATATCAATGAAACTATATTAGATTGTGATTGAACTAAATAAATAGTCATAATTAAAATGTAAACATTATCAAACACACAATATAATGATTTTCTGCAAATAAATAAATATATAAATATATACATATTTGCTGATGTACCCATTGTTGCCTGGGAAATTGATGTTACATTTTTAAAATAATTGAACATTAAAAAACAACAACTTTGCCTTACAAAACATGCGCTGCTGAGTTAACCAATACATCTTTTAGCCTATTTAGAGACTCATAGTTTGTATTTCAGGGGAGGTGCCAGAGAGTGGTGTCACATAATAGTAAGCCCTAAGTGCTGGAATGGCAACCTACTGTATTGCTATGCCTACTCTCTTTTATAGTTAAGACACAGGACTCCCGTAGAACCAAATCGGGCAGTCAGTGTAGGATTCTCACAATAGTAGAAAAGTTTTATATATGAAAAAATTCTAACATTTGACTTTATACTAAGGGTTGTATGCATGAATCAATTCATTAATATTCTGGCTCTACTTAGACTTTGGTATGACTTTATCATAAAAAAGCTGCTATGTTCTGCTGTCCCTCACTGAAGATTTGGCATCTGCATTATGTCACTATATCCACCACTGAGTATTAGGCTGACTCTACCTACAGAGAGGATGGCCCCAAAAGCTATTACCAGCAGGAGCTGCATCTCCCACCATGAGAGAAGTTCAGTAGCCCTGCTGCCAGTCCTGAATCTGCAGTGTCTCGATGATAGGAAATCCAAGCAAGCTGTAACCTAACACAAGCAATAGTAGTGTCTGTATCAGTCAACCCACTGTGCAGTCACAGGAGAAAACATCCTTTCTCCCTCTTCTAAAATCTTCTTTGCAGTACTCTGTCAAGGTCCTACCACCACAACAAGTCCAACTGAAAACCTTCATTTGGGTTTGTTCCACCATAACATTATAGCTATTGTTTGATAGTTAATAAAACATAGAAAAGGAATGGAAAATTAAATATTCACTCAATATAGAAAATATTTTCTTTTTCATTAATTGAAATACATTTAAAATAATCTATGCCACTGTTTAAAAATGTAACAATAGTTGAGATTATGCTGTTCATATTGCTAAGCTTTACTTTCTTTGAAAACTTTGAAAACTAATAAGTCCATTAAATAAAAAAAAAATAATCTATGAACATGTGCAATTGCTGGCAACACCAGCCATGCTCCTGTGGATATAGATTTGTTGGACATGTTAAAGCCAGGCAAATTTACCAGTAGGTAGCCTACCATGCCATGCTAGTGGACTGGATGAGCACAAAAACCAAAGCTAAAACCTTGAACTAGGAACTTGTTGCATTATTTTGCTACAAATTACCATTTACTCAGCCCATGTGGTAGACTAGTATGCTTGCACAGACTTTGAAAGGCAATCTGATTCTGATCTGGATACCAAAGCCACTCTGCCGTGCTGCTCCTGTATCCACTCATCTTCTCTGTTGAGACCTCCCTCCAGCCATACATGCCTGGCTCAGAGGTTAAGGTCAACTAATCACTTTACCATGCTGCTTTCTTAGCCACCCATCCCCTCTATAGAGACCCCTTTCAGTTGTGGATGCCCAGCTCAGATGGTAAAGTCAACCAACCAATTTGCCATGCTGCTTCTGTAGCAGCCCATCCACTTTGTAGAGACCTCCCTACAGCCGAACATGCTCAGCTCAGAGAGTAAGTGCAACCACTTTGCCATGCTGATTCTTTAGCAGACCATTCACTCTGTGAATTCATCCTTCCAACCATACATGTCTGGCTCAGAGAGTAAGGTCAGCCAATTACTTTTCCATGCTGCTCCCATAGCCGCTCATCCATTCTGCAGAAACCTCCCTCCAGTTTTACATGCCTGGCTCAGAGCATAAGGTAAACCAACCATTTTGCCATGCTGCTCCCATAGCCACCCATCCACTCTGTAGAGACCTCCTTTTGTGTTTTTCTAGCCGAGGATGAGCAGGGTATAACAGTGATTTATTAGGAGGTTCATGCAGCTATTACACAACAACAGTAACTTGAACTCTAACACTCTAAAGCTGTACCGAAAGTACTGTGTATCTGCATGGTACAAGTAATGTGCACAGTGACACCCGCAGGCCATTTGTATAAATACCATATTCCCACTATAGTAGGAAAGCATTTGGACAAATATAATAAACAGTATTTATCTTAAAGCAATCATTTACATTCTTCACATCACATAGACCTTGCAGGTAGTTTTCTGATTCTCTCAGTATGCCTTATAGGTTCACTTTTTTCAGGCCTATTGCAGTTGACATCAGGAGTAGGAAAATGTCTTTCATCAAATGGAACATCTCTAAAGTCATATCTAGCAGGAGAAAGATGATTTGCATTCCATATGTGTCCATCAGACAGTTCATATGTGTATGGTCCTCGCTGGCATCTCACTTCAATTGGTGTAGTAAATTTAGATTGTCCTTGTTTGAATAGTCCTGGTTTCTAAATTCTGACTAAAGATCCAGGCTGAAAGTGCACTTCTCTTGCACCACGTTTTCTGCCAGTATAAGCCTTGCATTTGGCTTGTTGGGGTTTGTCAATTTCAGCAGTAGATGATTGTGTAGGAACAGTATTTGGTGGAAGTTTGATGTCTGCAAAATGTAATTTAGTGCACATCTGTCTGCCATGTAATAATTCAGCTGGAGATGCTTGGTTTGTTGCATAGCACGTTGCTCTGTAGTTATGTAATTCCTGTGAGACAGACGCCCGCATCCAAAATGCGTTTTGTGAATTTTTTTGCGAAACGAAACACCACAGATTCGCCCATCACTACATCTGAGGCTTTGTGGTGTCTATGTATTAAGTCAACAATAAGTGGTGTGCCGGCAAATGCTACTCTAAGTTTCCCAATCGCCTTAAAAAGAAAACTATATAGTGTATTACGCTTCTCACAATGCGAGCATATCGATGTTAAATCTACTCATGTATAATTCTTGTTAGAAAACCTGTAATTGGTCTTTATTGCAGGTACTGTGCAGCGTATATCCAATCTACAATATAGAAAGCTTTGTTAGTGTATTATCATCGGAAAAGCTGTGTATGGCCCTGCGGGCTGTTTGCACTTACCAAACGTAGTGTGGAGGGGGAGCTCAGTATAGCAGTTTGAATGCTGTATTCTGCAGCATCGGTGTTCAGAGTGAATCAGATGAATGGACTCTTGTAGGTGCAGGCAGGCACTCTCATCATCTCTGGTGTGCGAGGTGTTGGAGGGAAAGAGTGTCTATCGCTGTTCTGCCGATATGTTTGCTTAAATCCTCTGACTTTCGCTTCTTCCAGAGCAAGCGGTTAGCAGCCATTTTGGAATAAGCTGGTATGTTGAATGAAGGAGGACATGAAGTCATAAAAAACGATGCCTTTAGTGTAGCTGCTCTTTCAGCTGCAAGTAAAACTGTAACAACTCACCCTGGTGGTCTAGTGGGGGGTCGACAGGGACGACCCTGTCGACCCCCACTAGACCACCAGGGAGAGTTGTTCCAGTTTTACTTTACTTACTCTTCTTTCTGTGCCGCTTCCTTAGGGTGCGCGTGCCGCACTTCCTGGGCTTCCTGGGCGGTGACATCAGTGCGCATTGGCATGAAATTCTAAATATTTAAAGGGCTAGGGAACATGTTAAATTTGCCTATCATAGGTTTATTCCTGGTGCCCTGTACCTGTGCTGAAAAGCTTCTGTTTTATCCTGATTTCCGTAATTGACCCTGTCTGGCTTTTGACTATTCTGATATCTGTATCCTGACCCCTGCCTGTTAACTGACTATCAATTCTGCCTCATCCTCATCTGATTGTTTACCCAGTTTTCACCCTTGCCTGCCTGACGATCCTAGCTGTCTGCCTGCCTCGACCCAGCCTGCCTGACTACGCTGTTGCCTTATCCTATTGTACTGTGACCTTCGAGATAACTGACTTTAACAACTGTTGTGCCCCTTTGCTTGCCAGAGCTCCTTGCCTTGCTCCTCTCGATAAGTCCAAGTGGCTTCCGAGTAAGCTGAGGGCTCCTCCCGAAGCCCAAGGCGGTCACACTACTGGGGAAGCCAGCCGAGACCAGGGAACTTGGCATCTGTTCTGGTTTAGGGTGCTGATCGTTACATTATAACGAGCCCTAAAAAATGGATGATGGAGGTCAAGCCGCTGCTGCAGCTCCCTCCGCCACTGATGTGTTGCTTACCACCAGGGCAGCTCCGGCCATGAGGCAAGGTGAGACTCTTGCCTCAGGCGGCATGGAGTGGCTTGTTACCAGGGGCAGCAAAAAGCCGCCTCTGGTAACTTTAAGAGCCGAATTTCCATTTTTTAAAACGGAAATTAGGCTCTTCCAGTGCAGCGAGCGCAATAGCCCCTCCTCCACCCGCTCCGATGCTAGAATTTATAAGCACGGAGTGGGAGGGGGGTGGCATCAGCCCCTAAAACGCCCCTGCTTACCACTCTGCTGCGACGCATGGAGGAGCATGAACAGAGGCAAGAATATTTGATGCAGGCATTCCATAACCTGACCCGCCGTCTGGACTCTGCAGTCTCCTAATCCTGTGGTCACTTCTCCAGTGGCAGTTCCTGTGGGGTCTTATGCTGCATCGGGTGTTAATCCCCAGTTCCGTGAACCCAAGATCGTGTTCCCTGAAAAATTCTGTGGGGACAGATCCAAAATTTTCATTTTTAAAGAGGCTTGTAAGTTATACCTTAGTTTCTTCCCTCATTCTCTACTGGTGATAAGAAAATAAGGTTTGTGATGACCCTCCTTCAGGGTGACCCTAAAATTTGGGCCCTCATACTGCCAGACAATTTCTTTAACACCATGGCAATTCTCTACGATGACCCGGATCGCGCATCTACTGCCGACGCCGCGATTCGTAGGCTTCACCAGGGAAAACAGTTTGTGGAAGAATACTGCGCCGAATTCCGCTCTTTCTATGTGTATAGATTCTCATTGCGAGGAGTTAGCACTATACATCATAAAGGGTGCTACTTCACCACTCATTTTGGGGTTACTGTGGCTCCAAACTCATAACCCCATAATTGACTGGGTATCAGGGGAGATTATGTGGGGGTATGTGCATTTCTCCTGTGGTAGCAGTCACGTCGTTTGAGGGCTTACCTGTGGCTTATAATGATTTTATTGATGTATTTTCGAAAAAAGCTGCCAAAACTCTACTCCCTCAAAGGCATTATGATTGCCCAGTTGACCTGATTCCTGGGTCTACTCCCACCAGAGGAAAAACTTATCACCTTTCATTGCCCGAAGCTCAGGCAATGAAGGAGTATTTTTCTGAAAACCTTGAAATAGGATTCATTAGACCTTCAAATTCCCCTGCCGGTGCTGGGTTCTTTTTTGTAGGCAAGAAAGATGGAGGTCTTCACGAATGTATTGACTATAGGGGGCTTAACAAAATTACTGTCAAGAATTGCTATCCCCTTCCATTGATTTCTGAGCTCTTTGATCAAGTTAAGGGTGCTAACATCTATACCAAACTTGATCTTAGAGGAGCGTACAATCTCATTCGCATCAAGGAAGGGGATGAATGGAAAACCGCTTTTAACACCAGGGATGGCCACTACAAATATTAAGTAATGCCTTTTGGTCTTTGCAAGGTACCTGCAGTGTTCCAGGGATTTGTCAATGATGTTTTCCGGGACCTGCTGGGGGTATTCATAGTGGTCTAGCGGGACAATATTCTGGTTTTCTCCTCTAACCTGAGTGATCATCGTAAACCTGTTAAAAAGGTGTTACTTAGGTTAAGAGAAAATAGTTTGTATGTGAAGCTTGAAAAATGCACCTTTGAGGTTACGTCCGTTCAATTTCTGGGGTTCAATATCTCCAGTAAGGGTCTGGAAATGGATCCTGAGAAAGTAAAAGCAGTACTAGATTGGACCCAACCTCTTTCCCTATGTGCTACTCAAAGGTTTTTAGGTTTCGCCAACTATTATCGCCAATTTATAAAAAAATTCTCCCTGGTTGTAGCCCCATATCATTGATCTTACTAAGAAAGGAGCAGACCCCAGCATTTGGCCTTCTGAAGCTGTTCAAGCATTTAATTTTCTAAAGAAAGAATTTGTGTCTGCCCCCATTCTCTGCCATCCTGATACTTCCCTTCCTTTTATTGTTGAGGTTGACGCCTCTGAGGTTGGGGCAGGGGCAGTTCTCTCTCAAAGGCACCCATTGACCAACAAATTGCACCCATGTGCATTTTTCTCTAAGAAATTTTCTCCCACTGAAGCCAACTACGATATTGGTAATAGGGAACTGTTAGCGATTAAATGGGCCTTTGAGGAGTGGCGGCACTTACTGGAAGGGGCTAAGCATGCTATTTCTGTATTTATTGATCATAAGAATTTATTATGTATTGAGTCGGCCAAACGGTTGAACCCTAGGCAGCTTAATTTTTCTATTACTTATAGACCTGGCTCCAAAAACACTAAAGCGGATGCACTCTATAGGAGTTTTGAATCTAATCCTCCAGAACCTTCACGGCCTGTGGCCGTCTCTGCTGTTTGATGCGCCTGCCTCTTCTGCTGTTTGACCCGCCTTTAGGCCCGGACTGGCAATCTGTGGATTCAAGCAAATACCCGATGGGCCACTTGCTTTGAAATGTAAATGGTCTGCTCAACTTTATTCTCTGTTATAACTGGATGCTGTTAGTTAATGCACTGTGTGTCCCATTGCCTTTTCTGTCATATTCACAACAGAACACCTTCCTTTGTGGTTTCTATGGACTGGGGAGCTCCTGAGTTGCTGGATGCCCTGCAGTGCTCAGATGTATCTCCCTGCTTACTATAATGATTATCTAAGTGTCAGGGGGCCCATCAGCTCCAGCGGCAAATATCAGGACAAAGGAGGAAGCTTTAGGGGTTAAAGTCCAAATCACAGTGAGTATGCCCCTGTATCCCATGTCCACTCTCTGAACTGGCATCGTGACACGTTGGTCATGGGTGCTGCCATGTTGGATGCAGCATGAAGAGGAGTGCCATCCTGACATTAAGAGGGTTGTTCCAGTGAACCAGCAGAACTGCCGAGGGGACCATAGGGATTGCATGTAGAAAAAGACCTGATATAAGTGAAAAAATGCAATATGGTGATTTATTTAGCCCATGTGCTTACAAAGAAAGGGCAACGTTTTGGACGTCCTTTTTCAAGCCAGTGGAGTTCGATCACATCATTTGAATCAAACAATTCAAAGGATGTTGCGCAAAATCCTAGGACTTTGAAAAAATATCAGGACTCACCTTCTATTCATTCCAATGGGATTTTTAGAATCATTTGTATCAATGGGTGAAAGATAGAGTTTACCATTTGAGAAATACAATTCTAAAAATCCCATAGGAATGGATTTTTGCAGTGATCTCTAATCTCACATTTTAATAAATTTGCCCCTTAGTATGACATTGATAAAACCTTACAAAAGGTAAAATATAACATCAGAATCAAATGAACTGTTGCTTGAAGAGATGTAGTTACAAATTAGAATACATATATTCATGACAGATGGATTTCCCACTATACTCTAGAGATGTGTTAATCAATGTTTTTTTAATGAAATAAATTTTACGTGACAGACTTTGTGTTAAATGGAGTATTTCTAGGATAACGATGAAAGTTATCAGTAGGATACAGTAATTGCTAAGTGACTGAGCTTCATTGTGTTGGCTTCCTTCAACAATTCATCTTGCTCATTATCAGTGAGAACCAGCAATGCCTTACAATAACAAATCAAGTAACAACATATTTCTTTGTATAGGTCTTTGATAGGTCTAAACTGACAATGAAAGAAAAGAAACATAAGTGTACAGCATGTTTGATGAGGAATCTTTAACAGGGGCTGTCACGGATATGGTACTTCCAGCCGCACGTGACTTTTGGTGTGACTATCAGGGGTCACTCACTCAGTCACTCACACACCTTGCACACAGGTTAGACTAGTATAATAGCACCCCAAACACCAACCAGCACCCACACAACTCAAACAAAACTTGCTGCCACCTGTCTCAACTTCACACTGGTGTTGAGAGAAACCAGGTACTCTAGTAGTGAAAGGGTTAATGTAATTGCAACACACACACTTCCTACCAGCACTTAAATGGTTTACTAGCATACAGACAGACTAGCATTTCCATTCAGCATGCAGAGGTTTAAGGCTCCCAGTTACACTATTTCAGGCTAGGTTTGTTTAGAGCACCAAAGACAAACTTATTAAATTCTCTTTAATATCATAAACGGTATAACAGTGCAGTTCATAAAAACATGTTACAAAAGGAGACATACATTCAATAATACAATTACAAACAGTTTATAAAATAAAAGGGAAAACATGGAAAACCTATACTTGACTCCAAAGATACAATTCCTGGTCCTGGAGGCAAAGGGAAACAAGTGGGATAACTTCCAATCACAATTGGTCCTCCAAAGTAAATCCAATTCTTAGTCAGAAGAGCTGACTATGTATCAGTGATTTCAGGGCCTCAGGTAACTGCACACTCCCCCCTTCCTCAGGAATGTGAGGGGGCATGGCCTAACAGGACACAGATTGAGTTTCTCCTGGGGCAGATCTTAGTAATTAACCTATGCCCTATGTAAGGTATTAGCTAATAAGAAAGATCAATGCATTCAACCTGAATGATTTATTAAGACTTTTAATAAAATCTGTTGGTTGTGCCAGAGTTTGGGTGCATGAGGTTCTGCGTGTTATGGATACTGGATGTGATATGCTACGAAGCAGGACTGTTTTTCTACCATTTTCTTTTGCTCTGTGTCAGCAACTATAAAAGAACATATGTTATAGGAATGTTATTGTTGCTGGTTAATATCTTAAATAATTTTATTTAGGTTCCAAGAAATAGAAATATAGAAAATGATGACAATATATTAGCACCCAGCACAATGTCTGAGAGTATTAAATGTGAATTAATGCAGTAATATGTGAAGATCAAGGAAGTGGAACAGAGAGTCCTTGACCTGGAAACAATTTACAGGAGAAATAAAAAAGATTGATTTTCTAATGCATCAAAATGCATTTCTTCAAACTAATATTGGTGATTTGGAAAATTGTTCAAGACACAATAATGAGAGGTTGACTGGATTATCTGAATTTATTAAAGACCAGGATCTGATATTCACTTTGCAAGTGACTTTGCTTTATTGCTTGATATATACTATCCTATATCAAACAGTATTGTATAGTATACCCTGAAAACTACCTGTGCAGTTGCAATCAGATTTAAAATGACATTAAAAATATGAAAATTATTTTGAAGTAGAATGAAGAGATATATATATATCTATTTATATGGTCCAAAATGATCTTGAGAATCAATTACTTATGGAGGTCTTACCTACAGAGATGCATTTAAAATGAAAAAATCCCAGTGTGGATTTATCTGAGCAGGTAAAATACATTTCAAATATAGCTTAAAAATGCAGGGTGGCAGCAGTGATAAAGTAGAAATGCACAATGTAGGTCTCTTTAAGAATATAGTACATACTGTACAACAGCCCATACCAAGTTGAGTTCCACCTGTGTTCTGCATTTGCCTGCACCTCAATATGAGTACAACAGGATCAAGAAAAATGGTCAGTGTTTCATCCTGTGTTACACTGTGGTTGAATGCAGGAGAGATCCACCTCATTTGTCATTTTCTGCACAAAATGAATTTGATCCTGTATAAATGCATATATGTTAATTTACCCAAATGAATATTTTTTTCTGATGGGAATAAGTGATATTATGATCCTAACACTTTAATAGTCATGCTTGTTTTACCCAGAGCTCTATTTATTATACACATGTAGGGACTCACTATACTGCGTCATTTAAAATCAGAAATTGTGGCCTTCACTCATGCATTGTAAATTACTTGGTTAAGCTGAGAGAGAGAAAGAACCTTCTCAGCAAAATTCTCTGAGATGAGCACCATGAACATGTTTAGCAAAATGAAAATCCCATTTTTACAAACTTACACTTTTAGACTTAAGTGCAAGATGTTCATAAAATTGTTACACCAAGCATTACTGTCTGAAAAAATGTTTCATTTAACTGTCATTGTGTACCTTTACAGACCACATGCCATATTCAGAATTACATTATCTAGAAAACAATCCATCTTATAATTAGGAATTAACAGTTACAAGTACTAACTTAATAGGACATTTTTTCTTTATGTTGCTTTAAAATATGAAGTTCTCTGTGATTTACTGTACAAGCAATGGACAAATCTGCACCTAGTCAGTAACCCATGGCAACAAACATTATTCATCCTGCTGCTAGCTGAACAAAACAAATTGCTAATCAGCAATTTGGTCTTCATCTTGTGAAGACCATGTGATGTTAGAAATGTGTAGGGCTATTTATTCTATTTTTTGTTAATCTTATTGATGTACATAAAAAAGTGTGCAACCCTCTTTTCTTCCTTTTTGACTGTTGGCATTTGTAAGAAATCCCTCTCTCTCTGGATGCGGTTCATTTGTTAATATGTTCCTGTGTGCTTCAATTACCATCCTTTCCAATCAGATCCTTCTTGTCACAACAGACTTCAAGTGAAGAGAAAGTGCTTGACCAGATTAATTTTATGGCTCTTATGTGACTAGAAGAGGTAGACAAGGAGTAATTGTAAATAGCATATTTCTGTCATGCTGGAACTGGTTTACTATCTGCTTTGCTAACATGTTAGTAACATAGGTGCAGTTACCTGTTCCATTTTCTGATTGCTTGCTACTTGGAGTTGTTCTAATTTAACTATGTACTTAAAGCTGCCCTGCATTATATTTCTTTATATTTTGTGATAGGAATACATTATACAGTATTTAGTGATGGTTATCCTTTAAACATAAAAACAGCAATGCACAGTATTCAGTAATGATGTCATTGCATTTTACAGGAGAGCACAAAATCATTTACAGACAAAGTGAGAGATTACTACAGTGGATTATCCCTACTGCCTTGGGGACTTGTACATACAAATCACTCCAAACTGCATGCAGATGAGATTGCTTTGGAGCAAGCATTCAGTGCTGAGAGTTGTTAGTGAATGAATCTTGAAAATGCATTTATAACAAATTCTCAGATTTTAATAAATAAACCTCAAATGTGTGTGTAACAGTAAATAAAAGGCAGGCTCTGTATAATAGAAATGCATTGGTCACATTGTACAACGAGATAATTAATTTTTATCTGGAAAGGCAGTAAAACACATTTTGCATGTTTTTATGAAAACCAAATACATTTTTTATATTGTTGCAATGAAAAAGGGATACTGCCATGGGCAATATATATTTTTTCAAGCGTCAGTTAATAGTGCTGTTCCAGTAGAAATCTGTTTTTAAAAAGAGGAAACAGATTTGTTTATATTTAATTTTGAAACCTGACATGGGGCTAGACATATTGTCAGTTTCCCAGCTGCCCCAAGTCATGTGACTTGTGCTCTGATAAACTTCAGTCACTCTTTACTGCTGTACTGCAAGCTCCCTCCCCCCAGCAGCCTAACAACAGAACAATGGGAACACAACAATATAGCAGCTCCCTAACACAGGATAACAGCTGCCTGGTAGATCTAAGAACAATGCCCAATAGAAAACACAGATCCCACTGCATCACATTCAGTTTAATTAGGAGAAACAACAGCCTGCCATAAACCAGTTCCATCCTAAAGTGCTGGCTCATTCTGAAAGCACATGACCAGGCAAAATTACCTGAGATGACTGCCTACACACCAATATTACAACTTAAAAAAATACACTTGCTGGTTCAGGAATTGTATTTTATGGCAGAATCCCTTTAAGTATTCTTAAACCAGAATAATAAAGACTACAATTTTTATTATTTTATATTATTGTTACTTTTTATTTATCTTTCTGAGGAGGCTTCTCCTATTCATATTAAAGGATCTTATTTAAACCACTGCCTGGTTGCTACAGTAAAATGGGTTCTAAGAAACAGATTAACAGTTTTAATTCTAAACTGGAGAGCTGCTGAACAGAAACAAAATAATCCAAAAACTACACACATTGTAATATAAATAGCAATTGTTTACACACCTATTAAAAGTTAATATAAATGTGAACTACCGGTTTAAAATGTTAAAAGAATAAAGTGAATTTTGTGAATACTAACTTTTAACACAACCATAATCTGGCTCGTGCTGATTTACAAATGATCCTTAGGTTGCCAAAGCCAAAGGTCACTCCTTTATTCTAATCCCCCATGATCTATCTTTTCCTGATGTCAATTCTGTATTCACTTGGTATCTGTGATAAGGCTGAATTTTGTATCTCTTATTACGTCTCAAAAAAATCCTTCACTGTTTCTTATGCTAACAAACCCCCATCTCCAGTTCCACTTGACATAGGGGTACCTCTATACTATGCCAATTGTTATTTTCCATATACATTCTGTCTTTGGGAGATCTCATTCATTATTTGGCTTTAAATATCATCTGTATGCTGATGATACTCAAATATATTTATTAATCCCTTTAGAAACAGCCAAATGTGAGACTCAGACCTAGCAATCTCCACTTGAGTAAATCAATGTTGCCTCAAACTGAACCTAACAATAACTGAACATATCATCTTTTCACCTTAGCCCCTTTCTTTTGCATGCTCTCATTCTTTTCAGCTTAGACTATTGTAACTTGTCTCACATCTTGCCCCACTACAGTCTGTATTCAATTCTGCTGCTAGAATCCTTCTTTTCCTGTTCAAGATAGTACAGACCTCTCTTTGGCTTCCCATAGCAAAGAATAACTTTCTTTATTCCTCTGCAACTCACTACACCTTTTCTTTAGTGTCTCCTTATGTTCCTGGTGCACCACTATACCTTTCTTGCTTGCTGCTTCTTAAATTTGAAATGCTGTTCCTAAGTTCCTCCAAAAGAGAATATTCACCCAGTCTCTTCAAAGACTGCTGCTCAGACCACTCGCACCTGAACTGGGAATTGGCCCATATAGTGTCAATCACTGTAACCTGCAGTATATACGTAATGTCCTTCTATTTGTTTCAGTAATTTAACCACCCACTTAGATTGAAAGCTCTTCTAGACAGGGATCTCCTCCCTCTTGTCTCTTTTGCTCTTTATGTTGTCCCTTGCCCCTTGCCCTTTAGCTCTTAATCTTTAATATAACTGTGCATTGTAGTCCTTTGTATTTATTATTGTAATGCCCCTGTTTGTTCTAGTAATTCCTTGTTCTGCTGTATAGTTCTTCAAACTTTTGTAATGATACATAAATATACATAAATAAATATAACTATTTTAAAGTTGCCTAGATGCTATGTTTGTACAATAAATAAATATAAAAAGAAGGGAAAGGCACATCTGGGAAATTACAGAGCTCCACAGCAAAATCTCCTTTACTAGGCTCATTTACTGTATAAAGGGTAAAGCAGGATACAAAAAATCATCAAAATGCCTTCAGCAGCAATGTATTCATTAAGGGCAGGCTAGGAGAGGAATGTAGGTGTCCTATATCCTCTCTCTACCTGCCACATAACCTGCCTGTCATTCAGACATGCAAATTAGGGTTCACTG
Source organism: Xenopus borealis (assembly GCA_024363595.1). Classification (NCBI taxonomy): domain Eukaryota; kingdom Metazoa; phylum Chordata; class Amphibia; order Anura; family Pipidae; genus Xenopus; species Xenopus borealis. The sequence continues at coordinate 185,627,126 of CM044431.1, read as the reverse complement.
CACTCTGCATCTCACACTCGCTTTTTAATCTGACCTTTTCCAGTAGATTTTCCATAACTGCACAAACAACTGTGTTAATTTTACAAAAACTGAAATGAACTATATGTACTGAGTTTAATTCTGGATGCTATATAATATTAGACATTTTCAGATGATTTGCACGAGTTGAAGGTCTTCAGGCAAAGCATTTTCATTTCATCTGCTTCTCATTGCATAAATTATATACTTGTGTTGGATCCAATGGTGGATCCAGTAATAGACAATTTATATGTATATAAAAAAAGAAATTCTTGGCTATAACTGGAAAGTTAACAGAAACAATTAGATTTGGTTGAATTAGGTTAAGGCACTAGACCATGAAGCATTAACCCAAGTGCCTTTGAGTACAGTTCTGTCAGTATTCTAAAGATAACAATGTAGCAGATGTGTCCATTCAGACTGATCAAGATCTCAACAAGCAAATTATCAGCCAAAGGCTTAGCATTTACAGCAAATACATTATTTTGATAGATCACTGGATACATGCATTTTGGGTTATTATTAAAATTACATTGTGAAAGCATTTGTTTCTTCAAGGAAATTACAATAATAATAATTATAATAATAGTCATTTAGACAAGAAAAAGGCAGCAAACTAAATATATTTTGACTTGACAGACAAATATTTCAGAGGCGCAGAGCAAAGTATTACTTTTAAACTGCATTTTACTGATGTCTCTAATCATTCAGAGGACCCCAGTGTTTAGGTTTGGGTTATGTAATAAAAGTCAACCATAGCAACCAATCAGCTTTTACTGTTCACCTGGTAAAAAGCAAACATCTCAATGGTTGCTATAGGTTACTGCTCCTGGGCACCCTTAATGCCTTTTATTACATATAGAGGTTAGTCTGGAAAACACTCTGGGGTAAATTTATCAAAGAATGAAATTCCGCCACTAGAGTGAAATTCCTCAGCTCTCAGTACATTTCTATGGGATTTTGAAAGACATATTTATCAATAGGCGAAAGGGAAATTTTTTTGAAAGGCAAATTTCAATCTAGTAGCGGAACATCACTCTTAACTTCACTCTTTGATAAATATATAAATGTTACAGAAGTTGTATAGACTAATACATGCTAATACCGTAATTTTCCCTACTAAATGGGTAGGATACCTTCGAAAATTGTACCACAGGGAGAACATTTTGGTAATAAAAAAAATCAAAGCTCTTTATAAATAAAATATTAAATTGTTAAATATTTAGCATAATTTAACATGTGAGGGAACTTATATAAATATATTGATTTTGACATAGAGTCCTGTATTTTACAAAGTGGGCTGTTTGAGAAGGTTATCCAGCATGCCAGGGTATATAAGCCACATTTAGTGCTCAAAAGTCATAAAACATATTATATTTGTTTCAAATACAATGCTAGATCATTTGGCATAACAAATCATGTAACCTCCCTCACTAACCAACTAATGGCATACTGTATACATGGCAGAAATTCACAGGAAAGGAGTCTATAACTGTGCCTCCTTGAGAGCAAGAATTGACATTGAAATGCCTCTCTGACCTATAATGTAGGTATAAACAACATTGTTATAGCCAACCTTCCCTTCCATCGTACTCATTTAACCTAAAGATTATTTAGAGATTCAATCCCTCATAGTTGTGGGCTTTTCCAAATGAGCTACTTTATTAAACTAAAGGCATTTCTCTTTCACACATTAATGATATATTTATGCATGTGGCAAAATGATTTTTTTTAAGCTGCATAGCTGCAGTATGTGTAATCAAAATGGTTATATATTCTTTTTGATAGGAATGCCAAAAGATTTCTGTAAAACATGATCACAGGTGTTTAATGTTGGTTAATAATGGTTCTAGTTGGTTAGAGATGTGTGTGAATTGAGGGTTTTCCCAACAATAAATTGCATACTATTGAGCTTTTAAAATATTCTGAATAGATTCAGTTTCTCATGTGAATAACTTTGATTCATTTCCAAATCAAAGCTGGAATGATGATGATGACATGGTGAACACAAGCCTACAAAGAGGATCACTATTTTTTGGTGCAGTGCTGTGCAAGATGTCTCATCTGAGTACCAATGCAATTAAATATCTTCTCGGTGTCTGCAAAAAAATTATTAGTATACCAAGCCTAGAACAATCCCCAAGATCGCCTGCCTATAGCCTTTTGCTTAGGGAAGAGCCATCTGCTACTCATGTATCACCAGGTATTAGCATGAGAGGACCCAGGAGAGAGTTCTGGGCAAGCAAGGGAATCGCATGTGTCACAGAAACAGAGAACAAGAAGCATAGTCAGAGTCACAGGGTGGGTCAAACACCAAACTGGCAAAGTGGTATGGGATCAGGAGACAGGAGCATAGTCAGAGTCACATGCCGGGTCAAAACACCAAACGAGCAGAAAAGTACAGTATCAGGAGACAGGAGGGTAGTCAAGGTAACAGCTGGGTTAGAATACCAGTAATACAAGACGGAATCAGAAAGAGTGCTCAAATACAGGCAGAAGTCAGGACAGGCAGCAAACAGACCTTGGTCAGGATCAGGCAGGGTCAAGAATAACTTAGAATGACTCAGAAATCACACCCAGGAACTACGAATAGACCTTTATGTTAGGCAACAAACACAAATATTCAAACCACTAGGCAAGTTTCTCACAAAAATGATCTATAAAAAATATTTTCATTGGTAAAAAGTCCTAATGAAAAATAAAAGTCTATGCCCCTTCAAGACAGAGAACTAATTTTTGTAAAATTTATAACTGAATTTCAGTAAAGTGTATTACTAAATTTCAATAAAATGTAGAACTAAATTTCAACAAAACAGGCATTTTATACATAAGAAGGTGAAATATGTATAGTATATATTGTAACACCTTTTATATTTATGTGAGGATATCAAAAGTCATGGAAGAGTGCTTTAACAAAGCTTAGAGTTGTCGAAGTATATACTGTACTGCAGTATTATAATTATAAATGCTAGTGGGGTTCAACCTTTATAATACAAGAACCCCTTAACAAAATTTTAGTATTCCACAATTTTAACTCTTTTTAAATTTTTTTTCCAAAAGAGTCTATCCAGTGACAGTAATTGATTTTGTGATCCATAAAGAATCTATTTAATATGCTATGGAAGGATCATTGTGGCAAAAAGTACAATTGATCATGGATTGTAATCAATCATTTAATATATAAGATTTTGGGGCAGATTTATCAAGGGTCAAAGTGAAAATTTTAATTTAAAAAATTAAAATCTCAAGCTATTTTTGTGTACTTCGACTAGGGAATAGTCCAAATTCGATTAGAGAAAAATTAAAAAATTAGAATATCAAAACTTATCATGTCTCTTTAAAAATTCAACTTCGACCATTTGCCATCTAAAACCTGCTGAATTGCTGTTTTAACCTATGGGGGAATCTCCTAGAACCTATTTGGAGTCAATTGGTGGACTCTGAAAGATTGAAGTTTTTTTAAAATTTTGAATCAAGTTTGATCTAATAGGATGATACTTTGATTCGTAAAACAGAAATTCATACAAAAACTTAAATAAATTTCGGTTGGTCTTTTCTTATTTGAATTTTCAAAAAAACTTCCATTACTTCGAAATTCAACCCTTGACAAATCTACCGGTAAATTACATATATCTGTAAAGAGTCAATTTAACTGTAATTTTTGAGATTGAAAGAAAATGCACAAAAAAAGACAAAATGCAAGTGACTTTAGGTTTTTTCTCTCAAAAGCTAGCTTAAGAGAAGATGCAAACCAATCAGTCCAGTTTACCTTTTTTAGTGAAAAAAAAGTCAAACGCCAGTGAAAATTGTATTGTTCATTTTCAGTCAATTTCAATGAGGCTGAAAAACTTTAGTAAACTGGCAAAATAAACAAAGTTGTTAGAGACTTGACTTCTATATAACCTTGCCAGTTCTTACTTGCTGAGTTTTTCTGGCAACTTTTCAAGATTTTTTCTTTAAAATTCCTCACTATTCAAGGTCACAGAAGAAGGTTCTCATTTTTTTCACAACCTTTTTTCTTTGAGAAAAATAAAATAAATTGAAACTGAAAAAAAATAGCAACTTCATTTTGATAAAGCAATATATCATGTATATCATGTATTTCATTTATAAATGAAAGCCCTAAAAAGGATTTTGCATATATACAGTAATTATTTGATGACACCTCTTTTGTCCTTTGATTATTTTTTAATAAAGATGCAATTTTAGGATGAGGACATTTTTTCTGGATACAGATTTGCAGATACTGACTGACCTTTTCATTTAATTTGTGAACCATATCTTTGAATGACAAAAATTTTGATGAACCTGCACTAGAATGTCACTTTTTCTCCCAAGTGAATAAATGCTAGGAAAAACACTCATTGACTTCAATACATTTGGTGCAAGAAAAACACCTATTAACTCCAATGCAATTGGCAAGGTAAAAAACACCCAATGCATGTGGGGTGGGAAAAAAACTTGCATTTACTAAGGGTTGAAGTGAAAAATTTAATTAAATTTGAATTAAAAAAATTCGAATTTCTAAGGAATTTTGGGCTACTTCAATTATTAAATAGCCCAAAATGTGGAAATTCGAAGGAATAATCCTTCGAATCCTTTGAATCGAACGATTCGAACGATTTTTATTTGATTGAAAATGGACATTTTAGGTCCATTTACGATCAAAACTATCCTTTGAATCTGCCCCATAGTGTCCCTAAAGAGAAGAAATGGTTCTCAATTAATTGAATTACTGTTTTGTTCTGAGTCAAGTAAAGAATGTGAGGTTTTTCTTGTATTTCCCATCTGAGTTAATATTTATATTAAGAGCTATTCTTTCCTTAGTTTCAAAGTAGTGTCAGTCAAGATTGCAATAAGTATTCAGTGGCTATGCATGGACTATTGCAGGTGAACTCTTCTGTTATCTCAGTGATCTATTTAAATATAACCTTGAATTGTACTTTCGTGATATGTAAAATGCATCAGTGTCAGAAAAGTTTTTCCTGAGTTCTTTCAAACTGCTTGTTCTTCTGGTTTTGATTTAAAGATTATCAATTGTACTGAGCTTCAACAGCATATAACTGGAAAATGGCATAAACAAACACATTAAACTTTCTGGTGGATTAACCTAAAGTGACACATTTATTTAAAGATCTGCCTTCTTTTTGTCCTCATTGATTAAATGCCCTTAAGAAAGAGAGTCTGATAAAATGGAATGCTTAAGATTCAGCACAACTCCTGCACTTCTTTTGATGGTCTATGCATTCCCCAGAGAGGTAGATTAAATGGCTGATAAGGTAACACTGAATTTAAAGTACCCTGTAGAATGTAATTGCAAATGTAAAGGTTTACTGTGGCGTTTGCTATGAATAGTGTTGTATCGGGAAAACAGCAAATTTATATAGTTATATAGTTCACAGTGAGGATGAGGAATGCACTGCCGGGTGATGTTGTGATGGCTGATTCTGTTAATGCTTTTAAGGCTCGCCAGGCAATTTTGAGCGATTTTAAAAATCGCGCCGCTCCGTGTGAACAGGCGCCGGCGTTTTTAAGCCTCGCCGGTGCGCTGGGGTGTCAAGCTATTTGGGGAGATTCTGGGGCGATCCGTCGCGGCGAGAAGTCGCCAGGCGACGGATCGCCCCCGAATCTCCCCGTCTGGCCTAAGCCTAAGAGGAGCTTGAATGAGTTTTTGGACAGACATTATATCAAAGGCTATTGTAATACTAAACTCTACAGTTAGTATAGCTATTGGCATATACTGTTTGTGTGAAAGTGTGGAGGGGTGTGTGTATGCTGGGTTTTAATTTGGATGGGTTGAACTTTTGTCTTTTTTCAACCCAATTTAACTATGTAACTAAAGAAGCATTTTCTGGTTCTCATTATAAAAAATGAGGATTAGATAGTAAGTGACTGAGGGTTTCTTTTTAATCCATTCCAATATTAGAGTCTGCTGAAAACCTGATTGAATATGTAAACAAGAGCTTTATTTTCTGGATACCTGTGATCCAAAGCCAAATAATACAGTTTTTTTAAAACAATTTCCTTTTTCTAGTATCGTTAAGGTATGAAGATCCAAATTATGGAAAGATCCATTTTCCGTAAAAAAAACTCCAGGTCTCGAGCCTGGATAACAGGTCTCATGCCTGTATTATATTGAAGGGGATGTAGATTAACTATGTTATCATGCAACATGGTGACCCCGCCTAACGACTCTTAAGGCCAAAGGCTAAAACTGAGAATACGCAACATATGAATTTGCAACAAGTATTAAAAAGTGCAATATCACTGCCTGGAGTACACATGCCTCCTATATAAATATTTACGTAATACAGTACATGTATGAGATCTATTATGCATTTGGTGCAAATAGTTAGGACCTCAGACCTCCGGGGGTTTAAAAATAAAGGGTAATTTTTTTCAAAATTCGCCATGACAAAAATGTTGCTCAGCATCAGCCCTTGAGGTGGGCACTAAGGACAGGACCCGAATGTGGGCTGCACCTCCTGCAGCTTTGTATCTTGCAGCTTCATATCCTGCAAGTCTATGTGCTTTCCCCTATCTGCCACATTGTGCTGTTAGTGCTTTATTAGTGCAGGGAGCAATGTGGGACAGAGGTAAAATAAAGTTTATTTTATATGAATATAATGTGGGCAATATGACAGTTCAAATGAACAAGAATTGCAGCACTCTCATTCCATAGATAAATTAAAGGCAGTTTTACTACAGAATAGGAGTGCTGTTATTTTTGTGCATTTGAACTGTCAAAGACAGTGGGTGCATTTTTCTGTAGTGAGCTTTAATCTCACATTTTGATAAAAAGTGAATGATAGAGAGGTTAGTCAGCAAGCATAGTCTGTTGTCCCAGCGAGGAGTGAATATTTTGTGGTAGAACTCAGGCCTCACAAAGAAACTTTTTGATTTCAATGCATTTTGCAAACTTTTTGCCATTTCGTGAATTTTCAGCAAAGCTGGTCAGATTCGGTCATTGCGATACCAGAGTTTAATAATAATAATAATAATAATAATAATAGTAAAAAAGAATTTTTTACATCTTAAAATTATTTTTGTGAAATGACCATTACATTGTCATCATATTATCATTATATTGCTGCTAGTAGCTTCCTTTCCTGCCTTTAGCTACAGCAGCAGGTGGCATCTGTGTTGCAGTATGAATCAGGTGACATCCTACCATGAAAGGGGCAGCTTCTCAGGGTCAGATTGGGGGTTTCAGTTTCAGGGCCCCCCTCTGGATCCCCCCTCTGTGTCATGAGCACAATGTGTTTTTGCCGTGACCGGTCCAAAGAAGGGAATTCGCAGCAAGAAGAAGCAGTGAAGGGTGAGGATCTTGGCCAGTGGGGCTCACAAGAGCTGGGGGCCCACCGGGTTTTTCCTAGTCTGACCCTGAGGCTTCTAGTGGGAGCATGATAGGGTGTTTTTACATAAATTTCAGTATTAATATTGACAATATTGTAATGTTAATAAGAGTGCATTTCATATTATGTACTAATATTTCAGTTTGTATATGACTACAATGTAATATGTTACATTATATATGTAAGGGGTCAGTGGAAACCTTACCCAATTGCTGGTAAACATCCAGCCATCTCTCCTTTCTTCTCCGCTCCAGTTAGATTTCTTTTGCCCACTAGTGATATCACAAAGCCCAGTTACTAGCTGAGATTGACTTCAATAAGATAACTTCAGAATCTGCATTTGCTGGGAGCTTTCTTTCACTGAACTACCTATGCTGTATTTTCCCATGGCACCAACTGGTCAAATAAGGTCCGGACTGAGAATTAAAATAGGCCCTGGCATTTCAGGTATACAGAGGCCCAATCAGCCCATATGGAGGCCCAAACAGCCCCCATCAGCCCACTAAATACTGACATTCTATGGGACCTTACAACAGCCCCTCTGGCATTTGCCAGAACCCACAGATTGCCAGTCCAGGCCTGGGTCAAACTTATATGGAGGCTTTATACTTTGATTTAATTACAGGGCTTTAACTCTGCCAAGTACTGGGCTATGGGCAAAGGTAGACTGCAAACATTTGTCACTGGTGTCAATATTACACGGTAAAAAACGTGGTGGAGAGCACTGATGATCCTAATGTACAGTAAACACTGACAAAACTTGGCATCACTATATAAGAAAAAACACAAGACAGCAGGGGCATTTATGGAATGTATAAGTGGGTTCTTTGCAACCACATCTTTCTCAAATGGCATTTAGGGAAAAATTGAAAAATCTTGAATATGTTCTTATTTATTTAAAAATGTTATTTTGAAAACTCAACTTGCATGAAAATATAAAACAAAGCCCTCAAATGCAGAGAATTCACATTCTACCCATCATTTTCAGTGTCAAATCAATCTTGAAAACTGAGATTGAAAAAAGGCTTGGTTTTTTTCCAATAGAACTTTGAGTTTTGCGTGCTTAATACTGTACATCTTGAAAATTCAAGTTCATTTGAGTTAATTGCAGTCAACATATAATAACTTACTATAGATATCTATACTAGCTCTAACCTTACAAGAATGCCTTGGGCAACCCCCTGCAGAACTACCATGTTTTATTTTGTACACATAGACATACACATAGATGGTCAAGATTGACATATACTAATTTAATACTATTATATAAATTATATAATATATACTAATGCAATATTTTACAGGTACCGTATACTCCTATAACATAATATAGCCTTTAGCACCAATTTTATTCAGACGATAATTATCATCTTAAACAACTGTATTTTTAGTGGAAAAAAAATCACACACATACATTTTATGAAAAGCCCTGAACATGTTTTCCTATTTTTTAACACAAGCATTTCCCTGTGACTGAAAAATAAATGACATATATTGCCATTTGCTAGGCATGTGGGAGTCAAATGAAAGCACTGACGTATATATAAAGAAAAGTTGTATTTGAAAGCACTTACTTGTAAATTGAATAGCATAACCAAGGCCATTGGCAACAAAGGAAACAATATTAGAAATTACATTTTGATAAAACTCTATAAAGGCTGCCCTAGCAACTGGCATGAATGGGCTGGGTATGGCTGGTGGACCAAAAGGTACACTTTTTTTATTTAATTGCTAACTAAATGGGTTACTATTGGTAATTGAACTGGCAAACCCTGAGTAGGCTTTTCGACTACCTGTTTGCCTCAGGAAAGCAATCCTCCCACCCATTTGTTAATTAGTTTACATTCATGTTGTTTTGTTGTGATTTGTTACTGCTTATTCTGTAGGAGGTTTCTTTGTGTCATTGATTATGAATGTCTTGTCAGAGGTTTCTGCTGGTTTTTGAACATGTCCAGAGCATTACATGGTGGATGCACAAACTCATGTAGCTATGGGGGATGCTAATAGCCTACAGCTTTTGTAGCCTTCCCATGGCTTCTGACTCCTCTCGTTGTGTGGTACGTCATTCTTGCTGCCTCATGGCAACAGTTAGCATATTGTGTAAGTTGATGATGTTTATTTAATAAAGCTGTGGCCCTTTATTCCCCAATGTGTCTGTATCTAGTTTATGGGGTTGGGTGGTTGTGGCTCCCCCATTGGGTCCTTGGGGACCAAAATGAAATGTTTGACCTGTCCTAGAAGCAGTACAATAATCTATAGGAAAACACAAAACATTTTGGCTTAAAATCAGTGTGACTAATAACTGACACCATATGATCAGCCTGACTCTGGGTTTCCATCTCCCTGAAGCCACTCAAGGGCTGACGTTTTTAGTGACTTGAAGCTCCTCATTATCTTTTTATCCATATTCTCTGGGCTTGTTGGCTTTTCTGCAGAAGTAGTGTCTGACCTACATATATGTTAATTTCCTAGGGGCAAAGCCTTGAATTAAAAATAAACTCTACAATCATTCACAGTGCATCTACACTGAATCTGGCAAAAGACAGATTTTTTTTAAATTTCACAATATATTTTCATTGTAAAATTGATCTTGAGCAGGAGCACTTTCTTGTCCTCTAACTATAAAGATCAATCTCTTTGTTCTGCTTTGCTGTATGAAAATCCCTCCTAAGGGTGGCAGTGCTTATTGTAAGCATTCAGCAGATCTTCTTGATATCTGCAGATTCTCAAGAAAGAGGGAGTGGAAGGGAAGAAAAGGAACACTTTCTAGGGAACCAATCATTTTTATTACATATTCTCTGTTGCTTATCATTCAAAGTGCTGTTAGAAATATATGGTCACGGCGCTGGTGCCATTAACAAGAGCTAGAGAGTTTGCATATTCATTTCTAGTGTTACTAGCAGTGGAGCATTCCTAGTGTCATTACTTGTGCTTGTATAAAAACACATGAATTACACATTTATGTATCACTGAGCACTATGTCTCAGGAGACACCAGCTGTGTTTTAGTATAGCCTGACATCATGTCTGCTTCTAAAGCTTTTGCTCCTAACTGATTGACAAGTGAAATAATCTTTCATGAGGCCCATTTACTGGGAAACTGAGGCTGCACTGTTAAATGGTGGTCAAAGAAAACATTAAGAACAGAGAGACAGTTGTTTGATTGTAATTGGATAGATATTTAGATAGATATGTAGATACATTAGTAGGTATATAAATAACGATATATAGATACATAGATATAGAAAGATATATGTCTTTTTATCATATTCTTATATTCTTAAAGGAACAGTAACAGTTTTAGCAAAAAATCCATTATATACCTTTCAAATAATATACTTGTCCCACAGCATGTTATTTATTTACTCTGCTTTAGAAATAAATACCTTTGTAAAATGCCTCTCAATAGTCTGCAGTAACATCTGAAAAAAAAGGTCAAAGTGCTACAAGCACTGCTTATATATGGGTTTATGTACACACTCCCGTCTCACAGGTCTTCTCACATTGCATCACATCTCTTTCAGGGCTCCAGGAGAAGAAAGCTACTTCCATGGGACTTGTGGCTGAATTGTAATGTCACTTCTGAAAGTGATGTCATTAGAACAGGAAGCTGGACACGGAGGACCCGGAAGTGGCTGAAATGTGAAGATAGCTGCTTTTACAAGATAGTGTGCAGCACTTGGACTCCACAAAAAATGCAGCAATTGGATTTATCTTCTTCCTTATTGGAATTCAGGATACAAAGTTTCTCAGGTAAGTTGACTAAATTGGGTTGGGTTCTTAAAAAAGTGTTACTGGTCCTTTAAGACTGTATAAAATTCTGTTACCACATTTAACATGCAGATTAGCAGCTGAGTATGAGTTTCACCATAACTGGCATTCTAATAAATAGTTTCATTTCACACACAAGTGTGTGTTCTGGAATTTGTCAATTCTCTAAGCAGCAGTCTTAGAAACCACATCTGCCTCAGGATTAATTACTCCTATAAAACATTATCATTTCCATGCATCTCCTCAGAGATAAAATGCCTGCTAAAATGATTAATGACACTTTGTGATGTATAGTTATACGCACGAACAGTACTCAGTGGATTTAAGAATCTGCTCTAGATGTAAAATTTTGTTGGAATAACACAAGTAAGGACAAGTTGAAGCATCGCTGTTCTATTAAATTATTCTTTCAGGGCATGACACATTTTATAGAAAAAATAGATATGCCTAATATACTGTGAGGTTGAAAAACTAACTTCTTTTTAAAAGGCATTTTAAAATGGTAAGGCAATAACATTTATCACAGTTTTAGAACTGTCAGTGCAAAGTAATTCTTGTCCTAACATTAGACCTTTGCACACAATAAATTGTTACATTTACCCTGAAGGCCTGTGTGATCATTCTAATACACTACATTACACTTAGTCCCCATAGGGATGTCGGGAAGCATTCATTTCATGTGAGTAGGCAATAATTGGGTAATATATATAAAATAAATCTTATCTGAGGTTATTTAAGTGAAGTAGCATATATAAAAGCAAATTAACTTTGCAAGATGACAACAAACAAGCAAAATATTGAGAGCAGTTAGGCTAGAATGCTGTTTGTAGAAAATATAAAAACATAAACCTTTAGGTTACGGTTGGATTCATGCAAAAGTGGATTGAGCTGCAGCCTGTAACCTGATGGTTGGAAGTTTGGAGCATGCAGAGTGGCAACAAGGCCATTTACTTTTCCTAATTCCTGGCATGTTGCTGGCATCAGCGCAGGTAATATGTTCCGCTGTTCAAATGTGCTTCATTTGCTGGGAATTTTGGAGGATACACTGGAGTCCATAGTAGCAATACTATGTACAGTAGTTGTGGCTGTCTTGGTGTGGAGGTGTCTGGAGAAAACAGAAGACTTATTCCAGGCAGATGCACTTTATAACTTGATCCTAAAGTATGCCCAGTGCCAATGGGTATCTGAGCATACATTTTGCCACTTGACACTGGGAAATACTATGTTCCACTTGTTGGCTAGGGGTTGAACCTTGCCACTTGATAATAGGGGTCACTGATGGATGATCAGTTTATGACATAGATTACACAGAACATGTAAACAATGTCTGGTAGTATTATGTGTCTAGTAATTGGCCCATTTAAAATGTAATCCCTTAAATTTTAAATGCCAGTGGAAATTGTATAAATGATAGTAGAATGACAGATTCAATTATCTGTATTGCTTTCTTTCAGCCCTTTGGTTAACCTCTGTCACTTCTTCCATCTACTTATCATTAATCTTCCTTTAAGGCATATAGCACACATGGCATTATCTCAGCTGGCATTAAAATGACAGAAAAGGACAAATTGTCATACACTATTTCCATTTGTGTAGTGACAGAAATACATTTTTTCAGACAAAAAATGTGTGTTTCTTGGCCAAAGCTTGCACAGTGAATCATATTATATGCAAGAGTATTTAAACATGATAATCTATTCTGCATTTGTGATATTTTTCTCAAAAGCAATTTAATTCTAAAATGTATCAAATCAAAATTATAAAAAAAAAATTAAATTGTTGCAGCCTAATACATGCCAACATGGCATAGAAGTGAGTGAGAAAAGTACCTTCACTATGCAAACAATTTAATAATCAAAAGGAACACCAAGAGCCTCAATAGTGTAATATGTATTGGTAAGGGATAATGAAATAAGAGTAAATAGCATATACTCACAAACCAGGGTTACCAATAGGCAACCACTGTAAAGGCAGGTGGGGAGATTGTCCTGACCCCACTCAGGATTAAGAAGTCGCTCTCTGTAGATAGAAAAAGGGTATCAACCCTCCACCCAGGGTGGACTTATTATTGTATAAAAAGAACAGAGGCGCCAAAAGGATAAAAGGATATAAACGAGTTTAAAAGCCAAAACTTGGTAATCAGAGGAGGCAGTGGTGGACTTACCTCCTCCAAGCAGACACAAAACGACTGTAATTCAGCAGTCAAAATTTATTAACGAACTCCGATCAGTACAACGCGTTTCACGGGTTCAGACCCGCTTCTTCAGGCAATAAACATAGGAGTTACAGCATCTGTTAGTAGTATACACACTCAGCGCCTCTGTTCTTTTTATACAATTTAATAATCAAGCTTTTTTAAAATTTTGCCTTATCTTACTGCAGACCGGTAAATCACTTAACTATTGCCCAGGATAACTCCCTTTGACCTCTACATAAACTTCGCAGCTTTAAGATGCTGATTTTTTCATTCAAGTGTTTCTAAATTTAAAAATAATTTTCAAAAATTCGAGTTTTTGAAACTCTAGTTTGTGAGTTGTAGTGCAAAAAAATCACAGAAAATGTTGAATTAAACTTGAATCAGCACCATAATGTTTCTGTTTCACAAATTGCCTTTGTATAGTGAGTTTCTCAGCCCAACATTTTTCTGAATGCGACTTACTGATTCCATGAGTCACTGACAGATTTCCCCTGCTCTAAGTGGTTCATTTCAGCACGAGTCAGCAATTTGTGATATAATACTGACAAAGAGCATGGTTGTATTATTTGCAGTAGGAATATATGTTAGGTTGTGAACACACACCAATTGTTGAATCTTTATTATAGATCTGTTATATGTTAGTTATGCTATACAGAAAAACTACAGTTCTCAGAATGCATATGCCACTTATTACCATGCAATTTCCTGTGTGGGTGATGTAAGTGATTTCTTATTGGTTCTGTGGGGTTTTGCTGATAATGAGTTTCCTGTTCCTGTAAGTGTTTGAGAGCTGTCTCTATAGCTGCATGTTCCTGTATTAACTGAATAGCAGTGGAGATATGCATCTCTCCTAATTTAAAGCTATTATCAGCAAAGGACTTGTGTGGAACTACATCACTGCTGTGCAGAAATCTGATACCAAGGAACTCTGGTAGGTCAACTAACCCTGAATATTAGAGAGTTGTACTAAATAGTTGCAACACCAATAAACTATTTTCAATGGACTTAGATAATATGGTCATGCTGTAGTTATAAGTACTCGCCAGTAGCTCCATTTTCTGAATGAAGATTTTTTCCCTCATAGTTTTTGTTCATAAGAAAGCCTGGAAGAACTCAAGAGACTGAAATAATGGGATGTATCACAATATGGGGCACACACAAATGCTTATGCCTATATTTTCTTGTGCCTAGTGTTAATACACCTGTTGAGCCTATTACTGTGATATAGACGCATGCAGCAGCATGCTTAGATTAAAGAGGGCCCTTTACCTTAACCTTGGGGTTGATAAAGTATAATTGGAAGATGTATAACAGAACCCCTGACCTGAGGGAAAAAAATATGGACTGCACAGAATGTTTTAGTATATGGATTTTCAGTAAATGAGGCCCTCATTGTCAGAAAATTTGGTAGATTAGTACACAGTATAAACTAGAACAGTGGTTCTCAACCTTCCTAATGCCGTGACCCTTTAATACAGTTCCTCATGTTTTGGTGACCCCCAACCATAAAATTATTTTCGTTGCTACTTCATAACTGTAATTGTTCTACTGTTATGCGGTAAAATACACAAACAGCCGGGCCACTCACTTGAGGTGAAGTACATATTGCCTCACCAGTCAGGGGTATCCGAACTTCGGCCTGCGAGCCATTTTTAATTGGCATGCAGCAAATTCCTAAAATATTCCAGAATATTGCCCTCACAGTGACAGGCTTCATTTCAAGACCTCCTGCCCATGGTAAATTGGCCCCCATGAAGAGATGATTGCACTGTGCGCTCCTGGAATTGTCAGCTACTGCGCATTCCCTTAATAACAAATGGCAGCCGCAACACTATTTTTTAACCCACCCTGTCCAGAAAATAGTTTTGTACTTTGGACACCCCGTAGGCGACCCCTGTGAAAGGGTTGTTCAACCCCCAGGTTGAGAACCACTGAACTAGAATATTTTAAGAAAACACATTTCAGATCATTAAGGGGTTGATTTGCTAACATTCAGACTACCTTTTGTTTCATGAATCATATTTTTTGGTCTCAAAAAATGTGCGTTTTTATAAATCCCTCTAAAATGCTAAAAATGAGAGATTTATTAATTTTAGAAATCATGGAAAACTCTAATACAAAACTTTGGCAAGTAAAAGCAGTTAAAGTTCCATAGAAGTCAGTGGGAGCTGTGTTGATCATATTGGTTCTTTTTTTAACCATTCAGACTTCTCTGATTTTTTTTTTTGATAGTAATTGTCAGAAAAACAAAAATTTTTAGAGATATTCCTATTAATTAGTGCATCCTTCAGTGTTTTTTAAATTAGTAATTTTTAAATACAGATATTCAGCAACTTTTATGGCATTCATGGTGTAAGATAAAAGGAATTTAATCATGTTCTCAAAATGCTCTCATACCTCGAAAATCTGATCATTAATAAATAGGCCTCTTAGAGTAAATTGCCACTCCTTAGCTGCAATGGGAAAAATGTTCCTAGGTTAAATAAATTTTCATTATGGCATACATAAAAAGCCAGCACAGTCTGAAACAATCTTCTGAAATCAGATATAGGGTGTGCTAAAAAGTTTCAAGGTACTATGTACACAAAAGCACTAAGAAAACCATTTAGGTCTAATTTGTATATATACTTATTTCAATTATATAAAGAGGTGCCAATTGCATGTGAGATGTTTATGTGGGATAGATATGTAAAATAGAAACATTATAGAAGATACTGTATGTTAGAATTAAAAGGTGCATGTGGTAGCATAGTTCATTACATAAATGGTAGATACTGTGAAACAATTATATACAGGGAGGGACTAAGTAAAATTATTCTATGGAACAGAGAATGAATGGATATGAAAATGGATATGACAAAACCTCCTTAAAACCATTTCAGTGAGACTGAATGCACATAATGTGAAATTAGATCACTTCAGAGAACATACTGTACTCATTTTTGTAAGCTTTTCTGAAGTGAATTACAGTAAAGAAATTAGGACATATGGCTATAGATGCAAATTATTGTATCAGAAATGAAATGTAAAATGAACAAAGTATTTAATTTCCTCCTAATGTAGGGGAGCTGCAGTCACTTTGTTTCTTGACATGTCTGTGTGACAGTGGGCAGAGCTGTAGTAACAACTGACTAAAACTTTCAGTGGAACTATGGGCCCATTTAAGATCAAACTAGGGAATCCTGAAGATTGGTCTGAGATTGTTTTTGTACTTGCATTATTTTAATTTGTCTTGTCAAGGTGGAGTTTCTGAAAGCTGCTGGTCTCTGCAAATTGCTTGAATAATTAAACATTATTCCAGGGATGTCCAGATGTGCCCATACTTGTTTCAGTCCCCTGTACAATCCAAGTCACCGCCACCCCCTCCCCTTAAATGTTTTGTGTTGGAGTGAGTCAAGAGGTGATACATCACTAGTTCAGAGAGTATGAACTAGAAGGGCTATAATTCTCATTTTAAAATGTTTACTCTATAAATTACCAGGATAGGCTTTTTGGGGCCTCTGGTAACTTGCTGGGTGCTGGAGCCTGAGGCAAGTTTTGCAACTCATTTCATGGCAACTCATTTCATGGCAACATGATCTATTCAAATCATTCGATTAAAAAATTCAATAGAATTTCTAATCATTCACACAAATTTAGTAAATCTGCCCCATAGTGTGTGTATGCACTGCTAATAAACGAAACACTTGCAGTTAAAACTACTGCTTTAATGCTGTTTATTCCTACTTTAATCATTACCTTGACTACTTGGAAAATTACACAGGCTCCTTGGAATCTAAAGCAAGACACCTTTTGAAATAAACGCTGAAACCAGCAATGTATCTTTCACTAATAACACTTATGCTAACAAATGGAATGCTACAGACATGTGGCACAAAACCTAGCTTTCCACCATTCATTTATGGAATTGTCTTTAGAAAATTTTTTGTTTCTAAATGTTTGCTGCACAATAACTAATAAGGAATTATAGATCAAAGCACCAATGTTTCTAAATGGGTAGAGCACAGATTGTAATGATTGGACAGACAGTGTAAAAAGGAAAGAAATGGATTATGTGATTCAATATTGATCTACTTATACATTAATGTACACAATATACATGTCTCCAAATTAATATTAATGTACATACCTTTAACATTCTGTTACTGCATAATTATTTTTGTGGTAATTAAAATGAATGAGCTGCTAGATATACTGTATTATATATTTCAATGTATAGCATTTAGTTACCGAATTAGCCCTAAACAACAAACTTGTTAGAAATCGTGTTTCACATAAAAAAATAAAGACACAACAAATGAATAATGTATTGTAAGGCAGAGGTAGTATAATTTGTTACAGGCAATGTTGTAGGTAGGATACAATTGCAAAGATGTGATAGAGAAAAGGGAGAACATTGAGATTTAAATTTTGGGTTTCTACAAGGAAACTGCCAGTGCCAGAAAGAAACCAGTATTCAAATCTGGTTCAGGGGAAGAGGAATCAGCACTGAAGCTGATATACCCCAGCACAAATAACACTTAGAAAGCTAATGTAGAAAAAGTGATTACTCCAATGGTTTAACATTTATTTCTGGTATTTCTGTGAAGTATTGTACCTTGCCTTAAGAGACAGGAGTTGGGAGGCAGCATTTTTAATGGTTTTATTCTTTTGTATTCTACCTATAATTTGGTTCTGTATTGTAAACCTTAGATAGTATGTAACCCTTTCAACACCCCTTTGTCAGTGTTACCCTCCACATATGGCACTTACCTGAGGGCACGGGACAAACCTGAGCTACTCCACAGAGGTATGGCTAAAGACTAAGTACATGGTACTTACTAGTGCAGTGCCTCCACCTAGTGCGATCCGAGAATGCACCTACGGGTGGCCCCACTAGGAACACAGTAATAACACACACACAAAGTATTGGTTAAACTGAATAATGGTTTAAATAAAATAACTGGCCAACTAGTACATGCATTTCTCCTAACCCATGGCAATAGGGCCTCACTAACTAGCCTGCTAATCTAACTAGCTGAAGAAGTCAAAGTCCTTTAGTAAAACAGTCTCTTTATCTTGAAACATTTCTTTATGGTACTGTCCATTTAAACAGGATAATCACAAATCATCTTTGGATGCTTTAGAGCTCTCTTCAGGCGAATCCAGCACATGCAGGCATACAGTGTGATTACCAGCCCCTTTGGATACTCAGATGGGAATTTCTTGCTGTTTAGTCATCCAGTCAGCCAGTCATCCAATCCAATTAAACAGCATTGACAAGCTCTCTGGGTAACATTTTTATTTGTGACTTAAAATGTTTTGTATCCATGCACAGAGGTTTCAACCTGTTGATGAGCAAAGATACAAAGAATTTGGAGCTTTGGATGCAGCCTCTCAGCTCTCTGGGCCAGTTCTCTATGTCAGGCTTTATTCATTTGCCAGTATCTGTGACTTCCTTTTCCTGCCTTAACTGCTGTGCCTCTTCCTGCTGCACTGAACAGCTGGTTGCTAGGTAACAGCACACATCTGTTCTTGACCAATAATTCTACTCAAGTACAAAAATACATTGACCGTTGTGGGAGTACTCTTAAGCTATGATAAAAAATATGTATAATACTTCTTATAACATTTGTGTGTTGTTTTTTTCTTTGATGTGATATTTTCTATCTCCATATACAGTAAATGCACTGCTTCTGGTTGAACAATATCCATATATATCTGTTGTTCTGTCTTCTGTAGTGATGGGCGAATCTCATTTTGGACGCCCGTTTATTCGACCCTGAAAATGGGCGCTGGCGTCCAAAAACGGATGCCTCTTCCAAAAACAGACTCCCGTGTCCAAAATGAGATGCCGGCAATTTTCGCCAGGCAAATTTTGTGCTGGCGTTTCGCGAATTTATTCGCCCGCGCGAATCTCGGGAATTCGCCCATCAATGTCATTTGATATTGTACCCAGTTACATGTTTTTTTTATTAACATGTTTTATGTTATGTATGCACACCTTTAACCATTTACAAATAAAAAATTTGCATTTATCATGGCCCAGAATTTTTATCCCTTTGTGAATGACTACAAAATGTCTTCTGATTCTCATACCTCTGTCTGTCTAAACTCAGGCTTCTGATTTGGATGAAAGATGCTAAATATATGTATTAATATAGATACAGTCATATGAAAAAGTTTGGGAACTCTTTGGAGTTTTGTTTATCATTGGCTGAGCTTTCAAAGTAGCAACTTCCTTTAAATATATAACATGCCTTATGAAACAGTAGTACTGTATTTCAGTAGTAACATAAGGTTTATTGGATTAACAGAAAATATGCAATATGCATCATAACAAAATTAGACAGGTGCATACATTTGGGCTCCCCAACAGAGATATTACATCAATACCTAGTTCAGCCTCCTTTTGCAAATGTAACAGCCTCAAGACGTCTCCTATAGCCTTTGATGATTCCGGACGGTGATATTTTTGACCATTTGTCCATTCAAAATATCTCCAGCTCAGTTCATTTTGATGGCTGCTGAGCATGGACAGCATCCCATAGATTTTCAATGATATTCAGGTCGGGGGACTCTGATGGCCATTCCAGAATATTTTATTTCTCCCTCTGCACAACGGGTGTTTAAGGCCATTGTCTTGTTGGAAAATCAAGCCCCTGTGTAACTTCAACTTTGTGACTGATGCTTGGACATTATACTGAAGAATTTGTTAATATTGGGTTGAATTTATCTGACCCACAACTTTAACAAGGGCCCCAGTCCCTGAACTAGCCTCACAGCCCCACAGCATGATGGAACCTCCACCAAATTTGACAGTAGGTAGCAGGTGTTTTTCTTTGAATATGGTGTTCTTCTTCCGCCCTGCTTTTTGTTATGTTATTGCTTTTTGTTATGACCAAATGATACAATTTTTCTATCATTAATCCAAATCACTTTATTCCAAAATGACTGTGGCTTTCTAAATGAGCTTTTGCATAAAACAAGTGAGTGTTTGTGGCATGAGTGTAGAAAGGGCTTCTTTCTCATCATACTGCCATACAGATTTTCTTACCTGTTGTTCAAACCTGGGATTTTTCAGCAACTGTGCCTGTGGCTTTCCATTTCCTGATTACATTCCTTAAAGTTGAAACTGACAGTTTAAAACTCTGAGATAGCTTTTTATAGCATTCCCCCAAACCACGATACTGAACAATCTTATTTTTCAGATCTTTTGAGAGTTGCTTTGAGGATTCCATACTGTGACTCTTCAGAAGAACAACTTGCAACTGGCCACCTGCCTATGAAGTTCAAGGCTTAATGAGCTAATCCAACCAATTTGGTATTTCCAGTAATCAGTATTGAGCAGTTACATGCATTCAAATTAGCAATATTACAAGGGTACCCACATTTTTGCACAGACAGTTTATCACATTTGATTTCATACAACTTAATACTGCTTCACTAAACATATTTGTTCAGTAAACACCCCAGTACTCAGATGTTTCTGGGAAATGAAAGACATACCACTGTTATCTTTTTT
>CM044431.1:185569102-185599296 GCA_024363595.1 Xenopus borealis | reverse complement strand
GAGAGCTGCCCTGGAGTGGATTGTTTAACTGGCTGAACTTTCAGAGACCTGGGGGTCTGAGACCAAGTTGGAGATTTTTACTGGTGGGAATTTTCCCTGAGACCAAGGCTGGCTAAACTTTTGGGGATCCTGACTGCTAAAAGTGGCTGAAGTAAGCTATTTTTGTTTGTTACTGGACTTTATGTTGCTGATTGTAGCTGTTTCTCTTGACATTTGATTGCTGCTGGAAGCCTTTTGTTTTCAAAATAAACTGACTTTTTCTTTTCAACCTGGAGTGGCCTGCATTTATGTTAAAGATCCCGCTGTGATCCCCCCAAACTTCACAATATATATATATATAGTGATGGGCAAATCTGGGCTTCGCTGAAATTTCATGAATTTCTAGTAGAAATTTGCAGAACGGTGAAAAATTCAAGAAACGCAGCTGCATCTCGTTTTGGACGATGGCGTTTGTTTTTGGACATTTTGCCCCCTAATGTCAGGGCCTATGGATTGTAGCTGGAGGAAACAAGAATTGATGTTTGCTCAGCCAGCATGTCTGGCCTCTCTACAAGAAGAGACTGGTAAACAGTTTTGCCCAGTAGTTATAGAAGGACACCGGGTGACAGCTCTACTGGATTCTGGGAGTTTGGTAACATTAGTTAATGGTAGTTTGGTGGACATTGTTGACTCTACCAACCCATACTGACACTCAGTATGGAACTGTGAACTATAAAGGGGGGGTTGTAAAAACCTTAATGCATGCTATGATATTGGGAAGAGATTTTTCCATTGTTCTGGCAATTGTAAGGTGGGGAGAGTAACTCTGAAAAGGGTTCCTCATGCAAGGCAGAGGAACCATGCTTGTCCCCAGAACACTTTACACACTGATGGAAAAGTAAGGGTGACCCCTGATGTTCTCACACCCCTAGAAGTGTTTGCCGGCCTTGAAGAGGGGTTAGAGGAAGGTGACATGGTACCTGATTTAGAAGTCTCCAAAGACAACTTTGGAATTGCGAAATTGCCCAACTTTGGAATTGCCCAAAATTGCCAAATTACCCCACTCTGAGCAATGCTAGAGAAACAGGTCAGACACAGTGTCACTCCACATGACCCTGTACCAGGATCTGTTATATCATGTGAGCAAAATTAGGGGTGAAATTATAGAACAGCTGGTGGTACCCCAGCAATATAGAAAGGTGGTATTCAATATGGCACTTAGACATGCACTTGGGGGCCAACTGAGAGTCGATAAAACTACATAAAGAATCCTTCCTTTTGCCCTGGGGTGGTTGGAGATATAAAGCTATATCTAACTCCTGCCCACATTGTCAGTTAGCAGCGCCAAGACCACATTACAGAGGTCCCTTGGTTCCCCTCCCCATCATTGAGATAACATTTCAGAGGGTTGCCATGGATTTGGCCGGTCCCTTGCCAAAATCCACTAGAGGGCACCAACGCATACTTGTAATATAGGATTATGCAACCAGATATCCAGAAGCTGTGCCTTTAAGGCTGGTGACACACTGGACTATTTATAGAGATTGAGTTGCCTGACGACTAATTGCCTTGACTTTGCAGCGACCAATCTCGCCGAAGATTCCTTGCAAGGCAGTTTGGAGCCTCAGTTTGGAGTGCAGTATAAAGGGAGTTATATTTCCCCTAGGTTCATGTCTTACTCCCAGTCCTGAGTGGGGTAATTCCCCTTGAAAGTCTCACCTGGGGAATAATTAGAAGGCTAGATCTGCTAGCTGCTGTAGAGGGAAGTCTCAGAGTAAGATTGAGCTACACACTGAGAGGGCTGAGACCTGGGATCTGAGTGTATCCATTTGAGACAGCTGTTTGTTTTCCCCAAAGGAAAAGGACATTGTAATGGTATGTGATTCTGCCGAGTTTTTACTTTTGTGTTTGGCCGGGAATCCCAGTAGAGATCTAGGTAGTAGAGATGTAAACTACCCTGTATGTTAGATAGAGCCCAAGAACAAGAATACCCCAGCACTCCAACCTATAACCCCCTGGGAAAACTATCTTTGCACAATTGAACTGCAACTAACAAAAAATACACTTTTAGTTACAAAGTTTGTACAAAGTATGCATAAGCTGACGTACCCCGTCAAGGCAGTGTCCATGCATTAATCCTATCCTAAGTGAAAAAAGTGCTATATTTGGGGGGAGAAAGACCATACCTGCTTTTCTCTTTATTTAACATCATCTAAACCCCCACTTAATGATGTCTTTGGAAGAGATCATGCTAAATAAAGAGGCCACCCCTTCAGACTAGAAGAAAAGGACTTTCATTTGAAGCAGTGTAGGTGGCTCTTCGAAATGAAGACAGTGAAGTTGTGGAATGCACTGCTGGGTGATGTTGTGATATCTGATTCTGTTGATGCTTTTAAGAGGGGCTTGGATGATTTTTTGGACAGTCATAATATCTAAGGCTATTTTGATACTAAACTCTACAGTTGGTATAGCTATGGGCAAATATGGTTTGTGTGAAAGAGTGGAGGGGTGTGTGTGTATGCTGGGTTTTAATTTGGAGGGGTTGAACTTCATGGACTTTGTCTTTTTTCAACCCAATTTTAACTATGTAACTATGCTACTAAAAGCATTTTATTCTTTTCTGGGGGCAATGTGTATCAGCAGTTAATGTAACTACTAGTTATTTTCTACACAGTATTATGTTATATACAAAAAGCAGTCAGCTGCTGTTATGGAATATCATAACAATAAATACTAATGTACACTGTTTGTATAACTATTATACAGGGCTGGGCCGTGACACACAGGCGTCCCAGGCAAGCCAACGGTTGTGGCACCAGCTTAGCGCTCCTGCACACATTGGAGCTCAGGAGCGAAAAAAAAAAATAGAAAGCGCATAGAGTCCGCTGAGAGAATGAACAGACACTCTCATATCTAACATATCTGATTGTGAAGGTTATATGAAATGTCCCCTTTAAGAAGCAAGCTGTTACTGGGAAATTGGCCAAAAAGATCAATAAATCTATAGTCCGAATTCAGAGAAGGCCGCAATTGTCAGTTACAGGTGTTTAGCTGGTAGGTAAGAGCCTATGTTGGGTTCTTAGTGAGGAAACAGTAATCCATAATTGTGCACATTAAATGATTTAATTAGAAACGTGAACAAACTAATAATGATTTAGAATAAGACTGAAAATGAAGTCCAAGTACATATAACAAGCCAGAATCTGAAGAAGACAGCAGAGCAGGCTGAAACAAGTCAGAAAAATCAGGCAAGTGGTTTAGGCAGGCTGCAAGTCTGTGCAATCAAGCCAGGGGTTAAAATCCAGGAGATCAAATATGAATGATAGGAAGCAGAAACCCAGGAACAGGGGGGTGCTAGAAAAGTGACATAGCTCAGTGATCCAGTAGGGCTTACATAGGCTCTTTGTTAGCCAATAACCTGAAGCTTGTGTAAACAAACAGATGTTAAGTGGAGAAAATTATAGTTGAGCAAATTATAACCACACAGGTCTAGAAAATAATAGACCTGCAATAAGGCACCCTGTTGGCATTAGTGGGGCATAAATATTTAATATGTATACCAAACGTATCTTAAACACATCCTCATCAAATTGCCTTATTTGGTGAAAATGTCTTTGTCCTCACAATAAATGTTGATATTAAAAGTACAAATATTGATTAAATGCAATTGTTTGAAATAATGTAGAATGTATTTGTAATAATACATTTATTTATTTTAATAAAAACTGTGGCTCTTCTATTATACAAACAGAAAGACAAAAACATTACAAGTTATATAATGTATTGGACTTGAAATATCTAGATTTATGGGTGATCACTGGTGAAATACTGTAACTATAACGCTGCCATTATTCAGCATTCATTCTTTGACTTAATACATTGGTAAAAAATGGCATTTGTTTACAACAGGATTTAGGTGGGCCAATTATAAATATCATCAAAGGTTAGCATTTAACACCACCAGCAGTGTGGGCTAAAATGTCAGTCATGGCCTATAAAAATGCATAGAGGATTGTATCAGGGTTGTCACTTATCAACAATAATATTTACTTTGTGTATTGAGCTGAAAGCAAAGCAAATAATAAGCTATCCAAACACAAATAGCTTTCTTATGGAAGGCAAGGAAAACAAGAAATGATTTTTATGCTGACAGCATGCTGTGTAATTCAACAAGCTGACTTATAACAATTCCAAAACTCATAACTCACAATTATGGGGTTGGATACTTATGGGGTCTTGCTGACATTTAACTGATGGACTAGATGTACAATAATATAACACAAAACCCCTGAATATATAAATACATATGTTATATTTAACATTATAGCAAACAGATGTATTAAAAAAAACACTTGCTTTTGTAAAACAACACTTCCCATTCCCATAAAAATAACTACACCACAGATGAGAAAATTTATCATTAATAATATTGTAAGAGGATTGTAAAAATATACCTTATTTAAGGGATATAGTTTTCATAAAACTATCCTTATGAAAAGTTCAGGCCTTGCATTTTCTGATTTTATTTGTTTTCTTATCTCCCTGATGCTTCTTGGCTTCTTGAATAACTAAATGATTAAATAATTGGGCTACAGTTGTAATATAACAGAACAGAGAGATCTAAGACACTTAAAGCAATTGAGCTAAAATAAATATTTGTATTTACATCTATACCATATGTTGTTTTTCTCTCCTGTACTTTTATAAGATAATATCAACTGAATTACTTTGAAACAGTGATTAAATACTGTGTGAAGTTGCCGAAAAAGGACACTGGCATATGAGGAAGTAACAGTGAAGACACATCTTTCTACCAGTGCCTATTTACAGTATCTGTTGTTTAATACATTTTCTCCTGTACTTTTATATTTCATTTAATACAAACTGGATTGCTTTGCAGTAGTGATTAAATACTGTGGGAAGAGACTGAATGTAATGGCAGAAAAAATCAACTAGGTTTATATCTACTTAAAGGAAAACTATACCCCCCGAACAATGTCGGTCTCTATAAAAAGATATTGCATAAAACAACTCATGTGTAAAATCCTGTTTCATGTAAATAAACCATTTTCATAATAATATACTTTTGTAGTAGCATGTGCCATTAGGCAATCATAAATAGAATATTGCCATTTTAAAAAATAAGGACAGCCTCCTGGTGCCTTCAATGGTGCACACAAACATACCAAAAAACTATAAAGTTAGGTTACATGAGCCAATTAACAGACAGAGTTGCGTCTTTTGCTTCCACACTTCTTCCTGTTACAGTTAGGGGCCAATTTACTAAATTCACGTGAAATGATCGAAGTTCGATCGAATTTGATCGAATACCGATTGTACGAATTTTTCGTGAAATCGGATATGCAAATTTGGCCTCTTCGATCATTGAATATCGAATAGATCGAATTATTGGATACTCGATAATTCGTTGATCGAAGAAATAAAAATTTTAAAGTTATTCGACTGCCTACTTCGCCAGATTGAACCTACCGAATTGTAATAGAAGCCTATGGGAAGCTCCTCGAATACCATTTGTACGACCATTTGCTCCTCGAATACCATTTGTACGCTCCGTTCGATCGTTCGAATCGTACAAATTGTTCGGACGCTCTAAGGAAATTTCTCAATTTTTTTTCGTGAAATTGAATGACCGGTATCCGATAGTACGAATTCATCAAGAAATCGTATTGCTAGCAAATGATACCCTAAAACAATTCGATAAGCATTCGATGGTCGAATGCTTATCGAATTGTTTTAGGCTATCATTTGTTAGCAATACGATTTCTCGTATTCTATTGCTCACGTATTAATTTTATGTGTATAGTTTTCCTTTAATGAATGTAAGTCTACAAATCTCCCATAGTGTTCATTTTAAGAAATATATTCTAATATAAACTTTCTTTTTTCTTTGTAATAATGTAACTGTACCTTATACTTGATCTTACCTAAGCTGCAAAAATCCATATTGGTGGCAAAGCATGAAAAAAAACAGTTCCAGAACCAAACCCAGAGGCTGACAGGACAGCTGTTAACTGACATCTCTGGTAACTTCTCTATGCAGCCCTGATGTGGGGTAATTTATTAAGACTGAGCAAATTAGCCTGTGGGTAGTAACCCATGCCAACCAATCAAATTGTTGCATTTGTTACTCTACCTGCAGCTGGCTGAAGAAAAGCCAGTCTCTAGTAGGATTCCATGGTTTACTGTGCATGGACAAATTTGCCCAGTGTTGATAAATGAGCCCCCAAACTCTAATTTGTCTACACTGGTTTTAAGAGAGCGATTGTTTTTTGGAGTGTCTCCAGTAAAAATGAGACTTTAGGGATACATTTTAGGCTTAAGGAAAAAAGGAGGTTGTGATATTAATTATATATAAGTTATACAGTATGTTGTTTTTAGCATGTAAATAACTTGCTGAAATATTTTGAGAAAATTGTTGCTCTTTAATTATTTTAAACTCTTTCAATTTCAAATTTAATTCTAAATTATTTTACTATGATCTTGGATCCTAGTATCTGCTCAGTATATGGTCCAAATGATAGGAAATATAATTTTTTAAAAAATACTTAGGGGCAGATTTACCTTTGAATCTGACCAATTTGATATTCGAGACTTTAGCGCAAATCGTTCAATCAAATCGAAATAATTAGATCGATTGTTAAAATCGTTCGTATCGAACGATTTTAACCATTCGATCAAATTTTTTTATTTGATCAAAAATAATTAAAACCAATTTGGTAGGTTGAAACTGGCGAACTAGGCTGTTAAATAAAAATTTAAGGGGCAAGTTATTCGATTGTCAAATATTCGAATAGATTTTTATGCGAATCATTCAATTTGAACAAATTTTCTAAATTGAATGGTCGAAGTGGTCTTCAAAAACATTTGAAAATTTGAATCTTTTGAAAATTTGATTGAATTTCGAATCCTTCATGTGAATTTGATAAATCTGCCCCATAGTGTTTCAATGGAACAGTAAATTCCAACATAGAAAGTATTAGGGTTTCCACTATCTTCAAATTCAATAAGCCTTCTTCTAGAATCCACGTTCTGAGGAAACCTCACAGTAGAGGGTAATTCACAAATACCCACTAAGTGACACAAGGACAGACTGTCTGGCTAGGGGAATGAAAACATATTTATCATACTTGTGCAATAGTGAAGTGGTCTGTCTCCGGGCAGATTTAGAGGTAATATTGTTTTATGCTCATAACTCAAATATACTTTAATATAGACAGGAATCGCCAAATCTACTCACCTTATAGTTAGGACTTCTCAAGGAGTCTAAACACTCCCACATTATTATGATCACTCCCAGGGTTACTTGATATTTTGATAAGGCCCGAATAAACTATGTTAGTCCTGGGGTGTTTGGTCTCTATGGATAGAGAATTACATTTCCTAACTAATATTTATCATTTCATGATTTTATTATACACCCCCAAATAGTTTAGGCTGGTTGGAAAATCTAAGTCTCCAGAACAACCTGATGAAAGTTGGTGACCCACCCTCACCTTTCTCATTGGATGTGGGCATGACCCATCTCTTCCCAATCTGGATATCAAGGGTCCAGGGAACTGGGAAGATATATGCCTTTGGGGACCAAGCTACTTTGGGAGGTCTATGTCGTTATTTCTTAAATTCCCCCGAAACAGAAATGCGAAGTGTAGACAAATTCAGGCCGGGTCAGTAACAATCTATCAATGCAGTACAAATGCACCACTTGCATCGGTGAGCAGAAGGACGTAGCTCCACTGTGGATACAACGGGCATCCCCAGTGCACCCAAGACTGTCCCTTTTGAGATTGAATAAAGTACTTGGACATTATTCTTTCAGCTGACTTTTATAGATTCTATTATCTAAACTATCCTCCACTTATAAAAAAAAAAAAATAATCAAATCCAGTAGTAATCAAAGTAGTCTACTGAATCTCATAAGGAGTGTAGTTTTCGAATTTAGCTTTCCTAAATAAATGTACCACCTTATTCATTTACCACTGTTACTTAAACATAAAGATGTTAAAGAACTATCTATTTTAAACAATTTTAGTTAAATAAGTCAAAAAGTGGCAAAGTTCATTATAACATTAAAACAACCTAAATGTTTTGTTTGACTTGATATTGCATAATCTAGAATACTGATTGTTGTGGACATTTTGAGATATTTCATTATTATTGTCATGGAAAGCAAAAGTATCATGGCAATCTTAAATTTAAATATGCCCTCTCAGATGGTGATAAATTATCTTATTACCAATATAGATGTTATTATAAATCATTATCAAATCCAACATGGGTATCTTTAGGTCATGTTCTACAATAATCCACCTATGGTTAGGAATTGAGAAGATGATTTAAACCACTTTGAGTATCATATTGAAATTAAACTCATGGAAATGTCTATTTAGTCTTTCAATTGATATTTTTAAAGTATTTTTTTACATTTACTAGGAAAAAACAAATCCAATTAAATTTTTCCAACTTCTCTTTGAAATAGTGAGAAGGTACATTTTTGAATATTGGAATTACTTACGTACCTATATCAGCTATTTTCATTTGAGATATAGTAACAATACTGTACATTCAGGAATGATTATATAACAAAATGGTCTCCCTACTTTAAAAAGTAACAAAGACAAAGAAAATACTTCTTGAGATTTAATTGTCAATGTGCAGAGAGTTCTTGTTTCTTTTCCATTTTATTTTAATTTATTTTTAATTTGTTTTACACAGCTTGTACTACTTTGCACAGCTGACTGACACGTGTAGTGGGATCAAACATGCTTGTACTGTTCTCACTTGATTTATTGTGGTTTAATGTAAATGCAAATAAAAATTATTGCAAAGAAATTCAAGTCTCATAATATCAGATTTGATTTGATGTTAAGAATTACCTACAAAATATGAAACATATAAAATAAGATATCTATAATTTCTGGGAAACTTGTAAGATTGCTAATATTTGACTTATTGAGGAAGAATGGCCCTTGACAAAGCAAAGTTTTTCAGATTAAATATGGTAATTGAAAAATACTTTCATAAACATAAGTTGTCTCTTTGACAAGCATACAAATGAGCTGTATTGCTTTTTGATCTTTTTTAGTATCGTGTTCTGATCTTCTGACTCTTGTTAATTGACTCTCTTGTACAGAGTATTGATTGAAATTTGCCTTGAGAGATATTTCCATTTGATTCTAATTCTGGCCTTTAAAACACTTCCTATGCTTTAATCAATTGATGGACACATTGTTCATCTCTCAGTACGCTACTTCCATCTTAAAATATATTTGTACAGTTAAAAATTTACCTGACCATTTCTTTTAGCAACATTCAATACAGAATATGGTCCATTTATTTGTATGTGCTAAAGTCATATCTAAAATAGTTGAATGGAGTCATATAATCAGATATTTGTCATTTTCATTAAAGGGGTGGTTAACTTTTAGTATATTGTAGAAGGGCCAATTCTAAGAGACTTTTCAATTGGCCTTCATTATTTATTTTTCATAGTTTTTTAATGATTTGCAATTTTCTTCTGTTTCTTTGCAGCTTTCAAATGGGGGTCACTGACACCATCTAAAAACAAATGCTCTGTAAGGCTACATATGTATTGTTATTGGCACTTTTTATTACTTATCATTCTATTCAGTCCATCTCCTATTCATATTCCAGTCTCTTATTCAAATCAGTGCAGGGTTGCTAGGGTAATTTGTACCCTAGAAACCAAATTGCTGACACTGCAAACTAGAGAGCAGCTGAATAAAAATCCAAATAACTATAAAACCACAAACAATAAAAAATGAAAACCAATTGCAAATTATCTCAGAATATCACTCTCTACATTATACTAAAAGTTAACTCAAAGGTTAACAACCCCTTTAATTCACACAAAAAAGTGCCATAAGAAAAAAGAGAATTTACTAGCTAACAATGTGTTACAAACAGTCACACTTTCTTGTGTTCCCATAACTACAGTTGCTACATGATAGGCTACATGCATATGGTAGGCTACATTCAAAAGATTTTTTTCAGAACTGGCTGGTTTGAGTCTGAGCTTTTCATACTTGGGGCAGATTTACTAAGGGTCGAATTGTTAAGGGTTTTTAGCCCTCAAATTCAACTGGCGAATATTTGCCAAAATCGAATAAAATATTCACCGGTTTTGAGTGCATTTTCGACTATTTGCCAGAATCGTACAATCAAACGATTCTACGAAAAGTTGCAGAAAAAATGCTCGAATATCCGCCAAAATCGTACGAATCGAACATTCGAAGCTTTTGATCGTACAATTGAAATTCGGCAAAAGTCTTAGAAAAAAAAAGCCTATGGGGGCTTCCCATTGACTTCTATTGCAATTCAGTAGGTTCAATCTGGCAAACTAGGCAGTCAAATAAAAACTTAAAGGGCAAGTTCTTCGACTGGCGAATAGTCGAGCGCTATATATTTATTTGACCTATTCGATGCGCCCGAATATTCTATATTTGATGGTCGAAAATACTTAATTTGCATATTCAAATAGTCGCACAATCGAATTGAGACTATTCTCGACTATTCGCGCGAATATTCGAATCCTTCACACGAATGTAGTAAATCTGCCCATTATTATTTTCAATTTTCCTGTAAATTCATGTTGCTGATGAAGCCAGTCAAAGGTGAACATTGATCCCCAGCATTGAGCCCCAGAATAGCAGCAATTCCTACACAGTGAAATGTAGTGTTGTGTGTATTTGTTCCTTTATTGTACCCATTCTTTGTATAATCATGTATGCCTTCTTAGGTGTCATGAAGGATTAAATAGCCGAATTAATTTCTAAAGAAGAAGCAAATGTTAAAAACATTATGGTCAAAACTGCATTGTATTTACTAAATTTAGTGTACCAGCTCAGACATTCAGCAGCTCTAGAATAGTAATGCTCCATACTTTCAAAGCTGTCTACAACGGATCACTATGTTTGAAATAGTTAGGCAATCACAGGCATGTTGTTTTCTGAGAATGACTTTAAGGAGGTCACTTGTAAACCCTGGCCACATTTTCACCTGGGCAGGAATCTGTGGCATCCAGTATTCATCCTGCAACCACTTAAAACAACCTGTAATCACTATTTTGTTGCTATG
Source organism: Xenopus borealis (assembly GCA_024363595.1). Lineage (NCBI taxonomy): Eukaryota > Metazoa > Chordata > Amphibia > Anura > Pipidae > Xenopus > Xenopus borealis. The sequence continues at coordinate 185,588,202 of CM044431.1, read as the reverse complement.
GGTTACTGCCCAGGTAAAAATGTTCCCAGTGTTAATAGATGAACTGCAGTAAGCCTGAGGGCTTCTGGAAAATGGTTCCTACAAGTACAAGATTCTACTGTCTACTGGTAGGAAAGCTTTTCAAGGCTAAATCATAGGATACTGGACTTCATAGCAAATAACAATACTATGAGGCTGATTTACTAAGGGGGCGAATTAAAATTTTAATAAAATTCGAATTTCAAAAATTCAAATTTCAAATTAATTTTGGGCTACTTCGACTACAGAATAGCCTAAATTTTGATTCGAAATTAAAAAATTCAAATGTTTGAATTTCAAATTTCGAAGTACTGGCCTTCAAATTTGACTATTCCCCAGCTAAAAGCTGCCACATTGTCATTTTATCCTATGGGGGATATCACAGAACTTGGCAAGAAAATTTTACCAAGTTGTGAGAATTCAAAGGATTTTGGTGAAAATCATTCAAAACGGTTGATTGAGTTGAATCAAAAGATTTTTATTCGATTGAATACGGCTGTTTTTCGATCAAAAACGGCCATATTCGATTGAAAATGACCCACAATAAAATTTTGAGGGCCAAATTTTCCACTTCAAAATTCTACCCTTAGGTTCAAATTTATCATTATTCACGAATTCGAGGGCTTTTAGCCCTCAAATTTAGCAGGAGTTTGGTAGTAATTCGACTATCGAATGGAAATCGAATAGTTTTAGGCAATTTTTCATGAAAAATTCATATGATCGAACAGCGATCGTTTGATGGCACAAAAAAATTGTGAAATTTCCTTCGATTGTTCGAAAAAATTTGTACGATTCGAATGATCAAGGCGTTCTATCATACTAATGCTATTCGAAAAGGTAATAAAAAAAAAACCTATGGGGGGATTCCCATAGGCTTCTATTGCTATTCGGTAGGTTCAATCTGGCGAAGTAGGCAGTCGAATAAAATTTTAAAGTTGAAGTACTTCGATCATCGAATGGTTGAATGATCGAAAATTCGATTATTCGATCTATTCAATCTATTCGATACGCTCGAATTTTGCATATTCGATGAACGAAGTGGACAAATTTGCATATTCGAATATCCGATAAAATCGTACATTCCAGCAAGGTTTTATGCATAATAGATCTTGCCAATCTAACTTAATTTCTTTTTATGAGAAGGTAAGCAGGGACCTTGATTCTGGGATGGCAGTGGATGTGATTTACTTAGACTTGGCTAAAGCATTCGATGCAGTGCCACACAGAAGGTTACTGGTTAAATTAAGGAATTTTGGATTGAAACATAGTATTTGTAACTGGATAGAGAACTGGCTTAAAGATAGACTACAAAGAGTGGTGGTAAATGGAACATTTTCTAATTGGACCAGTGTTGTTAGTGGTGTACCACAGGGCTCTGTACTGGGTCCTTTGCTTTTCAACTTGTTTATTAATGACCTGAACGTGCACATTGCAAGTACTGTTTCTATTTTTGCAGATAATACTAAATTGTGCAGAACTGTAGGTTCCATGCAGGATGCTCCCTCTCTGCAGAGTGATTTTCCTAAGTTGGGAAACTGGGCAGCAAACTGGAAAATGAGGTTGAATGTTGAGTAATGCAAGGCTATGCACTTTGGCAAAAATAATATAAATGTAAGTTATACACTAAATGTGTTGGGAGTTTCCTTAAATGAGAAGGATCTTGGGGTTTTTATAGATAACAAGTTGTCTAATTCTGGGCAGCGTCATTCTGTAGCTACTAAAGCAAATAAAGTTCTGTCTTGCATAAAAAAGGCCATAAACTCAAGGGATGAAAACATAATTATACCTCTTTATAGATCCCTAGTAAGACCTCATCTGGAGTATGCAGTGCAGTTTTGGACTCCAGCCCTTAAGAGTGATATAAATGAGCTGGAGAGAGTGCAGAGATGTGCAACTAAACTTGTTAGAGGGATGGAAGACTTAAATTATGAGGGTAGGCTGTCCAAGCGCTTGCGAGGGGACATGATTACACTTTACAAATACATAAGAGGACATTACAGACAAATATCAGGGGACCTTTTTACCCATAAAGAGGGTCACTACACCAGAGGCCACCCCTTCAAACTAGAAGAAAAGAACTTTCATTTGAAGCAGCGTAGGTGGTTCTTCACAGTGAGGACAGTGAGGTTGTAGAATGCTCTGCCGGGTGATGTTGTGATGGGTCATTCTGTTGATGTTTTTAAAGGGGTTGTTCACCTTTGAGTTAACTTTTAGTATAATGTAGAGAGTGATATTCTGAGACAATTTGCAATTGGTTTTCATTTTTTATTGTTTGTGGTTTTATAGTTACTTAGCTTTTTATTCAGCAGCTCTCTAGTTTGCAGTGTCAGCAATTTGGTTTCTAGGGTACAAATTACCCTAGCAACCGTGCATTGATTTGAATAAGAGACTGGAATATGAATAGGAGAGGGACTGAATAGAATGATAAGTAAGAAAAAGTGTCAATAACAATACATTTGTAGTCTTACAGAGCATTTGTTTTTAGATGGTGTCAGTGACCCCCATTTGAAAGCTGCAAAGAAACAGAAGAAAATGGCAAATAATTAAAAAACTATGAAAAATAAATAATGAAGACCAATTGAAAAGTTTCTTAGAATAGGCCCTTCTACAGTATACTAAAAGTTAACTTGAAGGTGAACCACCCCTTTAAGAGGAGCTTGGATGATTTTTTTGACAGACACAATCAAAGGCTATTTTGACTCTACAGTTAGTAAGCTATATGGTTAGTAAATGATAAAGTGTCAGTATAGCAATGAGCAAATACAGTTTGTGTGAAAGAGTGGAGGGGTGTATGTGTGTATGCTGGGTTTTAATTTGGAGGGGTTGAACTTGATGGACTTTGTCTTTTTTCAACCCAATTTAACTATGTACTGTATGTATGTACTGTATGTAAGGAAAACATCTATATTTGCTTTTAGAAGTTCAAATGGTGTTTATGCACCTTTTTTACTTAAAATATATTAAAAATTCCAAAGTCAAATTAAAATGTTATTGTAAAAACAAAACATACAGAAAATGTTAACCTCTTGAAGATGTTCATGATGTTCAGGTTTTTTGGTGGTTTTTGGTAGAAAATCAATAAGAACGAATTGAGGTTTTTTTTCTGAGAACTTGATCTATTCAGGTATTCTGTTCAAATAGTCTACCTGCTATCTCATCTTGGCTAGCACAGTGCCCCCTGAAACTGAACCTCTCTAAAGCAGAATTCATTATACAGTATTTCCACCATATCTACCATATAGAGTTTACGCACAGTCAATAATATCACCTTTCAATCAACCACAAAGGCATGCTGCCTAGGAATGATCTTAGACTTCCATCTGTCTTAATACCATACACCCAAACTAGGGGAAGGCAGCAGAAGAGGTGTGACTATGGTTATTTAATTGAAAGGTGGAAACTCTGTGGATAACACTTGAAAATGGGCTTTGCCCGAAACATGTCATGTTAATAAATGTTTTGCAGTTGCATAGTTACATAGTTAAATTGGGTTGAAAAAAGACAGAGTCCGTCAAGTTCAACCCCTCCAAATTAAAAGCCCAGCATACACACACACCCCTCCACTCTTTCATACAAACCATATATGACCATAGCTATACTAACTGTAGAGTTTAGTATCAAAATAGCCTTTGATATTATGTCTGTCCAAAAAATCATCCAAGCCCCTCTTAAAAGCATCAACAGAATCAGCCATCACAATATCACCCGGCAGTGCATTGCATAACCTCACCATCCTGACTGTGAAGAACTACCTACGTTGCTTCAAATGAAAGTCTTTTTCTTCTATTCTGAAGGGGTGGCCTCTTGTGCGATGATCTTCTTTATGGGTAAAAAGGTTCCCTGATATTTGTCTATAATGTCCTCGAATATATTTGTAAAGTGTAATTATGTCCCCTCGCAAGCACCTTTTTTCCAGAGAAAACAACCCTAACCTGGACAGTCTCCCCTCATAATTTAAGTCTTCCATCCCACTAACCAGTTTAGTTGCACGTCTCTGCACTCTCTCCAGCTCATTTACATCCCTCCTAAGGACTGGAGTCCAACACTGCACTGCGTACTCCAGATGAGGCCTTACTAGGGGTCTATAAAGTGGTATAATTATGTTTTCATCCCTTGAGTTTATGCTCTTTTTTTTATGCAAGACAGAACTTTATTTGCTTTATAGGCTACAGAATGACACTGCCAGAATTAGACAACTTGTTATCTATAAAAACCCCAAGGTCCTTTTCACTTAAGGAAACTCCTAACACACTGTCATTTAGTGTATAACTTACATTTATATTATTTTTGCCAAAGTGCATAACCTTGCATTTATCAACATTGAACCTCATTTTCCAGATTGCTGCCCAGTTTCCCAACTTAGACAAATCACTCTGCAAAGTGGCAGCATCCTGCATGGAACCTATAGTTCTGCACAATTTAGTATCATCTGCAAAAATAGAAACCATACTTTCAATGCCCACATCCAGGTCATTAATAAACAAGTTGAAAAGCAAGGGATCCAGTATAGAGCCCTGCGGTACCCCACTAACAACACTGGTCCAATTAGAAAATGTTCCATTTACCACTACTCTTTGAAGTCTATCTTTTAGCCAGTTCTCTATCCAGGTACAAATACTATGTTCCAGGCCAACATTCCTTAATTTAACCAGTAACCTTCTGTGTGGCACTGTATTGAATGCTTTAGCAAAGTCTAAGTAAATAACATCCACGTCCATCCCAGAATCGAGGTCCCTGCTTACCTTCTCATAAAAAGAAATTAAGTTAGTCTGGCAAGATCTATTACGCATAAAACCATGCTGGCACAAACTCATAGTATTGTTATTTGCTATGAAGTCCAGTATCCTATCCTTTATTAATCCTTCAAAAAGCTTTCCTACCACCAACGTCAGACTAACTGGCCTATAGTTTTGAGGCTGAGAATGGGATCCTTTTTTGAATAGCGGCACCACATTAGCAATTTGCCAGTCTCTCGGCACCATGCCAGACCTCAATGAATCCTGAAAAATTAAGTATAGAAGTTTGGCACTCACAGAGCTAAGTTCACTAAGTACCCTGGGGTGAATCCCATCTGGCCCTGGACCTTTGTTTATCTTAACATTTTCTAGTCTCTTTTGAATTTCCTCATGTATGAACCATGCATCATTGGATGTATTAGAATTGGGGCTATTAACAAGGAAACCTTCATTAGCTGGTTCCTCATATGTGTATACTGATGAAATTCATCAGTATTCATTGAGAAACTGAGCTTTTTGCTTGTTCTCATCAACCAGCTGACCCCCCCCCCCTCTGATAATAAAGGTCCTACCCCTTCCTGTTTTTTTACTATTAATATATTTAAAAAATAATTTTGGATTCTTTTTACTGCTTACTGCTATATCCTTTTCCACATAGATTTTAGCTTGCCTGATCGATTTTTTGCACGACTTATTGGCCTCCTTGTACCTTTAAAATGATTTGGCTGTCCCAGCTAACATGAAAGCCTTAAAAGCATGTCTTTTCTTACCCACCTCAACACCAACACTCCTATTGAACCAAAAAGGCTTTGTTTTGCAACAACCTTCTTTGTTTACAAGCGGAAAATACTGACATGTATATTTATTAAGCAGCATTTTAAAGAATTCCCATTTTCGTTCAGTGTTTAACCCTGTGAAAAGCATTTCCCACTTAATATGTTGCAGAGATGCCCTTATACTGTCAAAGTTTGCATGCCTGAAATTCAATGTTTTAGTTACTCCTTTATAGTGTTAATCTGCTAGTCAACGATTGTTATCGTTAACATGTTGTATAATGTTAAGTATATACATGCACTTAGTGATGTCATCTAATTAGAGGGGAGGAGTGGCACACTTCCACACCTTGATATACCTGTGGGTTGAATTACACTAATGGGAGCACTTGAGAAAGGAGGTTGTACCTCCAGTAAACCACTTAAAGTTTTTGCACAATAGCTGAAGTGTGTGCCATCTGATTTTTCATTAATTGCCTGAATTATTGAAACCTTTCCTGCAGCGAGGTTTCCGGATAGAGCACCACACCACAATCATCAGAGTCTTTTGGACTATTGCACCTTCAATTTTTAACAATTAAGCTCCTCCCTATATCTGAACTCTGACCTCAAAATACATTTCTTCATGAAACCTGAACTCTCCCCTTCTTTCTGTACACTCAAACACTCACTGAAGACTCGCCTGTTAAGAGAAGCATATTCAATATATCTTGATTGATTGTAAATCAATTTAGAAACAACTAATTATTTTTATCTTCCTTACATTTCGAATGCTCCAAATGCTACCATACCCTTTAGTTCTATTTTTATTCTTCAACCATTGTTTGTTATATTTTTGTAAAATCCCTGTTTGTTATAAACAACACTTCTACTAAACAAACTAAACAAAACATGGATGCTCTTCTATATTATAGAAAGCTGGATATCATGAAATTACTTAGAGCAATCCTAAATATTGCTTAGTGCATATAATCCATCCACTGGCTTTTGCGCATTGTTACAGTTCTTGATCTCTAAATAATTGAAGGAATGCTGAACTGGGTTAATTCAGACATGGTGTGTTGTGAATCAGCATCAAGTTTATGGCTTGTTTGAGATATTCCCCTATCTTTGTAAATGTTTCATGAACAGCCTTTATGCTTCATTCCTGAATGTTATCCTTCTGATGGATATTTTTACTATATTAGCTTAAGAATGAATTTCAATATAAATCTTAGAGTAAATATGCAGGAAATTTTAGATTAAATAATCAAATACATTTCTCTTTTATCAGCTATCATAGGCTTGAAGGATAATTGAGAGATCAGTAAGACAGTTTCAGCTTAAAGGTTTCAGCAGAAAGGTTATTGGTGTGTATGTTGTATCTTATAATCTTCCTTCTTGTAGCCATCAGCATTTAACACCCAGCACAAAAAGAGAATTCCTAATTCATTTCTGTTCAGCTGATGCACATTTGTATATTTCTGTGTTATGAACTGAAAGAACCTTTTTTTTTTTTTTACAGTGACAGAACATTTTCTAGGACGACATGTCCCAAGATATTATCACAGGATGCTATTTACTCACTCATGCAAATGATGCTTTAATCTCAATGTCTGCTCCTACATTCCTATTTCTTCCAACCTGTTCCAAACTCACCAAAAATTATGGAAATGCCTTAATCACACAAGAGGTTATTTTCATGATCTTTGTAACCTTATTTACACTGTTAGTGGTACTGATTTTTTTTTAAATCTCTTTTATTTTGCATTTTAACAAAATGGGTACAAGCATTATATATTCAGGCTTAATATAATATTACATGAGGTTAATATAACCATCTGGTTACAACTCTAACATTGTACATCGAGGAGAATACGAACTCTTGTACATAAGTGAAGTGGAGAAAGTGAAGGAAACATATTAAATATAACACTGTTATGAAAAAAAAGGGGAAAAGAAAAATATGAAAAAGAAAATGATAAAGAAAAAAAGGTTACTTATACATATCTATAATGCTTAGACCTTTTACTGTTTAGATTTACAATAATTTTGCCATGGGGACCATATTTGAGAGTGTTTGTCCATTTGATCTGTCAATAAAGCATTTAAATACAATAAGTTTTGTGTAGCAGTTATTCTTGAGTTCCATGTCTTTGGTGATATTTCCTGTTCCAGGACTTTTTCCCAATCTTTCGTGTACTTTAGCGGGATGTCAGAGTTTTCAGATAACAGGAGCTTATATTAAAAAGAGAGTGATCTTTTGAGTTTGCCTGCTTGTTGAGCACAGGTTAGTGGTACTGATTTTTTATGTAGTATGAGCGGTCTGGGATGTGTTAATACAAGTATCTTATCCCTTGTACTCTTAACTCTTCCCAGATACAGTTTCTTATCTCTTATACTCTATGTCGTGACATGGGCTAGGAAAGTTGCCAAGCTATCAACCTAAGTTATCTTATTCACACATTTTTTATTATTGGCCCTTAAAGTTAGTGACCACTTACTGACACACTTTAATATAGCAATTGGAAGGGCTTGATTTTTCTCTTAGGCCTCCATCTTCTGACCAAAGTTGATGTGTTTGGATGGTTCTAACAAGGTCCAGTAAAGAGTTCTGCCATAGAGAGACAACACTTCTAGAGAAAGCTGGGGAACTGGGAACCTGTGAATGAGGTTTAGTCATATGTCAGGACTATTAAAGGTTCTTAAAATAGAGAGAATGTACTGTAAAGCTAGAAGAATAGCTTCGTAGCTAGAAGTAGCTCTTTTTAGGTATTACTGGCCTAAAGTGCACACAGTACTCAATAGGTTTCAGACTTAGCACACTGCTCCCTGAACCATTTCTACTGCAGGGATCTAGATCACTAACCTATAGCCTTAAAGGGGTGTTTTCACAGCTGGTCCTAGTCTCAAAGGCATTAGGCTTCAGGTCTACAGTTTCCTACCAAGCATCTCTAAAGTGGTGGCACAGAACCATGCTCTTCCTATGACTGTATCTGACTACTATAATAATACCTCATTGATCTGTGAGTTGCACTGCTGGGTAAGAAATGCCAGTGTGACCTATGTTCTACCATCGCTAGCTGTACAAGGGTTTTTTTTACACCCACTGACAATGCATTTCACACATATTCGCTTTAAGCTTTCCCCAGAGCTATTCAAGCTTATTCCTTATGGTAATATCACAGTCTAAAGTACCAAAGAAATTCATTGTTTTCTCAATGAGACATTTGGGAAAAAAACTTGTCAGATACTTACATAAGCAATAAATAAAACAAAAATCTTTAAAAGGTTGCTATAACAGAGACGATGAAATGGAAATGTAAGAAGGGTAATTTAATTCAACCTCATATAAATCAATAACAGGTTTAGGATCCATCATTTGAATAGGTGAAAAAAAGCCATACTTCTGATGTACAAATGAATGAATGTTTTGCAAAATAGTGAGACTTTTTATAATTGCAAAGAGTTGCTTTAACTAATGGGCCATTGTAATATTAGTTAATGTAGTTGCCACAGCCAGTTGGTGCAGTTCTGTTGTTTTTATTAAACAGGCTGTCAGGATCTATAATTCACACATCATTAACTGCTTCATTAAAACTGTACAGGCCTGGAGGGCCTTAACTAGTTGAAACAATCTTGAGAACAGAAAAATATTCTTTTCCTGGAATGTGTGTAATGTGTCTCCAACACACTGTCACAGCGATCACAGTTTTTGAGTATATGTTAAGGATTTAATTTGTGCAAATATATGATAAACCTTCAAGTTCAAAGTTGTAAAATATCAAATATTTTCAAATGAAGAGCACAGATGCCAGAAATGTGCTATGTTGCTACCCTTATCACATATTAAAACAAACAACTCTCCCACACATCTGACTACTATATAATAGTTGGATATTCACCAGGTATCGTATACCCTTAAAGCTGCAATTATTATTGGACATTACCAGCTGCTTCCATACAAAAGCATTGTATTGTAATAAAAAAAATAGACTATACACATTTTGAATTATTCTAGAAGTCTTCTCCATGATTTTATGTCACCCCAGAACCTTTTAAATCAATGGGTACAATGAGAAATGATTGCATGAAAAGGGATGTATAGAAATGAGCAAATGCTTTCACATATACAGATTTGAGTGAACTTCACCTTCTTGTGAGTGGCAAAAATGTTTACTAGTATGCGTTACAATGCAAGTTTTTTAGATGTTTCAACCACCCCCACCCCCCCACCCCATCTGCAAAAGTTCAAGCTTTTTCTGCCTACTTCTAATTCCGGCACTGGAAAGAACATAGCAATTTGGCCAGGGTTGAACTTAAGACCTCCAGTGGTGGAAGGCAGAAGCATTAAAGGGAAACTGTAATGGGAAAACATTTTTTTTAAATCAGTTAAAAGTGCTCCTCCAGTAGACTTCTGCACTGAAATCCATTTCTCAAAAGAGCAAACAGATTTTTTTATATTCAGTTTTGAAATCTGACATGGGGCTAGCCATTTTGTCAATTTCCCAGCTGCCCCTGGTCATGAGACTTGTGCCAGCACTTTAGGAGGGAACTGCTTTCTGGTAGGCTGTTGTTTTTCCTTCTCAAAGTAACTGAATAGTACGCAGTGGGACATGGGTTTTTACTACTGAGTGCTGTTCTTAGATCTACCAGGCAGCGTTTATCTTGTGTTCAGGAGCTGTTATCTGGTTACCTTCCCATTGTTCTTTTGTTAAGCTGCTGGGTGGGGGAAAGGAAGGGGTGATATCACTCTAACTTTCAGTACAGCAGTAAAGAGTGATTGAAGTTTATCAGAGCACAAGTCACATGACTTGGGGCAGCTTGGAAATTGACAAAATGTCTAGCCCCATGTCAGATTTCAAAATGAAATATAAAAAAATCTGTTTGCTCTTTTGAGAAATGGATTTCAGTGCAACTTTTCTGGAACAGCACTATTAACTGATGCATTTTGAAAAATTTTTTCCCATGACAGGATCCCTGTAAGTAGTGATAATCACTGAGCCATCAGTTAGTTATTCTCCCTATTGGGCACAACAGGATTGAACTTGCCAATACAAACTTTCTTAAACATAGCAGCCAATGGGCCAGATTCAATTCAGTGAGATGTTTTCTCCAGTTTCATCACATGCAAAGTTGTGGACAAGATTGAGCTTTTCCCATAGACTTCCATAGATTTTTCAGTAGATAAACTGTGACATAAGTTTTTCCTGAATTGAAATGCATCTCAAATTAGATCTGGACCATGACTTTACAAGTAATAAACCTTCATCTCATTGAATTGAACCTGACCGATTATTTGATAAGGCATAACGTGAAGAACTGGAATCAAACTGCACCATTACATTGTAGACACAATACAACCAATTTATGCCAAGGGAAACAAAGCCGCATTAGAGATCCTTAATAGCCTTTAGTCCTCTAATGAGACCTTGACTTAGACATCAGCCAGCAAACAAGCTGGGTCAAATGCATTCATTGTCTGAACAAAATGTCCAACTTGAATTTTGGAAATACTCCTCTGAGGTACTGTCCTTAGATAGAACTATCCTGAAATGACCATGGGTTGATTAAACTTTATTCTTGTCTGTGGAGTATTCTTTGGCTCAGGCACCACCCACTAGTATGAATAAATGCAGTCATGCATGCAATAATCTCAAATATTTATATATTCCATCAACTAATTAAAGGGGACAAGTCACCCCAGACAGAGAAATTGGCATAATAAAAGTAATTTTCAAATTAAGCATGTAATCCAAATAATTTTTAACACATCCATACCAGTTATAAAGGTATTTAAAAATCTCAGTTGTCAATCGAATATTGCTTTCTCCACCTCAGTAGAGGTACTCTCATTATTTTAACATTTTATAAAAAAATTCCTTATTCATTTGTAAATGTATATATTCATTCTAACACTTAATTATATTATCCTGTTGGTCAAAGCCACAAATGCAATTATCTTCAAATGATTTAGTGAGAAGATATGTAATAAATGTAGTTTTAAGATTTACAAAATATTCCATGTTTTACACTATGCTTTAAATAATTTAAATTTGCTAAGTTACTCTGATGAAACTGGTGACATAGGCATGAAATGATCTGCACAGTATTCTGGGATTAGATAGAACAGGACTTTCCTGTGATGGCCTTGAGCAGATTTAAACAAAGACCCACTGATTCGGTGTGCTCAACATCTCTAGAGAATGCAAGATTTACAGTTCGCCCATTAAAACATTTGTGCATCAGGCCCCATCTGTTTCTCACATCCCCTTTCCCTACAGTAAACCGGGGCTCTCTGCATTACATCAAATGGCATTTTAAGCCTCATTATTATTCCAAGTCATTTCTGAGATTCAAATTACCACCCCACATGCTCTCAATAGTCCTTTAATGTATTTCACTCTGAATCATGTAATTCGCAATTACCTATGCAAAGACATGTTAAAGCAATTGCATAAATAGAAGGCTGCTATTCAAACCAATCACTCAGCTATTTTTGTGCATTCTAACCTCAAATCATTCTATTTAAGCAGGCTTTGTTGATACAAGGGCAAGTGCTGCAGCACACATTGGCACTGTGTTGTAACTATTTACAAGTGTTTGGAATAGCATTAGTTCACTCCTATTTTAACTATGTTTCCTCTTCTTAAAATAGCAAAAATAAAACAATCTGAAGTGACAGTATGTAGTTTAGCAAATATTTCATAAACTGAAACAAATGTTATACATAATATATAGACACAAACATTATATGCTTCCAGCTAAGTGCAATCTTTCATTGAGCGGGTGTATCTATACCCCCCTGTATTAATTATTTTGTGTGAGTAATCTGCAAATGTTTTGTATAATATACATAGGGGTATATTTATCAAAGAGTGAAGTTAGAGATCTCCACAGTCTGCTGGAGTGAAATTCCAGCACTCTCTATTCATTTCTATGGGATTTTGACATGCATATTTATCAAAAGATGAACTTTCACTTTCACCCATTGATAAATACTCTTTTAAAAATCCCATAGACTTGAGTGGAGAGTGGCGAGGACTGTGGTGATCTCTAACTTCACTCTTTGATAAATATACCCCTATGTGTATTATACATAACATTTGGACCTAATTAGTGTGTACTGCCTTCAAGATGAATTTATGATGAAGGCCAATGATCCAGCATGGGCTACTGGAAGAGGCAGTCTTAAATAACCCCAATTGGGCTATTACCTGCAGCTGGGTTGTGGGCATGGGCCAGGGAACACAGGCAGGAGAATGATTCATTGAAATAATCTGCCACTTATAGGCTGCATTGCCTCTGGTGGCTCATGCAGGAGGAGCAGTGGCGTGTCCCTGGTTCTAGACTATAGAGCTACTGGCATGCATGATTGTGCCCTTTTTGGGGGACAGTGCACAGAGATCAGGAGCTTTATTTAATTATGCTCTGTTCTTGGTCTCTGTTCTACTGCTACTGGATTGGTTGCACTTGGGTGCCTGAGGAGTGAAATGTCAATAAATGATAAAAATAACTGCACCGGAGTTCCACAAGTACGTTTTCAGTGCAGCAAAATGTAATTTATTAATCTGATGATTCGGTTCCACACAAGAACATTTTTCAGGCAAACCAGTGATGTGCACAAGCAATATAGGAAAATATACAATCTCCTCATCATAAGTAAAACAAAATAATGAAAAAAAGGAAAAGTAACAAAATCTGTCATATGAGGTGCAACCCCCTTAGTCAACACATAGGGTTCCTGCATGTTTACCTGCTACAATGCAGGCATCAATTCTATACCATCATGTAGTGCTCCATTTGCCACCACACACAATCTTATTGACCACTCATTAGCATAGCATGACATCAGTGGTCCCTCCCAGCAACAGTATGTGTATTATCTGTGTTTGGTAGAGGTGGATTTGCATACATATGAGTGGGCCCCAGGCATTGAGAAGAACCAACAATATGCTTTTCTTGCCACAAAAAGTGACACCCCCAGATTAAATACCAGGCTTATGTTCCACAGGCAGAGTAGGGCACACACAGGCAGAGTATGTCACACACAGGCAAAGTATGTCACACACATGCAGAGTAGGTCACACACAGGCAGAGTAGGGCACACACAGACAGAGCAGGGCACACACAGGCAGAGCAGGGCACACAGGGAGCATAGGGAAGGAAGAACAGAGCAGGAGACAGAGAAACCCATCAGGACCACTCTAAGATGTACTGCATACAGTGACACAGTGCTAGTTCCCCATTAGCATTTTGTATAAAGTGTGAACAGGTGAACAATGTGGGCAGTTTCAGTCTGGGTCTCAGGTGTGAACAGTACAGGGCTTTAGGGGTGTGAACAATAGGGGTGTTACAAGTGTGAACAATGCAGGGGGATCATAAGTGTGCACAATACAGGCGATTAGTCTGAATTTGAGGTTTAAACAATGTAGGGGCCAGTTGGGGTAGTGGGCCCCAGTTGGACAGCCCTGCTCTAGGGATATAAAAGCCAACAAAGTTACCAATGGCAAGGGACAAAGTCATTTTGACTCCTTTTAGGGCAAGGCCACACGTGGCATTTTTACGTCACCACCACTGAAAATAATGGAAAATGCACTATGGCAATTCACACAGGGCATTTGCAAGCTGAAATCTGCCACAGGACGCCAGTATTGGCGTTTATTAGCAGAAACGCCAATACGTCAAGAAACTACAAAATCAATAGACTCTATGGGATCTGCATGTTTGAAACCACACATTGCGTACATATGCAGTGTATTTTAAATATGGAATCCAAACTCTCATTGAGAACAATGAGAAGTGCATGTTGGGAAAAGAAACCTACATGCGGAAAACAGCTGTAAAAACACCACGTGTGGCCTTGCCCTTAGATATATAATGAATTATAGTTGACAACAGATGCTGAAGGAACATGCTTGACTTTTTGCATAGTCCACATATCCAAACAGATAACCCAGGGCCGGAACAAGCTGGCAGGTTGCCCTAGGCACTCTGTCGTCTTCCCCGCCCCTCACCCTGGTGCGCAGGTGCAAGTGCACGAGGGAAGAGTAAGGTAAGGGGAAGGACAGTGTCATGACGAGGGGAGTGACTAGAAGAGTGACAGGGGAGGCCCGGGAGGGAGTGACGAGAGGGTGGAGGAGTGTGAGGAGGGGAGTGACAAGGGGAGGTGGGAGTGACAAGGGGAGGGGAGAGTGACGAGGGGAGGGAAGGAGGGATGAGAGAAGCAGGGGAGTAAACGACCAGACTAGGGTTAGGTGGAAAACTTTTGAACAGGCACCTGCCCAGTGCGCCCACAGCTTTGCGCCCTAGGCAGGTGCCTCTTCTGCCTACCCCTAGTTCTGGCCCTGAGATAACCAGTCTTCTGTAATGGTGGGCACCAGATCCAAGTGTAAGGGCTAATGGTGATGCACCAGGTGCCTAGTCCTACTATATGAACTATGTGTGAAAACCACCATTGTGGGGAACCATTCAGTATGAATCATCTTCAGGATAGTAATAGCAAAAAACCAGTTCATGGAAACATCCAAATTCTCATTGAGAACAATGAGAAGTGCATGTTGGGAAAAGAAACCTACATGCGGAAAACCGCCGTAAAAACACCACGTGTGGCCTTGCCCTTAGATATATAATGAATTATAGTTGACAACAGATGCTGAAGGAACATGCTTGACTTTTTGCATAGTCCACATATCCAAACAGATAACCCAGGGCCGGAACAAGCTGGCAGGTTGCCCTAGGCACTCTGTCGGCTTCCCCGCCCCTCACCCTGGTGCGCAGGCGCAAGTACACGAGGGAAGAGTAAGGTAAGGGGAAGGACAGTGTCATGACGAGGGGAGTGACTAGAAGAGTGACAGTTGAGGCCCGGGAGGGAGTGACGAGAGGGTAGGTACCAATGTATAACACCCTAAATATGATTGCCAGGAGTCCACTGAACATTTTGATGCTTAATATGTATCGTTGTGTACCTAAGTATGTGGCATGTAGAGGCCCCAAAATTTAGACACCCCATGTGAGCTATCAGTTATGTGTTTCCAGGTACTGCAAAATCAACAGATTTACATCATTTTGAGGGGGCAAAGCTGGAAAAAAGTAAGTTCACCCCCAAAAACCATACATTTTTGGAAAGTACACATTCCCCCGAATCCAACATGGGTATGCATGTCTTTCTACTCTAAAGCACCAAATCGCAAACCTTTCCTAAATTTGGCAAATTGGTGGCATTTCCAAAAATCACCTCAAAATTTCCATCCTGCAGCATCGTATTTCCACAAATACTTTTAGGTATCAAGATAAATCACCCCAAATATGAAAGCCTAGGGTCCTCTGAACAGTTTGATGCCCAATATGTATAGGTGTACCCAAGCAAGTGGCATATAGAAGCCTCAAAATAAAGACCCCCATCTTGTCTGTCATTTCAGGTACTGCAAAATCAACAGAATTACATCATTTTGAGGGGGGCAAAGCTGGAAAAAAGTAAGTTCACCCCCAAAAACCATACATTTTTGAACAGTGCACATTCCCCCAAATTAAAAATGGGTATGCATGTCTTTCTACTCAAAAGTATCAAGCCGCAAACCTTTCCTAAATTTGGCAATTTGGTGACATTTCCAAAAATCACCTCAAATTTACAACCTGCAGCATCGTATTTCCACACATACTTTTAGGTATCAAGATAAATCACCCCAAATATGAAAGCCTGGGATCCTCTGAACAGTTTGATGCCTAATATGTATAGGTGTACCCAAGAATGTGGCACATAGAAGCCCCAAAACGAAGACCCCATTTGGTCTGTCATTTCAGGTACTGCAAAATCAACAGATTTACATCATTTTGAGGGGGGCAAAGCTAGAAAAAAGTAAGTTAGCCCCCACAAACTATACATTTTCAGAAAGTACACATACCCCCGAATCCAAATTGGGTATGCATGTCTTTCTACTCCAAAGCACCAAGCCGCAAACCTTTCCTAAATTTGTCGATAAAGGCAGCTGTTTTTACATTTCTGAAAATCGCCTAAAAATATTGCAATTGGCCACATTTATATCACCCAATTGTAAAACACCCTAAATATTGATGCCAAGGGTCTATGGAAGAGTATGATGTCCAGTATGCACAGATATACTGAAGCAGCTGGCACGTGCGGACCCGAAATAAAAATAGTGCAAATGACTTTTCTCTGCTGCTACTTTGCCTTCTGTGAACAAAGACCTGTGACGGAGCATTGTCTGCCAAAAGACCCCCCGAACAGCACAAAAAGCTATATATCTTTGGAAAGTACACACTCTGAATAACCAAAAAAAGGTAATTATGCCTTTCTACTCCAAACTACTATACTGCAAAGCTACACTAAAGGCAGCGTTTTTTATGACATTTCTCAAAATTGCCTAAAAATATTGCAATTGCCCATATTTATCTCACCCAATTTCTTACATACAATTGTAAAACACCCTAAATATTGACGCCAAGGGTCTATGGAAGAGTTTGATGTCCAGTATGCAGTGTTGGACTGGCCCACAGGGATACCAGGAAAACTCCCGGTGGGCCAAGGTGTCAGTGGGCCCTCTTGCTTCTAACAATTTGGCCTATTTCATGTTCATTCCCTATTTCCTTATGTTGAAAAAGAGGCTTTCTAATGGAAGTATAGTAAGTAGATCTAAAATAATAGGTTAAGTGAGGAGAGAAGGAATAATAGTTTGGAAAGTTGGGCCCCTGGTCTAAGGTTTTCTGGTGGGCCCCTGGCATCCCAGTCCGACACTGCCAGTATGCATAGATATACCAAAGCAGCTGGCATGTGCGCACCCCAAATAAAAATAGTGCATATGAATTTTCTCTGCTGCCAATTCGCCTTTTTTGTGAGACTAAGCATTGTCTGCCAAAAGAACCTCCTAACAGCACAAAGACCTCCCTGAGCCATATATTATATATACACACTCTGAAGAATCCAATACAGATAAAGATGTTGTTCTACACCAAACTACCCAACTGCAAAGTTTTTCTAACCATAGAGGTTTTTACAAGATTTCTGAAAACGCCTAAAATGTTGCAGTTTGCTGCATTTATCTCACACAATATTTTACATACAAGGAAAAATCACCCTAAAGATGGACGTCGGAGGTCTACTGAATAGTTTGATGCCCAATATGCATAGAATTACCAAAGAATTTGGTATGTACGGACCCCAAATGAAAAAAAATACATGTGAATTTTCACGCTAACCAACACAGATGCTGAAAACAGTACCCCAACTGTGCGTTATGTGCTGTAAGACCCCCAAACTGTAAAAAGACCCCAGATAACCATACATTTTTGGAAAGCATATATTCTGACGGATCAAACTAAGTAAAATATACATTTCTAGACCAAAGCACCAAATCACAAAACTATACTAAATATACATAAGGAACAATAATGCAGGGATAAAATTGCAATAAATCCACAAAAATAGCGTAAATCAATGAAATAACAAAAATACTGACCGACAGCGTAATAAGTGGCTCAAATCAATTATCCAATAGTCACGCTGTTGAAATAACAAGATTTTAGGCAAAGATAACAGTGCAATGAATAAGTAAAAAAAAAAAACTGCTGTTTGTGAGTTTTTGTGTATACATGTTTGTGCACTAATAAAAGTTGTGTGAGTGTGCTAATAAGTGTAAATAAGTATAAATAAGTGTACAAAAGGGACCAAGTGTGCTGAAATAAAAAATAAAAAATACCAATCTTTACTAAAATGTGTGTGTAAGCGTGTAAATGTACTGTAAGTGACTGTAAGTGCAGGTAAGTGTGTAATAAAAACGTGCACTTACCTTTTCTGTTGCAGGAGATTGCAGGAGACACGTAGAGAGTCCAGGAAGTTGAAGTCTTGCAGAGAATGAAGCAGGAAGCGGCTCTGCAGGGAAGGAGAGGTAAGTAAAGAAGCAGACGCTCCATGCAATGCATCTGCTTCTTTTACAAGTCGGATCTGTGTCAATCGAGATCGCAGATCCAACTTGACAGCCCCCTAGCAATGTTGCTTAGGGGGCTGTCCTCCTTCCTGACTCTCTGTGGAGGCGGCAAAAGCCGCCGAAGCAGAGAGAAAGCTCTGCTGCCAAAGAACGTATACGTACGTATACTGCCAAAGAACGCATAGTACGTTCTTGGCAGCCTGAGCATTTAACCGCCAGCATGTACGGTGTACGTGCTTGGCGGTTAAAGGGTTAAAGCCTCTTTGCAATCAGTTATTCCATGTTTGGATGGGATAAACTTCATTAGTGGTTAATACATAAGTGATTCTGCTAGCTGTGACAATATCTTATCTCCATAACAGGCATTGTCCAGTAAGAGTCAGTCGTTTTCCGAAGTCGCACAAAGTTTCCTCCCGAAGCAACTTCAGGCGACTTCGGGAAAACGAATCGTCACAGGTGATTTTCATTTTAGTGGGCAGAGTACAGGGAGAAGGCAGTTCTGGGAGATTGTCGCCCTAAAGAAGAGTTTATTGCTGGGGTGACTAATCTCCCCGAATCTGCTTGTGTGTACTGAACCTAAAACCATCAAACCTCCTGTGGTGTTTATACAAATGGCCTGCAGGTGGCACTGTGCATACATAGGACTTTCT
>CM044431.1:185457866-185565768 GCA_024363595.1 Xenopus borealis | reverse complement strand
CAGAGGAAAGTGAACCTATAAGGCGTACTGAGAGAATCAGGAAACTACCTGCATGGACCAGGGACTATGTCATGTAAATAATGTATATACTGCTTTAAGATACATACGGTTTAATTGTTACTGTTTATATATTTGTCCAAACGCTTTCCTACTATAGGGGGAATATGTGGTGTTTACACAAATGGCCTGCAGGTGGCACTGTGCATACATAGGACTTTCTGTACAACTTGAAAGTGAAAGTAAGTCTTAATGCTGTTATGTAATGGCTGCATGACCTGCTAATAAAGCACTGTTATACTCTCCTTATCCTCGGCTACCAAACACAACACCTCCCTGCAGGAATAATCATCAAACTGTCATTATTTTTCAGGTTCTAATAGCCTCCCTTTCTACCTACATGGTAATGAGTTATCCTCCATGTAAAGGACCTTACTAAAGATGGCTGTAGGCATATTTGGTGGGTAAAAATTACTCTTGCCAGGGGATAATGCCATACTGTTTTATCCCTAAAGTGTTCTTTCAATCCTCTCTGAACATTATAAATGTCAACTAATAGATTAAATGTATGAATATTGTTTTTTTTGGTGAGGCACAGATGATAAACCTTTATTAGTAGAGAGATTTCACCGGAGGAAATATTCGTTTAAAAGAAAACTATACCACCATACAATGTGGGTATATTATAAAAATAAAATGCATAAAACAGCTTATATCTAAAACCCTGCTTCATCAAAATAAGGCATTTTCATAAAAATATACTTTTGGTAGAATATGCTATTGGGTAATCCTTAATAGAAAATTGCCATTTTAAGTATTAAAGACGGCCCCCTTGGAATCATTCGATTCACAGTGCACACAAACAAGCCAAGTTCATATATACTTGCTTATGTCCCACGAAGAGGAGTGCTACTACAGGTCTTTATACACCGGATTGGTGTCAGGTGCTACGCAGATTACGGACCCTCTGCCCAATGGGGCCCAAAAGTAGTATAGCAAATACAGGAGTCTGCGGCACAGCTGATATAGTTGAATCAGTGGTTGGTGTTTATTAAGCTCTTAAGCAACATGGCAACGTTTCGGGCCACCACTGGGCCCTTTGTCAGGCTGATTCAACTATATCAGCTGTGCCGCAGACTCCTGTATTTGCCATATATACTTGCTTAGTCACATCAGCCAATTAATGGACAAAGTTCTGTATTTTAATCCCACTGTTACAGCTGGAGCTGCAGTATTTCTGGTCAGGTGATCTCTCTGAGGCAGCACACCTACTGTATCATCACAAAAATGAGGCTCCGGGTAAGAGATGTAATTGGGAAATACAGTCATATGAAGTTTGGGAACTCCTCTCAGCTTGCATAATAATTGACTCCACTTTAAACAAAAAAGATAACAGTGGTAAGTCTTTCATTTTCCAGGAACCTCAGAGTACTGGGGTGTTTTCTCAACAAAAAATTTTGGTGAAGCAGTATTCAGTTGTATGAAATTAAATCTAATGTGCAAAACTGGCTGTACAAAAATGGGGGTCCCCTTGTCATTTTGATCATTTGAATGCATGTAACCATCAATACTGGTGACACAAAATTGGTTGGATTAGCTTGTTAAGCCTTGAACTACATAGGCAGGTGTGTCCAAACATGAGAAAAGGTATTTAATGTGGCCAATTGCAAGTTGTTCTTCTCTTCCCTCCTTTGAAGAGTGACAGCATGGGATACTCAAAACAACTCTCAAAAGATCTGAAAACAAAGATTGTTCAGTATCATGGTTAAGGGGAATGCTACAAAAAGTTATCTTGGGGGTTTAAACTTTCAGTTTCAACTTTAAGGAATGTAATCATGAAATGGAAGGCCACAGGCACAGTTGCTGTAAAACCCAGGTCTAAACACCAAGCAAGAAAATCTGTATGGCAGGATGATGAGAAAGAAGCCCTTTCTGCACTCACTCCACAAACAGAGTCACTTGTATACAAAAGCTCATTTAGTCAAGCCACAGTCATTTTGGAACAAAGTGTTTTGACCTGATGAGACACAAATTTAGTTATTTGGTCATAACAAAAAGCGGTTGGCATGGCGGAAGAATAACACTGCATTTCAAGAAAAACACCCACTATCTACTGTCAAATTTGGTCGAGGTTCCTTCATGTTGTGGGGCAGCGTGTCTAGTTCAGGGACTAGGAACTTGTTAAAGTTGAGGTTGAATGAATTCAACCCAATATCAAAAAAAAAGCTGAAGTTATGCAGGGGTTGGATACAATAACCATAAGCACACTTCAATGAATATGGAAACCCAGAAATTCAGCTTTGCTCATGCTGGTTTTTAAGTGTGAGACGGGAGGCAGCAGCAGTAGCCCCAGAATCACTGCTGTAAATCAGCCCCTAAATTAACTGCAGTTCTTAAGATAACAATAGTCTTTTTGTGTAAGGTGCCTGTAGGTTTCACTGTGCACAGGAGTTGTGCTGTACATGCACAGTTCAATTCTATCCTGTTTTAAAGTATTAAAGTTCAAGTTACTGCTGGTGTGTAATGGCTGGATGAACCTGCTAATAAAGCACTGTTATTGTCTGCTCATCCTCTGTTACCAAAACATAACAAATTGGCGACAAGTTGTCTCTTCTACCTCTGCAGCAGCCTGCAGCTTTTCTCCCAAACCCTGGTGATCCACCATTATTGCTGCTGACCAAGGGTAGATTTCTCCAGCTAGAAAGTGTGCTTTAGTTATTCACTGCCTGGAAGCAGAGGGACAGCATATATTCTATAAATTACCCTTACCTGATGAGACGTATGAAACTTTTTGTGCCAAGAGTAAATGTGGTTGCTAAAAGATTTAAATTACACCAATGAGGAAAACATAATCACAAATCCACAGAACAATTTGTAGCACCTGTGAGTTTGGGAATCTAAAAGATGAATGCTAAGAGTCCAAATAGTAGGAAAAACAAACTCACCTCGCAGTAGAGAGAGACTGCTCCTAGAACAGGATTTAACACTTGCAAAGGCTATTACAGTTGCTAACCAAATTGAAACAGCAGTGGCAGAAGCTAAAACTCGCAGTCAGGAAACTGCAGGGAATGTACCGACTGTGAATCCAGAACTGAGGCCTAATAATGCAGTCACAGGCAAATTACAGTGCTAAGGAAAAAGATTCACCTACACTGCAAAACCGTGCAGCAAATACAAATAAAAAATTACTGCTTCTGATGTGGTTCATCACAGCACAATGCAAAATATGCTACATGTCTTGCAAAAGCTGTACAGTGCAGCAAATGCAAAAAAGTAGGAGATTTTGCTAAGATCTGCCGTAGTTCTATTAAAGATGTTCATAAAGTCACTGCTTCAAATGTAACAGTAGTAAGTGTGGATAAAGCTGATACATTTATTCCGGACAAGTTTATATTGTCAATGTTATATTGTCAATATACTGTAAATGTCAATGCTGCTTCTGCTGACAAGAGACACTCCATTAACCTGATGCTTGATACAGGTTTAGCTGTTTCTATACTACCAAGGGATATTTTCTTGAAATGCTTTGCAAAATATCCACTTGTTGCGCCTGCCCTGAGACTGGTCAGTTACTTAAAGGATCCAATCCCTGTGCTTGGTTGCTTGCCAGTGACTGCACAATTTGAATCAAATACTGCAAAATGTGACTTTTACATTGTGAATAAGGGTACTGCTATACTTGGAAGGGATCTCTTTCTACATTAAACCTACAATTAGTTGATGGTCTCATTACTACAACACCAGTGCCTGCCACAAAGCCAATGTCTAAAATTTCACCAAAAAGCAATACTTCATTGGGTTGTGCAAAGAATTAATCTGAGACCACATGTAAAACCAGTACACCAAAAATTGAGGCAATGGCCCTACTCTATAAGGGAGGCTGTCTCACAGGAACTGAGGGAACTGGTAGAGCAAGATGTGATTGAAAAATCAGAATCCTTTGAATGGGTTTCACCAATGGTTGTAACAATGAAGAAAACTGGAGGTGTTTGATTATGTGTTGATCTTTGTGAACCTAATAAAGCAGTTGTTGCCACACATAGAGGAGTAAAATATTTTCCAATCTGGATGTTCAGAGTGTTTATCATCAAGTATTACTGCATAAGGAAAGCAGAGACCTCTCTGCATATATCACCCATGATGGTTTGTTTTGGTTCGAGTGTGTACCTTATGTACAGGTACCTAATGTACAATGCTACTTGGATGATACAGTGCTACGAAATATATTCTCTACGTTCCAACTATGGATCTTCATGACAAGTACCTAGAAAAGGTTCTGAAATGCATTGATTCTGCAGTACTGAAACCTAACATTTCCCAATGCCACTTCAGACAAACTCAGCTGTCATTTCTGGGTCATATAATTTCACAAGAGGGATGACTGCCTGACCCTGACCATGTCAACGCCATTACACAAGCACCTACTCCATCTAATTTTCAGACCTTACAAGCTTTCTTAGGTCTTACTTCATGGTATTCTAAGTTTATTCCCAACTATTCAGTTGGGGAGCCACTGAGAGCACTACCACGTGGAAGTCTGGTTTGGTAAGAAACTGCACATAGCTTTGAAATAGTGATACAGTTAATTGTAAACAGTCCAGCACTAGCTTTATTTCATCCTGCACTACCCATTATGGTTACTACAGATGCTTCAGACTATGGGATTGGTGCTGTTCTCACACAGATCCATGCTGTTCATTCAGAGAAAACTGTTGCATTTGTTTCCAGAACACTTACAGAGGCAGAGCGTAAGTATTCAACTGTTGAAAAAGAAGCTCTAGCATGTGTTTGGGCAACAGAAAAATGGAGAACCCTTTAACTACGCTGCTTTCAACTATGGGACTAGAATGCGACTGGAATGCTCAGAAACTCAGTCCTGATCTTCAACTTTACTAAAGGATTTTATATGAACTGTCCTTAGTAGAGGGTTATGCTGTCTGTGGAGCTCACTGCTTACTGGTTCCAGAGACCTTGAGAGGCATTAAGGGATTGTACGTGCAAAGCAAAGACTACAAGAACTATACTGGATGCCTATGTGGTGACTGCCATTTATTCTTGTGTTACTTGTCAGAATCATGAAAAAGCAGCTATCACACATACACCACCACTTCAGCCAGTACCATTCCCTGATTAACCATGGGAAAAAATTGCTACTGATATTGTGGGTCCTATTGCAGATGCTCCTATAGATTTGCAATAACTCATAACACATAGTAACTGACTGATAGACGCACATGGAATTCAAGTCTTCTTGCTTCTGCTAGATATGACTTTCCATTTGATGAAGGACATTTTCCTACTCCTGATGCCAACTGCAATAGTCCTAAAGTAAACCTATGCTATACTATACTGCGAAAACCTATACTGCGAAAATCAGAAAACTACCTGCATGAACTATGTGTTGTGAAGAATGTATAATATTGCTTTAAAATGCATACAGTTATATGGTTTCTGTTTATTATAGTTGCCCAAATGCTTTCCTGCTATAGGGGGAATATGTGGTGTTTGTGCAAGGTCCCTGTAGGTGTCAATATGCACAGGAGTTGTGCTGTACATGCACAGTGCATTCTATGCTGTTAGAACTTTATGTGCTTTATTAGCTACAGAATGACACTGCCCAGAATTAGACAACTTGTTATCTGCAAAACCCCCAAGATCCTTATCATTAAAGGAAACCCCCAGACAGATTGCTGATTAGTAATTGTCAGCGGTGGCCTCCGGCACCCACGGGGGGGTGATGTCAGGATCAAGGAGGAAGTCCCTTTCCAGCGAGTCCAGGCAAGGTACAGTTCAGGGGAGTCCAATAGAGAGGTCAGGTCCAGGCAAAGGTTCAATAAGGCAGGCAGCAAGGTTCGAGGTCAGTAACAGGCAGATGATCAGAACAGATGAAGCAGGCAAGGCTAAGAGACCCAGGAACACAATAGCAATATTGAGCTATACTCGGGCATTGAACCTGGGTCTCCGGCATCCTTTTAACTTTGAATTTGGCACCGGCGTCCTTGCGCCCACGTGGAGTCCTGGGCGCCACCATCTTGGATTCAGCGCTGCCTCGCCGGGACTGCAGGGCAGAAGGTAAAGAACGCCGAGCGCTCATGACAGTACCCCCTCCCCCATGGGGGGCCACCGGACCACCAGGACGAGACTTCTGGGGAAACCAACTATGGAAGAAGTTCACAAGGCGGGGAGCATGCACATCCGAGTCCTTCTCCAAGGAGCATTCCTCAGGGCCAAAGCCCTTCCATTGGACGAGGTACTGGAGAGATCCTCTGGAGAGCCTAGAATCCAGAATCTTCTCGACTTTGTACTCATGCTGGCCGTCTACGAGGATAGCAGAAGGAGGGGACTGAGCAGAGGAGAAGTGATTGGACACCACAGGCTTCAACAAGGAAACGTGGAACACGAAGGAATCCGCATCTCAGGGGGCAAATGCAGACGGACAGCCACAGGATTGATCACCTCAGAGATGGAGAAGGGACCCACCAATTTGGGACCCAGCTTAGGAGACGGTACCCTCAGGCGGATATTCCTAGAAGAAAGCCAGACTTTATCACCAACCTTGTATGGAGGGGATGGCTTTCTTCAACGATCAGCAAAGGTCTTGTGTACCAAGGAGCTCTTCTCCAAATTAGACTTGGTGGCAGCCCAGATAACATGTGAGCTGCAAGATCATCTGCAGCGGGAACATCGGAGAGAAGAAAGTCCTGAGGGAAAGACAAAGGATGCTGACCATATACAGACAGGAAAGGAGACCTTCCAGTAGAGGAGTGACTGGCATTGTTGTGAGCGAATTCCGCCCAGGGGAGGAGATCCGACCAGTCATCTTGGCAGAGGGAAATATGGTTTCTCAGGAATTGTTCAAGAGCTTGGTTTACACGCTCTGCTGCCCCATTGGTCTGAGGGTGATAGGCAGAGGAGAACTGAAGAGATACTCCCAGAGACTTGCACAAGGAGCGCCAAAACCTGGAGACAAACTGGGAACCTCTATCGGAGACAATTTCCACAGGGAAGCCATGTAGACGGAAGATATGCTGTATACAGTGATGGGCGAAACGGGCGCGTTTTGCCGAAAAATTTCTCGCCGATTCGCGAAACGAGTCGCGCGTCGTTTTTGACGCGCGTCGCGTCGTTTTCGACGCGCGACTCGTTTTTGAGCGGCGATTTTTTTTTTGGGCGAATTTTTTGGGCAGTTTCGCGAATTTATTCACCAGCGGCGAATCGCGGGAATTCGCCGCAAATTCGCCCCTGGCGAATAAATTCGCCCATCACTAGCTGTATAAAGAGGTGAGAAAGTTCCACAGCAGAGGGTAGTTTCTTCAAGGGAATGAAGTGTGCCATCTTGCTGAAGCGGTCAATCACCACCCAAATGACAGTGTTCCCACAAGAGGGGGGCAACTCCACAATGAAGTCCATACCCAAATGAGTCCATGGGCGAGAGGGTATAGGTAATGGTTGTAGGAGACCGCAGGGTCGAGAGTGGCTGGCCTTAGTGGTGGCACACACAGTACAAGCTGCGACAAAGTCTCTGACATCCTTGCGGATGGTTGGCCACCAAACTAGGCGCCGAAGGAGCTCAAGAGTCTTTTCTGAACCGGGGTGGCCGGCTTGTTTGGAGCTATAAGTCTGCTGGAGAATGGGAAGGCGTAACTCAGGGGGTACAAATGCCATTCCAATGGGGGTGTCTGGAGGAGCGGCAGACTGGCCAGACATAATTTGTTCAGCGAATTGGGGTAATACAGTAGCAATGATCCTGGAGGGAGAGATGATAGGATCTTGCTCTATAGGGAGGCGATCCTCTGGGGAGAAACTTCGAGACAGGGCATCTGCCTTCCGGTTCTTGGTTCCAGGACGATACGTCAGGACAAAATTGAAACGAGAGAAGAAGAGAGACCATCTTGCCTGACGGGGGTTTAGGCTCTTGAGGGATTGTATAAACTCTAATTTCTTATGGTCAGTGTATATCGTGACCGGATGAGATGCTCCCTCCAAGAGATGACGCCATTCCTCGAGGGCGAGTTTGATAGCCAGGAGCTCACGATTCCCGATGTCGTATTTCTGCTCGGCGGAGGAAAACTTCTTGGAGAAGTATGCACACGGATGGAGCTTACCATCTGCAGAATGTCTCTGGGAAAGGATAGCACCTGCCCCGACATCAGAGGCGTCAACTTCAATGAAGAAGGGTAGGAGAGGTTCAGGGTGCCGGAGAACAGCGGCAGAGATGAAGGCATCCTTCAGGGACTGGAAAGCTTCAAGGGCCACAGGAGGCCAACAATTGGGTTTCCCTCCTTTGCGGATGAGGGAGAGGATAGGAGCAATGCGGGAAGAAAAGCCTTTAATGAATTGGCGGTAGTAATTTGCAAAGCCGATGAACCTCTGGATCGCCTTTGTACTCTGGGGAAGCGGCCATTTCTGGATAGCTGATACCTTGGCAGGATCCATCTCGAAGCCCTCAGACGAAATAATGTAGCCAAGGAAGGAGATCTTAGGTACTTCGAAGGTGCACTTCTCCAGTTTGGCGAAAAGGGAATTCTCCCTAAGACGAGAAAGGACCTCTTTGACTTGGGAGCGATGGGTCTCCAAATCTTGAGAGAAGATGAGGATGTCATCCAGATACACAACAACGGACTTCCCCAGGCGGTCCCGAAAGACGTCATTAACGAACTCCTGAAAGACGGCGGGGACATTGCAGAGGCCGAAGGGCATCATGAGGTACTCGTAATGCCCATCACGAGTATTGAAAGCCGTCTTCCACTCATTGCCCTCTCGGATCCTGATAAGGTTGTAAGCCCCACGGAGATCCAACTTAGAGAAAACCTTGGCCCCTTTCAGCTGGTCAAAAAGTTCCGAAATGAGGGGTAAGGGGTATCTGTTCTTTACAGTAATTTTATTAAGACCCCGATAGTCTATACAGGGACGGAGGCCACCATCCTTCTTTTCCACAAGAAGAAACCTGCTCCGGCTGGGGTCGTGGAAGGACGAATGAAACCTCGCTGGAGATTCTCGGAGATATACTCCTTCATGGCAGTAGTCTCCGCAGGAGACAAAGGGTAAGTTCGCCCACGAGGTGGCATGGTTCCAGGAAGGAGGTCAATGGGGCAGTCATACCGCCGATGCGGGGGAAGAAATTCTGCTGACTTCTTGCAGAAAACATCAGAGTAGTGCCTGTAGACAGAGGGCAAGGAAGATAGGTTCGTTGAAGAAGCTGTAACCCGTTGGAGGGGCTGAGAAATTTAACAATGTCCTTGGCAGTGCAGACTCCAACGGGAGATTTGGCCAACAGACCAGTCAATGGAAGGGTTATGAAGTAATGGTAAACCCAGCACGACAGGAGTGGAGGGACAAGGAATGATCAGGAAGGATATCTTCTCCTGATGTAGTATTCCTGTCTGGACAGATAATTCACCAGTAGACAGAGTGATGGTGTCCGTAGAGAGGAGTCTATCATCAATGGCAAAGACCCGTATGGGAGGAGACACTGGAAAGAGGGGAATGCCAAACATTTTAGCAAATGTCAAGTCCATAAAGTTTCCTGCAGCTCCGGAGTCAAGGAAGGCTGAGACAGGTACTGCCTGGGAGGACAACAGGATCTGCACAGGAAGAAATTGGTGTGAGTGTTCCGAAGGTTTAGGAACGACGCTCCCAGCGAAGGAAACAACAGCCTTACTTGGGGCAGGAGTATTCCTCAGCTTGACAGGGCAGGAAACAGCTAAGTGTGATTGTCCGCCACAGTATAGACATAGGCCAGAAAGGCGTCTGCAAAGTTTTTCTTGTGCAGTAAGTCAAGCCTTTCCGAGTTGCATGGGCTCCTCCAAAGGGACAGTGGTTAACTGCAGAGAGGATGGAGGTATCACAGGATTCTGGAAGCGTGGTGCCAGCAAGGGATGAGATTTTTTATTTCGCTCTTTATCAGCCTGATGTTCTTTAAGGCGAGTGTCCACCTTAATAGCGAGAGTGATCAAATCTTCAAGGGAGTCAGGAAGATCTCTGGATACCAGGTCATCCTTCAGGCGAGGTGACAGACCTTGGTAAAAAACTGCCTTGTAAGCCTCATCATTCCAAGAAGTTTCCGCCATGAGGGTTCTAAAGTCTATGGCATACTCGCTGGCACCGAGATTGCCCTGACGGATTTGCAGCAGTCGTGAAGAGGCAGTAGCGACCCGACCAGGGGCATCAAAGATGGTTCTGAACATCCGTAGAAATTCATTCACATCATACGTCAGTGGTGACTGTCTCTCCCAGAGAGGTGTTGCCCATTCAAGCGGTTTGCCCTCCAGACGAGACATAACGTAACCCACCTTCGCTCGCTCACAGGAGAATTGAGGGGGTTGGAACTCAAACTGGATCAGGCATTGAGTCACGAATCCCCTGCAAGCCTGGGGGTCGCCACTGTAGCGAGGAGGAGGAGGAATTCGCGGCTCACGGGCCGGCAACATCGCTGGCGGCGAAACTACCACAGCAGGAGGAATTTCCACGACAGCGGGGGTAGATGGCAAATGAGACAAAATAGAATCGAGTACTTGCCCAATTCTGACTTGCTGGGATTCATACGCCTCCATACGGGACGCCAGCCCGCGAAGGGCTCTTCCGACGTCCGGCGCAGCTTCCTCGGGATCCATGGCCCGAGTATAATGTCAGCGGGGGCCTCCGGCACCCACGGGGGGGGGTGATGTCAGGATAAAGGAGGAAGTCCCTTTCCAGCGAGTCCAGGCAAGGTACAGTTCAGGGGAGTCCAATAGAGAGGTCAGGTCCAGGCAAAGGTTCAATAAGGCAGGCAGCAAGGTTCGAGGTCAGGAACAGGCAGATGATCAGAACAGATGAAGCAGGCAAGGCTAAGAGACCCAGGAACACATGAGCTATACTCGGGCATTGAACCTGGGTCTCCAGCGTCCTTTTAACTTTTAATTTGGCGCCACAGCGCATGACGTCACCGCGCCGGCATCCTTGCGCATTTTGTGGAAAATGTGCCACACAATTTTGCAGAAATTCATTAGTTTCAATAGAAAGATGAAATTATATTCTGGTTAAGGTTTTTCTATCGCTCTTTAATAGCATTGCCCTACCTTGTTAGAGAAGCAGGTTTGCCCTATACTACAACTGTTCTTCATAAGAAAGCCTTCTATTTACTAATTTCTTCCAAACACAGTACCTGGACGGTGTCTTAGATAGATGAGGGCTGGCTTCAATACCATTGTGGGTGGGTAATCATAACATCTACAATATTTGTCTGGCTCAACGGACCTTGACTTTTCCACCTCAGACCAGGCAAGTGGTAAAACAAAGCTAGAACTGCCTCAATCCTCTGTCACTTACATGATATCCTGTCTGCCGAAAATTCAATAAAGTTCAAAAAATGCTGGCGACTTTTCCTTGAATGTGAATTGGAGATGTCCCTGCAGATGGAAACGCTAGCGAAATGTCGCTAGCATTAGCCACTTTGCCCTTTAGTGAATCTGCCCCCTTGTGTTTTACTGCAAGTTACACCACCAGACTGTACTTTGTAGCTGCCTATTTATTGACATTAAAATTCAATGGACACAACATAGGATGAAACTGGGGGTCATTTATAAAGTTTGTGCATCACACAATTATTCGCAGATGTTTGTTTTGCCCATGCTTTTTCCTTAACACTAAAATATTGTACTGCTGTGCCTGTCTTTCCAGGTTTTTGTGAATTTTCATTGTGAATAAATGTTCACAAATGATTGTCAAACGAGACAGGTTTGTGCGTACATGCACTTTGAAATGTTGTTCTGCATGAAAATAGTGTTAACAGTAACAAAAACTTGCAATTTTCAAAACTGTTTTGCGAATATTTTCTCCGCCACCAAAGTGGCATAATTCAAATGCAGAGGGGCTCATTTATGAACTTCGTGCAGGACAGATTGGTTTGCCCTGCACCTGGTTATTTTTATAAAGCTTAATAACAGTGTGCAAACAGATTTGCAAATTTGTTTTTCAAATTGTGAATGTCTATAAGAGCTTTTTAAATATGGCAAAAATTGCAAATTGCTAATATTTATGAGCACACTCTGTGTTTGAATTCCTCCATAACTTTGGTGGCAGAGAAAATATTTGCAAAACAGTTTGGCAAATTGCAAATTTAAGTCACTGTCAACGCTATTTTCACACAATAATAGATAGAGCTCTAATAATAATAGAATGAGCTCTAATGCATCTTCTAGGCAAAAGGAGCCAACCTATAAGATATATTGGATCTGACACCCAACTCCTGAATGAAAACAGAATGAGGAGAAACAATGCTGAGAGAGGAATAGGTATACTTGATTAATCTATTAATGGTACAGAATTTTAAAGCTTCTTATTTCATTATACTGAAGCTAATATTACATTTTCAGCTTCACAGTAGTTCCCCTTTAATAGGGTAATTTACATGTGCCACTGATGCAAAACATGTTGGTGTGCACCATGTTTCGCATCTGCTCTGCAGCTTAAAGGAATTGTTTGGTATAAAAGTAAAAACTGGGAAATAGACAGGCTGTGCAAAATACAAAATGTTTTCAATATAGTTATTTAGACAAAAATAAAGGCTGGAGTGATTGTAAGTCTAACCTTGCTTTTCAGCTCTCTTAATTTACACTGGCTGGTTACCCTGGTTACCAGTCAGTATCCAATCAGTGACTTGAGAGAGGGCCACATTGGTCATAACTGATTATTGGTCATTACACACAATTTTATTTTGCTTTACACACCACTTATGTCATTCCATGCCCCAGGGGAACTTAAAATCTAAGGTCCCTATTGCATTCACCCACACTATCAGGAGTCAATTAACCTGCCTGTATGTTGTTGGATTTGGGAGAAAACCAAAGCAAACATGGAGAGAACATACATATTATGACTGTAAGATGTTATCTGTTATGTGATATAGGAAAAAACAAGAAGAAGAAGAAAACTAGTGGCGGCACTTTCACAATGAACCTAACCCCGATATTTGCTCCAGATGAGAACTATGATTTTCTGGAGTGAGCCCACTCAATGGGATGGAGGCACTATGGTATTATAAAAGAATAGTAGAGTACCAATAGTCCCTTGAACAATATCCAAACTGATTTATTAGAACAGTTATTAGAACAGAGGAGAATATAACGATGAAACAGAACTGATTCATGGAGTAGTCAGGCTCATACTCAAAATGATCAATGGCACAGAAATCCCTCCAATATACAGTAGCTTGATAGATGGCTGCATGTAGTGAAACCCAGGTGGGAGTCTATCTAGTCCCTGTATCTGGTTCCCTGAGTAGACAGCAATGCTCTTGAGATCTAATCCCTTCTAATACACCTTGGTGGCACCAAAAGCTGCTCATATACAGTAGGTAGCCCTATGCTGGGTTTCTCTCCTAGAGAGACTTGTAACAAGATCTAGCTGCCCCTTACCAGACTAATGATGGCTCACAGGTGACTCCAATCCACTTAGGGAAGTCTCTGGCAAAGACCTCTGGCAAAAAGTCCTGAGAATGCAGGGCTCATTAAATATATATTATTACACAGAGCCATTTAGTGGCTAAACTTGGGATAGCTGGGGTCATGCTGTGACCCAGTAAGTGAAGAAATACTCCCTCCATTA
Source organism: Xenopus borealis (assembly GCA_024363595.1). Classification (NCBI taxonomy): domain Eukaryota; kingdom Metazoa; phylum Chordata; class Amphibia; order Anura; family Pipidae; genus Xenopus; species Xenopus borealis. Next base: position 185,552,187 of record CM044431.1, on the reverse strand, counting down.
GACTAAGGGCCCACTTTGTAACCAATCCTTAAGGGAATGCTAAGTAAATGCGGAAGACATTTATCAGTCCCCTACATTACTATAATATCTTATTATATTATTTTGTTTGATTAATGTATAGTGATGGGCGAATTTATTCGCCAGGGGCGAATTCGCGGCGAATTCCCGCGATTCGCTGCTGGCGAATAAATTCGCGAAACAGCAGGAAAAATTTGCCGCCAAAAATTCGCCGCCAAAAACGAGTCGCACGTGGTTTTTGAGGCGACGCGCCGAAAACGACGCGACGCGGGCCGAAAACGACGCGATGCGCGTCAAAAACGTTGCGCGACTCGTTTCGAGAATTTTTTGCCAATTTTTCGGCGAAACGCGGCCGTTTCGCCCATCACTATTAATGTATGATAAAATGTAAGGAAAGGCAATGCGCTTTTCATTTTATACATTTTATTCTTCTGGCTCCATTTCATACATTAATCAAATATATATATATATATATATATATATATATATTGAAAATACAGCTATAGAATCTATTATACTCTATTATATTATGAGGATGTCCTGTAATTGCTCATAATTCCTTTTATATAACTGTATTAACAGCAAATCTTAACTGTCATACTCAAGCAATAAATCATCTTTGATTAAATATGATTATAGGATAATTAGGAAAAAAACGTTTTAATCCAAAATGGGTTTAGAATAAATTCCACATTGAGTTCTAAAAACATTTTAGTAAAACAATAAATCCATCTTTTTTTCCATTGGAACAATTCATTTTTCAAATTAAACCCATGCCCTATCGGATCGGGAGGAATTACACATGCCTCATCCTTCCACTGATCAGGAATTGAGTGCTGACTGGCACAGTCAGCTCCACATTCTTGAGGAAGAGGCAAATTTTAAAAATGCCTCTGTGAAAATACCTGCATTGTACAGTATGTTGTCGATAACATTGTGCCTTGGAGATATATAGCTATCTCTTTATTTCAGATGATACTTAGGGCCTTTATACATAAACATTTTTACCTGTCATGCAGGAGTTAACTGCCCCCATTTTTCTTCTTGGGGACTGTAGCCATAAGACAGCATTGAAACACAAAATACAGATAAAAAGTTGAATGTTGTATTTTATATGTGCTTTGCATTTCAGTGTGTTCCAGTGGGTAAAGTGACCAAAAAAAATAACAGAGTAAATTAACATAGGGTATTGCAAATGTAGGGATGAGAAAATTTAGACACCCTCACATATTATTGGCAGGCACATCTTTATTAATATGGACACCTAAATGGGTCCTAATGGGCACCTTGTGTAAATGCTCTGCTTATGTAAACCCCTGTAGTTCTCACAGTGTATGCCAGATGGCACTGTGTCATGGTATAAAGCTCCTGGGAACCATGCATTCAGGGTCCATTACTTTAGCCCAACCCTGCAGGCTGGAAGGGAATGGGTAGTGGTCCCTAGGAGCATTGGCCCTAGTAAAGAGAACAATACTATGTCATAGATCACTTTAGGAGTGATAGATAGCTCAGGTAGTTGAGCAGCTCAAGGCTCCAATGAGGATAGATAGATGGATTAAGTTCCTGGGTACTAATAACCCAGAGGTAGGGGCTAAGTGTTAAACTCAGGGAATTATGAATCTCCTATGTGCACTTAGGGAAAAGACTGAAACCTGGTTGTACCTTCCAAACCGCTGCTTAACCTCTGCTGACATGAACCCTTGCCTGTAGCGATCCAGCCCATTGTATGGTGCTGTGAGTATGTGCTTCCTTTATATTATCTTCTGCTAATACCACCATTGTGGATGCTTGTTCCTGAAAATAAATATACTGTTTCTGGTTAAGCATTAAAGAACTACTGGTGCCCATTTATTGTGCAATAGTATCTGGTTACAGTTACACTACACCCTGCTTACACCCCATTGCAAGTGCTTACCCCTGAGGAAAGAGGGTCTCATTTGTGGTATCACACCACCTTGAAAGTAGCATTACCTGACCACTGTACGGTCAATTTATTATAGCGCTACACAGATATGAATGCTTGTGCATAAGGGCTCTCGTTCAATATGTCTATATTTTGTTTGTTTTTTTCAACTGTTTGTAGTAAAATAAAGAAATGCAAAGAAATTAGCTTGGCCCTTTTCTGTTGCAAAATTTGGGGCTCATTTATGGAGATTGGGAAATCAGCAAATAATTTAATTGTAAGTTAAAAACTCAAAGAAAATACCTGGTTGTCATGGAGTATTGCAGTAATACCCAGTATTTCTATGTGACCCAGAATGAGAACTGAAAATGAAATATTATTTTATTTGCTTTACCTTTCTGCTGGGCGCCTGGTTTTTTCTGTACCTGCTACTGACCCCACCCATTTCTAACCTTAAGGGACATACTTACACTGTGATAAGCAAATATTCACTGCCTGATTTTATTTCATGTCTGAAAATTATTTGATTTAAAAGCTAAAATCCAATGTATAGTTTTAATGAGCACTCCATCAATCCAATCACATAAAACCCTGTAATATCAAAGTTTCTGGATCTGTATCTAGTATAACATTTAAGAAGGTGAACATCTGTTCTGAATAGCAAAATGTCTATGCCAAGGCCTTGAAACCGTGTGTGAACATTTGATTACTTACTTTCCCTCCTAATCAATAATTGTTATAATTAAAATGGATAGCTTCAGTAGCATGACAAAGAACTGCAGCCAGAATCCTGATTGTGCACTTGGCTCAAAGAGCTAGGCAGCAGTACTGTAGAACACTTATTTTCCAATTTGTTCTTAGATGTGTGCAAATTGCTTTAGCTGAATCCAGCTGATTTAGACCTTGCCTAGAGGTACACTAGATTAATTGGGAGCCACATATTCATTGCATACAGAATGGACTATGTAATTGGTGAAATCTGTTAGAGCCAGTTATAAAATAAGTAAGCAGCACTGCCATTTTCTTGCCCTTTCATTACCCTTTATTAAATAAAAAAAAAAACAGAACAATTGCATAAAGGAGTAAATATTATCCTGATTTTTTAAATAAGAAAAATTGTATCTTTCATAAAAAACATTTCAATATATTTTTAAAATGAATGCAAAGAAATACATTAAAACTGTAAATATTTCTAATGAAGACAGCATCATCCACTAAGCCAAGCAATTGCTTTGTAGGATGTTCATGTTAAAATATGCTAAACATTAGTGATGGACGAATTTATTCGCCAGGTGCAAATTCGCGGTGAATTCCCGTGATTCACTTGGTGTAAAAAAAACAAGTCGCGTGCCGAAAATGACGCACATCGAAATCAACGCAACACACGTCAAAAAGTGCCGTGACTCGTTTCGCTAATTTTTCGGTGAAGCGAAACGGAATAGATTCGCCCATCACTACTAAACATAAAGCATTATATAGAAACCATTTTTTGACAGAGAGAACTAATTGAAGGGATAAGTCTTGCCTACTGACCTAAATATAGGAATGCAAAGTGTTCAGAAGAAACACACCCACGTACTGCATTTGCAATCATTATAACTCAAAAAATTAATAGAGTAAAATGTCTTTATTGAATCTCAGTTAATATATTTGGGGTTTGTTAGGTCACCCCTTTAAAGGAACAGTAACACCAAAAAAATTAAAGTGTTTTAAAGTAAAGAAAATATCTTGTAGTTACCCTGCGCTGTTAAAACTGTTCTGTTTGCTTCAGAAACACTATTATAGATCAAATGAACAAGCTGCTTAGTAGCAATGGCAAAAATTGAAAAATGGCTATATGGCACAGGATAATTAATGGATAACAGATAACATTATGTTCTACAGAGCTTATCTGCTGTGTAACTTGAGCCTTTTCTCTTTTGACTAGTTGCCCCCATGGCTACACTACAGCTTATTTATATAAACAATATTAGTGCTTCTGAAGCAAACACACCAGTTTTACCAGTGCAGGGCAACACTGCATTATATTTTTATTACTTTAAAACAATTTCATTTTTTGATTGTAGTGGTCCATTAACATTGTCCATCTAAAAACTCATGTTATATGATTAATTAGCAAATCATTTCATCCATGCATATTAAAGCACTACACAATATGTTGGCGCTATAGAAATACATGTTAATAATACTGTGTGGATATAGAGAAAGTTAAGAGTCTCTAATAGGCTAACAAACTTTTTAAAAAAAGTACATCATAGTATTAGATATTTGGGAGTAAATATTACCCCAAATATGTCTGATCTGTATAACAACAATTTTGTACCTTTACTGACAACACTTCAGGAAAAGATAAATAAATGGAGCAAAATAAACCTGTCCTGGCTAGGGAGAGTACAAACGTTGAAAATGTTCCTGATGCCTAAATTGAATTACTATTTACAAGCCCTGGCAATTAGATTACCGGCTATTTTTTTCAAGAAAATTAAATCCATTTGGAATGGCAAACAGGCCAGAATCCAATATAGACAATTAATATTACCAATAGAGAGGGGCGGACTAGCTATCCCAGATGCCTGGTTATATTACATCTCAATTCAGTTAACACGTATTAAACATTGGGCAGCAGAGGAAAGGAAGAAAGACTGGGCAGTGTTAGAACCTCAGTGGGCCGGGACACTACTATTAAATCTCCTTTGGGGTGACCCTAAATGCCTATCGGAAAGGGTGAAGGCCCATCCACTAATAGCTCCTACTCTTACTACATGGTATAGTAATAGACTAAAGATGAACCTGACTAGAACTCCCTATATTCTACAACCCCTACTGCATAATAGCTCATTTGTACCTAGTTTGGAGCAAGGAGCGTTCAAGGAATGGCGAGAACTAGAGGGTAGACCTACAAGGATTAAGGATTTCTTGAATAACAATAAAATAATACCATTAAAAGAAATTCAAAAGAAATGGGGAAACCATATTAGAGATGCATGGAATTACCGTCAATTGCAACACTATATTTATAAATTTAAAGAGGAAGATTGGAATAGAGAACTAACTAAATGGGAAAAATTACTGGAAGGTAACGAGTTAATGATCAAAGCAATCTCCAAAATATATAACTCTTACTATCAAATATTGCTCTGTTGAAAGACACAGCACGTAGGGAGTGGGAAAAGGAATTAAACATCAAGATCTCTCCAGCAATATGGAATAAAATCCAGTTACTAGCTCACAAATCATTGAGAGCGGCTACAGTAAGGGAAATGAATTTCAAAATAGTTACTAGATGACATCTTACACCAGCTAAGTTGAACAGGATGTATCCTGAACATACAGAGCTATGTTGGAGATGTGGTATGGAGAGGGGGACACATGTCCATATTTGGTGTAAGTGCAAGGATTTGCTTGATTATTGGGGTAATATCTTGAAAGTAATAAAAGAAGTAACGAATACTAATATGAGGGTGGAAGATGTTCCCCTGATCTTGTTAAGCCTTGATACACTTAAAAATGAACTATTAAAGGACTCACTTACCTTGCATTTGCTTGATGCTGCGAGGTCAGTAATTCCAAAACATTGGAAGGAGTCAGCACCCCCTAGTTATATGAAGTGGCAACAAGTTGTAGAGGATACTAGGAAGATGGAAGAAATAACACATATTATCCACAATAAGAGTAGTAAATATTGGGATATCTGGGAACCATGGGTCAATTTCTTAAACAAATAAGGGGAGGGCAGGTCGAAAGAGGATTAATATGAGGATTTTTCTGTGTATAAATATGCTGTATCTGGGGATTTGGTAAATGGACCCAGCTGGAATAATAAAAGTGTAATTGTTATATGCAGCTTGAATGTTAAAGAGAAGGTGCGCAGGTCAAGTTAGTGAATATTGGAAATGTACGGTAGAGAATTAGCGTGGGTACTCGTACCCTCATTACTTTGTGATACTCTTATCTATTTTTTTATTATGTTCCTATCTATATTTCTGTTATTTGATTTATTCTGTAAAAATTTGATAAATAAATAAAAAAAAAAAAATCATTTCATCCATGCATATTAAAGCACTACGCAATATGTTGGCACTATAGAAATACATGTTAATAATACTGTGTGGATATAGAGAAAGTTAAGTGTCTCTAATAGTAATCAAAACAATATTCTATGTAGTGCAGCATGAGGATGTGTCTAGTTTGAAAGGAAGGATTGAGTAAGATAACATTTTTACATTTTTTTTCTTTACCGTAGGGGAGCATATCTGAGGAAGTGGGAGGAGCCACCGAAAGGTTGTGTGTAGATTTCAATAAATCACTGAAAATACTAGCACAATTTCCACGTGAGTGCCATCTGATTCTTTCATACTTCTTACTAACTGGGGAAATGTTCACATCAGTGGAAAAAAAAAGTTACATTGTTGTGAAGCTGAAACAATATCTATTTGCGAGTCTGTTTTGTTTTAATATTTTTGCTATAATCTAAAGTCTTATATAACACCTTAGGTCTTATTTACAGGCCTGAGGGCTGCAAGTGCAAAGGCATTAAGGGAGCAAAAACATTAGGAGATGCATCCCAGACCTGTTTTTGGCAAGCTGTTAGTTCAGGGCTCCATGCTGGCTCTGCTGCCTTCCTTTCCTTTCACATGTAAATGATGCATGTCAGTGGTAGGAAAGGATGACTACTGGGCAGATTTACTAAATTCACGTGACTAATTCGAAGTTTGATCGAATTCGATCGGATTCTGATTGTACGATTTTATCGGACATTCGAATATGCAAATTTGGCCACTTCGATCATCGAATACACAAAATTTGATCGTATCGAATAGATAGAATAATTGGATATTCGATAATTCGACCATTCGATGATCAAAGTACTTAAACTTTAAAATTTTATTCGACTGCCTACTTCGCCATATTGAACCTACCAAATTACAATAGAAGCCTATGGGAATCCCCCATAGGCTTTTTTTTATATCACCTGCTCGAATACCAATCATACCATCGAACACCTCGATCGTTCGAATCATACATATTTTTCGAACAATCGAAGGAAATTTCACGATTTTTCAGTGAAATCGAACGATCGATATTTGATCATACGATTTTATCTAGAAGTCAAATAGTGAAGAAAAAATTGCCTAAAACTATTCGATAAGCAGTCAAATGCTTATCGAATTTCAGCTGAATTCGAGGGCTAATCATCATCATCATAATCATCATAATTTGAAGACTTAAAATATTAGGGTAGACTGTCCAGGTTGGGCTTTTATTCTCTGGAAAAAAGAGGATCACCACACCAGAGGCCACCCCTTCAGGCTAGAAGAAAAGGACTTTCATTTGAAGCAGCGTAGGTGGTTCTTCACAGTTAGGACAGTGAGGCTGTGGAATGCACTGCGGGGTGATGTTGTGATGGCTGATTCTGTTGATGCTTTTAAAAGGGGCTTGGATGATTTTTTGGACAGACATAATATCAAAGGCTATTTTGATACTAAATTCCACAGTAAGTATAGCTATGGGCATATATGGTTTGTGTGAAAGAGTGGAGGGGTGTGTGTATGGTGTGTGTATGCTGGGTTTTAATTTGGAGGGTTTGAACTTGATGGACTTTGTCTTTTTTCAACCCAATTTAACTAAGTAATTATCATTTACTTATATTGTGCCAGATATGTATGCTGGCACAACCCTTTTTGTTACTGGTCAGACAATGGTAATTCTGGCAAGAATCAAGAATAGAGTTAGCAAATATAGATATATTAATGGAACAGGCAAATAATTCATGGTTTAATGAAGGTACTCATAAAGAGGTACACAATATCTAGACTGAAATGTTTAAAGTGAAAATGTGATTTTATTTCTATAGAATTATGGTGGAAAAGTCAATAATTTTCAAATATGACATAGAGCAATCGTCAAGGAACTTACCATTTGTTACAAAGTTCCATTCAGCAATACTGACCATTTTTTCAGGCAAAATATTGATGTAATATATTGAAGTAATGTCCAGTGCTTGATTTTTCTTTGTGAGATTATAACTTGAGTAACAGGAGGATCAGAAAGTACATCTTGGTTAAAATCTCTGGATATACATATGAAATAATAAACAAGAATCTACTTCATGATTGTCCTACTGTTGGATTTTTGATTGAGATTTGCCAATAGATCTTGAGCTGGTAACCAGGAGCTCAATCACACTTTTGTGCACAGAGCCCCCCAAAAAATTTAAGGGTCAAATTTTGAAGTATTTTCCACTTCAAAATTCGACCCTTAGTAAATGTCACGGGTAGGCCTTCGTTAGGCGCCCAGGGGAAGAAGTGGACCAAGGAGGAAGCTTAGGGGCCAAAGGGTCCAATAACGCAGCAAGGCAAGGATCAAGCAGGAGTCAGACAGGTCCAGGCAAAAAGTGTATTAGCAGGAACAAAAATATAAACAAAGTCCAAGCAATGGTCAACAAATACAGGAACAATGGTAAAAAGGCAGGAACAATGGTCAAAAGGCAGGAACAATGGTCAAAAAGCAGGAACAAGATCAAAGTAACAAAACCCAGGATCAATAGCAAGAATCCTATGATTGGGCGCCATAATGGCGTTCAATACGCCTTTAAATATTTAAATTTGGCGACAAAACGAGCGCGGTGACGTCATCGCGTCAAGCGCGACGCGATGACGTCACTGTCCGGCGCCGCATATCCACGTGGCGGCTATGGGCGCCGCCATTGTGGATATGCGCCGAAGAGGAGAGGACGTGCCACCCGGAGCTAAAGGTAAGCCTCCGGGCGGGGCGATCCTGACAGTAAATCAGCCCCTTTGTGTTTGACAGTGATAATAACTTCAGCCTTGTTCACACTATTATGTAATCCCAATTTCCATGTAGTAAATGATGTGGTGCGCTATCCGGAAGCTCTGTTGCAAAGGACGGCTTCAATCAACAGTAAGAATTATGAAGGAATCAGATGGCACTCACGTAACAATTGTACTAATATTTTCAGTGGTTTTATTGAGATCTCCACAAAATGTTTCCGGGGCTCCTCCCGCTTCCTCAGGTGTGCTCAAAATTGTAAAATGGATACAGGTATAAATAAGTGCTGGGGAGTAATAATGTCAATCCATTGTTGAACTCCCATCTATTTAAACAATATAGTTCAGTGTTTTGAAACTTTATTTCAGTTATGCAACATAATGATAATAAAAATACCTGTTAAGTGACCCCACAGTGCTGAAACTTTACATTTCTCATAGTAAAAAAGGGTATATTTAGCCCAGTTCATAGAAATCCATGTGAAAATAATTCTTTCCATGGTGCTGTAAACAAAGCATAAACAGAAATAAACTTATCAATAACCCACTAGGGTGAAGCATAAGTCACATAAAAAAACCCTAAATACATCAGAATCAATATTACATATTTAAAAAAAAAAAAAAACAGGAAAAGTTTAGGCGTTCGTTTAAACCCATAGGGGCCATAGTGTTCAATTTATCAATCCAAGTGGCCTCTTTTTGCAACAATATTCTGTTGAAATCTCCTCCTCTGGGAGGCACATTTACTACTTTCTTTCAGCAAAATCATTTTGGTGTATAGTCTTTTCATGCTTAACCACCAAAGCATATGTTAGCTCCAAAGTGAACTTTTTAAAAATGTTTTTTCTTATCTTTTTTTAATCCAGATAAAGATGAAAAAGTCAGAGAATTCTATCATTTTAATACAAATCAATAAGCAGTTTGATTTCACACATGGAAAAGTTAATTTATGTCTAGTAAAGAAAGTCATTAGCTGTGCTATTAATAATAGCACATTCATCACAGTTGTGTACTTGAGGCAATTATCAAAGCCTATGGTTATATTAATTTACTAAGACTGCGGAAATCTACTTATTTACGGAACATGTTTGACCCTGTCAGCTAATAATGACACAATTATATGTATGCTTTGAAGAGATGCTTCATTAAGATTGTATTGGTTATTCAGGCATTTAGTATTAATGCCTGAAAGGTGAAATTGCTTGTTCTTGAACACATTTACTGTGAAAAAATCCTGTGATGCACACAAACTTATTTATTCAGCTCAGTTGTTACTGAAATCTCTAATGGCAGTCATGGCTGGCTGGTAGTTTAGGTAGAGGGCCAGGAATTTGTTGTTTATGTCTTCTCTTGCCTTTCCTATGTGCCAGCTGAATAGGACATGGGGATTTACCTTTTGCATTTTGTTTTATGTGGCTAAATATCTGCATTGTTTTTTTTTTCCAGACAGGGACTTTAGGGTAGGGGCAGACAGGGAGATTCGGGGAGATTTTGTCGCCTGGCGTTTTTAGCAGGCGACAATCTCCCCGAATTTCCTTCTCCCAGTCTGCCGATCGTAAAGGCACAAAGCGCCAGCGCCTGTGCAGACGCGGCGCGGCGATTTCCGGAATCGCCCGAAGTTTCCTCACGAGGTATCTTCGGGCGATTCCGGAAATCGCCGCGCCGCGTCTGCACAGGCGCTGGCGCTTTGTGCCTTTACGATCGGCAGACAGGGAGAAGGAAATTAGGGGAGATTGTCGCCTGCTAAAAACGCCAGGCGACAAAATCTCCCCGAATCTCCCTGTCTGCCCCTACCCTTAAAGGACACATCACCTCACTGTCTTGAATAAAATAACAAAATAAAAATTGAAACACATAATATACAATATAGTTGGGTGTCATTAATCCTGTGTATTTTCCCATCAGATTTAATCAGTAAGTTCTTCCTTACTGGTCAATATCCTTATATTCTCCTTTATGAAGCTGTTTTTATTTTATTGTATGTTCTATGGGGTATACCTTAGCTTCTCATGGGGCGTTGAACCTTGCAAGTAATTTCTGTGTTGAAAATCTTCTGTGATGAAAATAGTCATATTTTTGTTAATGATTTCAATCACAAAGCCTTAACCTTATTTGTGTTTAATTTAATTTAATCTGGCAATTACTGATCTGTGTCTTGATGTACTATGTAGCCCAGGATGAATTAAACTCAAGGGAATCAGCTACCCACAGGGGACATGGAGGACATACCAAGAAATGATGTAGTCAGTAGACTAGATCAGGATGCTGTTAGTGCCCATATTGTGTATCTAACTTTAATATTAGTTATTGAGAACAAATTTGAAAACTGCTATGCAATCCTAATGAGGATGAGACAGCTTATAATATTTATCTACCTGAATAATATGTTACCCATAAATTGTATGTTTTAGTTATGCTGTGTTTTAAATATTCAGACTGAAGACAATGGGCAAAGACAATATCCTAACCACTTGAAGGATGTAAATAATTAGATATTTATGCAGCCAGATGAGTACATTAGTTAAATTGTAGTAAGGCCTAATCTGGCTCTGAACCTAGCTGTAAATATCTAGCAGAATATCTTCCCTATATTATACATGGTGTGGGGGAGGAATAACATTTTCTTTGCAGAATATCAGCATATTACCCCTGAATAATCAGCTTTGTATGTTATACACACAAGAAAATATTACAGGTTTATTACTTAACTATATTGTATGAAATGAATGAAAAAGACAAGAAGAAGTCTTGAAAACTTCTAGACCTCATATAGAGAGGTATAATCTTTTTTTAACGCTTTCTCACTATAGTACAACATATGTTTTAAACCATCAAATATTGCTTTTTCAGCTTTGGAAACAACAACTACAACTCCTAATTCTCTAAAAATACGTAAAATAATAATAAAGTAAAAATAAGTAGACTGGCTTTCAAAATGTTGCATTATTGCAATATTAATAATTTACTAGAGTTGGGACTTAGCCCCCCACTCATGATCCCATGGTTATTGATATGTTATAAGTGAACCAAACATTACAATAAAAAGGCAATGTTTATTTATTTGGGGGCTAAGTCCCAATTCTAGTAAATATACATTTGTAACTGGTTTATTTGTGGACACAGCAATTTGCTTAGTTCTTGGTTCTAATTAATTGTCAACACACTTTGCTTGGTTCTTAACTTTGGTAATTCTCAATATTGCAATATTGTTGAAACATATGTCTGAATAAACACTTTCCACTTCTGTAAGGAATTTATAGAACACAGTATTATTCATTCATGTATTTGCACTGGGCCTACATTGAATTGCAGCAAGTGCACTGAAGTCTATAGACAATGTTGCCAATTTTCCCCAATCTATTTGACCTTGACTTTTTCATTGTTGATAGCAGCAGTAATGCACTGTTGAGTTTTCTGGTGTGAAGCTGGTTCTCAGAAGATCTTATAATCTAAAAAGGTAATTTTGCTTTCCAAAAATGCTCTTTGGGATTTTGTTCAGTAATTCCGACAATTTGTATTGATAGAAAGCCAATTGGTAGAAAAAGAGATATTACTTTTGCCATTATACGTAAACCTTTGATGTACAGTGCCCAGCATAAATCTCACATATGAGGGTATTGGTTATTTGTCTAACCTGTGCTACTTGCTGTTATTCTTTAAATGGGCTAAGAGGAGTCAATTAAATGTGGATGTGTCTCTGTTATTTAACATGGAATATCATGATCATGTCTGAAAAGCCTAACAATCAGGTCTGCGCCAATCAAATACCATTATTTGGGAAGTGCTATATCTTATATTTATTTCAAGAATACCCAAAGAGTGCTTCAATTGAACAACAGCATGTGGTCAAACATGGTCCTGAACACCTGTTCAGCTTGTACAGACCTCTGATATCAAACACCTAGGGACACATTTACTAAGGGTCAAAGGGAAAATTTGAATTAAAAAATTAGAATTTCGAAGTAATTTTTGGCCCAAAATTTGATTTGAATTGAAAAAATTTATTTTAGCCTATGGGGGAACTCCTGGAACCTTTAAGGAGTGTTTTTGAAATTTTTGGAAATTCAAAGTATTTTTTCTAAAATTGTTCGAATTGAACGATGCATTTGAACGATTTGAATGATTTTTATTTGATCGACAACTGACCCATTCGATCCATTTTCGATCGAAAATGCCCTTTAAAAAATTACACGGTCGAATTTCTGATTTCTTTCATTCAAAATTCGACCCTTAGTAAATGTTCCCTCTAGTCATGAGAGCAAAGGAGTAATTTGTACCAGAGAAATCACTAAGGGGCTGATTTACGAAATTCACGTGAAATGATCGAAGTTCAATCGAATTCGATCGAATTACGATTGTACAAATTTTTCGTGAAATCAGATATGCAAATTTGGCCTCTTTGATCATCGAAGATTGAATAGATCGAATAGATCGAATGATCGGATATTTGATAATTCGATCATTCGATGATCAAAGGAATCAAAATTTTAACGTTATTCGACTGCCTACTTCGCCAGATTGAACCTACCGAATTGTAATAGAAGCCTATGGGAAGCTCTCCATTTTAATTAATTGTTATTGAAAACAAGGGACATAGAACACAATACAACAGTAGTACCCAATGACTAATAGGTTTGTTAAGGATTTACATAGAAATATAAAATGATTTAAAGAATTGATGGGCTTCTGCGTAAATGTGTGAGCACTATATAAATAATAATATATTATAATTATGGTTATTAAAAAAATGTGATAACATATCACCGATCAAAGCCCAGTGAACAAAACACCCCTATGCCCCTACTCCTAGCACTGGTGTGTAAAAAATAAAAATAATGTAAATGAAAAGAAATGCAAATGGCATGAACAATATTCAAGGCTGAAATCTATGGTTGCTTCTAAATACCCCTGTGGCTTCAGAACGGCTGATGACAGATGATTTTTAAATAGAATTGTCTTAATGGACAGTTTTTACATTTATACTTTATACAGTTTAGCTAGTAGTAAAATGCACAGCAGATGGTGGATAAAGATAATGGTTTACATATAAAGAAGTATTTAAAGCTAAAGTGCTATGTTGCATACCCAGTGTTTAGCATCCCAAATTACAGGCTAAAAACAAGATGAAAACACCAAAATGAGAGACGGGGAACACAACTGTACAAAAACAACTTCTTTTATTCTGATTGCCAAATTATTTAAGGCAGGTATAAAAAGAAAGCATTCAATATACATTTTACATAAAATAAACTAGATTACAGCATAAAACAAGTAACCAGGCAATGGCATTAAAGTCTCTTCTCTAAAACTGGATAATTGTAAACATTAAAAAGACTGTAGTACTATTCAAGTAATATAACAATCACAGATGTCATCTGGTATGCAGGATGTCAGATTATTTGTCATTCAAGATTAAAAGAGACATTTTTTATATTCACATATGCTCATTATTCACTTTTATTTTTAACTTTTTACACTATGTACAATGCAGTTTTTTTGTGGTACTGGCAACCCGCTGCCCTCCATATGTTTATTTTCACAATACACAATTACAATAAAACAAGTTGTTACAGTAACATTTTACACTGAAGCATCTTTACTGGAGGCACCATATTGCTATCTACATTTTACCAAACTGTCTTCATTACAGTTTGTCTCTAATAGAGCCTAGGGCCAATATGGTTAGGATTTTCAAATCTCAGGCACATGTATACTTAACAATATTTACATTTTAAATGGGGAAGAGAGGGATAACAATCAACTATTTGTAAGTAAACACATCCCAACATGACAAATACACTTTGTAGTTACTGGGTGGGTTGTGATTTAGCAGCAGACTCTCCATGTGTGCGAGCCTGGTTACCAATACAAAAAAGTAAAGAATATATATTTATATATATATATATATTTATATATTTGTGTGCATGGAAATAGACAAACATACTGTTGTGTACATATCTATTCATATATATGCTGTACTTGCACACAGACATCTAATTAAGGAACATGTTACTCTGTTATAAAATCTGCAATTTACAAAAAAGAAAAAAAAAACAGAATTTTTGCCTGCCATTTAGGCATTTCAGATTAACACCATGGAACTGATGTCTGCAATAAAGAGCTCTCCCATGTGATCCAGTCACATGAATTAATGTACATTTTCAATATATTCATTCCCTGAAAGAGAGAGAAAAAAATATTAGCATTTCTTCCATTCTAAATCAATTATCAATGAACATTGGCAAATAATTTTTTGTATTAGTCAAAATCATTTCACTTGATCCATATTAATTTACTAATGTTCATACTCTAGAAAATAGAAGGCCAAAAAAAGGACAATTTATTCACTTCACCAATAATTAGCAAAACAAAAAAATTTGTGAAACACATTGAAGTCATTGGGCATCAAATAATGTTGACATGTAACAATTGTGACGTGAGCAACAATGTTTATATGCACAACTATTTTGTCCAAATGCATTAAAGTCAAGGCATTTGAATAATTTTACCCCGGTGAATTTTCGTAGCGGTTTTGCAAAAACATTCGGGAGTGACATAACAAAGAAATTCGCCACAGATCCATGCCTGCCCATCATTACTATCCTGTCCTGCATAAGCACTTTGATGACCAAGGCAGGAAGCCACAATTAAGCTATTATCTCTAGTCTATTTATACACTCTTTGTTCTTCAATGTTGGGGTCTCATTGGTCCAAGTAAAATTCAAGTGTACTGCAAACCCAGTTGGTTAATACTCTGTGAAAACACTGGACCCAATCCTTGCAGAAATGTGTCCGCCATTTTATCAATTCATTCTAGCATCCCAAAAGTAGGCAGCTTTCCCTAAACAGCATTACTATTATGATTATTTAAATGTTTGAAATAGTATGAGTAGGAGAAGATCCCACATAATGGCAACTGCCATCAATAAATTATTTATAATTGATAGTATAATTTCTAAAGAAGCCCACAAATATATTTTAGGATAAAATTATTGATTAGGAGCAGATTTGTTAAAATGTGAGTTTACAGCTTAATACCTGTACATAAAAACTCACCTAAGTTTTATTTATTCCTGTGGGATTTTTTGAAGCATATTTATCAATAGGTGAATTCTAACTTTCACCCATTGATAAATACAATTCTAAAAATACCATAAGAATGACTAGAACTTGGGTGAGTTTTTATTTATTAAGCTCTAAACCAGTGATCCCCAACCAGTAGCTTGTGAGCAACATGTTGCTCTCCAACCCCTTGGATGTTGCTCTCAGTGACCTCAGAGCAGGTGCCTATTTTTGAATTCCTGGTTTGGACACAAGTTTTGGTTGCATAAAAACCAGATGTAGTGCCAAACAGAGGCTCCTGTAGGCTGCAAATCCACATAGGGGCTGCCAATAGTCAATCACAACCCTTATCTGGCACCACCCAGGAACATTTTTCATGTTTGTTACATAGTTACATAGTTACATAGTTAAATTGGGTTGAAAAAGACAAGAGTCCATCAAGTTCAACCACTCCAAATTAAAAACCCAGCATACATACACACACACACACATCTCCACTCTTTCAAACACAAACCATATATGCCCATAGCTATACCAACTGTAGAGTTTAGTATCAAAATAGCCTTTGATATTATTATCATCCAAACCCCTCTTAAAAGCATCAACAGAATGAGCCATCACAATATCACCTGGCAGGGCATTCCACAACCTCACCGTACTGACTGTGAAGAACCACCTACGCTGCTTCAAATGAAAGTCCTTTTCTTCTAGTCTGAAGGGGTGGCCTCTGGTGATCCTCTTTATGGGTAAAAAGGTCCCCTGATATTTGTCTATAATGTCCTCGAATATATTTGTAAAGTGTAATCATGTCCCCTCGCAATCGCCTTTTTTCCAGAGAAAACAACCCCAACCTGGACAGTCTCCCCTCATAATTTACGTCTTCCATCCCTCTAACCAGATTAGTTGCACGTCTCTGCACTCTCTCCAGTTCATTTACATCCCTCCTAAGGACTGGAGTCCAAAACTGCACTGCATACTCCAGATGAGGCCTTACTAGGGATCTATAAAGAGGTATAATTATGTTTTCATCCCTTGAGTTTATGCCCTTTTTTATGCAAGACAGAACTTTATTTGCTTTAGTAGCTACAGAATGACACTGCCCAGAATTAGACAACTTGTTATCTATAAAAACCCCAAGATCCTTTTCACTTAAGGAAACTCCCAACACACTGCGATTTAGTGTATAAATTGCATTTATATTATTTTTGCCAAAGTGCATAACCTTGCATTTATCAACATTGAACCTCATTTTCCAGATTGCTGCCCAGTTTCCCATTTTAGACAAATCACTCTGCAAAGTGGCAGCATCCTGCATGGAACCTATAGCTCTGCACAATTTAGTATCATCTGCAAAAATAGAAACCGTACTTTCAATGCCCACATCCAGGTCATTAATAAACAAGTTGAAAAGCAAGGGACCCAGTATAGAGCCCTGCGGTACCCCACTAACAACACTGGTCCAATTAGAAAATGTTCCATTTACCACCACTCTTTGAAGTCTATCTTTTAGCCAGTTCTCTATCCAGGTGCAAATACTATGTTCCAGGCCAACATTCCTTAATTTAACCAGTAACCTTCTGTGTGGCACTGTATCGAATGCTTTATCAAAGTCTAAGTAAATCACATCCACTGCCATCCCAGAATCGAGGTCCCTGCTTACCTTCTCATAAAAAGAAATTAAGTTAGTCTGGCAAGATCTATTATGCATAAAACCATGCTGGCACAAACTCATAGTATTGTTATTTGCTATGAAGTCCAGTATCCTATCCTTAATTAATCCTTCAAAAATCTTTCCTACCACCAACGTCAGACTAACTGGCCTATAGTTTTGAGGCTGAGAATGGGATCCCTTTTTGAATAGCGGCACTACATTAGCAATTCGCCAGTCTCTCGGCACCATGCCAGACCTCAATGAATCCTGAAAAATTAAGTATAGAGGTTTGGCAATCACAGAGCTAAGTTTGCGAAGTACCCTGGGGTGAATCCCATCTGGGCCTGGACCTTTGTTTATCTTAACATTTTCTAGTCTCTTTTGAATTTCCTCATGTGTGAACCATGCATCATTGGATGTATTAGAATTGGGGCTATTAACAAGGAAACCTTCATTAGCTGGTTCCTCATTTGTGTATACTGATGAGAAGTATTCATTCAGAATCTGAGCTTTTTGCTTGTTTTCATCAACCAACTGACCCCCCTCTGATAATAAAGGTCCTACCCCTCAAATTTTTAACATATTCAATCGAATTCAATTTGAAGGATTTCTAAAAAAATTTGATTAAATTCGATTAAAATTTGCCTATGGGGGACCTCCTAAAACCAATATGTAGTCATTTGATGGACTTTCTAACTCCTTCAAATTGAATTTGATTGAATACGTAAAAAATTTGATGCAAATAAAGCCTATTCACCCGAAATTAAATACTTAGAATTTTTTATTGGTCTTTTTTATTGAAATTTTGAAGTTATGGGAGTTCAAAAAAACTCCCATTACTTCGAAATTTCACCCTCGATCTGCATCTAAGTGCATACTTTGATTTTATTTCAAATAGATAAACTTGTGGTATCTCCTGCACAGTTTTAGAGAAAACTCATCTACCATAAAATAAAAGAACTCCTAAAACAGTTCCATTAACCTTCATTAATATAAGAAGTCTGCACAGTATATGAGTTTGAAACAATGGGTGATGTTTCTGCTTGCATGAGGAATGTAGGAATGTATATCACGGTAACCATAGCATTTCTTTAAGTGATGGAATTTTAACACTGTAATAGAATAGAGTCAGGCAAAGACAATTGTTTAAAACTCTGACCCAAAGGTTTAATTCACAACAGAAAAAATTATCAAATCAGCTTCATGTCAAAGTCAGTTAGTCCTAATATCAAAATGGGCAGCTTGCTAAAGACAATATAATACAAAGAGCTCAGATAACAAAACAGTATCTTTCAGTGCAATTGAAGTATAGCAGAGGTAATAAAAAAGTAGGGATATTGTCATGATATTTATTAATATAATATTCTAGGCTTGTGAAAGCAGTTTTGCAAGGTTTCTGTTGCAGGAGAAAAGTTATTTTCCTATATCTTTTATTTATAACATGCAATGATTTTAGTTTGTGGGCATTCTCATGTACCCTTCCATTCTATATTTTTCAGATACATGACAACTTGAGTACCAGGAAATACAAGACTTCCCATGGCAAGCAGGTTAAATAGTTATCATGTTTTTATAACACAATACTAATGTGTATAATTATAAATCATTTAGTCACAAAGAATAGCTAGGTATGTCATAAAAAAGTCAAAGTAAAATGTTATAATGTTCTAAATGTTTAAAACACCCCTTAAAAAATCTTTCATTATGAAGTAACCAGCAAATGCCATTATATTAGTAGATGTTTATATATGATTCATGTTTCAATTAAACACTTCTTGCAAATGGCAATATAGATATACTACTGCCAACTATTTCTGCATTTACTCAAACAAATTATAAAATAATACAAAGAGCTCACAAAATGCACACAGGGAACTTTTTAGCATTACATTTTACATAGAGTTCATAGGGATACACAAAATATTGCACAATGCATGCAGTGAGCATTGGATCTATTTTTATTAAGGGTATGAAATAAATATTAGGGCACAAAATAGGTTATTTGCCTGCTATTATTTAAAGTACAGCAGTATTTGTAAATATCCTTGGCAGCCTCACTGGCATTCCTTTATAAATGATTACTACAATTGGATAGATTTTGTTGGGTAGTGTAAGAAAAACTCAATACATATCCATGTTTATTCTTATTTCCATGAAATTTGAACGGTGAAGTTGAAATTATAGAAATAGAACAATCTGTGGATATAATCAAATGACACATCAAAGAAATCGACTCCTTCACAGTTTTAGTCCCCAATGGTTTGGGCTTAGTGGGCTTGGTTAATTTTATTAAAAAAAATTACAATACTGAAAAGTTCCATCATTCATACATCTCTGAATGTACTTTTATGTCCATAGATGCACTCATTTACCTTCTTTGAGTAGGAAACATACCGGTTGCAGATGCCTGAGCAGCCACCTGCTGAGTGGCAACAAGGGTAGCAGAGGTCAACCCTAAAGGAAAAGCCCCATGTGAGTACATTCCTCTGAATGCAGTACACATGCATCATAATTTTTGCTGCTTTAGATGTACAGTATACAGATCAAATAGTGCTAATATCCAAAAAGAAAAACATACAGAGAATTGTATGGTCAGATAAGACACAATTTTGTTTTTGGGCAAGAGCACAAGTGGCTTTAGTGGTTTTAGAGGTTTTTGAAACCAAGACTAAACTCACAAACTCTAAAACCATTTATATCATGATTTGTATCATCATCACATCTATTAAAAGATCTGAATAAAAAAGTATGAAAGCTGAATGATGAGCTTAAAAATACAAATATCTTGAAAAAAACACCAAAAACCTCTGAAAGTCTGAATTAATGAAAAATGGTCCAGTAACGTTAGTTAATACTTCTGTAGGACACCACAAATTTTACCTAGCAAAGTTTTGTATTTGTGGTTTCTGTGGTTTTTATACTTTTTTGGCCTTTTTTTTAAAAAAGAAAATCGGAAAACCCACAGGGGTTTCTTTGTGACTGGGAATATATAAATATTGTATATGTATGATACAAAACAACCTGACCTGATGATAATGCAAGTCCTTTTACTACATTCTCATTGCAATTATAGCATTTTGTTAGATTCCTTTTTACACACAAAGGGATTTATTTCTACAAAACGTTAAGATGAGTAACAAGATGGATCCAATTATTGTCTCTCTTTAGCAAAAGATGTCCCTGACTTATGACTTGGAAAGGAGAATGCGGGTGTGCAAGTTAACAAATGACTGCTAATGGATACCAACAGATGTTGAAGAAAAAAATGTGATGTAGAAGTGTAAAGTAGAAATTGATTCCACATTGCAGCTAAATTTGCTGAGTAGCTTGCTTTCAGGGATAACTTATTGCTACACTCTTTTTCTATTAGAGTGCAAACCTGCATTATAGACAAATAGTAAAGGTTGAAAGCTCAATCATGTACCAAATGTATTTTGTCTAAAAAGTGACTGCTTATAAATTGCAAAGAGCATTCATTTCCCATTCACTTTTTTTATTTACCTTGAAATGGATCGTACTGTCCAGGTATTAGAGGATAACCCACTCCAACATGTGTGTGGTGGTGGGTATGAAGGTGTCTCTGACCAAATGGGGAGTGACGATCTCTTTCTCTTTCGGTTTCCCGATCTCTTTCAGATGGGGCTTTTTCTGCCATCTGGGATAGGAATTCAGAAATAATCTTAGAATAAGAAGTTAAACTAGAAAAAACTCAGTTTTAGATACCTGTTATAAAAAGAACTCGTAAATTAATACCACAACTGCCAAATGTTTACATTAAATACATTAAATATTAGTACAGTACATTAAACATTTGTAAGAAGCTAGTATTATATAGTGAATAAAGTACCCCCTCTTGTAAATTATATGGATATTATAAGTTACCGAGGAGTTTCATGACAATATAAAAACACGAGGCCGAAGACCGAGTGTTTTTATACAGGCCATGGAACTCTGAGGTAACTTCTAATATCCTCATATTTTGCAACTGGGGGTACTTTATTTATTATAATACACAAGTTTCATGTGACAGAAATGATATCAAAACTCACCGTTTATAACCAATTACATCAGAACTCACCGTTTATAAGGATATAATTTACAAAATATTTACCGCTTTTGTGTATTATATGAAAATATTTACATTTTAACAGACTTCTAAGCAGAAAGTGGAACACAACATTAGAAGGCAAAAATCTTTCAACATGCAAAAAATCATGTGATCATTTCAGAACAGAAGAAATATAAACTTTTGGGCAGGAGGAAAAAAAGGGAAGCATTGTTATTTGTGCAGCTTTATATATATATACATATATATGCTACTCTCTGACTAGTTAAAACAAATACTTATAAAAAAAGATGAACATCAGCACAAAGCTGTTGCTGTGTAACTGAAGATCATTATACACAAGCAATTCACACATACTGAGAAATGCGAATGGAGTTCTAGGAAACTTACAGGAGGGGACTTGGTGCGGTACTGATTTGCATGTTGCTGAAGGAGATCCAGTGCTTTTGATTCAGATGCAGATTTTGAATTAATGCTGGGACTGGTGCTCGATTTCTCAGCTTCATCTCTCCCAGACACCTTCCCATAAACAGAATAATGAGGAAAGCCCGGAGACAAATAAGCTCCTGCATTGAAACATAGAAATACAAATTAGAATTTGGTTTAAGGAAGTAGACGCAAAAGTTAATTAGGTGCAAATTTGCTGTGTTTTTGTTTTCCTTTGAAGGTTCAGCAATCACAACCACCAATATTTCTTATTCTATGAATGCAGAAATAACCCTCAATAACATTTTCCATTTTTTTTAAACTGAATACAGCCTTGTTACAGTGGAAGGCTACAATAACAAGATTTTATCTGACAGAGTGAGACTAAATCAAACTCGCAAATAATCAGAGTTCATTGCTCAGATCTGAAACCATGACTGGGCACTGATTCCTGTTAGCCATCCATATGTTTGTGGCAAAATTGCTTTGGGCATCCCAGGTGGTGTCAGTTCAACTTACTTAATGGCTAACTACTATGCAAATAAGGTTTTCTGAATACAACGGCTCCATTTGTAACTCATACATATTCATCAGCAGGACCCTCTGATGACAGAAGGCCCTCTACAACATACATCATACAGAACATGCTGCATCATAAAAGTAAATTATGACTCTTTCAATAATAATAATTATTATTATTTCAATGTATGATACTTGTGCAAAGGTTAGCATAGTTCAGTCTAGTAACATTAACATCTTAACTTACCTGGATATCCATGCATTAAAACTGGGGACACAGCCCGATATGCTGGGTGGTTTGGATCATACATCTGAGTATATGGGTAAGCATGTAAATACTGAATATAGGATTGATGCTGGCTCATTGGTGAAGAGACCGCAACCCGTGCATTCCTTGAGTCTTTCCAGTTTACTGGTGTTTTTCGATCATCATTCTTATTTTTTTCATCTACTGATTGAGAATCTGGACGTTTCACCTCCTTTTCTTCTTTCATGTTTTGTAATGCAGTTGCTATTGTGCTGTCTTTATTTGGAGTTCTGCAGACATTTTCTTCTTTTAGCTTTTTCTCTCTTTCCAGTTCATCTGCTTTATGTTGTTCCAAGAACTTTGACTGATATACATACTGATGCCAAGATCTTGAATCAGAGTCCTTCAAACAGACAAATGCATTATTAAATACCCACATTGTCTTTTATCACTGTAATTGTTCAGTTTAGATACAGGTAGTTATTACTGGAATAACAATTGTATATAACTGATACCGTTCTATAATATTTGTCATTTAAAAAACTGAAACTCAATATAAGAATGAAGTTGAGAACATTAGAAAAGGCAGCAAATTATTACCCAAACAGACAGCCCAAGCAGAAAGAATTATATGGCAGGGTTAACCAAGGGGCCTTACATCCCCTTTTCAACATGAGTTGAATGAACAGGGCTTGGTTTAAACATAATTTAAAATGTTATCTTTTGTTTTAATGATATGTATTAATGGTATGTCGTTAAAGCAAAAGATAACATTTTAAATTGTTTATTATTTAATGATATCTGGTAATCTAATCTACTTGTATTTGAACCACTGTAACACTGTATGATATTTTTCTAAGAATGCATGAACCCCCCTATAGACTTTATATGATCCTCAAATTAATTTTGTCTTCTTCGCTGCATGTGTTCAGACAAGCCTAGGTTAACATAAGTTATTCTAGCTCCAAGAGAGTGTAACATGTTTAAGTATGAATAATAATTTAATATAAGGTATGTTGGCAGACAATACAGACCATTACATGCCATCTTATTTCAATGTTTTATTGTGTTCTTACCTGCTTAAGTCTCATAGTGGGATCAACCCCTGTTTGTTTCATTGAGTCCATAACAGATTTCATTTCTACAGCTTCTTTTATTAGCTGGTGGTTTTCCATTTGTTTTGCCTTAAAGCTGTCACACTGAAGTTGCTGGTGATTAGGCAAAACTTGTGATTTCATAGTCTCATCTGTTCTGTTTACATTACCCATTTTGCAAATACTTTTGCTTGGTTCTGGTGTAGAAGGTGGTTTTGAGATAGTGGCTGATGGTGCTGTTTTCAACTTGTTATCATCTTTGCCACACTCCTTGGAAACATTATCAGATTTCCTTTCACATTCTCTGTTAGTTTGGGCAATTTTTTGTTCTGCCATTCTTTGATCTTCATAGTATTTCTCATATTGTTGTCTGTAAGCAGGGTTCGATGCAATTAAAGACTTTTGATCCATATAAAGCCCATAGGCATATTGTCCATAGTAAAGTGACTGGGCAAGTGCAGGATGCCTTTGTGTAATAACGGACTGATGTTGAGAAGGAATATTACTGGAAAGAACTTCATTTGTCTTACAATCTAAAATGTCTGTTTTATCTTTCTTTTCTAATTCATCTTCTGTATCTTTCTTTATTTTTAATCCTTGTGAAGGGCTGTTATTTACAGACAAATTGTTGGCAACCTGTCCAGAATGCACATAGCTTGGAGAATAGTAAGGATCATAACCATGGTAATAAGGAGAATGAGGTTCTTTTGCTTGGGAAGATTGTGCCATGGATGTAGAATGCCCTTTAACTACGTTATCTTTATTACAAATAATTTCTGAAGGGGAACTTGTCTTTGACCTTTGTCCCTCAGACCTGCTGTCAGAGCCCCCATCATCAGCAGCATCTGAAATATCAGAATATGCAGGGCTGTTAGTTTTGGTAGCAGAGCTATCTCCGCCATTTTGTGTCAATACATGCAGTGGTGAAATAGAAGATTGTCCATTTATCACAGTGCTGCATTCTATCCTTGAGGCACTTCCAATGGAGGGGCTTGGTGCATTGTCTGTAAATGTATATACCTTATCTGCCTCTGCTTTTATACTAGCCATCCGACTTTCTTGAGTATCTGAAATTCCATTAAGAAGAGTTTCATTTTTATTCATGTGGTCTTTTATAAACTGTCCAGACAAGTCCTTTCCTAATGCTTTTACTTCCTCTCCTTTTGCCACTTTTGAGTCTGCTTTTGGGCTCACTGCCTCTTTACTTTCTTTTTCTCTCTGTTTCCTTTTCTCCTTTTTCTTTTTGTCTTTGAGTGATGTTAGTGAAGGGTTTACAATGTTTGGCTCTCCCATAATTGTGGGCTTTGGTTGGATAGGTTTTAACGGAGGACTCTTTGGTGTTGCCTGGACAACAGTTGTTGCTAATGAGGGTAATCCTGGTATTGTCCCTGTAGTAGTGTTTGTAAATGCTGTACCAGGGATTGCTATTAATTGAGGAGGGGTAGGGACTGGAGCTGGAGCAATAGGCCTAGCTGTTTTGAGCTTTGAAATGTTTTTGTCAACTTTACAATTACTGGCTTTTTTTACCTTTTCTTTTTCATTTACATTTTTTTTGTCAATAAGTCCTTCTGCCTCTAGCTTTGGCATGTCTACTGTTAAGCTGCCTTCTAATACAGAACAATTTTCCAGTGTAGTTGCCATGTTTGAAATCACAGGAAGGCTATTAAGTTCAACATTTAGACCTTTCTTTTTGCCAGAATTTTTCCCAGATTTTGAACTATTAATTTGATTAGGACCATTACTTGCCACATCTCTTTTGCCCTTTGGTGTACCAG
Source organism: Xenopus borealis (assembly GCA_024363595.1). Classification (NCBI taxonomy): domain Eukaryota; kingdom Metazoa; phylum Chordata; class Amphibia; order Anura; family Pipidae; genus Xenopus; species Xenopus borealis. Next base: position 185,526,638 of record CM044431.1, on the reverse strand, counting down.
GTGTACCTTGGAAACCAGGTGACATAGGTGCTTTTAACTGATCCAAACTTGTGCTTGACTCATTGCATTCAAGTGCCACATTGCTTAGTGCTTCTTCGCAGTCAGAAACTTTGTCCTCACTGTCCTGTTCAAATTCCAGTTTATTTTCAGGGTCTAAATGTGCATGTGCCTGATGATAACGTAGTCCATTGATGTGCTTGTATTTTTTGTTGCAGTTTGGATGAGGGCAGTCTATTAAAACTGGAGAAGTGCATCCTTGGTCCAAAAAAGTAGTGTCACTTTTCCCTTGTGGGGTTGTTGGAGTGCTTCGGGAATTGGTTCGGACTCTTTTTCCAGACTTGTTATCCTCAGAGCTTGAATTCAGATCCAACTCCATTTGAGGCTTGTTTTTTCTTTTGCCTGCAGGAGAAGGGCTTGCTTTCACATCCTCAATAGTACAGTTTGGGGGAGTTCTGCGTCCACTTGAATTAATGTATCCTCGTCTCCCTTTACCATTTGCACCACCCCTGTTTTTATTTTGAAGACCTCTTGATTCTGTAAAATTTGCATCACTGCCTGGTGCTGCTGCTGAGGTATTTGCTGCTGGTCTTGCTCGCTTCCCCCGTCCACGACCTCCACGCATTTCAAGGTCACTTGTTGGCGAATCACAAAATCTGCATAGTAAGAGGCAGTTTTTACCCATATTGCATATAAGATATTACTATTAGACAATAGAATTAAAAACAAATCAGTTTATGTAAATTATAGAGATTTAATTTCTGCTCACCTTGGAGGAGCCCAGTCATGCTTTGTACAGTCCAACAATGTCCCCACATATGTCTTATTTCGCCATGTAACATTCACAACTAGGACACCTGGAAATACAAAAAAAAACATCACTTCAGTTCAAATACGCTCTCTCCTTTGAAAAAACTGTTTTGGTTGAATTTGTTTTTAATAGCTGTGGTCGGCATCTTCCTCTTTTGGTTTTAGTAACCTTGTTAAAACCCACAGGAAAGAGTATGCACAATCAAGATAAAACTGACAGCACGAAATTATTTTTGCAATGTAGTCAGGTATAACATCACCTTTTAATGCTGCCGTTACTATACCTAATTATTGAAGAGAAAGCCAGCAGAAAATAAAAATCATCACTTTGTGTAGATTAAACCAAAAAATAACCAACAATACAACATCTTAAAGCATATGTTTAAGCTTGTAGCTATAAACTCGAATTTAGATTGTAAGCTCTATGGTCAGGGACATTATTCTCCTCAGTACATGGCACTAAATTTCATTACTTTATTATTTGTGAAAATGTTTTCCACCCTTGTCTGCAATGTTACTTTATTGTAAGTCTATCTATTGCTGTATAGACACGTGCTACATAAATACACTTATTTGTAAAGTAAATGGAAAAACAAATTTTCAAATGTATTGTTATATAAATCCATTATAACCTATAGCAGGAAATACATATTACTAGAATTAAAAGCAATTCTTGGATCATCATTTGAAACTGGAATGTTATTAAGAGTTGCAAATTGAAAAGGCAATTGCCATTTATTCCAGTGACAGACTGCACAGTTAATGCCAGGTATTTCTCCATAAATATGTTGTTGGACAATACTTTGTTCACACTGGATGGGTTTCCTGAGAAACATGATCATACACAATGAACAATACTCGGTGCATAAGCACCCATTCCCAGTGAACCTGAACACAAATCTGAACACCTTTCAGCACTCTGACCATAAAAAAATATTTTCTTAATTGCACTATACTTGCTATTTCTAGACTCAAATTTTAATTTAAGAGATATCTAATGATAGTTTTCCGTTAACCTGTGCCAACATAGTCATTCTTTTTATATCAATGGATATTTAGTCGAATGTTACTGCCTTTTGAGGTCCAGATGCAGTAAAAAGCTATGTAACACATTCTCTGGATGCAGCACATATGTACATATGTATAATTAAAACTGATTGAAAGGAAACATAAAAGAAACAACAAGCTCACCATTCAAAGACTAATAAAATTAAAAACAGGAAAGTCTGCTCGTGTACTTAAAGCAAGTCCCCAATGAAAATCCTGTGCCATTTCCTTTCCCTAGGGTGTTTTCAGTTCTCCTACATAAGGCAACAAGAAATTGGCAAATGTTTTCTCCTAAAGGCAATGATGAATAGATGAATGTAAAGAACAAACAATGTTAGGTGACAGATAAGAGAAAAGTTTCAGTATGATGGTTACCATTATGCAAGCACCATTTCCCAGTTTTGTCATAATACTGAACATATTTAACTTTCTTTTCAGCAAGCTGGAAGAACAAGGTATGTGAAAGAAGCAGTCTAACAGGATATGAAATGTAAAGCTTGTGAAGTCTTTTTTTTTTAACTGATTGCCTTTTAGTATTGTTTTTCAACCTAACAGCTGACTGCATGAACTTAGGTATAACCCTGTGACACATACATAACAATTGCTTGTTATGAAAACGCATGATGGGAGCTTGTAGGTTGAATGTGAACTACACCATGGGGATTCTTATCTTGAGTATCCTACAGTATCTTGGTCATTGAGTGAACTGAGAATTGCACACTTGCACCAAATTTATGGTACATGTGCAAATACAAGTGCTCTATAGTCCTATAGGCCCTGGACTTAATTTTATATGCAAACAGTCAGAAAAATCAATATCAGGGCTATCAAACTTACATCAGCTGTGGTCTGCATGGCTACAACAAAAGCCTACAAGTTTGAAAACAAAAGCAAAGGTCTAATTGACTGCTATAGATAATAGCACTGGCACCTACAGTATCAGCCTCTTTATTTTTGGCAGCAGTTTGCTGTATGGAATTAAAATTGCCAATTCAAACAAATAAATTGGATGGAGATAATTTACAGTCTAAATGAATGGCTTTAGAACTGACAGAATTTGTTTTACTTGTCATTATATTTGCAGTATATATATATATATATATATATATATATATATATATATATATGTTTTGGAAAATGATGTGACAGTTTAAAGGACATAGTGCTTAAACCAAAGATACAGATGTGCACATTACTTAAACATAAACTGCAGCATACTCAATCTATGAAGAACAATTATGCTAGTTAACTAAAAGAGTTTTCAAAATTTAGTCAACTTGTATTATTCCAAAATAGATGTAAAAATCTATGTTTTCACCTAGAAAAAGAATAATCTTTCTGGTCAACCACCATCTGGAATACCTCAACAATAACCAGTTAGTCAGTATTGTCTACTGCACTGCTAAATAAATACCTAGCTGCTACATGATAGGGAATTGACCTAATTTTTTTTATCTATAACAATAAAATCATTGACATTAGGAGAAAGGAGAAAGCATAGTAATAAAGGTCATGTATGTGCAGCATGCAACAATCAGTATCATTATCTGACAATAATATAGTGCACTTATGTGTGACTAAATATCTTTTCATGCCAGTATTTCTCCGAGTATAGATATAAGCAGAAATCGATATTGTTGTAACTTGAGTACTAGTGCAACAGACAATTTTCATCATGTTGGAGGTTAAAGATTATGTTATATTTTGTTTTTAATTTAAACAACTCTTCTCTCTGGTTTCAAAACTACTACTTTAGGAGTCCTGGGTCCAGTTTTGTCTCAAATAATATTTGACTGGATTCTGCATTTTATTGACCTTGTTTGTATAGATTCATAAAGTTGCTTCAGTATCCTCCCTCAGTCTAAAAACACATTGATAGGTTGACTGACGTGAAACTGATAAGATAGGGGCATTAAACTTTAAATATATCTGAGATGCAAATATATTAACAAGTCAAATTCCCCTTAAAGAGAAAAGTGAAATATGAACCCAATTACAAACTAGGCATGTTTAATCTCCAAATTCACACTTTTAATAATAAACATTAAAATTTAAAAAGAGAAGGTTGCAACTGTAGCTAAATATATGCAATTCCAAATAATAACAATCAATAGATTTTACTATTCCCATTTTTGGTGAAAATTGTTGATATCTTGAAAGACGTTATCTCATTATAATAGTCTTGCAGAAATGCCTCTAAAACATGAAGACTAAAAGTTGGCTATAAAGAAATTGTGCCAGGTGAACAGAAACAGAATTTCAGATTTTTTTAAGAGCGCTACTGCTGAGCCAAATGTTTGAAGAATCCCTTTACCCACATCCTGTAATCAAGCCATCTGGAACACAGATCGGTGATTAGTCACCCTGAACATTGAGCTTTATCTGAACAAATAATGTACTGCAATGAAGCTCAGGAGATAGGGCATTGCTAACAAAACGAAACATAATGAAACATTTTATGCCCTAGTGAGTTGTTGCTACTACAGTCATAAACCTTTGAGACACATTTTTCTGGTGTTAATGTACTAAACACAGATTAAAAGGCTAGAGATTGGTGGTTTAGTTATGTCTGCCCTGCAGGTGACTGGGCTGAGTGGATTGCTTTCTTTTTTTGTTGTTGTTTAAATAACCCTCAAAATTTAATAAACACAACCAGAGATAGATTTTTTATATTAATGATCACTGAAAACATGGTTGGCTTATCTGCATGCACATAATCAAGATGCATTGTAAAAATAAGGCGACATAAACAGACAAAACACAGCTTGAACTGCATAGCGTCATGCCTAAAGACACTGGGGGGGGGGGGGGGGGGGGGACTTCCCAGGCTTTATGCATTTCAAGAAAAACAAAAAGGAAAAGGAAAGCAGATCTTTGAAGACCTTCTCTGAAAGATGCACACAGAGAGAGGGCAATGAAATGCATAACATAGACTTAGCTTTCCCCTGGGCCTGCCTGCTCTTCAACACAAAAGAACCTATCACCACCTCAATCGCTGTCGCATCCCCCGCAGCCTTTGTTCTGAAGCCTGATGAGCTGTATTGATTTGGGGAAATCGTTCAGCTTCTTGGAAAACTAGACTCAAGCTTATTCACTACCATCTATTTCTTCCTACTGAAAAGACAGTTGGTCAATATTCAGTTGACTGGTCAGCTAAAAGCATCACTTGCTGCTTTCCTATTTTTCTTGCTTCCATAGTAACTATATCCTTCCCTAGATGACATAAATTTCATTGTGTAAAATGGAAATGTGGCTTTGTGAATAAGAAGCAGTACATTCTAGAGCACATGTCAAGTTATGGTTGTTTATGTCTTACTTAATAAAATGTATTATTTCAAGGTAGCATTAATGCAACAACTTTAACATGCTATTTTGATAATATTAGAAAACAAGCTAAACATTTATCAAGGATATCACATTTACTTCCAATGTGTCCACAATACCATATGCAAAACATATATAAAATATATATAACGTTAATGAATATCATCTTTCTATAAAAGCCCAAGTCCCAGCAGAATCCCTAATGAAAAAATTAGTCATCCTTATTTTTTAGTGTAGGGCACATGGCAAGATTTGGGGATATTCACCTGGCGACTAATCACCTCTTCTTCTGGGCGACAATATCCTCCATCTGCCTTCCCGTGCTCAAAATTGACTGAAGTTTCCTTGTGAGTCAATTTTGAGCAACTTTGGAAAACGAATTGCCACGAATGCTCTACCACTAGTGAATTTTCATTCAAGCAGACGGGAAGGCACGGGAAGGCAGATCACGCAATCTTGCCATGTGTCCTTACCCTAATAGAAATAATATATGGCATACAACAAGGTGAGTATTAAACACAGTCTTTCCCCCCCACACAGAGTTAATTTGTTTCTAATTACCCCCACCAACAACCCATTACAATGGGAGTTTATCTAATTGTCAGCACATACATATTTTGAGCAGGGACAGTTAGATGTACTGGGGAGCACTTTGAGGCTTTTTGTGACATGTTTTAAGGGGGAGGAATGTTGGTAGACAAAACGCATACAAATTGTCTCATGTGCAGTAGCCCTTAGAGAGAATTTCCCAACAAAACGTTGGGTTGGAATTTGACACACTAATTTCCCTGTACTATTTCCAGCTAGGCTCAAACCATGACATGTAACCATGTTATTATATGTGACTCTTTGTGGATATGTTTTGTCATTTGTGAAAAAATGATCAATATCTGTCCAGCTTTTATATTCACAATTAATCCTTGGATGAAAGATATTACAATATGTATTATATTTGCTGTATAAAAAATAACAATGCAACATCTTTTTCTGCTGCAGTGCTGTGCAATGCCTTGCTTGGTGCTTTCACTGCAGAAATAGGGGGGAAATGGTTACGTATGTGCCCTGGTGTCTCTTCGCTCCGTCTAGAAGTTTTTTTGCTGTAAGTAGGTTAAATCTTGCTACACAACTAGGGTTCTTATACATTATACTATTGCACAAGTTAGCAAATTTTATTTGGGATGGTTGGAAGGAAGCTCTTTTATGTAGAGAAATTTTGACCTTTAGTTGCATGTAATGCATTTGTGCTCAGATTGAAAGAATATATGTATGAGCAAGACCATTTTAAATCAAGGTGGCCATACATGGCCAGATTTGGCAAACCACTCGGCCAAACCATCTGGGCATGTAAAGCAGGTCAGGGGGTCGTTTAGACAGATAATCCTGTAATTCTGGTGGATCAATGATTAACTGTGATATTGCAAGGTTTCTGTTGGCCACCCTAGAGAAAGTGAAGAGGAACCAATACACCTCTTCATTACCTGCTGTTCCATTTGTTCAGTGGTCATTCTGAATGTACAGTATAATAAAGAATTAGCTTACATGAATTCTTGGTTCAAGAATTGTCGGTTAATGTATTATACAGACCAGCCACTTGCCATACCACACCTTGCCATACCAAGACATCCAAAAATGCTAGTAACAAATAACATTTTAGTTTGCACTTCAAAGCAAATGTACACAGAATATAAAATGGTTCTTTCACATCTGAAGACAGTACATTTAAGTACATAAAGTATATCATAAACTGGTTTCTACACTATCTCTCTCTAACATCTTCTGCTTTATTTTTAGGTTTCCTTGCACAATGCACAGAGCATGCAGAAATGATTCATTATCAATGTTTGAACAGTTTCTTCCTCTTGTTTGTAGAAGTAATTTAGCAATCAGGCAACAAAACATTTCTTATTCTTTCAGATGTCTTACAGAGAAAGAGATCAATGCTTCCAGCTAAAATAAAACCCTTTGGGATTGAGAAGCACAGAAATGCAGAGCCTTATGCAGCCCAGAGATGTGATCAGAGCCACTTTTTATTGTTATAGGGAAACAAGATGGTGCTGCAGTCAGAGTCTTGCAGATTGAATCTTACTGAAAGAAGGCATAATAAATTCTTACTAATCTCCACACATGTCCAATAATAACCTTATGTTTCTCCTGAGCAATAAAATGTGAAATCCGCAATCTTTGCTTTTTCCTACAATGAATGATTAAATGAAGGTGTGAAAGAGATTTTTTTTCTATGACACTGCAGAAGGAGATGTTGCAAAGCAAGCAGTATTCTGTGCTTGAGCTGTTATCTATTCATGCTGTGCTGGAGAGTGTGGAAACCAGTCTCATAAATTATGATGTTTTAGTTATATTCAAAGCATTTATTTGCTTCTGTGCCAGCACTGAGTCCTTTTCATCTTTTCCAACCAGGCCCTTGAGAACACATTCCTAAAACTCTGCTGGCAGCCAGCTGAGGCCTTGGAAATCAAAAGACTCCTAATAAGCAATTCTTTAAAGAAGTGAAACTGTTTTCACTAGAAATAATAATTCCACCATTATATTGTTAGATGGAAAGTCATTGGAATGCATTGGAAAAAACAGAATAGACAAAAAATTCTTAGCAGAGACTAACTCAAAAGGTATTGGGCAATAATTCCACCCTGCACCCTAATTGGAAGAAAAGGAAAAGGAGGTTACCAAGGGGTAAGGTATGTTATTTTTTAAATTATTGGTATTTCACAAATAGCTTTAAAAACAATGAAAATGAGCAATGTATATTCGAAAGTTGCTTAAAATGATATTTTGTTTCATGGGGAGGCCCATTTATTGAAAAACCCATTTTAGTTGTATTAGAGCTTTTTGAACCACAAAACCTCTAAAAGTTTGAACAGCTTAAAAAGGTCCAGTAGTATCAGCACAACTCTCACTGGGGCTCATTTATGGGGCTCATTTATAAACTTTGCGCAGTGCAGATTGGTTCGCAAAGTGAATATACATATTTGCCCAGTGTCAGGTTATATTTATAAAGCTGAATAAGAGTGTGCAAACAGATTTGCAAATTTGTTTTTCACATTGCGAATGTCTATAAGAGCTTTTCAAAATATGGCAAAAATCCCAAATTGCAAAATATGCCTGTACTCATGCAAAGACCTGTCTCATTTGTGAGTCATTTGTCAAAATTTATGCACAATGCGAATTAGCAAAAAAAGGAAAGATGGGCATAGCAGTGCAATATTTTAACATTCAGGAAAAAGCATGGGCAAAACAATCATTTACGGACAATTATGCGCTATGGGAACTTTCCCCCACTGACTTCTTTGAGTGCTTTTACTTGGATAAGTTTTTTATTAGAGTTTTTTGTATTTTTTACAATTCATCAATCTTGAATTTTTAGAAATAATAAAAAAAACTAAAATTAAATTTACAAAAATAAATATACATTTATTTCTGGAAGTTGTGAAAGTGATTATGTACCTTTTTTACATGCACCCAACTAACTGAGCTCATGTCAAAACGAGGGGGTATATAATCCATATAAAATATAGCATTTTGCTACAGAAGCCAGCAATACTAGAAGTCAGTTAAACCGTAAATAAAATGTTAGAGTCACTTTTTAACTGTAGTTTTTCCATAGCATTCATAGTCATATACATTCAATAACAATCACAACTGTATCACATTTCCTTGAATATAGAAATACAAAGATAAATACGGTAACTTGCAGATACTTCACAGCATTCCATTTGACCAAAGATTCCATTTTAGACCTGCGGGATTTCTCCTTTGAAGAAAGTAAAGTTGCCCAACACGTTATCGTTTTTCTGTTACTATTTCATGTAGTCCCCAGAGGTAATACTGCTTGCAATTTTCATTTGCATCATTTATAGTGATGGGCGAATTCGTGAATTTGCTGCGAATTCCCGTGATTCACCGCCAGCGAATAAATTTGCGAAACAGCAGCGAAAATACGCCTGCCATAAAAAACCGAGATGCATGCCGAAAATTACGTGACGTGTGTCAAAAACTTGATGTGACTCGTTTTACAAATTTTTCGCCAATTCGCAAATTTTTCGGCAAAGCGAAAAAGGATAGATTCGCCCATCACTAATCATTTATGGTATGGTTTGTCATAAATCATAGACATTTCTGCAAGTAATGACTGTGCTGTCTCTTTGGCATCATAGTATGTTTGAAAGTTTTAGATTCTATAAAGGCAAATCTTTAAAGCTAAAGAAGCTCACATTTAAATTACTTTATGTATGTAAACATTTTTTCAAAAGTTTGTAAGATGCATGATGCTTGCCTTTATGGATGTGCACACAAATTGCTTGCAGAAAGCAGTGGAGTAGCTTAGCAATCCAATGGAATACTCAAGACTAAAAGAAAAAAGCATTTCCACCTGTGTGTGTGTTGCAACATCAAAATGCCCCCCATTTCATAGCCTAAAGATGTCCATACACTGTAAGATTCAAAAAACAAGCAAATATTTCGTCCCACATGCCCACCTAGGGTCATACGACTGCATTACAATGAAGGGGATCGAGGAATGCATCAATTAGTCAATGCTGCCCTCGATCCGACCAAGCCTGACCAATCAAGATCTGGATGATTTTTGGCCAGATATCAGTCGGGAAGGCCTGTTGGAGAGCTGCATGCACGGGCAGATAAGCTGCTAAATCAGTCTATAGGACCAGAATCAACATCTTAAATCTGCCCATGTATAGGGCCCTTTAGTGGCTGACAAAGATATTTCCAGACAAAACAATAAGTGTAAGGAAAAATGTCATATGCATATACAACAATTGCAAAGTATGGACTTAGGACTTTTACAATAATACAATGTTGACTTGTATTCCTTTAAAATTAACTCTCACCACTGCCTTTTGCTTAACAATGCAATTCTTAGAGCTTTGCTCCTGTACAAAGTGTGGAATGTAAATGTATCACCTTGAAGTAGAATGAACAGACCCATTCCAAACATTTGCTTACAGACCTCCTATATTTCCACGCAGAACAAGACTGAAACTGGATGTGTTTTAAAGAACAAAAAACAGAGCAACCAGTAAATGCCATATCAAATAGTTCATTTTACACAGTAGATGCATTACAACCAGGAAATAGAGGAAGAAAACCATGTGGCTGCAGGTGGACCCCGGTGTTTTAGGGCCCCAAGAAGCTCTAATTCATATACAGTTTCAATAAATATTGGTAAAACCAGTCAACCTCTAGGCTTTTTTGGGAACCTGAAAAATATTTTGCTTTGAGATCCAGTAATATGTAATTATGACCTTGATTATGACAGTTAATGAGGGTAATGGAAGCACTGCAATAGATCACAGTCAGAGACTTGATATTTTTGCCCAGCATTTGTAGTGTAACTCATTGGGGGTTCAAGAAAAAGCATGGGCAAAACTACCATTTGCGAACAATTATGTGCTGTGTGAACTTTATAAATGACCACCATTGTGTTTATTACTGCAGTCAATGGGAAGCTACCTGTGGACTAATTTCCTTGTTTTCCTTATCAAAACAAAATGAGCCCTTGTAGTAAAAGTATAAATGTAAAGGCAGCTTAAAACAGCATTCCAGTGATTTATACAGGAAAGGCCTACTTATATTTAAAGAATTTGCATGCCTCTTGTAAGAACATTGACATAAAAACCAAACAAATGAGAGCATAATGAAGGAATAGTCCAAATGGTTCCATATCAGTCTAACTATACACCAAGTCTTTTAATACCACAGAAACAATGGGGGAAAAAGGGAAGCAATCTTTACATTCCAGACAATGTAGAATCAATAGCACTGACACCAAAGATGTACTTTTTTTACATAAACTGTCTCACAGGTTTGTGCCTCTGGGTGATAGCACTTTGAACCTTCCCCCATACATCATGAATGAGGCTGATAATGTTTCAGTCTTGTTAAATATGCTCAGTGAAACATGTGGTGTAGTCGTTTCTGAGGTACAGTAGAATAATCAAACCGAGTGTAGAATAATCAAACCAAGTATTCAGTAACTATTGAAGTGAGCAAAATGGAGGCAACCAGAAGCCATGAAATTGTTGGTTTTCAGTGTGGAACTCTGATAATTGTGTTCTCAAATATACAAAATGAAAGAAAAGCACTTTTTTTTTAATTATCTAATTATAAGGATAGAAAAAGCACCCAGCAAGTGTAAAATATAAATCAAACATTTGCAAATGGCTGGTGATTAAACAATGATTAATATGCTATTATTTGAATATAATTTCTAAGATATCCTGTGTTTTTGTCTTTATCCAAGTATATAATTACATGGGGTGAAAAGGTGGCACAAATACACAATGAAGCCACTTGAAAACTAATAGACGGCTGATAAGGAAATGCAAAAACTATATAAATATATATATTTCCCCATGAATATGTAGGCACAGACTTTCCTGATAGATACATTCCACACACTTATTTTAGTGTAAATTATTACCCATAATATGGTTTATCTATAATAAGCACTTTACTAGAAGATAATCTGTAACCCTGAGTGACACATACAATCCTCTCAGAAAAAGCTAGAGCATGATTGCTTTGCTCTGGGGACTGCCAGTGAAGCTGCCAATCAATCAAAAGCTCTGACAGCCTCTATAGCCTTGTTCCATTAGGCCTAACATAAACTCCAGGGTTCCATTCATATTATTTCCTTTTTACTCTTGGAAGTTAATGCAGTTCCAAGGTTTCAATGACTAAAATCTGCAAGAACATAATTATGTTTATAATCTGAGCCCCCCACCCCCCACACCTTCCCTCCATAGAAAGAAAAAGCCATGGGTGTTCTCTAAAACCCTTATGTGGGGAAAATAAAACATACAAGGGTAAATTCAATCTTTCATTCACTTTCATTAATAGCTGTCTCCTAATGGATACTATTATCTTCTGTCAAAAACATACGTTGATACAGTAGGGATGGGCAGCCTTCGGATAAGAACACTTTGCATAAGAACACTTGAAATTTTCTAAAACAAAGAAAGCTATAAATATGAACTATACTCAGTTTTTTCAGTCATAACAGTGAAATCAAATATTTTTCAGAGGTCTTAAATCAAGGTTGTTACACCCAGATTTCCTAGCAAGTTGGTTATGGGTCTTTGACATTACAGTAGCTGCTATTTATTTAAAAGTTACCCAAACATACATGGCCACAATTGTTTGTTAACCCAGAATGACATTCTACTTCTATGCCTATTTACAAGCAACTATGCAGTAGGCTGGGCAAGAATGAACTTGTAGCCATAAAATTCTGGACTCTCAAAACTAGAGTGACCTGGAGACAATACAATCACTGTAAAGTTAACATGACAACATGTGACTTGTGCTCTGATATCACCCCCTCCCTTTCCTCCACCCAGCAGCCTAACTAAAGAACAATGAGAAGGTAACCAGATAACAGCTCCCTGACACAAGATAACAGCTGCCTGGTAGATCTAACAACAGCACTCAATAGTAAAACCCATGTCCCACTGCGTACTATTCAGTTACATTGAGAAGTTCCCTCCTAAAGTGCTGGCACAAGTCACATGAATGGGGCAGCTGGGAAATTGACAAAATGGCTAGCCCCATGTCAGATTTAAAAACTGAATATAAAAAAAATCTGTTTGCTCTTTTGAGAAATGGATTTCAGTGCAGAAGTCTACTGGAGAAGCACTATTGACTGATGTGTTTAAAAAAACAAAAACATTTTTTCCCATGACAGTTTCCCTTTAATCCAATGGTGAAGGAATATATGTAAGCAAGCAAGCAAATCTTGGCATCATTAGCAGAAATGGATATGACACAAAAATGCAAAGGAAAGCAAGCCCAAGGCAATGAAAAAAAGGACAAGACAGAAAACACATACTGTATATTTTAAATCCTAGTGTGCTAAAAGCATGCCATGGGCTTATCGTACTGCAAGAATTGGCTATGCCTCAAAACGCTTTTTACATTAGACAGCAGTGAGAATATCCTTTTATTAAATCCCTGGGCACTAAGGCTTGGGTTTTCAGCTGTCACTCAGTACACAATTTCACTAAAAACAAAGATAAAGTACATTCATAAAACTTGCTTTAAAGGAAACTAAGCTGGAATGTTTTGCAACGCCCCTTTCTTTCCTCACTATTCCATATGTGTAAAAAAAAGGAATACAACATAGAAAAGCTAAGAACATACATGTGCTCGCATACACGCAAAGAGAGAAATAAGCTGCTCTACTTTTCCAGTCATATTGCCAGCTAGTCTTGTTTTACTATGCTCTTTTGTTTCAGAATAAGTAAAATAAACTATTTTAAATTCATATATATATATATATATCTCTTTTCAATCAACTGAGACTTAGAGCAGCTGCTTATGTTGCATTATTCTCTACACATAAAGAGTTCTTTGTAAAACAAATAGCTTAGAAGAAAAAAGAGCTTAAGCAGATGCCACTGAAATACATAGTAACTGGATGCACTTGGACATTTCTGTTGCTCAGCTGACAGACACTGAGTCGAAGTGTTTACACTTAAGCTCATATTACCTCTCTGCCTTCCCCCACACCCTTATATAAAATATATATATGGTTTTATGTTCCTATCACACACCAGAAACCCATATTTATTTTAACATGTTGGCTGATGCAATGACTAATGTAACATAGACTGACATTCACAGCTGAGTTGGCTCCTGATAACCTTTTAAGTTTAATAATATTTTCTTTTAGTACACAGTTTGACACAGGCAAGGTAAACAGAATTTATTGGCAATACATCTGCTGACTTCATACAAAGCCAATGATTTAAAACCAACAGTATGTCCTTTCCACTGTAGCTACACATTACAAATTGTTTTAATACTATAAGAAGTTTAGATTAGCAATAAGCATATTGCATGTTAAAGTTTGCCACATGCACCTGTCCCTAACCAGCTGCTCCTATGCCCGATTGGGTCTGTAGTCCTGGGCAATTTTTATTACATCTCCCACCCAACCTCATTTATAAAGTCACCAAGAGGGGCAAATGTAAGAAAGCTAACTTTAGAAATCATTACCATTATTGTCTGACCATAAACAGCCCTAAGTATTCCAATTACAATTATACAAACCCCTTTCATATTTTTATGTGAATGTCTTCTAATATGTTAGTATTCCTTTAACTACATAACATTGACACCAGTTTGTGAGATATAAAAATACAGTGTCATAAGTTACTTCTAAAAAGAACATGTGTTTCATATGAACAGCTTTTCATCTCAATAAACAAGACCAGAACTTTTTTATGTATAGAATCCCCACAACTATTAACATACATAAACATTGATTCGCTTTAGCAAGCTGCTGAAAAATTTGGCTCTCAAACAACTACAGTATACTGTATTTCTTCACATCTTTCAGACATGTAATGAAAAGTGTAATGCTTAATTTCCTACAAACTGTATCTGGTATGACAAAAGGTAAGCAATAAATGTTTTGAAATAGTTGAATGAATACTGAAGGAATATCTCTGTAAAATATATAGAAGGATGAAAATCTTTCCAAAACAGACATTGTGTGCCAATAATTATTTTAATTGTAATTGTAATTTACATCTTTTGGTGTTACTGACCCCTATAACTGCAGATAAATACAGGTCAAAATAAATTTGTTGTTTTCTACTCACAAATACATAAAATCCTTTCTTATACAATTACAATACAGTTCCTACAGGCATATTTTTTATTTGCAGTTGCTTTATAGCATTAATCTTTTACAACTAACAGAACATAATGTTGGATTTTCTTGACACACATGGAAATTATGTACTGTATAAGGACTAACATATGACAAGCTAAGGTTAGTTAACTTCCAGTATATATTCCAGGCTTGTCAACTCTTTATTCAGCATACAGTAGTCACAGAAATATTTGTAGGATTGTTAATCCATTTCTGTGAATTTGACACTGATTTCGGCAAAGACTACTTTATGTATTGTGCTAGAATCATGTAAAATCTTGTACACCTTTCTGTGTATTTTCTCCATACAGTAAACAGTATAGTGTGTAAATACATTTTGAACTTTTTCCATTTTCTGGCCAAATAAAGATACATTATCTGCAATCATTCCCGTTATATACATTTCTACAAAAGGAGAATTCAGTACACTACTATAGGATAACAATATCTACTGCCATGAGTAGGGGTCAAGGAGATATGAGTCTCAATAGTTTTGCAACGGAGCTGTTCAAGTGAGCACCGCTACCCATGATGAGAAATACTACATTGCCAAGGTAACTTGCATTGCACCACAGCTGCTCAATGAAGTTTAAAGGCCACTATTATCAAATGAAAACATTTAAATCAATTCAAATTCTCAAATTCTTTGAGATCTATTGAAGCCTGATGCAGCAAAAAGCCCAAATCAGAAAATCTGCCATCTCAGACCTGCCAAGGTTATTTATAAGTCAATGGCAAAGGTCCCTGTCCTATTTTGAATTTCCTGTGGTCTGCACTGAAATTAACCCTAAAATCTGAACTTTTTGGTATTTTCAGGCAAAAATTCAGGCTTTTTGGGAAAAAAAATTTGAGGTCAAATCAGATATTAAAGTTTGTTCATGTTTTTTAATTTGAAATCAAAGTTTCATTGGCAAACATTCACATCTTTCCCCCTGGCAAAAATTCAGTGTGAAATTTAGAATATTCACTAAATTTACAAAAACAAATATTAACCAAGAGAAAGATAGAGCAACCACTTTTACATCTCATTATGAAACTCCATCTCATCCATGCTAATATCCAACCTATGTATATTTTTATAGTGTTAATTACCTATAAAATTATTCCCACTACAAAATACACTACAGATAATGTCTGTCAAGAGAAAATTTGCTCTGGCTACTGATAAAACTCCCCATGGTGTGCATGTATGTGATAGGGATCTTATAGTGTAAAATCCATAATAATAATGAACACTCTTTATATATATATATATATATATATATATATATATATATATATAATCCAAAAACGGTCCGCACTCTCAGGACTTAACTGAAAAAAATTTATTTATTTTATGGAAGACTAACATTTCGGCCTCCTCCAAGGCCTTTCTCAAAGTACAAAATGGTACAAAAGGAATGCATTAAATACCCAAGTTGGCGGGAAAAGCCAATTAGCTGACGTAACAGAGAGAAAACAATTTTTAACACTCTTTTTAATAAGTCTTTGGGATTGTTATTATATGTGGGGTATTTTTAAATTAGTGTTTATGGGATGGTTTATTATTTAGATGCATACTGATGATGTCATTGTTACGTCAGCTAATTGGCTTTTCCCGCCAACTTGGGTATTTAATGCATTCCTTTTGTACCATTTTGTACTTTGAGAAAGGCCTTGGAGGAGGCCGAAACGTTAGTCTTCCATAAAATAAATAAATTTTTTTCAGTTAAGTCCTGAGAGTGCGGACCGTTTTTTGGATTGTATTGAGCTTTGTGGACACTGCACCCATGCATTTTTATATACATGTGTCATGAGTGCCGACTTTCTGTTGGAGGTATATATATATATATATATATATATATATATATATAAAAAGGATAAAAATTATATACATAAATATGTACATAAAGGATTGTAAAAGGTATTTAACAAACCACAGTTAAGCAATTACCATTGTGTCCGTTAAACCAACGGTAAAAGTGGAAACTACAGTTTCTTAATGTTCAAAACAACATACAGTTCTTTCATTATTAATTACCATTTGTCAGTTTGTTGATTTAATCTTTAATGCCTGGCTAACATGGTGTTTGAGGAAGTGAAATAGCAGTTTACTTTGATAGGCTGCCTAGATCATGTGTGCAATGTACCAACAAGACTAATAAGTCACTGATTACAACAACAAGATTGTAACGGAAACATAAGCCTGGGTTTCTTTTTTTTTAAAGAAAATTTAAATAGTTACCCATAAGTACCAACTAATTAAGGAGAAAAATGTGCATCTACAAACTCAAAGGGAAAACACATTGTTGCAGAAGCAAAGATAAATATAAAAATAATTTTGTTATAGGTGTACATTTTGTATTTATTATTAGATTTGAAACTCATATCACAGTTATATAGTTCCATGAATTAAACACAGCTTTAACAGCTTTAATTTTTTTATCATTATTTTTATTATTTTTTTTTGCAGTTATTTGTCCCTTAGCACCTTTGTTATGGTAAATTTAGAAAATATATGAGCAGTGTACTAACTTATTCTTAATTACTGAAACAGCCACTAAACTACATCAGCTGAAAAATTACCCTCATAGAGAGAAGCAGGTACCATGCTGTGATCTCACCCTGGGGTAAGTAATGCTGATAAGGGCAATTTGTGTAAGGCAGGGAGGATGGACAAAACAGCCAGACCATGAATAAAACTATGATATTTTATTGCTATAAAGAAATTCACTAAAATCAAAGTACAGCAATTTATTAGTATCATGTTAAATGCTAAGATAGAAATGGCCACAGAGAACAATGAATATAGAGGTTTGCACGGTAGGATAATAACATTCTGAGAGAATGTTCACTTCCTTTGTTCAGTTGAAGCCTTGTGGACATCCATTCATGTAAATGTAGAGCAATTAGACTGGTGATGCTAACACAAGGCGTTTTACAACAAGCATAACAATGGTTATGTACAGAACATGGATAATGGAAACTTTTATCTGGACTGACTACACCTCTTCTGTTGGACAAAGAGGGAAGAGACCAGATGTCTGAGATATCAGACATTTTTTCCTAAATCTGTATTTAACACAAAATTTGCAGTGGAGAAGAAATTGCTCTTTTTTAACAACACTACAGCTGCAAGGGTTTACAGTAAAATACTATTAATCCATCAACTCCTTATCAACTCTTAGGTCATTCGGTCTCTATTTACAATATTCTTGCAGTTACTTTCCTACTTAAGCCTTCTTTCTCCTTTATCTTCCTGGAAAATTTGGTTACCATAGTTTCTGTGTCACGCTGAGACTTGATCTGTAGAGCTGCTATTAAGCTGCTGATAACAGTGTTTCTATTGCAATTTATGAGAAATGTCAGTTGAAGGCACAGTGAATTGTACACACTATATTTTCCCAGCTGGAGATAACAGTGAATGGTTAGAAAAACATGAATACACATGCACTGTAGTCTAGAAAAGGCAGTTTCCTACTTTTGGTCTTGATTTAACAAAAAAAAAAAACTAAGGATCACATTGTGAACCTGATTCCTAGGAATTTATAATGTTTTGCAGATTTGCTTTAGTAAAGAAGGTGAGCAAATAAATAGCTGTTCACTATTCTGGTTTTTCAAATTTAAATAATACATCCCTATTTGGTTGACTGCTTAAAAAGGATACAAAACAAACAGTGATGTTATTTTATTATGTTTATTACTGCAATAGGTTTAGTAAATGTAAAAAAGATTGAAAGCTTACACACTCCCATATAGAAATGTCAGTTGAAGACACAGTGAATTGTACCCACTATATTTTTCCCAGCTGCAGATAACAGTGAATGGTTAGAAAAACATGAATACACATACACTGTAGTCTAGAAAAGGCAGTTTCCTACTTTTGTTGGGTGGTCTTGATTTAACAAAAAATAAATAAATAAATAAAACAACTAAGGATCCCATACTGAGCCTGATTCCTAGGAATTAAATAACACATCACTATTTGGAAAACAAAACAAACAGTGATGTTATTTTATTACGTTTATCACTGCAATGGGTTTTAATAAATAAGACTGAAAGCTTACACATACCCATATAGATGGAATTAAGGATACCAGTAGCCATTGTGGTATACAAATCTGTAATGCAACTAGTTGAGGATATTATACTTTTTTTGGTCTGAAGTCTTACATTTGTTTGAAATATGTCAAATACTTTACTGTGTAAAAAAACGTTGTCCTACAGTATAAGATACTGTGTTTCTCACAGTCAAAACAAGAGGGTTTTATTTTGACTGGAAATTGTTTTCTTATTTTAGTAATTTGCTTAAAATACTCAGGGGAAGATTGTGAACTCTTTACACAACATTTATGGAACCAAAGTCATAAACTCACACAATTCAAAGCTGGTATGGCACACTGAAGCATCTATTAAACAAGCACACATTTTCCAGGAAACTGAGGATTAACTTCCATTCAGACCTTACAGGAAAGCTCTTGCAAACAGGGGAAAGTAGAATGGTTACTTAGCTGTTCAAATGAAAACATACTGATCTGTGGCATGCAGCCAGAGGAACGATTTCAGATCTGTTATCCCATCTGGTTGGCTTGTAAGCTATTGGAATATACAATCTAATATCTGTTTTAGAAACAAATACTGACTGGGACTCGTAAAAGCCAGACTTCTTGGTGTGCTGTTTATTATGACTATGTAGCTTGTGATCCATAAAGCACAGTCTTCTGGCTGTTTCAGGGAACCTAAGCATTGTCCAAATTATGTCAGTAGTAGAACCAAATAAAGTATACTCCATTATTATGCACTTCAGCCAAGAATCTCTCACAGATCAAGCAACAAGTCCTATGTTTTGATCACTCTCTTAGCAAACCAAACATTGCCCTCAATGCAGTGGTTGCAGCCTCAGCATACTCTAATTGAGTGCAGACGTTTAACTTCTATGTGAAAGAAACAAAAGTAAGAATTACATGGTGTTTGGTGATAGCTCAGTTGCTTACACATCTGTTACTGATGGTTTAGCTTTGGGGCTTGAAAGTATTACCTAAGAGTGCAGCACATAAAAAAAGGTATTGGAAATTAAGGCTTGCAAAGTGAAGAAGTAATTACAAGTCACAAGATAAAAATAACTTAAAATTGTTATTTGGAGGAGTTCAATAAAGTGTGTTGAATAATATACAACACATAACACACTTTCTCTCTCACAAACAAAAATATCAAAAACAACCAAAGCGGCAGAGTGTGTTTAAAAAAAGCCACACAGCAGGGTTTCCCACCCCCACTGAGAATTCCATATGGGAGGGACATCTACATGCAGCCCTCAAACGTGAATGCTGTAGGACAGCTGAGAAAACAGTTTGAGCTCTAACCTCAGCTTTTAGATGTGAAGAGTGTCACATTTTATGGGCAGAAATGGTGTTTTGAAAGAATGTTGTTAATAAAAGCTATGCAATCAACATTAATGATAATTTAAGAGCCAAAACTGACCAGTGTGGTGCTATATAGATTTTTTTAACAAGCTTAACTGTAAGAATGAATGAAGAAATCTGATTCACCTGCCACAACCTTTATGAATAACAAAATAAACTATCTCCTGTTCTGAGATGTTGACAGACCCCTATAAAAACATAACCAGTTCACCTGAATACTATCTCTATCTGCAATGCTTCACCCAGCCCACCATATGCATATCTATATAGGGCAGACAAGGATCAGGTATTGAAACATAACACATTATAAATTAAATGTGAAATGATGTGTTTAACGACTTAATAGGATTGTTTGCTTAGCAGCTGATTATCCTTAGAGGTTTAGGTTTCTAAGCTAGTTGCCTATTTCAGATTGCAATACCTTTTAGTCTTAGAGGAACAGTTCAGGGTAAAAATAAAAACTGGGTAAATAGATAGGCTGTGTAAAATAAAAAATATTTCTAATATAGTTAGTTAGCCAAAAATGTAATGTATAAAGGCTGGAGTGACAGGATGTCTAACATAACAGAATACAACACAACATCCTGCTTTTCAGCTCTCTAAATCTGAGTTAGTCAGCGACTTGAAAGGGGGCCACATGGGACATAACTGTTCAGTGAGTTTGCAATTGATCCTCAGCATTCAGCTCAGATTCAAAAGCAACAGTTATGACCAATATGGCCCTCCCTCAATTCACTGATTGGTTACTGACTGGTAACCAGGGTAACCAGTGTAAACAAAAGAGAGCTGAAAAGCAAGAAGTAAAGTTCTGTTATGTTATGTTAGACTTACAGTCACTCCAGCCTTTATACATTACATTTTTGCCTAACAATATTGAAAACATTTTTTATTTTGCACAGCCTATCTATTTACCCAATTTTTACTTTTATACTGAACAATTCCTTAAAGACACCTCCTACGTCATCAGCCACATTTGCTATGAAGAAACCTGAGGGTGAATTTTGAAATATAAACCAGGCATGACCAACCATGGTCACATCTGTCATCTGATCATATTTGAGGTTGGCTGAACCAAACTATAAACCCTCTAGCCTCAGAAATTCAAAGAAATTCAGGGGACACTGAGGGGCAGATTTACTAAGGGTTAAATTTCGAATTTAAAAAAAAGGATTTTACTGCAATTCGATTGGTCAAATGATTGAATAGGAAATATTCGATCGATAAATCGTTCGAATCGATTGATTTGAACGATTGTATCGATTGATTCAATATTTTTTAATCAATCAAAAATAACGAAACCCAATTCGGTAGCTTTGATGTGGTGAACTAGGTGGTCGAATAAAAATTTAAAGGGGAAGTACTTCGACAGTCGAATATTCGAATATTCAAATTAAATTTTATTCAAATTATTTAAATCATTCGATCGAATTTTCAAAATTCACTGGTCGAAGTGGTCTTCAAAAACATTAGAAAATTTAAATCTTTTTGAAATTTGATCGAACTTCGAATCCTTCATGTGAATTTAGTAAATCTGCCCCTGAGTGTCATGAATGATCCCTGAATTGCAGTCGGCTACATTCTTTATACTCCAGTAGTCTGCATATTATAAATGCATTTTAGGGTCTATATATGAACATATGAAAAAGCTTCATAGTTTTTATCCAATTTTCTAATGACATTAACATGTTCTAAAAGAAGTGCTGAGAGATGATACCTGTCAGTCTACTAATGTGAGAATTGTACAGCATGCTGACAGTTAATTCCTTGAACAAAGGCAGCAAAGTGAAAATTGTCTGTTCATTGGGAAATTTTTTACGCCTTATGAAAATCCATTTTGTGCCTAAAAAAATCTCTGAAAGTAGGTAGCATGGCTTGTTTGCATCGACTCATTATTTAAAGGAAGATCATTTACCTTAACTCATAACTAAGTTTCCATGGAAACAAATGTACAAAATTCTCATTGTGTGTGTTGGATTTTTTAAAATGGGTTTGGGTGTCTTTGGGGTTTCCTAGAGGGCTAAATACCTTAACAGTGGCATTATAGGAAGTTAATTGCTTGAATTAATATAAGCCAATATATATGTTTTGTATTTCCATGCATACACAGCTCATTATTATTATTTAATATTAAAATAAATACACCAACTCTAAACAGCTCTTAACCCTCAAACCTCAACAGCTCAGACCTTAAAGCTGTTATTCAGTTAAAGCTCCTAATTTGTCTGTCGGGGGATTCTGGTAGTTATAGGTCAACAACAACTATGGGAATGCAGTTTGTACAACCCTGATGTTTAGAGTTCTATGTAGAATTATGCTTATAGTTGTGTTATGTTGTGTTATTGCAATGTCATTAGCACACAGGGAAATTTTGTGCTTGAACAAGTACATTTAGACAATACTCATAGAAGGTAATGGACAGTGATTTTTATGTTTGGGCTACTAAAAACATCTGCAATTGGATCAAAATGCAAAGGATCAAACTCATATGCACTATAAAAAAATATACATATATTTTTATATATATAATATATATGTAAACTATACTTCATCAATCTATAAAGATCTGGTTTTGATGTATTGTTTTGAAATTTGAAATCCCCTATTAATAGTGGTTTATAATATTGTGCTGAACAAGAAAACAAAAAGATAACATATACAGTATATATGGGTTTTTGTACAATTAAATTCAACTCTTTACTTTTTATATAATGTGCTCTTGCTTTAGATATTAAATGCACTGTACACTGAAGCTAATCTAAACATATGCTTCTTTTTTTCCCAGAAGGCAAAGAACAGCTAAAACAGACTGTGACAGGTCGAGTAACAGGTCTAATTTCATAGAAACCACCTCTAGAGTATTATATTCCCAAGAACAGACCTCTGACAACAGCAGGTATTAGATTTAGCGGAGGTCAGGGGAACCCTTCAAATAATATGTTTCTTACTGCACAGTTCCATAAGCATTCATGTTCTCTGTGCCTGCATAGTAGGGGCTGATGCACAGCTCAGAGCATACATTCTGTTTAGAACACCCTTGGCCCAGATTCAAATGAATTTTAATTAGCAGTGAACAACTCATTTACATAACTTCAAACAGTGATTGGTTTTTGCATAGATGAGGCTGAATAGGCACAACAACTGTTACCATCTTTGTTAAAAGCATATGTCTAATTCAATACTGAAAGACTTAAAAAAGAGCCAAAACATTATTAGCAGGACAACTGCCATGTAAAACTTTGATTTTAGATTGAATGTTAGGAATCAAATAATTTTAATTTTAGTAAGAAAAACAAAATCTTTTATTAGAGAAAAATGAGCATATTAGGAAATGCCAGGTGGACAAAGACTATTCTTTTCATTTATAATCCTAGGAAATCTGAATGCACATAGTTATGCAAAGCCATGTGTGCCACAAATGTTACAGATGAAATGTCATGGAAATTCTTGCATGCATCTGTGAACAATTTTGCAGAGTACGTTTTCGTGCCAATGTACTTTAAAAATGAAATAGATCAAAAGGGAAGGAAACCCAAAACATCCTCTGACAATTTTGCATTTCAGTTGAAGAATAAAAATTCTTTCCAGGCCAGACAATTTCATTCCAACCTAGTTAGATGCAATTTTTTTTAAATAAGCTGTTTGAGATATGGTAAGCTATTCATTAAGTTTTAACCTCCCCGCTTACTTAGAAAACCATGGAATCATAATAACAACCCCAGAATGCCAGACAGATAACATGATACTTTTGGAGGAATTAAATGAGTTCTCAACCTTGAAATCCATAAAAGCACAACATATCCTTTACAATGGAAACAAGGGCAGGGTTTTCAGGCTAGAGAGACAAAATGCAATATTAACAGGGAGCACTTCAGTCAATAAGATTGTTCCAGCAAGGGTGGTGCATATCAATTCAAAGAATGACATAAACTAAGTTTATGCTGTTGATGAAATATTCCTAGTTTGCATAAGACAAAAGTCAAAGCAAAAGGCTAAACCACGTTTTAGTATATTTTTCTTGTAAAGGTGCAGGATTTCTGAATGCATAATTCTTGAATATCAAATCCAAGACAATATTTCTTGTGCAGATTGATTTCACAAGATCTGCCACTTAACACAATGCACAAGCATGTTATAACTTGCATATTTTTTAACAAAATTATAAAATTATACCATATTACCTTTCTGTATTCTTTTTAATGCAATGTAATGGATATAGAAATAGTGAGTGATGATATTACTGCTCTGCACTATTGTTATTTTTTTCTCCCTTTTTCTAATTGACCATCTTATTTTACCTATTCAAGACTTTCCATCATGCAGATTAGAAACTGGCAGGTTAAACCATTTTTTTGAATAAAGATCACATTGGGGATAAAGTCCTATAATTGGCACTCCTTGTAAACTGTCATTTCTCTTCACTAGTAGTGGAACAAAACGTAAATTGGAAAGCCAGGAAACCATTTAGGTTTCACTGATATTTTATATATAGAGAGAACACAGCATGGTACAAGTAGCATATCCTAATATATTTTGATGTTGTGATATTTGCTATTTGTGCCATGGAAGAACCTGTCAAACTAATTAACCTTATCATTAATCCACATATAAAAAATTCTTTCCAGGAATAAGTTAGTATATTGGTTCAATATACCTCTGCTGGGATCCAGGAAGAATAATGAAGTCAGTACATTACATAACTAATCTATTAAGTTTCATACATTTGTCAAATAATTTCAAATAATATTTCTCAAAGAACATACCTTCTTCTGTTTCGTGCCAGACAATTCCTTCTAAATTAACACTGGTTCCAGGTTCACAAGGTCCAAGGCATTCAGGTTCTGTTACAACCCCAACATCGCTGGTATTTACACCCACTGAACGAGTTCGCACTAACAGCTGTTCCACTGGGGCTGCAATATTTGTTGAGGATGGAGAAAAGTAGGAAGGCTGAATCTGAGATGAATTGCTGCTATGGATTGGTGGTGGTGGGGCAGGCACTGTAAACAGTGGATCAACCTGGGGAAAAAAAGAGATGCTTAGATTATGATACATATCAGGGTCACAGATCACAAAGCACACTCTATCATTTACATTTTTTAAAATGTCATGGACTTTTATTAAAAAGCTATACAGGTATAGACCTTTTATCCAGAATGATCGGGACCTGAAGTTTTCCGGACAATGGATCTTTCTTTCATGTAACATTAAATACACCCAATATGCCGGTTTTGCTTCCAATATATCTTAGTTTGGACGAAGTTCAAAGGTGATGGCACTCACAGGATTTAAGCAAAAAAAGGCAAAAATTTAAAAAAAGGAAGTTTATTGATCCAACGTTTCGGTCCCACACAAGGACCTTTGTCAAGGAAAACCCTTTTCTCACTTTGTATCTCACTTGCATGGGCACCCAGGTATCAACCAAGCTCAGTGTGTGCATTCTACAACGGCAGTTTATATATATATATATATATATATATATATATATATATATATATATACATATAGATATATATATAGATATATATAGATATATATAGATATATATTCAGATGCAGTCACTTGGATTTGTAAGTTAAATGCATCGTGACTTAACTCATCTATCCCATTTATCCCACTTAGCACAGAATATTGTGTCACAGCATCCCATCCAATTAAAGAGTTCACCATTGAAAACAATGGTGCTTTGGTATGCTAATGAAAAGGTTAAATGCATTAAATGAGTTAAGATAACTTTGGATAACACAGTTTCTTCAATTAGCCCTGAGTCACAACGCATTTAACTTACAAATCCAAGTGACTGCATCTGTAGATATATATATAGATATATATAGATATATATACACATGTAAAATATAATATATGTATATACTTTTAATTGTAAAAAAAACAAGATGCGCGTCAAAATCGACGCCAATTTACAAATTTGCAAATTTCAATAGAAATTCGTGAATCTGCATAGATTCGCCCATCACTATTCTCGATCAAAGCTGCATAAATGACCATAGCTTTTATTTATATTTTTAATAACTTACTTCCTTAAAGGGAACAGACACACAGACATAAAAAGCTGTATAATGAAAGTCCTTTTCAAACGTTCAGATTACCCCCGATATAGCCCTGCCATTAGTGGCATATCGGGGAAAGATACGATAGTTTGGCAATGTCACCAAACTAGTGAATCTTTGCATCTTTAATTAGTAGTGAAACAGGGTGACAACTGTGAAGTGAGAACAATCAGTGTAAACACTTCAATACACTTTTGGAAAGTATAGTTTTTCATTTATTTTAACTTCCAATACATCTGTCTAAAACCATGCTCCAAGCTGAGTGTTTTGTATACAATGATTTTCTAAGAAATTCCACATTTATTAAGACGAACTTAAAATGCTCTTGGATATATTTACACATGGGTCATTATGTGACGTACTAAAGCAACCAGAAACATCCAACTAAAGTAAAAGTAGAGCAATGTATTCTCTATGTGAGTGATTATCTACAAGAACAGGTAGTTACTTTTGGGACAACGGCAAACAGGGTGATTCCATACTAAGGGCAAACGATTAGAACATTTTGTAGCCTAAGGGGTTTCCATCTGAGCAGGAATGTGACAAAATGCTCAGAATTGCCCTCCCCTATTGATTTCCATTGCATTCATCTGGCCCCATAGATTCACTTTTAGGTCTGGTGATGTTACTGGAAAATGTGGGAGTCAGTACTGTAGTCGAAGTATCTACAGGTCCAGGTGACTGCCATTGAAATTAAATGGGGGGGGGCAATTTGAACATGTTTACTCAGCTGAATAGCTTTGTGATTTCCTGAATTGACCCATCTGCCATTCTCACAATCAGCAAATTAAAATAATGTATGTAGAACTATTAGTTTTTAGGCCATCGCAGACTAAAGGAATCCCTTAGCTAACAAATACAGTATGCTGAAAAAGGATACTACATCACACATTTTTATAGATTTAACTAAATATATAGGTCAAAGAAGGTGACAGACTCATAAAAAGCTTCTGGCTCTTTTATATCAAAGTAAGTAAACATACATTAAAGCCTTTGAAGAATCGATATTGCAGTTTATCAGTGATGATTTATAAGCACTGATTTAGCTGCAGGATAACACTGAGGCCTTATTAGTCAGACAACAGTTATGTGAGCACATCAGTTATGACACTGCCAAAAGCCCTCAAGATCTAAAAGATGAACAGCCAACCCTCCATTAACAAGATTGCATCATAAAGAATTTAAAGTAATAAATAGTTTATAATAAGGCTGGGCTGTGTAATTCACACTCTAAAACAAGGTACTCCCAATTTTCTACTTTCAGTTGGCCTACAAAAAATCCCCTGTATAGAAATGATGAACTGCCAGATTGCACTAATGCCAATCCCAGGACCATAAGTGGAGGCAATTGTATTAAACCAAAAAATATTGATTTCATGTAGAGCAAAAGAAGAGCAAAATCTAAAAGTTGTACCAATTAAAAGGAAAAATATTGATATACTTGAAATCTGCTGGGAAGAAGAGGCAGCAGAAGTATTCACAACTTTATATTATATTTGTTATAATTTTCTCAGAGCTATTCGATACATCAGACTTTGAACTACAGAGAATAAATTCCTACACAAGACTAACACAAAGATTTTGTAATGCTACAACACATATTCTTTAAATTGGTTTAATTATGTTTGTGTTTCTGTGTTTAACAACTTAACAACTTTTTATTGCTTAGTCATGTTCACATTTAATTAAATTTTTTTTAGACGCTTTAAAAAAAAAAGACAGCAAGCAAAACACCTGATTGCCCATTGCATGTACACACCACACAGGGAAAAAACAACAGCACTTAAAGTCATCATTGTGTTTTCTCAGCTCCACAAACATTCTTCTTCTTTCATTTTGTTTAATGTATGCAGTTCAACAAAACTAACAAGCCCTTCTTGCAATAATTGGTGTACAATTGCTGGGAGTGACTAGGCTTATCTGGTTCCACTCAGACAGCATAAACAAATCAATTCACTGCCCAACCCCTCACAGAAGACTTAGATGTAGTGTCCTTGCAATTCATTACTAATGCCTTCCTCATAGAAAGAGGGAGCGATGTCACAACAGTGACAAAATTTAAAGCCAGACACTCATTTCCTGTACCTCAGCACCCTATTCTTTAACCGTTTGTCTGTAGCAGTTGGCTACTAACTTGGTTTTAATCAGTAACCAAATGTTTTCCTTTACAATTAGACTATCCTTTTCTTTTCCTTCTTTTTTTTGTAGTTGCTTGGCAGTCATCCAATCTACAAGCTCATAGGTTTTTCTATTATTTAGTACTCATGATGGTTAAAAGGCCATAAGCTCATTTAGACTTTATAAAACTGTAAGCCATCAA
This sequence comes from Xenopus borealis, assembly GCA_024363595.1. NCBI lineage: Eukaryota > Metazoa > Chordata > Amphibia > Anura > Pipidae > Xenopus > Xenopus borealis. The sequence goes on along the minus strand of CM044431.1, from coordinate 185,497,985 downwards.
CAAAAGCATTTAAAGCTTCTTAGAATTACTGTGGCTGCAGAATTAATAATGTAAAAAGAAAGAAATGTACTTGGTTTGGTAAAGTGCTCTGTCAATTACTGCAAATTGCACACTACTATCATGCTACTGGAACTATGACTATACTATCGGGTATTTTTGAAGGGTGTGAAGACACAACAAATTCAGAGTGAAGACTGCACTCATAAAGCAAATAGCATTTTAGATGGAATATTTTTTTTTCTAAAAAGGGGCGCACATGCATATTTAACACAGGATTTTGTTGGAAGGTTTTTCTTAGCAAAAACCATTAAGATATGTTTATATGAACTACATTTATGCAATGCATACAAAAAGTATACATTGCATGATATAAGTGGGGTTTAATCTTTGAATTTAGCTTAATTCTAGGGTCGAATGAAAACAAAACTTTCATGACAGAAAGTGTACTGAAATTATTTTTTTACAGAATTCCATACCATGTCATGACCAAGTCTTTATAGGTTCTATACTGTATGCCTATCCAGTTAAAAAATTAACTAAAGGAGTGTAGCAATGGAAAGCTGAGAACACTATGTAAACTGTACAAAACAAGTTGGCGCTACAGAAATACATGTTATTATTAATAATAATAATAATAACTGTAGGTTACTCCAAGAGAATCTTGAATGGGTACTTCTTTCCATGAAATGGAAGAAAAATATGTTGCAGCAAGCAGGTAATAGACCTTACAGAGCATTCAATGATGCAGTCCTTGAGTTCTTGGGGCCATGTTTACTAACATTGGAGAAAAATATCTGGAGAGATTTCTGGAGATGTTGCCCATGGCAACCAATAAGCAATTCGATTTAAACAACCACCTATAAGTTTGAAAACAAAAGCAAAGATATGCTATGTGCAATATCTAAAGAAATCTCTCCAATGTTAGTAAACATCCCCTTTAGACTGAGTCATCTGTATCTTTCTCACAGGTACTATTCAGCTGCCTCTACTTAAATATGTCTCCAGTAATCACTCCAAATATTTATCTCCAATGTTAGTAAACATCCCCTTTAGACTGAGTCATCTGTATTTTCTTCACAGGTACTATTCAGCTGCCTTTACTAACATATGTTTAGACATAAAAAGGGAAGAATGGAAGTTCTATAGCCAACAGTTTCTCTTTCTATGGGTAATTTGTTTATTATTTTTAACCAGATGTTGGACAACTGCGTATATATATAAAATATATATAATATTTACTAAAGTTTTCCTTGACATGTGCAATCATATATCAAGTATGAAACAGGTTAATTATATACATGCTTTTGAGCAGCCCTCCCCCTATTGTCTTTAGCTTTATGCAAACTCTACAACTTGTATATGCATATAATATATCATTGTTTGTAGGTGTAAACTGCATTGCTTGTGTTTGCATCCCCTTAGTGCTTCACAAGACAATGGCCCTATATAAGTAGGAATAGTACAAATAATTTCAAGCAGTTTAATATTGTTCCCATGTATCAACACTTTCTTGACTGCCAGGAACACTTTTTTAGGAGAGTTTTTAGTAACTGATAAATTTATCAGTTCATCAGAACAGAATTAGTGATGGGTGAATAAATTCGCCCTAGGCGAATTCGAGGCAAATTTCCGACATTCACAGATGGCGAAAGTTTCAGCGAAATGCTCACAAAAATTCCCCGCGTGTTTTGTTTCGCCACGCATCGAGTTCGCCGCTTCACTTCAAAACAGCACAATCTGTGCAGTGAAAAATATTTTAAAAAATAAATGAATATATATTAAAATATGCCTTTTTAATTTTTCACTATTTTAAATAATAATCACAGATGTTTTTAAGAAGCTGGCAAAATGGGAGGCCTTTTTTCTTTTGAAAAGATAAGAGTCCTCTAACAATGCAGGGCATGTGTGTATACTAAGTGAAACACGTGTAAATTGCTCTTCTCATTGACTCCAATGCTATTCAGCACATTCAGACACAAAGCAAAAGATGCCATTTTTTACAATTTTTTTTCACATTTCCATACCTCCCAACATTTTGGAAGTAAAAAGAGGGACAGAATTTTTTTTTTCCATACGTAGCTCTGCAACATTTTGACCACACCCATTTTTGTGGTCACACCCACTAATTAACATGTTCGTTTTACCAAATTTGGCAGGTTATGAAAGTTTGAAAATATTTATCCTTATCTAAACTGTTACAAATACAATAAATTACTTATTTTATTATATCAAAATTGTTAAAAAGCATCTTTTTTGCACCTGTTAGCTGTTCTTCTAGGCTCTCTGCCAAAAGCCAATTAAGTTAGAAACTTTGTTTCTTTTTCTGGCTATTCCGTGCAGAGAAAAGAGGGACTTTCCAATACAAATGAAATGAGGGACTGCAGGTTGCGCTGTCAAAAGAGGGAATGTCCCTACAAAAAAAGGGACCGTTGGGGGTATGCATTTCACATGGCAGTTTTATCACATTGCACTGTGCGTCAAAACTTCTGACGCGCGTAAACTTGGGCACGACTCATTTCGCTAATTTTTTGCCGTTTCGCGAATTTCGCAAATTTTTCGGCGAAGCAAAACGCCACAGATTCACCCATCACTAAACAGAATGGAGTGATAGCAGCAGCACTATTATCAGCAGTTCAAGATCTTGCTTTCCAGTGCATAGAATTAGTTTCCACATTGGAATGAAAATAAATTAAAACCATAAATAATGTTTTATCTAGCATTAGCTGTCATTGCCACTCACTAATAATGAAAGAAGATTGATAAATATTATTTCAGCGTAGTGTTTCAAAATACCAGCCCACACACTGGTCCTAAATGGCAATTCACTTTTTTAAAAACATCTAAATCTAAACAAATGAAGCAGGCAGATAAATTGTAGCACTTTTATAGTGATGGGAAGGTGTCTTAAGCTGGCCACATAATCAAAGATCTGATCGTACGATTCATGTGTGGAGTGTCCCAACATTTGACGTGCAATGCCAATTGGTAGTTTAGTCGATCGGACAGGTTAGAAGATTTCTGTCGGCTGCCGATCATATTTCTGCATATATTGCCAATCTGACAATTTTCAGTGGGAGACTGTCACCAGCTTTGTCGGACATAAACTTTCGTACAATTGCTGTAGAGTGAGAACATCGGCTGATCGTTTCTTTTACTACTTTATTTCAACGGAAGGTTAGTGACAGGTCAGGATATGGGGATGTCCAATCGCAAGATGATTCGAACGTTCGGATCTGTGTGTCTATGGCAAGTTTACTATGCAGAGCTCTGAAGCCTCCCCCCAAGTTCAAAATGCATAAGAAAGACTGAATGAGATGATATGCCCAGGTTCACAAACACACCCAATTTACATTTCCAATGAATTTACAAAATAGATTCTGAAAGTTTCTGTGACATCTCATATACTGTACCATGCTGACACATCCCATGAAATAAAAAGTACCATAACAAGGAAACTAGAAACCACTATGACAAATGTCAGCCCAGAAAACTCACCTGAAATTTATCTTATGAGTCTCAATCAAAGTGCAGTAACGTTTTTAAGAAGCAAAATGTGGTATCCTGTTTTAATTTCAGTGCTATGGACCATAATTTGATGATGATTCCTTATGAATTATAATACAAACTAAACATGTTTTCTGTGAATGGCAAGACAGGGTATTGTTATGATGTAGATTTTGCCTTTTGTTATGGTACAATACAGGCCCGGGCTGGCAATCTGTCCTTTCGGGCAAATGCCCGAGGGGCCTCTTCACATTTAGTTCATGTGGACCACTTGCAGCAGGGTCGGACTGGCAAGAGCGCATGCACAGGGAACAGGAAATACTCGATAGTTGATCCTGGGGAAGCCGGACACGCTCCAGCACTCCCTCTTCTGCAGAAAAGACACAGCAGCGTGCATGGGCATGCATGCGTGTGTACGCACGCACATGCAGATGGGGTAAAGGCAATATCCGCACTTATTTTGTGGCTGGGGGCCCTGGAACTGCTCCTGCAATGTTCTCTCGCTCACTCTTCTGCTTACTGGCACGCAGGGGGTGGAGGAGGTATCATTTGCGGCTGGGGGAGCCGGGGGGACAGTCTAGAGGGGCATCCTTGAGGCTGCAGGTCTTGTGGGCCCCGGGCCCCCAGTCCAACAGTGAGACGCTGCTGCTTGAGTAATTAGCAGTAAGTGCCGATGATGTGTCCGCTGCCAACAGCTGCCCCTCAGCTACAATTACCAAATATATGTGCCAATCTCTGCCCATACCCACCTCTCTACCCCCCCCAGTCTCTCTACCCTCCCTAGTCTCTCTACCCACCTAGTCTCTCTACCCACCCTAGTCTCTCTACCCACCCTAATCTCTCTACCCACCCTAATCTCTCTACCCACCCTAGTCTCTCTACCCACCCTAGTCTCTCTACCCACCCTAGTCTCTCTACCCACTCTAATCTCTCTACCCTCCTTAGTCTCTCTCTATCCACCCTAGTCTCTCTCTACCCACCCTAGTCTCTCTCTACCCACTCTAGTCTCTCTAACCTCCAGGCCCAGACTGGAAATCTGTCTGTTCGGGCAAATGCCAGAGGGGCCGATTTATATTTAATTCAAGTGGGCCATTCGCAAGATAATTAATAACACCCTCAAGTACCTTTGCTTACTGGCGGCCAAACATTGAACTTCCCAAAAATAAGTGACTGAGGGGTTGTCTTGGGACCATATAAAGGCACAAGGCTGCAGGCTGAGTTACACAGGGAACTCTGAGTATCACTCATGTATTATAAGGGATAATGTACCCCCTACTGTAAATGATAAGGATATTAGAAGTCACTGAGGGGTTGTTCTGTGACCACATAAAAGCTCAAGCTGCAGAATATTTTACATATTTTACATTAATTACACTTAAATGAGAATGGCAGCTCTTTATGCACATACTTTTTTGTAGTTTTACCCCAATATACGAGTGGATGAGTACAAGACAATTCCTTGTTTACATGTGGGCTGGTTTGATTTTTTTGCCTGGGCTACTATTTACTTCCAGTCCGGCCCTGGTACAATACATATTGTATAGCTCTTGTGTGTGTTAATGATATTAGTTATTATATATTAATGATATATTTTCACCAGCATGGTAATTTGTTATTTTAACCTCGAAAAGTGGTTGCTAGTAAATTGTTGGTTTTAAATTGTTTTCCATTTTTCTCATGTTGAAGGTCAAACTGGCAGTTGGTCATTGCCATGGAAAGAGCTTTGATTTCCTTTCGCATACTACTGAGTTTATTTTGCAAAGTTTAAACTTAATGGACTTGATGAAGAGAATAAAATAGCACTCAGAGTTCATGTAACTATGCAGTAAAGTACTTGAGCTTGAGTCTCAAGGACAAAGCATTAGAGTTTCCACTTTTGACAATGAATAGAGGTGATAATCAGCAATAGTTCTTCAACAGAGCTTGCTATATTAAATTAAAAGAATTGCTCAACAATATAGTCACAGATTAGCACTATCCAACTCACATTCTGGGTTCTAAGTGGAAGCCAATGAATGTTTACGGCTCCACATTGTCCAATGGCTTCTTTCATCTTCTTTGTATGTCATCATTTTAATATTATCCTGTTCGAAAACAGAACACATTGGAGAAGCAACCTACAATTTTGTAAGATATTATAAGGTGTAATTTAACTGTTATAAATGTTAAGCTATATTAACACTTGGATATAACTAGGACTTTTCCTGACTAGCAAAACCCTGGGGGATGAAATTAATCTTGTACTGCAATGACTGTAAATGAAACTGCATACAAATCGAAAAAGGTTGGTAATACAAAACATGCATTGCAAGTTTATGTCTAATAATGAAACTATCTGTAATGTCCTGCTTTAGTGCATTATCTGAGCAATACATCAGTATTATCATTGTATTCTGCCAGGTAAGAATCCTTTGATCTAGATACTGCAGAAAGATTTGTGCTTGAATTATGCATGAATGATACAGTTTAATCAATTATGATAGGAAGGATCTGTCAGTATAAAAGCATTTTAAGTTGTATCAACGTCTGAGAGTTGTAGCCACAGCAAAGAAAAATGACATGGAAGTCACTTGAAAGCAATTAAGGACTTTCATGGAAAACAGACTCAAAACACCCAAAATATAAATATTCCAAAGAATTAATTTGTGTGTGAGGAGTGCGTGTAAGTAAAATGCCAGTTATAATGCCGAAATTTTCAGTTACATTTTGCAACTAATTGGAAGCAGATTTGGATTTTGCCTCAGGGGAATGTTGTCAAACTAGGAGCTACAGCAAATGAAGAAAGAGGTGAAAGTATCCTGAAGAGCTGACAGATTTACAGTGCTCAAGGCAATAAACAGGTACTAGATGAAAATGAATATGCTTCACTGTACTTTATGCAGTTCTGTCAGTCACATCTGAGTTATAACAGCAAACAGATAGGAAACAATGACTTAACTCAAAGAGCCAGGGAGAGGGGGATGGGGGGGGCGGGGAACATCTGCTTGTGAAGCAAAATTAATTCACTGCAATCCAAACCTATTTGTAAGCATCAACAAACAGAGATAGTACACAACACATTAACAGAATATAATTTTGTGTATAAATGAAATTATTAAGAAAAAAAAGAAATGCTTTGAGACATCCAGCACCAATTAAAGAGTGACATTTTTGCAACAAATGTAGATTAGATTTACTAACATAAACAGCCGTGTTATCATAATGGTTTATCTGATCATGTGGGCTAAATGTATTTTGAATTACCTTTATTGAGTTAACACATAAAAATCTGTATACATCTACAAAAAAAGATCTGCAGTTACATAAGTCTGCAAGGGGATTCATCTGCAAAGGGGATTTTACTGGGAACAAGTTACAATCCTACCTTTGTTATGTTGAATAATCTATTTAAAAAATTCATGGTTTCTACTCTTCTCCTTACAAAAGAAGCACTAGCTTTAAGATCTCATTTTATTTACATCAGAGATTGTGCTGGCAAGAAAATGAATCCCAGGCAGAACACACAACAAGAAAAGTGCTGCTGCACTGTAGTTATAAGCCTATAATAAAGCCCAGATTTGATAGCATTATCCATGTAGTGCGGTGAACCACATACAAACAAATAGTTCTGTATGAAGAATGAGAACCAAAAGACCAAACCCTTCCAATTCAAACATCATTATTGCTTTTTAACATGAGCTATCCAGAAATATCCAGCCAAGAAGGTAAAAGGAAATCCAAAAATAATTTGGTCTAGATGTATACTTTGTAAATTGAGCCTACAGGTTACTAAATAAAGTACTACTTTGTTAACCCTTCTACACCTCTATTGTTTGTTCAACAGAGAGGGCAAGAGTTCAATATTCTTTGAAAATCAAATCATTAGTAGTGCAAAGCCAAATACATTTACAGGACACAATTTAAATACACATATGTATTTTGCAGGAGGTTGTATAATGGTATAACAGCACAGCAAAGCAATCCTCTGTTTTTTAATCTGTTGGTTACATATGTCTTATGTATTTTGTAAAAGCTCCCATACATTATTATATTAGGCGGCCAGGACAGAAATATTGGGTTTTTTTTTAGAATACAGAAGCAACACATTTTATATTTACCTCATCCTATCAATCTCCCTCCATTGTTATTGACTCTACCCTCTCTATTTTTTTTCAAAATTGTTTTGGTTTGCAATTTAAACACCCATAAAACTACCCTAGAACACCTGGTTCTGATACTAAAACACTTTAATTATGCGTGATTAGCAATGTGCCTGCCATTTTCAAAACCTTCCCTTTATTTTTCTCCATTATTAACCTTGCTATTATTTCTACTTTATTGTTAATAAACTTCTACCCATTCTACTTCTACATATTTTTATGTAGTAGATTTTTTTTAACAAAAGAAACGCTATAGTAATATAATATACAGTTTAAAAAAAACCTATATAAAATTCAACATATTCAATAAAATTCAACATGACCTTCCTGTAATTTGGAATTTTCTGTACAATGGGTTTCCACATAATGGATCCCATACATGTATCTGCTTTCATGTATGTTTGTTTTCTATAGGTAACTAGACTTACAGCAAAATTTGTACCATTACTTTATATTTCACATAAGTGATTATTTAAAAAAATTAGGGGAATAGGCATCATACTGTCATACACAAGTCTTTGCAATCTGTGCCCATCATGTAAACATATTTGTAAGTGCAATGCTCATTTGTAATTTTTTTATTCACACCCATGCAAGACATGCATTAGCTACAAGGCTTTCTTTGTCTGGACACTGTGGCTTGTGTTGTATGTTCCACAAATGTGCAACACGCACAAGGTGCAGAGTGCATTTTTCAATGGAAATTGGATAGGCACTAGTGCTAAGTGATTGGTGCCTGAGGGGATGCACTTTTGCCCCTTTTAGAAAAGCAGCACATCCACCTAATATTAGTAACTGAACTCTATAATATGTAAATGGAGCAAGTGAGAAATTGAGAATGTTCCAAGTCTATGATGCAAACAACTGATAAATAGCTAAAATGTAATAAAAAATTAATACAATTTAATTTTAAAATTATAGTGTAAAAATATTTAATCTTTCACAACCCACTTTGTTTAGATCCTGTTGCATTGCAGATTATGGTTTTTAATGTCTAATAATCTGATTTCATTTTCCTGTGCTGTAGAAAGCAGTGTTTTTCATAATAACATAACAATAATGAAAAATTCTTCCAACTAGAGATCGTAAAATTAGCACTTCATAGGCAAAAGATTATATGTTTAAATCTGATTGGTGAAAATCCATTATTAATAGGGAAAGTGCAATGCCACCCTCTTATTGGATTCATATTATAAAGGCAGTGTTTATAGTTGAATAGAATTGCATTCATGTATTGAGATGCAAAGCATACTGTTCCAATTACCAAAACTACTAAGTGTGAATGGAGGCACAATCATCGTGGCTGATTGTTAACAATAGAGGGAACTACATAACATTTTCAGAGGTGGAAAACAATGTAGATCTGCAATCCAAACTTAAAGTTTGTTAGAACACTACACTTACAGGGTAATTGGGGCACCATAAGAAACATTTTTCTTGTTTCTACTTCAAAAAAAGATAACAACATTGGACAAGATGTGCCAAAACATTAGCATTTTATAAAAAAAGGTTTTAAACAATTATTAAAAACATCAGAGGTTTTTTTATGAATCCCCAACATAATAATAGCAATCTTGCAACCTTTCTCTCCCAATTACCATGGGTTAATTAATATAGTAATCCATGCTAATGGCTACAGTAAGTGGAGGCTCCAGACAGCATGACATAATCCTTCAGAGTAACCATTTTGGGTGGTTGTAAAATGATCCCTTATATATATGCAAATATTAATATGTCAGTCATCAGTCACAAAAATCTCCACTGTTTAAAATGACACCACCTATAAAAAGCAGTATGGATTAATATTCTTATATATTGAAGAAGAATAAGTGCCCCACCTTGTTCATCTTTTTATTACCAGCATACTTGTGGGCAAACATGATTGTTTTTATTGTGGTAAAGCACTTTAAATCTTATGGGAGAATTACTATCTATATATATTTAATCTGTATATTGTGTTTTTTCTGCCTTACTAAACCAAATATTTCAAACAACAAAACATATATTTACATTTAATTGAAAAGATTCATTTAAGTAAAATACTGTTGCTGTTAAAATACCCCATAACAACATCACAAGGCTCTTCCTTTTAATAGTTCAGGGATTTGTAATTCATTTGCTAGAACAATGGCAAATCCTCCCTGCAGCTTAACCATTAACATGTCTGTTGCCTGTCAGACCACTCAGAGATAATGTCATTTATCTCAGGGTGGCACAAGACCAGTCATTAGCTTCAATAAAAGACCTTAAACAAAGGCCACATGATGTTTTCCTTTTCATGGTTTGAGAGCTGGCTGGTCACAGTTGTAATGGATGAATGACTTACATTTCAAGCAGCTGAATACCCTCCTCCTCACAAAAAGAGGGGGGGGGGAGTCCAGTAACATTACATTATTAAGTAGTTGGTTAGCCACTTTCTAGACCACACCCCTGTACATTACTTTTACCATGACATGTGAATAGCATGTAAATATGAGACTTCTATGGTTCAACAAAATTATCTTCAATAAGTCAAGGAAAATAAAAAGTAGATGGACTTATTGTATGTGAAAGCTTTACGCATATGAAATAAATTAAAACATAGTTTAGTGTATGGGTCCTGCCTATTATTGTTTAATGTAGATTTATTTTATGTCTCTTGCAAAAATCAATTGTCCTCTATTGCATTGCTTATAACAATCATACTTTAGTAAGTAGGCTATGTTTCAATGTAAACCATAATATTGCTATGTGTGTGGCCATTAGGCAGCATGTCACATAAATGATACTAAAACATCTAAATAAACATAATTCTAAATTCAATATTTATGAAATATGAAGAACTATTCCCTCAATGTACAATTTTCCTGCCACTTTTACTATGCCAAATATTTTTCATGAATATATTTTTAATTATGGGAGTCTATTAGGTAATTTCCTTGTCTTAAGGCTACAAGAAAACACTTGAAGACAAAGAAATGAAAAAATCAATGTTGATTTATGCAATCTTATTAAACACCATGTACAAGGTCTATAAAGTGAGATTATGACTAATCACATGCACCTAACTAAACCAAGACAAGTATAAATAAAAGCTATGATTGTACTGTACATTATTAGTCAATTTGTCCACAGAATATAATAATACCATTCCATAATCCCATCTATATTGCATCTTAAAATCTGCAAAAACATGAAAGAGATAATATTGCAAACTATCACAGACAGTTGCTTTGCTCAGGACATGTTAACACTTGTCATTTATGGGATCAATAGGGTTTGAGTCTAGATTCAAATGGATGAATTTGATAACATGGGTGAGTTTTATTATTATTATTATTATCATCATCATCATCATTGGAAAGAGTTAGTAGTTGCAACAAAATAAGAACGAATAGCTTTGTGTGACATTACACTTACAAATTAAGCTTTGTGGAAAAGAATCAATATTTTTTTCTGAAATCACTCTTGTCTGTCTTTTTTGTTTCTCTTTTTCTGTAGCGAAATTGTGCATTCACACAGAGAATGTACAAAAACACACAATGTTTCAAAACCATCATTTTAAATTTGCTCACACCCTTATTCAATGTACTGTATGCAAACAATGGTGCTGAGAATAACCCCTTTGTACTGCAAAGTAAACACTCAATTGGAAAACATATGCACAGTACAACAAAATCTCAAAGCAGTCAAATACAATATAAAACACATTAACAACTGCTGATTAAGTCAATATGAGGCAGAAAATTTCTGATGGCCAAATATTGAATAACCATACAGTTGGCCCTTTAAATGGTTTCCTTTGGCAAAAGGCTTTGTTCCTAGTTGTTCCTATGCAAACTTGAGAACTTATTCAACATCTATAGCCTGTTTCAGTAAAATAAATTGGACAGATCATCAAATAAATCAGTACTGTGCTACATCAACTACTACATAGCAGAACTGAATCTTTTGCTTGATCCGTCAATAACTACACTCAAGTAGAGCTGAAACCATGGCAGATAGCATGAATACAAGTGTACTGAATTTTTTGATTGCAGAACAAGTTTTTATTTCTATTTTATTCCCTAAATGTTGATGACATAGAACTGATTATAATAGTATGTGGGTGTATATATATATATATATATATATATATATATATATATATATATATAAAACCGCACTCCAAAGTCTTATCTTTATATTTGCAACTGGGGTGTTCAGTAATAATTTTATATATCAATGAAATATAGGATTGGCATACCCATATAAACCTCACTCCTTTATTTGAATCATATTTGAGTCCAACGTTTTGGTCCTACTTCGGACCTTTCGGAGTGCCTATTCAGAAATGCAGTTGTAGATAGGAATACTCAATAAAATATCAAAGAATGTAACATGGTTAGTAAGCAGAGAAGAGAAAGGACAATATTTGCTAAAGACAACTAGTAAAGAAACTATTATTATTGGAAATGTTGCTTTACCCTTTGAATGCCAATGTTTTGAATGCCTTTGAATGCCAAAATTCTCTACATAGCAATTGAATTACTATTGAGTTAATATCTGAAGCCATAAAAAATGTAACAATGAATAAATATATAATTCCTTCACATTTTATCTCTGAAGCTGCATTGTAAAAGGAATTATTAAATCAGCCAAGGAAACCACAGCATACTAATCTTTGTTGCCATGACAGCAGCCTTTTGAGATACTGAAATGTACAGATTGCTAGCTAAACAAAATTGTTGAATGTGAACATTTGGCTGAAAGATTAAAAGGCTAAAGGGGACACAAAGGAGTAGAACCTCCCACATTCCAGGAAACTACTGAATCCAGTCGAAAATAAATGACTCCTTAACCAGTGCTATTATGATCAGTGGATTAGGGCAATTTATCTGGACAGTTAAGACTGATTAAGAAATTACAGATAGAAATTAACTATAAAGTACCAGTACATCTGATTTTTTTATTATTATTATTATTATTATTATTAATAATAATAATAATAATAATCTGTGTTTTTATTACATCTTATGCAATTGTAATAAATGTCATAATGTTAATGTGCAGCAATCAGTCAAAAAGAAGGATAATACAATGATCTCATTATTTTGAAATATAACTGTCTTTCCGGAAACTACGTGTTATTAGTATTTTATAAATATATATACAGCAAAGCTGATGTACAGGATTAACAATGTGATGATAAACCAATGGGCTGAGTTGCATCAAGACTGGAAAAGGTTGACAAAATAGGTTGTAAAAACAATGAAGGATGCATACGGTTTCCAGCATTTCAACTAGAAAATCTGAGGGGTAAAAGAAAAGGGTAGGAGATAAAACAGAGTTCCCTGCCTGTAGAATGCATTTGACCCTTAATTATCAATCAACAAAAGCACTAGTTCCCCAGAGAAACCTTTCGCCCTCTGGATAACTGCTAGTAAAGAAAACCTGCCTCAATGAGCAGCAAGAATGGCCATTCTAAATAACCAGTCCTAACATTTGATTTGCTCATGTGCTTTTAAGCTACTTAGCATTCAAGCAGTTTCAGACAGACTGGTTCAAATCAAAGGGAGGCCAAGAACAGTGCTGTCTTGCATTTCTCAAAATAGCACTCTAGTTACAGGGGGAGAGAAAAAGGAAAATTTTCAGTAATGTGTCATCAATGCAAGGTACATAAAGACACTTCCCCCAACCATGGCAAATAACAGATTACTGTAACCATGTCATTCCTCATTGGTTGTTTATACTATAGCCTGTTGTGCAAACAGAGCTGGCTGTTACATGCAATAAAGATTATGGGGGAGGGTAATACAGTAGCTACATTAACCCTTCAGGTGTTAAACATGATTTTACTCAGTAAGCCTAATAGTATTATCCCAACAATAGCTGATACACAAAACACAGTCATAGGAAACATGAATATTTTTATACAACAGAATTGTAAGCAATTTTCACCAAGGCAAATAAAGCGATATGACATTTGTAAAAACAATTTGTTCTGAATTATATACATTTAACAAGTTAATTAAGAATATCTGATTTATCTAAGCAGTTTATTATTTGCAAACGTGTGCCTCGCCTTTTAACTGACTTAACCCTGCAGGAAAATGTAGGAGGGTAAGAGAGGTCAAAGTTTAACATGCTAAAATTCCCTTCGGCAAGGAAAATTATATCAAAACATGATCACTTCAGGAATGTGATTTTCAGCAAGAAATGACACTTGGAAAACATTAGCTTAGCAGAATCAGCATGTTAATGATTGTTTTATACTTACTTTTTCAGTTTTTAATTTCTTAATTCTCCTATGGCTTTCTTCTTCTTCTTCTTCTTCATCATCATCTTCTTCTTCTTTTTTAACCAGTGCAGAGTTCCCCATAATCCCTGAATCAACTGCACTCTTTGCCATCTCTCCAGGCAAACTATTGCCACAGTGAAAAGGACTGCCATTCCCAGAAGCCTTTCCACTTCCAAATCCATACAAATGCACAACAGCTTGGCTATTCACTCCAGTGTTTGAATGCCCAAGGTCATACAACTTATTACTGTTGTCCTTTCTTGATTTTCCAGAATCCTTATCCCTTTTTGACCCCCTGGTGCTCTGAATTTTCCCTCCTCCTGTTTTTTCATCTTTCAAAGTTTTATTACATGAAGTGTTTCCATTAAGGCCAGCTCCACCACTATTGTGGCCTTGTGTTGCACTCATGCCAACTGTGGATGCTACTTCTCCAAGGCGTCCAGTCTCTTGCTGTCGTTTGGTAGCCCCACCACCAATCTCAGGAATTCCATATAAAGATGCAGAAGCCAAAGACTTATTAACATCCTTTGAAGTTTTACTCCTTTTCACTTTTGATTTGCTAGTGTCTTTGTGGCTGTTCCCTTGAGGGCCAGATGATTGCTGTTGAACAGAAGCAAATTTGAGGCTGTCAGCTAATGAAGAGGAGGTAGAGTTAACTGCTCCACTTGATGCCAAGCCATGACCACTGTCCTTGGAAGTGCAGCTGCTACTTGTTGAATTACTCATCTCAAATTTCTGTCTGTCCTTCTCCAAATCAGCATCCAAATCTATAATCAAATTTCCCACACCGATCTCCCAGTCATCACCACTGTCGTAGGCATCAACTGCGTTTGTATCTATACCTTTCCCTGCAGTTGAAATGCTTATTGACATCCTGAAGATGAGACGTGAGGCATTAAATTCCAAAAAAAATGCTTTTGAGAAAATGGGGACATTCGTTTATCTCCAATGTTTATCTCCAAAAAAAATTAAATCAAAGAAATCCAAATCATTAAATCAAAGTATTCCAAAAATAAATGATGATTGTCTTTGGAGATTTTTACTCCAATAAATGTTCAATAATTTTTCTTTAGTTCAATTACACCTCCTGTGGGGAGGGAGAAAAATAGGTGGGTTTTACAAGATGGTAAGGCTCAACTGAAGTGCTAAGCAGGTTAAATTCTGCAATTTTTAAAAATGTATCCCAAATAACATTATTTTAATACTTATTGATAATTGGGAAAAAAGAAACATACACTCCATTTAAACATTAATGGAATAATTATTTAGCTATGGAGGAAATATATTCTATAGCATTTGTGGTGCTTTGAAAATGTTAACAAAATCTGATGTCCAAAAAGGGGCAAAAAATATGCAAAGTGGTCATGTAGAGGAGAATTGCAAAGTGTGTTAAATATAGCATTACTGTCTGTACAGGAAACTGATTAAGACATACACTTTAAGTGATCTGCACCAAGGTGGCCTCAGTGACCACAAATGAGCCAGTGTTTGACAAAGATGAGTTAAGGGAATTTTACACAGACAAGCATTACGCCAACATCAGCATGACTATAACAAACAGATACATTGCTTACCTTACTCCTGTTTTGTCTTTTTAGCTATTAAGGCCACCAACTCAAAGTCCTTTAACCACCTAGTTTCAATAAAAGCTTCGTGCCTCATTTTACACCACAAGTGATCAAGCAGAAAGGAAGTCATGTGCATCTAAGATAAAGGGTAATCGTTCCATTCACAAGATCCCCTGCTACTAAAACATCTGAATGCTCTTTCCTCTTTCTCGTGAGTCTTCCCTTCTTTCAGTTTTACAGCTGGAGATTATGTTTCACACAGAAGACAAGAACACAGAAGGGGGAACTGGTTCATCCTTTCCACAATACAATGTTATCCAGGCAAGGAAATATTTTTTTTTAAAGTTTTTTTTCTGTGTGTGTGTGTGTGTCTCCTTCCCACTAATTCAGTTACGTCTCTCCTTTAAACAGAGATTTCACAGCCATCCTGATCAGTTAAGTAATGATCCCAATGAACAAACCTACAGGCGTCCGGTTGTAACAAGACAGAATGTGCTAACATCGGGATAAATTAGTGAAAGGGGAGAGAGAAAGAGAGAGAGAAGAGAGAAGGACTGAAAATCTGGTCTGGATTCAGCTCTTTGCTTAGTCAGGAAGTGGCATTTCCCACACCCTCCCCCATCCACCAGTTTTCCTGACAAATCTGGTTTCTTGAATAACACTTGAAGGGAAAAGAGGAGGAGGGGGTTGTGGGTTGGAACAGTGATGGATCTGTGATCTGATAAACCTATTATCAAAACATTTTTAAGTGTGACATTCAGTCTTGAGAGGGATGTGAACCTTTTCCTCTGCACACTGCCTTGTGTCTCTGCTGCATAGGAGAGAGAAAAAAAATCCTCTGTGCTTTAAGTGTCCGTACGCAATGCCTAACACAGCAATCACTCTGACAAATGTATTACAGTGTTGCTCCAAGGGAAGGAAATCTTAAAATGTATTTGTATTTTGTTCTCTTTTAACAGAATTTAATTTCTCTTGCCTATATGTGTGCGTATATGTGTGGCTGAGAGTGTGCTAGCCAAATGATATCTGAGCATGCTTAGCATTTTTAATTAGCTGGCATTCCTAGCTAAAAAGCTGTAATGAATTGTTGATGGATTGGAAGGCTGGAGTGGTTTGTTAGAATTGTAAGATGAGGTGTGGGGGAAGGGAGCATCAGCGACAACCATCTGTATAAAAGCAGCTATATTGTAGCAGCTCAACCTTTTCCATCACGTGAGGATCAAAAACTCAATTGCTTGTAGTGACATGAGAACAAAAAAAAATGGGTGACAAGGAAAACAACACACACACACACACACAGAAAAAAATCTAATCCTTAACAGAAGAAAAACCTTCAGTGCTTCTACTCTCACTTATTTCCCTGGTGCATCTATTCAGTGTGAATGCAAAGCATTTCTTTCTGCAGATGTAGATCTGGGACTGGGGATAAAAAAAAGAGCAGGGAAACGTGATTCGCATGCACAGGGGAATGGTGCATGTGGGTTTATAGAGAAATGCTGTGTGTTTTGTAATAAAGCAGAACATTCTGCCCATCGTCATCTGAAAAATTCATCTCCAACCTGTAAAAGACTAGGGGGTGGAGTATGGGTTAAAGAGTGTCGGATAAACTTTGTCTTTGCTTCCACCAAAGCCTTCTGCAATGAACTCCACTTAAAATCTGCTTTTGAAATGTTAATTGCACATAATCCCTGTGTAAGCACTATTTGAACAGAGCTCATTTTTATAGGTTCAGTATTAAAGTGACAGAGGAAGGGGGGGGGGCTGCGGTATTTAACTTGCAGCACAAGGTTGGATACAGAAATAGCACTGACTGGGTGTAATTGCTAATGCAGGGATAGGCAGCATATCTGGACTAAAACTTCTAATATCCCCATATCTACCGGTATCTATCTATCTATTTCGGATTCTGTGTAAAACTACAAAACTCTTTTCACCCATGAGTGCTGCTTCTGAAACAAGCATTTATTTATGACTATAACATAAATCATGATTGTCTTGTCACATCATTGCACACAGCTATACTTACTCAGATAGGATCGCGATGACCTTTGCTTCTAAGCGCTTTTTATGGTGCAGACGCTTATTTTTTTATTTTAACACCTATTTTGTGTTCATTTTTCTTCCTGTGTGCATAATAGAAGCCAATAATTAAATGCCTGAGCTTCTTCTTAATAAAAAGACCATCAATACAACTCACTGGGTGCCTACTTACAATGGTGAGAAATCAGAACTGAAAAAGAGAGAGGGAGAATTGAGCTCTGTCTCTACCTGAAAGGACTTTTCTTTGTTCCAAATGCCCTTTCGCATGCATCCAATCAGAGGGGAGCATTTGTGGAACTGGGCTTCCTTATTGGATGCATGTTTCCTTAGCTTGAGTGGGGGAGGTAATGGGAGAGCAGCAGAGAGCCCTCTATGTACACATAATAAACACACAGGCAAGTAAGGGAGAAAGCTGAGCCTTTAGAAAAAAAAAAATCTCACAGCACTAGACTCATCATGTTCCTAACTGAATTAGTAACAGTTTAACACACAAATCTGCTGAACACAAAAGCGCCTGCCTGAATGCAGTACTGAACACAAGCAATTAACTAACAGAAGTGGAATGTACAATAAATTTGGACTACACATTAAAAATAGAGGTTAAATAAGTAACAGGACCTGCATGCATTACATTATTTCTCTTGCGTAGATCAAATGCACTCGGTGGCACATTATATTACAGAGAGCGGTTTCCATTGGCAACCAAAATATTTGACTAAAGCAGCATACTAATTAGGCATGCTATTCAAATTGATCATGAGAGACGTTCTAGCCTTAAAAGATTTTCAGTGTTGAAACTCACCATGATGAAAAAACAAAAATTATTTTTATCATTATTTACTCTACTTCAGTTATTTTAATTTACTAATCATTCTGTTTCAGTGTGGCCTTTATACATGTTAATTAAAATCATGGGTAGTTGCAGTGTGACATAATTGTCTAAAATGCAAGTAGCAAGATGTAAAAAACAATTGCTTTCAGTGCATAAGACAATTTTCAGGCAGGTAGATAAAAACACTACATTCACCAGGTAAAATCACATAAATAAGGGACTGATTGCCCTCTGTGGATATCTGTGTGTTCCTTGTTTCATTCTCCAACCCATGTCTGGTAATTTATGCTGTTTCCTTTAATAGCATTGTAAAACCTTGCATAAATGATAGTGTGAGACAGATGAGTGGGAGGGTTTGCCACCATTACTTCAAGCTTAAAGATACAGGCTCTGGCCATTTTTCCAGATGAGTTGTTGTCACCTTAAATAAATAGCATTTAAATAACCCAAATCCTCACCAATCTTGCCCACTGCAGCCTGCATTACAACTGCATGCACTACTGTATTTACAGAATTCCATTATGAGGGGCAATTTCTGAGAACTTTGAAAAATACACGTCAAGCAAATACCCAGAACTGCTCATTGTGCCTCAGGCATTACTCTTCACATCCTGCGAGAAAGCATGAAGTATGTTTTCAGTCCAAAGCTTAAATTAAGGTTGTGTTCAGCTGTATCATTGTTCCAGAAAATATCTAATATCATACACATGAATAAAATATTTTAAAATGCCCAAGATGGCTGGTGATTGTTTCTATGAGAATGATATCATAATAACATCATGGGTGCATTCTGCAGTGCTCACCTCAGAAATATTATGTGTAAGCACTGTTTAGGTACAAAAACCAGTGAAAATGCCAGGGCTACATAGGGTGTGATAGGGACCATTTTAAAGGTGGAGAAAATGTGAAGGATTGCTTAACATTTTCATTACAGGTATAGGATTATTATCTGGAAAAGCCATTAAGTTCCAAATTACGGGAAGGCCATCTCCCATAGGCTCCAATTTATGCAAATAATTAAAGATTTTGGAAAACAGTTCCTTTTACTCTGTAATACTAAAACAGTACTTTGTACCTGATCCCCACTAAGGTATAATAAATCCTTATTTAAGACAAAGCAATCATATTTGGTTTATGTAACATTTACATTTAATATTTTTTTCAGTAGACTGCAATAGTCACATTGTTCTGATACCTAACTACTAGCCCAAAAATGAGGCATCCATGTTTACAGGAGTAAAAGAAATCTTTACATGCTACATAAAAAAAGTAAAAAAAATACCACTAAAAAAATTTATTCTGGATTTCTCTTTTTTGTACATCATTATCTTTGAGTCTCTGCATTTCAAGGCAGTAGGTGAACATAAAACATGCTAATGCTACTTAAGCTCCCCATAGACGCAACAATATTTCACCTGTCGAACGACCGATCTTAGGGAAGTCCGACCAATCTGTCAAACTATCGTGCGGTTAGTGGGATACAAATGATCGTTCATCTTGCGATTTTAGTCCGACATTGGTCTGATGATTGATTGGCCAGGTTAGAAAATCTTTATCGGTCCCCACACAATCTACCTATGTTTGCAGGGCAAAGCAGGCTGCGATCCTTCAGTTTTGCTGGCAATATTGCCTGAAATGTTCTTTTTAGTTGATGAACACATCAGGCATTTAAACGATCGTTTTGAGACAATCGTGGTCTCACGATAACTATTGGATCTTTCAAAAATCTTTACGTCTATGGCCAGCTTGAATGTAGCACATGTGCTTTCAGGCTGAAATCCTAGCATCTGGGGTGCATACTTACTTAAAATGTTCTTAAAAGTGTTTGGATTGGCACATTTATCAAAGCTAAAGAATGTATCAATCTGTCAAAATAAGATCAACAGCTTTGAATGAGTCATTGTTAATGAAATCTTGGTATTTGTTTACCAACCTGAACCTACAACTTGGTAAAACAAATACTGAATGTAATTAAATCTGGCTCATAGAACTGATATGTCAATAAAAAATAACCAGTTTCTTAAAATAATTTATCTCCCTTTATGGTTTCATTGTCACATAATTATATTTAACATATATTGCTGAGTAATCATTGAAGACATTTCACTTCTCATCCGAGCAGCTTAAATGAAGAAGCTGCTTGGATGAGTAGTGAAACGTCTTCTATGATTACTCAGCAAGTCCAGTTATTTTAGAATTACTTATATTAGTTATACCATTACCTGGATGAATGAAAATCTTCATGGTCATATTATATTAAACAGTTTTTACCTAGGGGCACATTTACTAAGGGTCGAAGTGAATATTCAAATAAAACTGAATAGCCCAAAATTCGATTCAAATTGAAAAAAATCGAAAATTAGAATTTTCGAATTTCGAAGTACCGGCCACCTTAAAGGTGCCAAATTGCCATTTTAGCCTATGGGGGACCTCTTAGAACCTGTTCTGAAAATTCTTCTAATTCTTCATGTTGGAGTTGGTGGTTGAATAAAAAGAAAAGGGGAATCCCCCCACTGCAGAAACAAGTGTGTGCGGATCCATTATTAGGAATTGCTGTTGCTAAGGGACCGTGTCGGGTCAACGGACTACCAGCACCACTAAAGCAGTGAAGTCAGTAAAAATCCGGGAGTGCAGCGTGCAAATACCATAATACAGACTTTAACTGGATCACATCATCATCATATTGTGTACTACAAGCTTATATGTTGATGGTCATGGACATTTTAAACTTATACATACTTTTGGCATGTTTGTAAATTGTGATTACATTAGCAAGCAATGTGGATATACAGCATTCTTCTGGTTTTATACTACTTCTCCTTCCTCCTTTTTTATCCTATTCTAAGACTGCAAGAACATTCTAATTATTTACCATGGATCTTTTGTGTATGGCATAGCAAAAGGTTATGTAATCCAAGTGTCATCACTTTGCAGAAATAAATGGTTAGCTTCCTGTCATTAGAAGACATTCAGTCTGACGCTGAGGAATTAACAGCATGCATTTTCTTAAGTACATTTTACATTTTAGGCCATGTACTCATAGCAGGTCAATGACCTATGAAAGGGACTGTTTAAAAATAACAATAAAACAGAATATAATGTGCTAGTAGTATAATAAAATGTCTAGCTTTAAGCAGGTCTAGCTTTAAGCATCTAAAAAGAAGGCTTTAGTCAATGCTAAACTGCTAATTATATAATTTAAAAATTGCTTGGTACTGTCAGCAGTAGAAATAACTGTAAAAACAGCCTGTATTCATAATATGTTGAAAAATAATACAACTGAAAAAAACTTAAAAAAAAAAAGTTATATGCATGTTTCTTGTGGCATATTAACTGAAACACAATACACTACTATTTTAAGTCATTTCATTCTAAATCATTCTCATCTAAAAATGAGTCCTTCAGGCAGGGTTCCATTGTTCTCATATGTCACAACACTACAGCCTGAAAAATTTCTTGTGTTTGATTATAACATACATTTACAAGTATGGAATCCGTTATTTGTAAACCAGTTCCATTCCATTTTAAACAAATATTTCCCATTTTAAAAAATTATTTCCCTTTTCTCTGTAATAATAAAACAGTAGCTTTAACTTGATCCCAACTAAAACATAATAATCCTAATTGGAAACAGAACAATCCTACTGGGTTTATTTAATGTTTAAATTATTTTTTTTAGTAGATTTAAGGAATGTAGATCCAAATTATAGAAATACTCCTGATCTGACAAACCACAGGTCCAGAGCACTCTGGATATCAGCTCCCATACCTGTGCCTCTGATCATTCTCTTTCCCTGCTATATAGAAATCTAGATTCCTGTAGTGAAATACAAGGTATATTCCCTTAGTGCAGGTATGCCTAAGGGAGGTGGCCCATGGGAGATTTGGTCAACTGGGATAAATCTTTGTTACTCTCCCCGAAATGCTTTCCCAAAGCCAATAATGTGAATCGCTGGCAGGATGGTATAAGCGTTTTTTCATTTTTCCGAAGGTGTCTCACAAGGAAACTTCGGGTGACTTTGGAAAACCAAAGCAACATGTATGCCATCCTGCCGGCCAGGGCCGGACTGGAAGTAAAAAGCAGCCCAGACAAAAAAAACAAAGCAGCCCACATGTAAACACGCAATGGTCTTGGACTCATCCACTCATATATTAGGGTAGAACTGCAAAAAAGTATGTGCATAAAGAGCTGCCGTTCTCACTTAGGTGTAATTAATATAAAATATATTAAAGATCCTGCAGCCTGAGCCTTTATATGGTCACTTCTAATAGCCTTATCATTTACAGTAGGAGTACATCACCCCTTATAATACATGAGTGATACTCAGAGTTCCCTGTATAACTCAGTCTGCAGCGTTGTGCCTTTATATGGTCAAAGAACAACCCCCCAGTAACTTCTAATATCCTTATCATTTACAGTAGGCGGTACATTATCCCATATAATACATGAGTGATAAGCAAAGTTCCCTGTATAACTCAGCCTGCAGCCTTGTGCCTTTATATGGTCAAAGAACCCCTCAGTGACTTCTAATATCCTTTTCACAGCCCCTGAGAGGACACCAACATCCACCGTATAAAAAACACACCAATTTAAACATGTATAAACAAAGCCAATAAAAAGCCCCACTCACATAGATGCAAGTGTCACTGCTAGAGGAAAGTTGCTGTTCACCCACAACATTGTAAACCGTGGTCCTGTGACGACCCTACACAATAAATTGTATGTGCTTGCTAAACATACACATTCAATTGTCCTTCCCCTTTAAGCCCAAGTTCACCTGTTGGTTGCTTGGGTGGAGTTAGAGAGACTAGGGAGGGTAGAGATACTAGGTTGGATAGAGAGACTAGAGAAAGTAGAGAGACTAGGGAGGGTCAAGAGACTAGATTGGAAGAGAGAGACTAGAGAGACTAGGGAGGGTAGAGAGACTAGGGAGGGTAGAGAGACTAGGGAGGGTAGAGAGACTGGCATTACTATAGACAGAGATTGGCACATATATTTGGTACCTGTAGCTGAGGGGTAACTGTTGGCAGTGGATAATATTGTCACTCAGATCAGGGGAGGAATCCCCTCTCCCTCCCATAAGACGTCTTGAGCTAACTGACATCTCATATGTGAGAATGAGATGTCTCAGAGTGAGCAAGAAACCTTTACAAAGTGCAGACACTGCCCCATGAGCTGCTCGCTGACCATATGGAAGTACTGGCAAAACAAGCCGGTATGCCGTCACGTAGCACTATCACAGCATGGCGGAAGCAAATACAATTTGCGCACTGACGCCACTTCTGTATGTAAAGCTGTAGCACTGCAGGTGCTCCAGTGAAGGTTTTATTTATCATAGCTACTCTTAATTATCTTGCAAGCGCCCCACTTAAACAAAATAGAAACAGTCCCTCAGGCATTTGCCTGATCGGACAGATTCCCAGTCTGGGCCTGCTGCCGGAAATTCACATTCTTGCCAGTGGAAAGGCATTTTGGGAAGATTAGTCGCCTGCAGTACCGAATATTAATTGCAGACGTCTGAAGCTTCCAATGTGCCACCACCCTAAGGTTGAAGACACACAGAACTACTGGCAGTACAAAATGCCATAGGCAATACTGATAATTGCCTCTGCTAAAACACACATACAGCCAGATTAAATTCAGTAAGAAAAAGTTTTCTTGTTCGTTATCACTCAAAAAATCACGCGATTCAATACAATTTCTCCAAATTCAGTAAAAAAAAATTCCCATTTTTTTCCCAATAGAGTTTTCACGTGATAAACCATGTTTTTCTAAATTTAATTGCTTCACAAAGTGAATATCCTCCATAAGTTTTCATGTGAAAAACCTTTTTCTCACTCAAGGGAATCTGACCCATGGGGCAAATTTACAAAATTCACGTGAATAGATCGTAGTTCGATTAAATATGATTTAATCGGATATTCAAATACCGAATTATCGAATAGATTGAACGATCGGATATTCGATCATTCGATCATTCGATGATCGAAGGAATTAAAATTTTAAAATCCTTTGAATGCCTACTTGAACCTACCGAAGATTGAACCCCTCCATAGGCTCCTTTGACTAAGTCCTGCTCGAATACCATTCGTACGATCGAACAATTCGATCGTTCGAATCGTACGATTTTTTCGGAGGCTCGAAGGAAAAAGTACGATTTTTTTCGGGATTCGATCGAACAAGAAATCGAATATCGAGCAAAATGATGGCCTAAAACTATTCGATAAGCATTCGATAGTCAAATGCTTATCAAATTTCGAATAAAATCGTAGGATTTTTGGGGAATAATAGTAAATTTGCCCCTTAGTGTCTAAGCAAAGTCAAATACTACTACAAATGTCTGTCTATTGTTGTAGCTGCTTGTCTTCACCCTAAAGGGACACATGGCACACAGGCCGATTTGACTTTAACAGTCTCCATTGCATACAATAGCCATAGCCTAAAATAGGCTTGTCAGACAGTTGTGTCTCACGTATAATTGCAAGATTGCTTTCTGGTTATTGTGATTGTTAGTTACCAATATACATGTCAGTGAAGCAGAGCTATTTATTATTTATTAGTTTTTACATTGTTTACAATGCAAATAATTCCCCGTACAATATAAAATGTAATTCATGCACCAGCAAGTATATTTTTTTAGTTATGATATTGGTGTGTAGGCAGCCTGGTCATGTGCATTCAGAAAGAGCCAGCACTTTAAGATGGAACTGCTTTCTGGCAGGCTGTTGTTTCTCTTACTCAATGTAACTGAATGTGTCGCAGTGGGACCTGGATTTTACTATTTAGTACTGTTCTTACATCTACCAGGCAGCTGTTATCTTGTGTTAGGTAGCTGCAATCGGGTTACCTTCTGTTCTGTTGTTAGGCTGCTGGGGGGAAAGGAAGGAAGGTGCTATCACTCCAACTTGGAGTACAGCAGTAAAGAGTGACTGAAGTTTATCAGAGCACAATCACATGACTGGGGGCTCCTGGGAAATTGAAAATATGTGTAGCCCCGTGTCAGATTTTAAAATTAAATATTAAAAAATCTGTTTGAACTTTTTAGAAATGGTGAATTGAGAAATTTCAGTGCAGAATTCAGCTGGAGTAGCACTATAAACTGATGTGTTTTGAATTTTTTTTCCAATGACAGAATACCTTTAAGGATAATTCACCCTGTTTAAGGACACTTCACAGTGCTTTCACAGAATCCTTTCACTAACATCTATAGAAACAGACCTGAAAAGTCAAGTGCAAATTACAGAGGTCCCACATGTATAAAGTATAATAACATTATCCCAGCTCCTAAAATGTGTCTACAAATTTAGTTTGAAACAAACATTTTGTGATGATTACTGTCTTAATATGTTGTAAAGCAGCTGTGTGACTGGAGAATCAATAAAATTCATTTTAAAATACAACACACTTTAAGGGAAGATTGCTTTAGAGAAATTCATAATTTCAACATCAAATCAAAATGTAATGCTGGAGAAGAGGAATTTAGCTCTCAAACAGCAACTGGGACTTTTATTAGTGATGATATATTTTGTATGGTTGATATCTTTAAATGTGTGTGCAATATGTTTCCTGTGTTTTGCCCTTATTTTTAAATTAATATAAGGAAAAATAACTGAATTAGTTGCTAAGTTTTTCTCAGTGGACTAAATCTGGCCCTATATGCCTGATAGAGGGTTGAAGAGAATATGCATTTGCAAATTTAATCAATTTCTTCAATATGTTGTTTTACTTGCTAACATTTTTACTTGAGACAATATGCATATGAAAGAAAAGACAAGAAGGGATAGAAATGCACTGTAGCTTTAAGATTGCTGAATATTGGGGTATTAAGAAACCACTGGCTGTCATTTTGTGATAACAATGCCTCCTTTTAAAGAGATGATTTGACATGTCTAAAGGTGGCCATACACGGGCAGATAAAAGCTGCCGACAGACTGTGTCGGCAGCTTATCTGCCCGTGTGGGGGGCCCTCCGACGGGCTTTCCCGATCGATATCTGGCCGAAAGTCGGCCAGACGTCGATCGGGCAGGTTTAAAAATCCCGTCGGATCGCGGCCACATCTGTTCGTTGATGCGGTCCCGCGATCCGACCGCCCATACTGATCCGAACGTTGGGCCCTAGGGCCCACGATCGGATCAGCCCGATATCGCCCACCTCAAGGTGGGCATATCGGAGAGAGATCCGCTCGTTTGTCAACATCGCCAAACGAGCGGATCTCTTCGTGTATGGCCACCTTTAGTCTTGTGTAATATTCACTGCTGTCTTCAACAAGTATGTTGAGAAAATAAAAATCACAATAAAAAAAGCCTGATCTGCACAGATAGTCTTATCTGTTTGTTTGCTGTGTGTGCAAAGTAACAAAAATAACAATAGCTCTTGTGTAGCTTCTACTCTCTTTTCAACATGCATGCTTAGCGAGTTGAGGTATTTGAAAGATCAGGCTTTGGATGTTGAAAGAAAAGATACTGTATGCGTGACTCACATACCAAATGGAAATCTGCCTTCAAAGCCTATTTTACTGTCTAATTATATATACACACACAACAGAGCTGACTATTGCAAACAATATGAAAAGAAATAAAAGTTCTCAAGAGATGCAATTTTCATGGTTTGTCATAACCTCAGAAAGTGGGCTGTTCATTAGACTACAAAAAGTGCAGCTGCAAGGTCTAGATAAGGACCTCATAATTGTTTTCCTTTTAATTACTACTATATAAAGACATTACACCTCCTGTGTAAAATAAGAAATTACCATCCATTCACTATTTAGAATTTTTTTTAAAACAGATAGCTGCTTTTCAATTCAAGAAACATTCTTCTGTGTATCTCTTGTAGCATAGAATGCATGTTTAGATTAAAATTGCTATTCCAAACGCATTTTTATTCTTTTTTTTCTAACAACACATTATCTGGCAATAGGAGAGATAAAAGAAAATGCAAAACATGGTCGAATCCATAGCAGCAATATTCTAATCATCTAAAATACAATGACTCAGGAGGTAATTTGCATCTGGGTTCTTAGATGAATAAACATTTCAAGTATGAGAAGGGATATATTTAAATTTTGGCTAGTTCATAGTGGTAAAATCATACTGTTTACTGATATGTTTTACGTGCAAAGAAAAGGCCTTGAAGGTTTCTTATTATCTCAAAGGAGAACATAGCGTGGGTAAAGTGATATATGAGAATTGATCATTTAATGCTCTGGGGCAATATCAAGCTTATGACCTCGTAGGGTTTCTTTTTTCACATAATCTTTAAAAATTGCTACCACTTGCCCGGCATTTTTTTCTTTTGATTCCAGAGTGGAATTCAGTACAGTAGCAGTAGCTCAAATACAGCTATATTTTGTTAGAGTACTTGTTTCTGCATGCATGGTATAATTGCATATTTATATAACCATGCCATGATTTCTGTGTATTAAAGCATTAAAGTGCTATTGTCTGTCTTACACACATTTTTTATTGAAATGAATGGTGAGCAACTGCCAGCAGACAGGTTTGAGAGAAACACAGTAATTGCCTTTGTACCATGGCCCTCTATATGCCCATCATGTACTCTATGCAAAGAATTCCTTCAAAACAAGGATTATAGATGCAGAATATATTAAGCATCCTGCTTCTACCCTAGAAATAATTTGTTAAGTAAAGCTGAGGATGACTTTGGAGCAGATCCATATGTTCAGTTTGAGTTGAGTTGAGTTTGAGTTTACAGTTGAGCACACGTTCTGATCAGTCTGGAGCTAGCCAATGACACCTTATATACACCTAATTTCCTGTTCAAAACAGTATTTATTGTCAAGGAAGGTTAAAAAAAGAACTTAAGAACTGATGAATTAATTAGGAAATCATTCTACTATTTGTGGTCATCTTTAGAGAAGAAATTCTGGCAGCCTGGTGGTCAGTTTTAGAGATGTTATTAAAGGGTGTTCTACTAGCCACCCACAAGCTGCTAAACGATGACTTAAACATAATTTTGCTAATTAGGAGGTGAATGTTGAGAGCTAGAGAGAAAATGCACAAAGGTGGCCTCTTGCCTTTGATACACTGCACTGAATAATGAATTTTTATATTCAGCTATTAAAAAAACACCCTTTGCATTTTAAAAGTTATTTCAAACCATGTAGGTATGCACTAAGGATCAACATGTAGAATTTCAGTCAATTCAAAATAATGTGGTTTCTGGCTTGTGTAATTATGCAATCTCTTTTTCTGCCTGTTAGATGATAACAGTAGAGCAAGCAGCATGCTATTGCCTTTGGCAAATACTGATAGAGTGAAAAAATGTCCGAAAGGTCATACTCACTTGTGAGATATTATGGAAAACATTTTTTACTGAAATTTCTGCATGCATAATTTAGAAAAATAGATGCGTGTCCCAAAATGCTCAGGTCAAGATCAGTACATGTGGCATTAGCCTTGATGATCTCTTGATAACCTGCATTATCTGAATAAATTGTTTCCATAAACTTTCCAGTGCATTAAAGACACGTGACATAAATGGTTTGGATTAGGTTTATAGAGGTATTTATGATTCATCCAAATCTAAATCCTGCTGGAATTAAAATTGTGCTGGAATCATCAACCAAATTCTGCACTGATGTATCCATAACAATTGCATTAGTGATAATATTCTTTTTCTATTTATCAGAAGTATATGAAAAACTGCTATTTTTCTTGGTGATGATACAGAAAACTTGTTGAGATGCAACTGGTATGTATGAATATTAAAACAAGAAGAGCAAATATTTTTCTCCATGAATTTGACCATTTGGCTCAATGATTATTTTCTTTTATTTATATACAGATGCAGCCACTTGGATTTGTGAGTTAAATGCATCATGACTCAGAGCTAATTGAAGAAAGTGTGTTATCTAAAGTTATCTTAACTTGCATTTAACCTTTTCATTAGCATACCAAAGCACCATTGTTTTCAATAGTGAACTCTTTAATTGGATGGGATGCTGTGACACAATTTTCTGTGTTAAGTGGGACAAGTGAGACATCTGGGTTTAGTTATTCTGTGTCAAACACACAATCCAAAGTGGCTTCATCTGTAGCAGTAACATATACAACAGAGTTTTACACAGAGTATACATCATTTATGGAGCATTTAAATCAGTCCCTGCCCCAACTGAGCTATTATATACACATATCCAAAATCTAGCCTGTGTGTGGATGGAGGTCACAATATGCTTAGCAGTTGTTTCTGCTACTACTATATGTGGTATTTTTGTGCTTCTGAAGAACAGGTCAAACACCCCCAAGGCATTCCACATTCCAGCATGTTGCATTGCCTGTGGAGAGCAGGTTGTTCTGCTTGGGTGCATAGACTTGGCGGGTAGCGATGGGCGAATTACGGCCAAAAAACGAGTCGAGCATTGTTTTTGATGTGACACGCCGAAAACGATGCAACGCGCCGAGAATGATGGGCGTCGGAAATGACGCGACGCGTCAAATTTGACGCGACATGCGTCAAAAGCGTCCCGCGACTCGTTTCGCGAATTTCTCTGGAAATTCGCGAATTTTTCGGCGAAGCGAATCTCGGGAGATTCGCCCATCACTATTGGTGGGTCCTCTCTAAAACTTCTGACTTACCCTTTCTTTCTTTCTTTTGTCAGTACTAAATAGCACATGATAATTAACAGTTTCTCCAATGTGCCAGTTCAGCCTGCTGTGATTAATTGTGTGTTTTAGGGCAAGGCCACACGGGGAGATTCAGGGGAGATCTGTCGCCTGGCAACTTCTCGCCACTACGAATAGCTAACTAGCGCTGCTCACCTGCTCTACGTAAAGTCACCTGCGCTTGTTCACACGCAGCGGTGCGATTTTAAAAGTCGCTCAAAGTTGCCTCGCTAGGCAATTTTGAGCGACTTTTAAAATCGCGCCGCTGCGTGTGAAAATAATAGTACAGGTTTGGGATGTGTTATCTGGAAACCCATTTTCCAGAAAGATCCAAATTACAGAATGGCTCCATTTTATCCAAATAGTTCAAATTTTTTAAAATGATTTCCTTTTTCTCTGTAATACCTTGTACTTGATTCAAACTAAGAAATGATTAATCTTTATTGGAAGCAGTCTATTGGGTTTACAGTATTTCATGTAAAATTATTTCCTATTAGAATTTAGGTATGGATATCCAAATTACAGAATGATCCGTTATATGGTAAATCCCAGGTCTCAAGCATTTAGTTCCCAGAATGCTTGGGAACAAGGGTTTTCTGGATAAGGGGTCTTTCCATAATTTCTCTATGCCTCACATCTAATGAAAAATATGTCAACATAAATTAAACCCAATAGGCTTGTTTTGCCTTCAATAAGGATTAATTACGTCTTAGTTAGGATATGACTATGAAGATTAATTCCAGTTGCTTTGAGTTACTTTTGATATATATCTTAGTTAGGATCAATTACAGTACTGTATTGCTATTGCAGAGAAAAGGAAATAATTTTTAAAGTTGAATTAATTGATTAAAATTGAGTTTATGGGAGCTTATAGCAGTTCGGAACATTCTGGATAATGGTTTTCTGGATAACTTATCTTATACCTGTAATTATAAAAATGAGTAAAGTTTTCTAACTATAGGCAATAAAAGTATTGAGACTATTAGTATTTGGGAGTTAGCTGGTGTGATGTTTTCCCACAAACACAATGGTGCTTGACTCTAAAAAAAACATTTAACCTGTTTTGCAGAGCCACAGAGGTTGTGTGAAATTGCTAATTATGAGATGTCTGAAGGGCATAATGCAGGGATCAGATTAAAGTCTAAAAGCAATGAATGGACACCTTTGTTCTCACTTGTTAAACTCTGCATCCATCAGCCTTACCTTTGTGTCAGGATTTGTCTGTGTGATTATAATGTTGTTTTATTTAAATATTTTTGTTATAAGATGCAATGTTTTCTCCTCTTGAAAATACTCAAACTTAGCAAAGTACAAAAGGATGGACAGGATGTCTGATGCCTTGGAATTTAATACATTTATAGACTACATCATGGGTTGGTATATGGCCTATGTTGTGGCTATTACAATCTTTTTATTTGGTAAACTAGTTTTCAATTGGGACAACAAGCAAATAAGCATGTTAAAATGAATCCCTCTGAGACCAGAAAAGACAGAATAGACAGTCTGTAAAATAAACCTTATTTCTGATATTGCCTCAGTCATTACAAGTGCAAAATATCCTCTGACTTAAGCTGCATTAATTTTTCCACAGATTTTTCAAGATGTTGCATCTCACAGCCATTCTCCTTTTCCCAGGTGGTGACTTATCATCACAGACCCTCATAGCTACCCAGTACTACCCAGTTACTGTGCCACAATATGTAGGGGGTAATGTCCCTTTTTGTAAAAAGCCAAACACACATTCAGAGTCATGTGACACAAATGAAACCGATAAGCAGCTCTTATAACAAATTACATATTATATATATATATATATATATATATATATATATAGAGAGAGAGAGAGAGAGAGAGAGAGAGAGAGAGAGAGAGAGTTGATATTTCAAATACATTAAATAAAGAAAAAATATTAAATATATAAATATAAATATATAAATGAGGACACACTAAATGTGTCCTTACCAGCAAAATGTAACTTTAGAGGATACCCAATCAGTATTTTATGGCAGTGAGGTTCAGATGGACATTAATAGAGTATGGACAGCTGCACAGCTTGCTACATTAGATAGAACCACCTGTGACAAAACTTTACAGAGAAAATAAATTGCCAAGGAAAAATCCTGCCCATTCACTTCATTGCATTTGGAGTGAGAAAAATGCCAACTGACAATGCATTTGGAGTAAGAAAAAGCAATAAAACATTACCAATGCAATGCAATAGGAGTGAGAAAAAAGTCACCCACCAAAATATAGTTTATTACAAATAAAAGTAGCTGTGAGATGTTAGTATATTTTTCTACAAAAAAGTTGTCACAAAAAACATGGCATATGAAACTAAAACCTGAAAAAGCCCCATTAATATTGTGTTAATATCTACTATTAGCATGGGCGCCATATTTGCTGTTCAGGTTATATAAACAAATGGAATTCATTTGACTTACATATCTATCATATACTTGAATAACATTTTCATATAAAACACCCCAGTTTTAATGTGAAAGTATGATATAAAGGAAACACAGGGCAAATAGTTCCATGTTTTTCTACTACACTTTTAATAGCATGAGTTCAGGCCTGCATTTGAAAAAAGGCCACTAATAATGTGGGGGTCAGATTTTAACCCCTGGTTTATACACATATTATGAGTTACTGAATAGTGTCAGAAAAGGGTGTGGTCGTGTTCATAAATCATTTTATGAGATGGGGTCATAAGGGTCAACGCATCAGCTGTTGGGGGGGGGCAGGGGAGTATTAGCTCAAGTAAATTAGCCCAAGAAAGCACAAGCAGTAAATAAAGCCCTTCCTGGACTTGAAAGCAGTGAGGGTCCATTGTTTTATAGTGTCAGGACCAAAAAAGGTTATTCAAAGAAATATTTCCTTATTACAAAATTTGCTGATTTATTAGGTTTCCTATCTTATGAAAACAGGAGAAATGTATTCTTCCTCATACAGTTAGTTTCCAGCTGCAATTTTACAGACAGAAGTTGACAATAAACTTATGCAATAACCCCACTGCACTCTGTATTAAGTAAGCAGTCCTATAGTAATATGGTGTCTCTGCTCATTTCAAATAGTAATCACAGAAGAAAGGGTGAAGAAATATAAAATAGTGTAGGGCCATTTGGCTCTCTTTGAATTCCTTCTCTCTGCTATTGCCTGTCTCTTTGTCCTAATGCCTTTGACTGAATCTTTTTAATATGCTATTTCAAAATACATTCTAACAAACAGAAAGAAAATGGTCATTCTTTCTGAATACTGTAGCACCAAGATGTTTTTAAGAAATAGCTGCTGGCAGGCCAAAGACACAAAGGACCTTCAAATAATGAGCTCCATATTCAGATGTACTGTATTTGTGATTGTTTGCTGTAACACAAATATGATGGATTTTATTTAATATCCTCTGCCTCAGAAACCTTACATAAGAATATACAGCATGTTCCTGAGTGCCTTTCAGAATATTTGTGTCTCTCCATAATGTATCATATTCTTGAAATGTTTCCAGATGGCATTTGTCCCACACTGGACATTTACTAAATTGTACTTATGCCTTAGTATACATTTACATTTTTTAAGAGAAATAAAAAGTCTGACAAGGCTATTTAGGAATGTATTTCTATTCTGCCACAATGTTGTTTAAATAAATAATTGCCAATAGTGTAACCAACACAAACTGGCAAAATCAGCAACTAAAAAGCTAAAAAACAAGGGGACAAAAGAAGGACAGTCTGTGCCTCCTTATGATCATGTTTGAAGCAAGTGAACCATGAATGCACCATGGTGTTCTGTCTAAAGGTTATGTCTGGTAATTAATCTACTTGAAATAACTTGAGGAACAGCATATAAACATACTTTAATAGCTAAACCCTTTTCTATTATTCTATTTATTGAATGTCACAATCTAGATATAACACTTTGCACTTCATGAATCAGATGTAATGCTTCACCAGCTAAATTAAGCATTTCTCCATAGCATATCATTCTACCTTTATTGAATACAGATGTGTTCATGTTTTTAATTAGGAACCTTAGCTGAGGCCACCACAGTGCTGAGGAAATGTGTATCCACTTGTTATCCCAATGAATCAGCTCTGCAGAGTGAAAAGTAAGCTCAGAATCACTTAGGAACACTTGCAGCAGGTCTTTCCTTGACACAGCTATTATGTTACAAATTATGGGATAATGAGTGTTCCTGGTGAAATTTATATTCATCCAAACATTATTTGAAAAGATTTATTTATGTTATTTATATATGCCATTTTCTTCTTTCCCGATTTTATACTTTTATTTTGTGTAGTTTTACATAGGACATGACTGTTGCTATATTCAAATATAGTCACTTTAGTCACTCTAGTCACTTTAGTTGGCCACATATACACAGTACTTGAGCCAATTTCAGTATGAGTATGGGCTCCTTAGGGCAGTAATTCTCAACCAGGGGCTCATGAGCAACATATTCCTCACCAACACATTGGATGTTGCTCCCAGTGACCCTTAAAGCAGGTACTTATTTTGTCTTAAAGAAAAATTGTTATTGCATAAATACCATTTGTATTGCCAAACAGAGCCTTCTGTAGGCTGCCAGTCTACATAGGTGCTACCAATAGCCAATCACTGCCCATACTTGGCACCCACAGGATTTTTCTGCATTATTGTGTTGCTCTTCAACTTTTTACATTTGAATGTAGCTCACAGGTAAATAAGGTTGGGGGTCCCTGCCTTAGGGGCAGGTTGCAACTGCATTGAACCAAACTCTATTCTGTGCTGGAATGAGGTACTGGCAGATCTCGGTGTGTCAGGGGAAATGTTTATCTGAATAGATCAAGCAGTGTAATTTGAATATATTTGTACAGAACAGACAATATTCAGTGGTTAGTCACATTTGCTAATAATTTGGATAAAATAAAAATCAGCACTTGTACTGCATTAAAGTCCCTTGCAGCCATCAGCAAATGTTTAAAGATTCAAAAGAAACAAAACCTTTTTTGAACTTCATTGGTGTTTCAGAGCATTTGTTGAATTTAGCGTTTTATTGACTTTAATCTGATGTGGTGATATTTATTATTATTCTGTGTAACTTCATACAATGTTATTAGTGATGGGCGAAACGAGCGCGTTTCGCTTTGCCGAAAAATGCTCGAATTTCCAGAGAAATTCGCGAATTTGTCGCCGATTCGCGAAACGAGTCGCGCGTCATTTTTGCCGCGCGTTGTTTTTGCCGCGCGTCGCTTTTGACGCGACGCGTCGTTTTTTACGCGCGTCGCGTCGTTTCCGAAAAAACGACGCGCGACTCGTTTTTGCGCGGCGAATTTTTTTTGGCGAATTTTTTTGGCAGTTTCGCCCCTGGCGAATAAATTCACCCATCACTAAATGTTATCTTCAGTTTCCTCAATTATGTACACTTGGATGATTTCACAGCTTGGATAAACCATTGATTTAGACTTTAAGGGGCAGAGACTAGTCTGATTAAAGTGCTACCAATTACATAATTCTATCTATGCAAAAACATTGAGATTGAGATGTTCATGTTCTTGGCAATGGTAATTTTCCTGACCCATACAATTTTTAGTCACCTTTTAGCTCATAACCAAGTTAAAGGTACATAAAAATGTCATTGACATCATGAACAGGACACAAACATTCACTCCAGATCTTGTCCTTATTGGTATTCAGGTTTCACCCCCTCCCCCAAATTCATTGATTTAGACAGCCCTGGGTCATTGGGAACCTTTGTCAAAATGTTTACTGTCATCTTAGCTGTTATCAATTTGCTATGACACAGAAATAAATTTACCATGTTACGACTCCACATTAAAACATTTACACACATGCAGCATGATATAAAATATTTTATATGTTTATGTAAATGGGATGCTTTAATTGTTAATCCATTATCAACAACTGCATGCAAAAGCAACTGAAAACCTTATACCAAAAACCTTAGTGGCACCCTTAGAGACTTAAGACAATTTTTTTCTTCAGTACAAATTGTTTCTAATAATCTCAGGTTGATACAACTAAAGCAGTAGCATTCAGTTTATTTGCTGTGTGTTCTACAAAAGAGACAATGCCCTCAGTGATAGCTTCCTTTAACAATGTTAACATATTTTGTTACAGTGCTTTCTGTCTGTTAGTAAATGTCTAATTTCAGATCCGCCTCACATGCTTTCTTTACAGGGTTTAAAGTACATGATTAATCTTGACTTGACTTAATACTGTTAGGAATGTGGCAATGACCTCAGCTGAACACTGGCATAGTGATTCATGTTACATGAACTGGGATACAGTTTTACCCTGGATCCTGATTAAACATAGC
Source organism: Xenopus borealis (assembly GCA_024363595.1). Taxonomy (NCBI): domain Eukaryota; kingdom Metazoa; phylum Chordata; class Amphibia; order Anura; family Pipidae; genus Xenopus; species Xenopus borealis. The sequence goes on along the minus strand of CM044431.1, from coordinate 185,461,708 downwards.
CATACAGTATTCTGTTTCAGACCTTTGCTCAATTGAAAATGTATCATGGTTGCAAGGAGTATTGTTTCTGATGCAATAAACAATCTTAGAGGAAACATAGCCTGCCTCGTTAAAAAAAATAGTGCTTCAGTCTAAAGTCCCAGTGATCATAAAAGATAGATGATGCATTAACAAACCAAGGCAAAGGAAAGACTGGACTGCTTTAGGAATAGCTTGTGATTCTGTTTTATCGCAGAATTACTTACTGCTTCTTAAAAAAAGATCATAAATGTAATAAAAAAAGGATAAAGTATATTAGTGGCCTCTCCAGTGGAAGTTTTGCAGGACCAGTTTTAACAGTGTTGGAGGTTATATAAGTGAGACATTATTGTGTCTAACTTTCCTATGTTTTGGGCCATTTATATTATATTATATAGTGTATATTATAAGTCACAGAGGAGTTCAATGACCACACAACATGAGGCCCATACAGGTCATGAAATTCTGAGGTGACTTCTAATATCCTCATATTTTGCAACATGGAGTACTTATCATACACAAGTTTGATGAGTCATGTGACAGAAATGACATCACTAAGCTCAATTATAACCAATGATATCACTAAGCACGTTTATTACAATATAATTTACAGGATATTCATGGCTCTTGTATATATATATATATATATATATATATATATATATATATATAGGAGGGCTAGGGCATATATATAGGGTATATATATTAGAGAATGCCGAAGCACACCAGGATTTTGAAAAAACAAAAACTGTTTTATTAGATTGACGTTTCGGTCCTCACAGGGACCTTTATCAAGATAAGTGACTCAAACAATTGCAAAGAATAAATAGACTCACCCACCAGTGAACCATCACCAAAACACGACCACTAATTCAGGTGGGCCAATTAACCCATAGATGACCAGCAGACATTATGTGTTCAGTGAATTCTGAAAAACAAATTACATACTACTTCAGCATATTTAAACATGAGTAATATAAATAGATAAATAAATAAATAGTGACGATGTTATGATAATATAAAAAATTGTGAAAATCTAAAACTCATTAAAAACATTGCATACAAAATAGAACAATTATGTTTCAAGCAGAAAGGCATTACTTTAAAACAAAGACCAGAGTATTTTAACTTTGTAAAAAACTGTTGGTTTATAAAATTGAGATAATTGAACAGTACTCATTTAATCCCAGAGGAGCAACAGTGTTCAAAGTTCTAATCCAGTATATTTCTTTTTGTAATATTAGACGGTCCCAGTCACCACCTCTGGTGGGTTCAGGTACTAAATCTATACCCATGAACCTAAAAGTTGGAAGGTTATGTCCCATTCTTAAAAAATGTTGGGTTAAGGGTGAATCAGATTTGCCTATTTCAAGTGCACGTTTAATGGAGGACCTATGGTTACCCATCCTCTCTCGTAAAGTGTTCTTAGTTTTACCAATGTATGTTAAACCACACGGACATGTTATTATGTAAATGACATGTGTAGCAATGGGAGAATTTACGGCGAATTCCTGTGATTCGCCGCTGGCCAATAAATTCGGGAACGCCAGCGAAATTTCGCCTGGCGAAAATTCGCGGAAAAAACAAGTCGCGCGTCGTTTTTGACGTGCGTCAAAAGCATGCCGCGACTCGTTTCTCTGGAAATTCGCAAATTTTTCGGCGAAGCGAAACTGGGGAGATTCGCCCATCACTAGACATGTGTAGATGTGCAAGAGATCCGGTGTCTAATCTGAATTTGTTTGCCAGTGTGTGGATGCCTGAATGTTGTACCCAATGTCATATATCTACATGTAATGCATCCTGCACATTTATAGCAACCCTTTTGAAGTTTGCCAAAGAAATTTTCGGCAGTCCCATAGCATTTAATTGGGTCTATCTGCATTAAAAGATCTCTTAGATTAGGCCCTCTCTTATAGCCCCACATTGGTTTTTGAGTTAGGGTCTGCGATAACCTTTTATCACTTTTAAGAATGGGCCAACTTTTTCTACAATATTTTTAATCGCTACTGAACCAGTAGTATAACCCAATGTTATAATGAAGCGATTCTGTGTGTCCACATTTATTTTTACCTGAGTGTCATGTTCCTGTGACAAGTGACTCCGAGCCCTCTCAATAGATTTAGTTAACACATTTTGATGGTAACCCCTTTACTTAAATCGATCAGTGGTTTCTAATATCTGTCTCTCTCGAATTTCGGGGTTAGAATTATTGCGCATAGTGCGCAAGAATTGTGAGTAAGGGGGCGCTGGGTGGGTGGAAACTGGTGGAGTAGAGGAGTGTATTTCTATCTGTAGGTTTATGGAATAGTTTATACCCCAGACCAGTATTGTGTTTGAAGATTTCCACATCCAAAAATTGAATGTTCTCTAAGTTATGTGTAACTGTAAATCTAACTGGAGAGTTCAACTTATTGAGGTATTCCACCATAGAAAGCAACTCTGTTGCCTCACCACGCCATATCAATAGTATATCATCGATATAGCGTAAATATAGAAAAAGGGAATCACCGAATGCAGGTAGGATATTGGTCTGTTCATAATAGGCCATATAACAATTGGCATATGCAGGTGTCATTGCAGCACCCATTGACGTGCCTTCCTTTTGCAAATAAACATTTTTTTCAAAACGAAAATAATTTGGCAGTTTCTTCCCCCTCCTGATCCACCTCAGGTTTTTCTGCCTGTGCTCCTGGTGTTTATCGGGGTAGTAATTTCGAATAGCCCCCGATTGGCTGGCAGCGTGTCCAATGGAAAATGGACCGAACGCTGACTTTCTGGTAATGTAGAGGGAGTAGTATGCTGCAGCGGTTGGGGAGCGTCGTGCACCGATGACATCATCTCCTCCTCACCTGCCAAATCACCGGAGCTGTCCACAGTACTCACAGCACGACCACGATACTTGCGCCATCTTTGGGAGCTACCACGCCAATTGCCCGACTCTCTACCTCCTGCCAGCCAGCGATATACTCTGTGTTGTTGGTAATCATCCTCAACTTTTCGTAATTTCTCTCTTTTAAAGCGGAGTAATTCCTGTCTAAAAGTTTCCATACTGTTTTCAATTTATGATGATGGTCTGTAAATGACACATCGTTTATTAGTGTCTGATGTTTTGCTTCCAGGGCTACAAGCTCTTTTCTAACTTTGACCAACTCCAAGCTGACTTCCTCGATAACTAGCACCATGAGGTTCAGTGAACACCGATTGAGTACCCCGGTTCATTTTCTACAATAATCCGGATTTTAGCGGCCAATGGTAGGTGTATTTTTAATACGAAAGACTCTGGGTATTCTTTTAGATCTAAAGTAGTCTGATAAAAAAAGTCCATGTAAATCTAAGTCAGTATCCCTCTTCTTTAGATGTAACAGCTTATTGTAAATGTCTTTAGGACAATCAACTGTAGGTTCATCTGTATTGCTGCTATGCACAAAACATTCTCTATTTCAGACTCAGTTATATGCCAAGTTTCTGCAAATAGCATGTTTTGTCCGCTTTTCTCCATAAAGTCCTCCATGATGATGATAAGGTGAGTTGAATCCAAAGTTTTCAATAGAGTGGTGCTCAAAACAAAAACACTATATATTTATAGAACGGTTATGGCACACACTCACTGGAACGATGACCTGGGTGCAATTCAGAAATAATTATATATCCATAGAGAATGCTGAAGCACACCAGGATTTTGAAAAAACAAAAACTGTTTTATTAGATCGACGTTTCGGTTCTCATAGGGACCTTTATCAAGATATCAAGTTCTATAAATATAAATATATATATATCCATCTGTAGTTCTGGACAGCACCTCATCAATCCATTAAATTCTGCCC
>CM044431.1:185313748-185454997 GCA_024363595.1 Xenopus borealis | reverse complement strand
GTATAACTACAACAAACAAGAAAAAGTTGTGCTCACCACTAATTTTTAAAACCATTGGGCAGGGGTTCAATTAGGCTGTGTAAAATGTTTAATGAAGTAATAGGAGTAATGGAATTCTTAATGAATCAGATGAAAATTGAGCGTAGGACTGGCCAGATATGGGATGACTTTGACGTAGTTGGCCAGCTTAAATATATTGCAATATATGGACGGACAATCCCTGTTTTAGTAGCTGTATGCACAAAATGTTTCAATGTCTTAAATATATTGATAATGGGTTGAGTGCAGAGGACCTCTTGTATTTGTCTATATATATATATATATATATACAATTGAGAGTAAGAAGACTATGAAGATTTTTATTAAGTCATGGTATATCTAATATAAATAATTCTAAAACAAGTCCATTTTTTAGCATTACTTATATGAGAAAAATTGAGGGTAAAATTATGTTAAAATAATGATGTCATAAGCTGAAGTTTATGGCCTTTGGGAGGTTATAACATTCTTTTCAGGAAGCATACATGGTCTCTATATAGACATCCCTGTCTAAATGGAGTTAGCAACATTATACCCACCACAGTCATGATCCTGCATTCCTACTACCTTTCCCATGTTAGTGTAAAACCTTAAAGTGGCTTGGAAAATGGAGCTAAAACTTCACCATGTACAGTTTTTGGTTCAAAGGTTACATTTATTTTTAGCTATAATTGAGCATATTACATACAGGCTGTACAACTGGAAATAATAAGGTAGTTTTTGAAATGTGGGAATTCTTCATACAAAACATTAATGAGTGCCTTCTTACTAACCATAGAAACTAGTTAAGCCACTACAATTGAATTTGTCCTTGCACAACTGTTCCTAGAATATAATAATGTAAGGGCAGGTCAACACGAGGAGATTCAGGGAGATTAGTCGCTCCAGCAACAAATCGCCTGGTCTTTTGGGCGACTAATCCTCGTAAGGCAACTTCGGGCGATTTTGGAAAACGTAGCAGAGTGTGTGAATTGCCGCAAGGTGATACTAGCTAATACTAGCATTTGTATAATTTATTATCAAGTACAATCTACTACTGGTGAAAAGTACATAGCCTGTAGACTTCACTATAGATACTGCAGTGAATGGATTCTATTTAAGTCTATTAAGTTACATAACTAGTAAAACACAGAAAAAAAACAACCTCATCAATTAGTATATATTTTTTATATTTTAACCCCAATTCATTATGGAAACATCTAGTTAATGGTCATTCCATAAAAACACACTGTATTAAAATAAATGTATTTTCTTAGGGTCATGGGCATTTATTGATAATGCAATGATTAATAGCGTTTCTGTGTGATATAGTTGGGCCACTTCCTGTTTACTAACAAGCAAACACAACGTTTTGATCCCAAACAGAACATCCCCAATGACAACTGTCAAAAAATTCCTAATCACTAAATTGGACATTCATTGTTAAATACCCACACTCCCCATTTTAACTCCTCATATAGAAAATAGTCACTTCCCCAAAGTTATCAGTTATTAGGGTTTGCATGGATTTTGAGCAGGTTCAAACTGTCCAAAAGTACAGTACTATACAATAAGTATTTGACTTTGTGTGGCATTGCACAGACTGATCTCATTTACCCAACTGATTATCCATAGGTTGTACAGTGCATATTATGCTATTTGGGCATTCCCTAGACCAGACAGAATTTTTCTGTTTTTCTGGAATGATTGCTATAAGTAATTAAGAGATTTGAACCGAAGGGGCAAGGATATGTAGAATTTCCCATTTTTGCACCTGTAAATGCCTAATAAATAAACCATAAAATGCATTGTCAAATGAAATTTTAGGTTTGGATAGACTCCCTAGGATCTGTTGAAGCTACCTACCATGAGGTGCCAGAAATCCTGTTCATTAGACAGCACTACACAAGGAAAATATTTTAAAAAAGCTTTATTTAACAAGACGATCTGTCCTGGGCAACAACAACATATGAAGGTAGCTACTGTAAATGTCAAAGACTACACTCTATATAAAATCCATTGCCTGATGGGGTGCTGACTAGTCTTTTGAGATCCCACATGGTGCCATACATATCCAGATGGACCCTTATAATAATATGAAATTCTAATATGTGGTGACAATTAACCATTTTAAACATTAAGGGGCAGATTTATTAAAGTGGACCCGTCACCCCAAAAAAATATTCAAAATCATATTTTATCACATTAGTCAAGCAAAATGAACACTAATTACACTATATACATTATTTTAATCTTGTTTTCTTCAGTCTGGGAATTCATAATTATAGCAAGCAGGCAGGAGCCATTTTGTGGACACTGTTATTAAGGCAAGCCTTGCACCATCTCAGAATCTTGTTTGTGCACCAGAATGGGGGAACCCGATGTCTATCCCCATGTCCTGGCTACACAATTAAATGGTTAAGAGAACTGGGGGAATGTGTGGAGAGCAGTGACACCTAGGAAGTGCTGAATGGAAAGTGAAAGTAATTATCTGCCCAGCCTCTATGCCTAAGGCATAGAGGAGTGGCAGACAATATTTGATTGACAGCTGAGATTTTTAAATGAGCTTGAAACAGCTATGAATGGTTTAATAAAAATTTGAAATTGGAATTCATGTTTAATTTGAAAAGGACTTTTATTACACAGATTTTTGTGTCTGGGTGACGGGTCCACTTTAAGGGTCGAATTTCGAGGGTTAAAAACCCCCGAATTTGACCCTCAAATTTTTCCCAAATTAAAATCCTCTGAATTTGAATATCGAATTCATAGGATTTTACCGATATTCGATATATCGAACGATCGAATCAAAATCATCCGTTTTCTCAAAGGCAAAATAGCAAGGAATTCTTAAAGGGCAATTACTTTGACCACCGAATGGTCGAATGATTGAACGTTCTTTTATTCGAATTATTCGAATTTAGCATATTCGATGATCGAAATAGCCAAAAAAAATAAAAAAATACGTAGTTTTTGCATTCTAATCCTTCACCCGAGCTTAGTAAATGTGCCCCTAAATAAAGGCATAAAGACCATAAGCATTTAAAACAAAGAATACAAATGACTTTCCAGGGTTGACATGTTTAAAAAAGAAATTAATTCACAATGTTTCCAATGTTTACATCATAACAATCATGTGTTACTGCTTCGATTTGGGAAATTCAATTGGGGAAGGTTTTATTCAATTAACATGTGAATTTCTGAATAATTATATATCATTGCTTTATATCTATGACAAGTTTTGTCTAGCTTGGCTCATGACAGAGCTAATAGTAATTTATCATTGAATATCATCAGGGCCGTCATTAGAAATCACAGGGCCCCGCACAACAAAATTGTTGGGGCCCCCTTGGCCCCGCCTACCTAGGCCCCATCCCAGATCCCACCACACCACAGTTAAAAGTTCACACAGACATCAGGGCTAAAAAATGTAACCCCCCCACACACAAAAAGCTATTGATGGTCAGGGACCCCTTATAAGTAAAAAAAAAACTGTGGTGCCAGGGCCCCCCATAAAAGTTTTTTTTTAATTGGTGGTCAGGGCCCCCCTACAAGTTAAAAAAATTATTGGTGACCAGAGGCCCCCTATAAGTTAAAAAAAAATGGTGCTAGGGCCTCCCTTACAAGTTAAAAACAATTGGGGCACCAAAGAATATTTAAAAAAAAAAAACCTTGGCACCAGGGCCCCCTTACAAGTTAAAAAAAATTGGGACAGCAGAAAATATTTTTTAAGAAAAACTTTGTCGCCAAGGCCCCCTTACAAGTTAAAAAAAATTGGGGAAGCAGAAAATATTTTTTTAGAAAAAACATTGTCGCCAAGGCCCCCCTTACAATTATAAAAAAATTGGGGCAGCAGAGAATGTTTTATATTTGTCGCCAAGGCCCCCCTTACAAGACTCATGGCTTCAGGACTTCAGTTATAGTCTTTTCACCTCTTCAGGACTTCAATGTCGGCTACTTTCGTGACATTGGGTATATTCGCTGCTTCAGGACTTCATTGTCGGCTCTTATATCCAGTCACTTGTTAAATCATATCACTTTACCCTAAGGAACATATCCTAAATAAGATAATTTATCACCCAAGATGCCACCAAAATTTGTATTGACTCTTTCATCACATCACGTCTAGACTCTTTATTAATTGGCCTTCCCCACTAGAGACTCTCAGCTCTCCAGTCCATAAAGAACACTGCTGCCAGGCTTATATACCTAAACTACTTCCATGCCACTCTGACAATCCCTGCACTGGTTTCCATTACCGTTAAGAATACATTAAAAACTAATGACCCTGACATTCAAAGCACTTCATTAGTGATGGGCGAATTTCTTCGCCGAAAAATTAGCGAATTTCCAGAGAAATTTGTGAATTTTTCGGCAATTCGCGAAACGAGTCGTGCGTCGTTTTCGACGCGCGTCGCGTAGTTTTCGGTGCCCCACCCTACATCTCCAGATACTCACCCAACCCCTTACTATGCTCTTCTACTGACCTGTTCCTCAAATCTCTCTCATTACCTCTTCGTATGCTTACATTCAAGACTTTGTAAGGGCTGCACCAATCCACTGGTATTCCCCTCTCACAGACTGTCTGACTTTCTCCCAATCTTTCTGCTTTCAAAAGATTTCTTATTACACACTTAATTGGAGAAGCTTACCCTCACTCTGTTTATCTACCAAATGCAATATCATATGACACATCTCTTACCTTGCTTATTTCTGATCTTGCCCACTCCCACACCTTCTGTCATTCCCTTCCCATTTTAGATTGTAAACTCTTTTGCATAGGGCCTTCCTCACCTTTTGTACTGGTACTGGTGGTTATGTATGCAATGATATATGTTCTATGTATAGAATTCATGTGACTTCTTTGTATATATACATATATTTATTTTATGTTGCCACTCTAAAAATACATAATAATAATAATCATTGCAATAATTTTCTTTCCTTAATAGACCATTCCTATAAAAAATCTTCACCCTTCTCCCCAAGTAATTTTAACCTACTATACAAGTTGTCTCATTTCTAGGTTTATAAGTTGCTGCTGATAAAATCTCTGGAGAAATTTTTTGTGCACTAATTTGAATCAAAGTATAAACATTTTCTTATATTTAACTCTGCACTTTACAGCATTTAAGGCAGTCATTATAGTTGCACTAAGTATGCTGGGATACCAGAAGATTATGAATTGTTCAGGATCACAAGGAGTTTCCACAGAAAAACAAACTCAAGATAACCACTTTAGACAATTCTTCCTCTATAGGGGTGAAAATGAGGCACCCCATTGTGCCTAATGAATTACCTCTATACTTGTAAAATAATTGTTGTTGTTTTCAAGCTACTAAAGCTTACTAAAACATTTTAAACATCCCACTGAGTTTTTTACTTAATAATGTTCAGCACATCTAAGGTGGAACTTTTTGCAAACTTGGCAGAATTTTTTTTTCATTCCACCAAATTGCATAATGGAAATATAAGAATAAAAATATATTTTATATGGGAAAAAATCTTGGAAATAAGATGAAATGCCCAATTTTTTTTGTAATAGCTATAAAAAGTGAATGAGGACAGGAAATTTTAAATGTATTATTATTTTACCTTTACTTTGATCTAGATATTTAATTCAAAATGTGCATTTATTTTGTACATGAAATATATATAAAACAATCAAAATAAGTCACCAATCAAGCTGATCTTAAAGGAACAGTTCAGTGTAAAAATAAAAACTGGATAGATAGGCTGTGCAAAATAAAAAATGTTTCCAATATAGTTACTCAGGGAAAATTGCAAACTATAAAGGCTGGAGTGACTGGATGTCTAATATAATAGCCAGAATCCAACTTCCTGCTTTTCAGCTCTGAAACTTTGAGTTAGTCAGTGACTTGAAGGGGGGGCACATGGGACATAACTGTTCGGTGAGTTTGCAATTGATCCTCAGCATTCAGCTCATATTCAAAAGCAACAGTTATAGCCCGTGTGGCCCTCCCTCAAGTCACTGATTGGTTACTGCCTGGTCACAGGGTAACCAGTCAGTGGAAAACAAGGAAGCTGAAAAGCAGGAAGTTGGATTCTGGCTATTATGTTATACATCCAGTCACTCCAGCCTTTATACATTACATTTTTGCCTAACTAACCATATTAGAAATATTTTTTATTTTACACTGCCTATCTATTTACCAAATTTTTATTTTTATACTGAACAATTCATTTAACCTGAACTACCCACCAACCACCCTATGACCAAATGATCAGATTATAAATAAGGAAATGTGTGTTGGTGTTTTGATCGCCACAAAAATCAAACCTGCCCGATCTATATCTGCCCAATTTTTGGCCTGATATCGATTGGGCAGAACCATCGGAGTGCCCCTTCAAGGACAGATAAACTGCGGAATCAGGACAGAAATTGTCATCTTTAATCTGCCTGTGTATGACCACCCTTATACTAAGGATGCACCGAATCCAGGATTTGGTTCGGGATTCGGCCAGGATTCGGCCTTTTTCAGCATTATTCGGCCAAATCCTTCTGACTGGTCGAACCAAATCCGAATCCTAATTTACATATGCAAATTAGGGACAGGGGGGAAAATCACTTGACTTTTTGACACAAAACAAGGAAGTAAAAAATGTTTTCCCCTTCCCACCCCTAATTTGTATATGCAAATTAGGGTTCAGATTCGGTTCGGTATTCAGCCGAATCTTTCGGGAAGGATTCAGGGGTTCGGCCAAATCCAAAATAGTGGATTCGGTGCATCCCTACCATATACATTTTACCAACTTGATTCTTTCAGGAAATGTAACACTCAAACAGCTTAGCCAGTATTGCCATGGATTGTAGAAAGGAGAGCTATTGACAAAGCAGATTACTGCTGAATAGTGATGGGCGAATCGCAGCTAGTGAATAAATTCACAAAACGCCAGCGAAAATTCAACTGGTCCAGAGTGGAGCCCAATAGTGTAAACCAATAGAGCTTAAAAGCAAGAAGTAGTGTTCTGTTCTGTTATGTTAGACTTACAGTCACTCCAGCCTTTATACATAACATTTTTGCCTAACTAACTATGTTGAAAACATTTTTTATTTTGCACAGCCTATCTATTTACCAGCTTTTACTTTTATACCAAACTTTAAAATATTGATGTGCTTGGTTAATACACAGCAATGTTAGCATGCTGGAAAATAACCCCTGTCTTTGGAAGCTTAACAAGCATATAGGACAAACCAGAATTATCTCAAAGAGATAACATGCATTCAAAAAATGGAAATGTGAGCTACAAAATTTTCACAGGTATTGTAATAGCAAGGAGAAAAAATTACTTTATTTTACCCCCCTGATATAACCTCCCACTTCAAAGAATTGAAGAAGATGTTTTAAAACTTTGATATGCCTCTCATTTTACTATTTCTTCACTTGATCTTGTTCTCTCCTGGTTATAAGTATTTGTTCTGTATCAAACTTCTTATATACCTTGTTAACCATTCACTTTCAAACAATTATTTCACTACCACCACACACCAAATGTGAAAATACACTCTCAGTTCTTGTAAATATGAGCTTTAATCCTCAAATTACTGAAAACACATTTTTAATACATTTTATGTAACATGCTATGCTGCATAACTAAATGCTTGTGATGATGTATGCGAGGCCTCAGTCTTATGATCCTCTCCCCCTATTCACTGTTTCCTTTTATCTTAAAGTTATTGAGTGGCTTGTGTCTAACTAGCTGATTTGTTTTCTTTGTGAAAACTGTCTGCTTGACCCCTACAGGGCTTCTGTCCACAGAAGCTCTTACAGAATGTACCCATGACAAGCTTGCTGCCAAATCCAGCACTAACTGCTCCTCAGAGACTGAAGTGTTCTCCTTTCTGCAGAATGGGACACATTTAATATTTGCTCTCTTTTGGTTTTCTTTTCCTTAAATGTTTTGTTTATACACTTTTGCAATGTTTTCATAAACAGATAAATTATAAAAGGCTGAAAGTATCTTCATTAAATATCCTTTATATGTCATGTTCAGGACTAACTATTGTAGCTATCCCTTATTTTCTTATTTCTTATTTTCCTTCCCCTTTTAGATTGTAGGTTTATATGATTGTGGCCATACACAAGCACATGTAAGCAACCAATTCGGCCCCTTCTAACTGATATGGCAGCTTATCTGCCTCTGTAATGGTTCCTACAACGTGCCTACACAAGCAATATCTGTACATAAATCAAGCAGATATATGTACATTGGCCACGTTTGACTTTTTTATCAGTCCATCATTGCTCACCTTAAAGTGGCCATATTGATAAAAGATACGCTTGTTTCTTATAAAGTATGGCCTGCTTTAGGATGAAGTGACCAATGACCAGCTCTAACATTTAATCTGACTGACCAATCAGAATAAGACTTTGCAGTAAGCAGACTGGGTAAACACATTGCTGTATGTATGGGATCTAATATGTCTGACATGTCTGACATTAGCAAACAAGTAGTTCCTATAATTATCAGAAGGAAGGAAGTTGATCCTGATTAAACATATTGAAAATAATTTACTGAGCTGGGTGTTAACTTGTAACAGTGTAGGGCCATACAGTCCAAAGAATTTGAAAACTTTACCAGGCTATTAAAATGATATTGTTATCATTTTTTGTCAGCAATCATATCAGTACAAATATACTAAATATACTGTTGATATACTCTTTGAGTGTTATTTGAAAAAATAATTAAACCATACAAAAATAACATTGTAATACTGCCCATGTTAAACTTTGAGTTAAAAAAGCAAGAATAAATTAAAGGGGTTATTCACCTTTGAGTTAACTTTTAGTATAATGTAGAGAGTGATATTCTGAGACAATTTGCATTTTTTATAGTTTGTGGTTTAATAGTTATTTAGCTTTTTATTCAACAACTTTCTAGTTTCTAGTGTCAGCAATTTGGTTTGTAGGGTACAAATTACCCTAGCAACCCTGCATTGATTTGAATAAGAGACTGGAATATGAAAAGGAGAGGGACTGAATAGAATGATAAGTAATAAAAAGTGGCAATAACAATACATTTGTAAACTTACAGATCATTTGTTTTTAGATGGTGTCAGTGACCCCCATTTGAAAGCTGCAAAGAAACAGAAGAAAATTGCAAATCATTAAAAAAACTATGAAAAATAAATAATGAAGACCAACTGAAAAGTTTCTTAGAATTGTCCCTTCTACAATATACTAAAAGTTAACTTGAAGGTGAACCACCGCTTTAATTTATCTTTCAATAAACTTTGTGAATTTGCCAGTAATGTTAATCTTTATACAGCTATATCATCTGCATTTATTTTTAAACCAAGCACAATATGTTGCTTCAGACGTTAGGTCTTCAGTGGATGGTGACAAGGCTAATATGAGATGACCTAGACATGTTTTGCTTGGGGATTTGACATGAACCACAGTCATTGTTTGTCAAACACACATTATAAGGCTCACTTTCTAACAGCATGTGAGACCCTGGGGTAGGCATTGTTCATTAAAAATGTTCACTTATTTAAACAACAAAGGCTTTAATATGGAATTCCAGCCCAGACAATTAAAAACAAAGGACTTTCAGTTGCATAAACCAATGCAGACAAATGCTGTGCTGGTGCCATTAACTTATTTAACTCTACAGAAAGCCTGTTTGTTTTTAATTCTAAATACTATGTAGGAATATGCAGTAAAGTTTTTGTCATATTGGATATACAAACAAGAGAATAAAACATACAGCTTTTATTCAATTTTAGTATGTACCATTTGTAAATGAGAAATATTTCCAATGTGAATTGCATTTAAATGTATACACATAGAAGCATGTGAGACATGAGCTTATAAATATGCTGTATCTACTATAGCCTGTGTATTCATTTGCATTGCAAATAAAGCTCATTCAACCTTCCCAGTGCTGAAGGACTTGAGTTAAATTCATTGAAAGTCAATGCAGTGCTCATTTACACATGCTGAAATCGGAGTTGTTTTTCTTTGTTGTCAGCATTTCCAAAACACCTGAATTAATTTCTGAAATAACCCTTCAGTCCCCACTGAACTTATAGCTAATTGTCTTTTTTTTTTTTAAAAAAAAGAAAAGTTTAGAGTATCACTGGAATTCCTTACAACTCAACCATTGTTTTTCTGTGAATCATCATCATCTTTTTCTTTGTCTGGAATACAAACAGAAGAACCAGAAAGATTAGGGTGAGGTGAGCTAAAAGTCCACCAATGTACATTAAATACAGTGAAAGCCTTACAAAAAGCATGTATATGCCCCAGCCTACACCAATATGGTCAAATTTAATATAATTATGGAATGGTTAATCAATCTATAATGATCATAGTCTACTATGGAAATCTATACAGTATATCACACAATCTCATGCAGTTCTGAACGATTTATTCCCTGAGAGGCTTAGACAATTCTAAATATCAATTTATTTATATTACTATGAAGAGTAATTAGAATTCTTCAGGAAGCCTTCCAAATACTGCATTTGATCTCATAAATCTGCCCAATACTATTGCCCTAGGACAAAAAAAAATCAGATTTTTAAACTGGTACATATTTCTTTCCAGGATATATGGAGAGAATTTTGTACCTAACCCCCTGTAGATGCATCATTCATCTACAGATGGCTGTGTATGACATCCTCATTTTTATATACTCACACCCATTATTAAGGGTGTCTATTTATTAACATGTGGATCTCTTTTTTTTTCTTGACAGATTGTATTTTTCTCTCTAAAACTCTAAAAATATGAGATTTATGAAGTGTAAAAATCACAGAAAACTCTAACACAAAACTTTAAAAAGCAGTCGAGGTCTCATAGAAGTTAGTGGGTGCTGTGCTGATCCTACTGGAGTTTTTTAATTCGCCATTCACACTTTTATAGTGTTTTTCATTTTGTTTGGCTAGTAATTGTCTGAAAAAGTTTTAGAGGTTTTAGAGTTTTTCGTATTTTTAATGCATTTTTTCAGTTTTCACTTTTTATATTCGGATCTTTTAATGACTTAGTGGCATTCATGGTTTTAGGCATTTAGTTTAATTCAAAAACCTCTAATACCACTAAATGGTAATAAATGTAAAAAAATAAAGTGGACCACTGCATAGAAAGAGTTGAACAGTCCTGGAGTGGGTAAGGCTCAGTTGGCTCAATGCTGGGCTTTTGTTACCCCACAGTTACCACAGTTTTGGTACCCCACCAAAGTGTTTGTTGCTTACATGGAGTCTAACAGCAGGGAAGTATCTATGTGTTTATGTATGCGTGCATTACTTTATTTGTAAAGCACTGTTAAATACCCGCAGTACTGTACAGTGCATAAGTACAGAAGAGGTTGAAACGTCAGTTTGTAAGCTCTGCAATAAATATTTTTACCTATATTAAAAAGACCTGAGAGTGCGGACCTTCTTGGATTTATATATATATATATATATATATATATATATATATATATATACACACACAGATGAAGCCACTTTGGATTGTGTGTTTGACACAGAATAACTAAACTCAGACATCACGCTTGTCTCATTTAACACAGCATCCCATCTAATAAAAGCGTTCATCATTGTGAACAATGGTGCTTTGGTATGCTAATGAAAAGGTTACATGCATTAAATGAGTTAAGATAACTTTAGATAAAACAGTTTCTTCAATTACCCCTGAGTCATGACGCATCTGTATATATAAAGTATACACAGGGAAGACAAATAACATAATAAATGTATACAGAATCATATGCAGAAGTACATGTTAATGCCTCTAGATTTTTTTTGGGGGGAGGTGAATGGTGGCAATTTTGATAACTAATATTTGCCTTCAAATCCTTACAAACATCTTATATTTTCTATATTTTTTTACATTAAACATTGATTATGTCATAATGAAATATCGACAAGGAAATCAGAAAAATATATATTTATATATCTCTAGCACAGTTTGCAACAGGAAAAATATAGCAATAACAGTTGTGTGACTCCATACAAACTAAAGGATACAAGGGTAAAGAAAAAAATAGTAGGCTAGTAAGGTTTTGTGGTTGTGCTGGTAGATGTTAGTACACTGCAAATAAAATAATTAAGAGCATTTTTTGTTTTAACTTTAAGCTTACTTCTACCACTTTTTTTTTCTAGTTTACAGGCTGGATAATGGCTTCATTGTCACAGGCATGAATCATTAGCTGACACCAATACTAACTGTTTGACAACTGGTATTTATCAGATTGTCTGGAAGTTGTTAAGCAGGTTGTGGGGGAAGGGTTGTGCTTCTGGACTGTTGTTTACCACATAAAGCAGCCCAGTTCATGTCATCATTTAAGCTGTGACACAAAACAACCATGTTTGTCTTACGGATACGTTGATGCTTGTTTACGCAGTGGAAAGTGTCTGACAGAATGAGACCATTAAAAATATATCAGTCATTCTGCTATGAATTCTGAAAACATATATACATTTTTGCTCCCCCCCCTCCAAAAAAATATATATATTTGGACAAACAAACTATATCAGTGTTATTTAAAAATATTTTATGTATTTTTTTTCTGCTTCATGAAAAACAGTCTGTATGTGTTATAATTGTGCAAAACCTTATAAGTAAATGTGTGTATCAAGCCAAGCTACACTGGGTTAGTGAACCGTAAAGGGCTTATTGAGAATGCTGTGGAGTAAAGGTGACAAACAGTTGCCAGGTACAGATTGTATGATTATAGACTTGAAAAGGAAACTACCATATTTAAGCCAGGGGCAGACGAGTTGGATCTTAGCCAGGCCGAAAATTAGCTTCTATGGTGCTGCCCATCAGGCAGATGGACATGATGGATTTTGGTGCAAAATATTGCTTTTTTTTTGTTGAAATTCACCATGTCTGCCTGCACCCAAACAGAGATAATGTTTCCAGGTGCAGGAGCAGTGGGCAAAAGGGCAATAGCAGCTAGGGCCGAATTGTCTGACGTAAACTAAACCCATCACACACAGAATGATTTGGATCAGCAATTTCTGGTTATGCTGGTAACAAATACACATATCTTTTCATTAGTTTCTGTTTACCACTAAAATTTGTGAATGTTTACAAATATGAATGCTTTGCCTTCTCAACCTCTGGTGCAGTTTTAGGAAAGTTTATTGCCGGAAATCAAAAACAAGACGAAACCTAACATACACCTTTTCTATTGTCTAACTGTTCCTATTAAGGTGGAACAGCCTGAATTCTTTCATCTCTGTTTAGTTTTACAGTAAAACTGGGTGGTAAAAGATGCCAGTAAATGGACAAAAACAGGTCCAGTTGGCAGCCTTTGCAAATGCACTTGAGAGCGTATATTTGAACAGGAGTTCACATACATGATTCTAGCAATCTAGGCTACCTTATTTTATTACATATTTTTTTATTTTACAGGCAGACAACACACACACAAAAAAAAAAAATTCTACATACCATCCAAAAACACACATCACGCAAAGATTTTTTTATTTTGTTTAAATTGTGGGTGGAAACACAAGTACTTAATAAAAACATACACCAACATTTCATGGTATAGACAACTCCTAATTTATAGCTATGGCTGGCTATCTGCAGGCATCATATTGGCTAACAGCCTGTTTTAGTCTCACATTAGCTTTAGGCTATTAGTTTCCAATACTTTTATGTTCCAAGAGGAAGAATTCCTGCTCTGCCCCAACAATGAATCACTTTAAAGATGAGCTATTTACTTCAGGCTGTTGGGAACAACATCAAAGTGAATGAGCCTCTAGTTAGACAGTTATGGTCTAAAACCAAAATAATAAGACACTTGTGAGCAGATTTACTATTGATGGAATTTGAGGGTGAATTAACTCTCAAATTGTGGTCGATCCTATTTTTATACTGTAATCCTTGTATTGTAAAGCACTGTGTAACTTGCTGGAGCTATATAAATAAATTATGATGTTTCCCATGGCGGGTTTCTTTGAAAATCTGTCCTGATCTGTACTTGATACTTAAAGTGGACCCGTCACCCAGACACAAAAATCTGTATAGTAAAAGTCCTTTTCAAATTAAACAGGAAATCCAATTTCAATTTTTTATTAAAGCATTCATAGCTGTTTTAAGCTTATTTAAAAATCTCAGCTGTCAATCAAATATTGTCTGCCACTCCTCTATGCCTTAGACATAGAGGCGGGGCAGATAATTACTTTCACTTTCCATTCAGCACTTCCTAGATGCCACTGCTCCCCACACATTCCTCCAGTTCTCTTAACCATTTAGGGTAGGGGCAGACAGGGAGATTCGGGGAGATTTTGTCGCCTGGCGTTTTTAGCAGGCGACAATCTCCCCGAATTTCCTTCTCCCTGTCTGCCGATCGTTCCTAGGACAAATCGCCAGCGCCTGTGCAGGCGCGGCGATTTCCGGAATCGCCCGAAGATACCTCTTGAGGAAACTTCGTGCGATTCCGGAAATCGCCGTGCCGCGTCTGCACAGGCGCTGGCGATTTGTCCCAGGAACGATCGGCAGACAGGGAGAAGGAAATTCGGGGAGATTGTCGCCTGCTAAAAACGCCAGGCGACAAAATCTCCCCGAATCTCCCTGTCTGCCCCTACCCTTAATTGTGTAGCCAGGACATAGGGATAGACATTGGGTCCCCCATTCTGGTGCACAAACAAAATTCTGAGATGATGCAAGACTTGTCTTAATAACAGTGTCCATATAATGGCTCCTGCCTGTTTGCTATAATTATAAATTCCGAGACTGAAGAAAACAAGATTAAAATAATTTATATACTGTAATTAATGTTCATTTTGCTTGACTAATGTGATTAAATAGGATTTTGAATATTTTTTTGGGGTGACGGGTCCACTTTAAAGAAGAAAGACAGATCTCCTTTATAAATGTACAATAGTCTTGGGTTAATACAATACATTTCAGGAGGAGGAATAGCTCTCAAAATGTTTATGATAAATTAATTCTCAGCCTCTTGGGCTTAAATACTACTGATACAGGGACTAGTGCAATAGAGCACTAATGGGTATAAAACCGAGCTCCTTAGGGACTTATATTTGCACTTTATAACTGTCAGGTGCTAACAGTGCTCTGTGTCATATGTCAGGTTAAATATTTAGGACAAGGCTCAAAGCACAGCTTACACAGGTACAAGAGAGCCAATCTTTGAAGACATAAAGTAGATGGCTCTGTTTTTCTGAGCATCCCCTAGTGCTCTATCCTGCATATCCTCAATGATGCATAAGACACGGGCATACAATGGGGCTCACATCCCACCTAAGTGGCACCCATATCCTACTCCTATGCAGCACCAGCAGGCATTGGACAACTCTTTGCTCTTTATTCTACATGCCCAAATAATTTGGCCTACAGGTGACAAACACATAATGCAGGGGGCAAAGTACATTATGGGGCAGATTTACTAAATTCACATAAATTCACATGAAGGATTCGAATATTCGAATTAGGCAAATTCGACCAAATTCGACCAAATTCGACCATCGAATATTTGAATTAGAATGGTTGAATACTTTCCCTTTAAATTTAAATTCGATCACCTACTTCGCCAGATTAAACCTTCCATCAATTGTTTAAAAATCGTTTGACTATTCAATTTGGATTCGAATTGAATTCGATCGATTTGATCGAATTTTCCCTATTCAATTGTTTGATCGAATTGCACTAAAAAAATTTGAATTCGAATTCGAATTTTTTTAATTCCGCACTATTCCCCCACTATTCCCTGGTCAAATTTCGAATTTTTTTTGCATTCAAAATTCGACCCTTAGTAAATCTGCCCCTAAATGTGAGTTTGCATTTGTTATCAGCATTTTGCATTTTGCCCTACATACTGTTTATTGCAAGCAACGCAAAGTGTTCTGAAACAATAGAAATCATGGGATGCATACAGACTATATGCAAATCAAATCTGTGTATGATAAATATTGCCTATGTTTTCCACATTAGTGTATTATTTCATTTGCTCTTATGGTGGCAATCACTGGGTTAAGAACGGCTCTTTTCATCCTCTTAAAAGCATCTGGATCATCAATCATTTATTGCTGTGCTCCAATACCACTGTGAAAAAAGAGAAAGAGAGCACAGTAACTTAGCACACAGTCAAGAGAAAAATATCCACTTTGACTTAATTATAAGTTTACTGTATATGAATTGCATTGGATGGAAAGATCATTTTGATAACATGTCACAAATATAAGGAAATATTCAGTAATTTTTTTATTGTGTTCTCCATGGGGGCCTCTCCAGAATGAATATTCCATGTATGTGCTTCAAATCAAACAATATTTTAACCCAAGCCCATTTAGTTGCCTTAATCATGGCCACTTAACAGCAGTGTAAAGTCTAACCCCCATGAAACTTACATCCTGTACCATTGTAGCACCCTCCCCTCAGCTTTCAGATGGAGCCTAATAAACGGCTTCCAGTACAAGCTTCTCTGTGTTTTTTTTTCTACAGATGCGTCAGTGACCTCTCACTCATCTTAGAAATCAAACAAATACAAGATTAAACAACCTTTATGCATGACTGACTGACACCCAGTCATCAAAAACCTGTTTTGGGGCTATTTCTATTTATTTCCACACCTACTCTGGCCATTTCTGCATAACTAGAATGTGAAATAGTATGAAAAAAAATTCTACATGAGAGTTTTTTAGAACCAGTCTATCATTTCATAAAATGTGTATTACCATAGCAATATTGTATTTTTATATATTATATAATAGAAGCCATCAGTGCTGCTAAATTTCAAACAAGAATGACACACCTTCCTGAATATCCATGTTCCTTGAACACAAACCAAGGAGCTCATTTCCTTACAATCTGCATACAGTATGTGCAATTATGTAGTAACCCATGCCAACCAATAAAAGTATAGTTTTTTTTGTAATTTCTCTAATTACTGATTGGCTAAGTTACTGCCCATGTGCAAAACTACTTAGGGCTAAAAAATTAATCCTGCTTGTAGTTCATACCAACCTTCTCCTTTTAGATTGTAATCTTTAACGAGCAGGACCCTCTGTATTGTTCTTTAATTCTATGTAATCTCTATGTCTATATGTACCTACACTTTTCCAGATTGTATATCCCTGCAGACTATGTTGGCACTTGAAATATAATTAAATAATAAAATAATAATAATATATAAATATATAACAACACAATAAATTGATAGCATTTCACAACCCTGTTTGTGGCTTTCCAGAAAAAGAGGAAATAGTACAGTTTATATCAGCTTACATTATGAAATGTAAATTGTTGTGTTATTATATAGTAAAGTCCCTTGTATTCTTGTTTGTTATTAATAGGAAGAACAATTTACAGTAAACCATTCATTTAACTTTAATGACCTCTTTCGCTAACATTCCTTTGGGCTTGCAGTTCTGCCAACCACAAAGGTGAGGGAATTTTTTAAATTATTTAATAGACCAGTAACACCAAAAAACAGAGAATGCTAGAAACACATTTATAGATCATATCTGTGTCTCTAGCAACTGCAAAGGAAATATTTATTCTCAGCAACAGTGTTGTTTTATATCAGAAAGGTTTTTATATTATAGATGCGCAGAGAGACATGAATAGCATTTGCCTTGTGCTTAAATAGTAAAATCACTGTATTTTAACATGGCATTATCTTTTATGAAAATGCTGGCTTTAAAATTGAAGGGAAGCCTTGATTTTACATGGATGCTTTTTTGTAAGGCTATGGGCATACAGGGCTGTTCCTTGGCACACTGATGTGTTTGCTCATTGACAAGCATGGCATTGGCCAGATGCAGTTGTGCCGGTGCATTTGGTGTGCCCAAAAGATACATAACCTTTTGTATGACATCATTTTTTCACTTTAGCAGCCTTGGGGTGGCAAGATTTGTGCCAATACAAGCCCCCATGATATAAATACTGATGTCCTATAAAGACTAACTATGAAAATATATGGGTGCAGTTATGACTTAAGTGTTTGTAACCTATGGCTGACCTAAGGACATCAAAAGACATGGGCTAATGCCACATTGGGCTCCACCACTACACTGAAACCTGCTATCACACAACTCCTCCACTCATATTTGCTGTCTTCTGTGACACACAGAGCAGATTTGAGAGTAAGCACAGGCTTAGACACAACCCAGTGTGTCATTCGCCTTAAATGTTATGTGAATTATTATTAACAGATCACTTTATATTTTAGTGACAAGTCTACAATATGCAAATTGCTTGGTTGCAATAATTGCAAGCTGCGCAACCCTTCTAAAGGAGTTTCTGAGTCTAGACATGAAAATCTTCAAGGTATTTTTGGTGAATATCCATGTGTGTATATAGCTTCCCATAGGGCTCTAGGCTTTATCACTACATCAACACCACTGACATATTCATACAGTAATGATCACCCAAGGTTTAAAGGGAATGTTAACCAAAGTAGTTGGACAAAAAACTAAAAAATCGCTCCTTGTCTTCACATTTTAAATCAGAGTAGGTACTTCCATAGCAGTAATCCTGTTGGCTGTTAATGAGATTAATAATATGCAGGTACGAGGCGTGTTCAGTGCTGCACTCAGGCCCGGACTGGCAATCTGTAGGTTAGGGCAAATGCCAGATGGGCTGCTATAAATTGCCATAGAAAGTCACAATTTAGTGGGCTGGTGGAGGCTGTTTGGGCCTCTAAGTGGGATGATTGGGCCTCTGTGTACCTGAAATGACAGGGCCTATTTTGATTCTAAGTCCAGCACTGGCTGCACTGATAATTTCTGCTCACTGCCAATCTCTGCCTTCACTGTTTGGGGATCATCTGCCCCCTACTCCAGGGGGTGAAGCCTTATGGGTTAAGCAGCCACTTCACTTAATAATAAAATGTAAACAATACAGTTTGGTAATGTACTGTAATTGGAAAAATGTTTATTTTGCACAGTCCTACAAAAGGCAAACATCCTCCCTTGGGTTAAAATTCCATGAAATTTTTTAGGCAGTAACGTACTTAATGGTGGTGGTGCAAGATGTTCAACTGGGCCCCTCCCCCCCAAGACGAGATCTTCACTACAGATTTTGGTGCGCTCAAGGTTCCACCAAGCCTAGAGGGGGTGCAATCACACTCACCGCACCCTCAGTACGTAAAACGTATATATAAATGCAGCAATAAATAGGAGAGAACAGTCTCTATTGCAACTTCTGTTGTATTCTAAAGCTGTGTAAAAATGTAAGGAGAGAATAACACATTTTAAGCTCCACCATCCACATATTGTTTAATGGAATTTAATGCTGGTATTTAAAGTTGTGCAGAGCCTAAGATGTGTTTAACCCTCCCTCCACAGCCAAGCCACTAAAAAATAATTGAAGGTTACACGCATTACATTTGGATTCATGAGCACAGATTGAAATCCCCCTCCCCCATACTCTTCACTGGGATCATGCTGTTAGCCATAAAAAGATCAGTTTTTTTCCCTGAGCATGTGTTTTTCTGCTTGCAGACTGACTGTGGCTACAATTTCAGTTCCTGAGAAATATTTGTTCAACACAGATGTATCTAAAATTACTGTAAA
Organism: Xenopus borealis; assembly: GCA_024363595.1. NCBI lineage: Eukaryota > Metazoa > Chordata > Amphibia > Anura > Pipidae > Xenopus > Xenopus borealis. Next base: position 185,435,460 of record CM044431.1, on the reverse strand, counting down.
AGGAAAGATAAGAATAAATATTGTGAACATTGTTATCTATTGCTAACCATGTGCTTTGAACAGAGATTTCAGCATTGTCGTGTGTTCAATAGCATGTTAGGAAAAGCAAAATGTTATTGCAGCTGAGCTTCTGTTTGAATGTTGCTATTGTTATCCTTTACTAAAAGTATCATCACCAATGCAAGTATATCTGTCAAGGTCAAGAAAAAGCTGCATCACAAGTGTAAGATGCTTATAATTCCAAAATACACTCAGTTGCGTTTAGTTTATTTAGTATTATTCTTTTTCTATACTGAGGTTTATACTTATAGTTGCCTGTACATCAAATAGACAATACACAGACAAATTTATTATGCTGTGTAAAAAAAACACCACACAGGCTTTGCTGTGTAAAAAAAGGCGGAAAAACAGCTTAAGTGTTTTTTCTTAGAGTGACTTCAGCCTCAAGAAATGTAAAATAATGGCAGCAAATCTGGCATTCACATGGGATAAAATTACACACACCATGTGATATTTTACATAGCTTTTTAAAACGTTCAGCGAATTATGTTTTACACAGCATAATACTTATGCCCCAAACATTAATGCAATGAGTGGCAACCAATAAGGTAGGCATCATTTACAGATAGGATTGCCGCCTGGACAGTATTTTACCGGCCTGGCCGGTAATTTTTGATGGTTGATTCCAATGTTATTAATAGGAAAAAGATAAATATATAGGAAGGCCTGTATTTTTTTCAGGAAAAGGTGGCAACCCTATTTACAGATCAGCTGTTTTGAACAGACATCTGATTTGCTACTATGGGTTGCTAGATGGGGCAAAAGTAAGATTTTCTATAACAATATACCTTATAGTATTACTGTGCAGGTCAGCAACTGTTTATGTTTTGCTCACCCTGGGTCATGGAGATGATCCCCCACCCAAAACCTGTTATTTGAATAATGAAAGAAAATCCAATTCTAAGCAACTTAAAGCATTTGGAATGCAAGACATTTTGCGCCTGTTAGATATGACTATGGGGAAAGCTCCAATTGATGAAAGACATTTTCCGACTTCTGTTGCCAACTGCAATAGGCCTGAAGAAAGTGAACCTATAAGGCATACTGAGGGAGAATCAGAAAACTACCTGCATGGACCAAGGATTATGTCATGTGAAGAATGTATATTATTGCTGTAAGATGCATTGTTGTTCTTTATAATATTTGCCCAAATGCTTTCCTACTATAGGGGGAATATGTGGTGTTTATATAAAATGGCCTATAGATGCCACTATGCATATGAGTTATACTGTGCATACACTGTACCTTCTAGACTACTTTAGGTGATAGAGTTTTATATTACTGTTGTGTAATGGCTGCATGAGCCTGCTAATCCTCGGCTATCAAAATACAACACTTTTATTATGTGGAATTACATTGTTTACACTGTAAAAAATGTACTCTACCATGTAAAATTCAATTCCTGAACCAGCAAATGCATTTTTTTAAAGTTGTAATATTGTTGTGTCTACAGCCATCTCAGGTAATTTTGCCTGGTCATGTGCTTTCAGGAAGAGCCAGCACTTTAGGATGGAACTGCTTTCTGGCAGGCTGTTGTTTCTCCTACTCAATGTAACTGAATGTGTCTCAGTGGGACAGGAATTATACTATTGAGTGCTGCTATTAGATCTACCAGGCAGCTGTTATATTGTGCTAGGGAGCTGCAATCTGGTTACCTTCCAATTGTTCTGGCTGCTGGGGGAAATCACCCCAACTTGTAGTACAGCAGTAAAGAGTGACTGAAGTTTAAGTACATACAAAAACATATGTTTGCTCTATTGAGAAATGGATTTCAGTGCAGAATTCTGCTGGAATTCTGCTGGGAAAGCACTATTAACTTTCACATGAAAGTATTCCTTTGAGTAGTGTGCTCTGTGAAGAGTAAAGTCAGACCCTGTACAAAAGTCCTTTTTTAAAATGAGCAAAGGTTTCTGTGGCTGTAGGGAAATATAGTTTAATAGCAGATGTAGGCTGTATATCCCTGATCCCTAGCCCTTTGATTTATAGATAAATATGAATGCAGTACCTACAATTGATTTAGCATTAAGGATGTCATATCCACATTCACTACATATTCCTTTTCATGTATTTAAATATTTTATTTGCAGTTCATGTGCATCAGCATAACTGAAATTCCTCAGCAATCTCCGATCTACATCTGAAAGCATTTTTGTATTCCATGCTAACAGCATTTTGATATGATTTTTTCCTCCCCTGTTTCCTTAACTGCCCAAGCTGTTTGGCTATGTCTGAATTGCTGATGATGAAGCTTTTGCTGGCAGCTTGCCCAGACAGCAGCTCTCCTGTAGATTCCAGTTTCTCCAGGAGCTGCTTGCCTTCAGCATAATAGGCAACATTGAAAGCAGCAAGTCATTTTGGTCGACAAGGTCAGAGTGTCTTTCATTCCTGCAATAATCAACCAGTGTAGCTCTTCTTCAGTCTCAGGGAGAGAGAAGATAGAGGTCAAAAGAGCAATTAGATTTCACATTGACTCCGGGAAAGGCTTAGAAGACAAAACCAAGAGAAAGAAGGAAAGAAAGGGGAAAAATACATTCTTCTTTAATTTCCTATCTATTCTCACGTATATAAAAAAAGGTACTAAACCTTTGCAATGCACAGAGAATCAAATGAACACGCACCTTATTAAACAAGACGAAAAGCATGTAAACCTGAATACAACTGTGAGACATGATGTCTAATCAATACTGCTGAAAAAGGCTAATCATTACAAAAACAAAATGGTGACCCATCCCCCCCATCCAACCCCCCCATCCCACCTCCCAGAGAACAAGTAATTGTGTTACATTCTCCCTGCAATCAATTGCAGTCCACACATTATTGCACTGTTATTTATTTAGAATTAAGTCAGCCGTTTGGAGAATATAAATAAGGTTCAAACATAAATAATTTTTACTGGCATGTTGTTGTTATAAAACTACCTTTACTTGACCTTACATCTGCCAGGACTAATTATATTTCAAGTGCTGGCCATTACTGTAATCCATTTGGTAATTGTTATTACTATATCATTTGTCTTCAAATCTGCATCTCAATAGCTTATTAGGCACATTAAGTTGATGGTTGGAAAAATGAGAGGAAGAAGAAAAAAAGTATGTGTGTAATAAAATGAGAAAACCTATTTGTGCATGTTTTCCCAAGTCTCATTGATTAGTAGAAAAATGCAATCCCCCTTCTTTCACTAGCTATTATATTCGCACAGAATAAAAACTCATTGGAAATGCTGCTGGATAAGCATAGGTTCCATTAATAAGTCACTGCTAATAAAATTTAATATAGCCATGGCTCAGATATTGGCTCCTTGTTCTGTTACAAATGAAGAAGCAGATTTTTTATGGGAGGTGACACAATATGTCAGTGCCATGCTTTACACTGAACAAAAGGTCTTTTTCTCGTGAACCACTTCAGAAAGACATAATTTTTATTTCCAATTTTATTTCCTTCAGTCTGCTACAGCAGCATATACCTGTGAGATCTTGCTTCACAAAAGAGGAAATAATTTGTTTCTCTTTAAAAGGTTTGGATGGTATTAATTTTGTGAGGTTTTAGTTCTGTTTTTCTTTTTTTTTTCTTTTACAAACAGGATATATAAAATAACATGATAAAGTCATAAAACCCCCTTCCAAAGATCACGAATCCCCAACTACCTCTCAATATATCTCATGTTCTTCCAGGTGCAGTCTTGGTAGCATTCTAAGTCATAATTCATAAATGCAGAAAAATCCAGTCACCTCAAGCATAACTATAGAGGAAGAAGACCATGTGGCCCCTGGGGGCCCGGGGAACAGGGGGTACTGCTTCCTCTACAGTTAAGAAAATTCGCTCTCCAGAGAAGCTCTCTTACTTTTTCCAACGGAAGTAGGTAGGGGAGAAGGGCCGTGACTGGGTGTGTTGGAGGGAGGGCGTGCCAAGTCAGAGCTGCAGTGGGCCGGGTCCCATTATGTATTTTAGCAGAGGGACTCAGTGTATAACGTCACTGACAGTCACAACTCCAAAGTTAACTAAAATTGTAAATACTTTATTCACATTTTATTAAAAGCATGGTGCTCTTAGAAGAACAGGGTCTGACAAGTTCCTCTTAAAATTCAGAATTAATTAAAATCATAGACTTTTTTTTGCAAATCACTAGAGACAAATGTTTTACATCATGACACAGGTACCACCCTCTGCATGCTCACTCTAATCCGACTACTAATCTGCACAATGATATCACGCTGTAATGATAATGCCCACAAATTACACAATTACAATCATGCAAAAACATCAAGTATATAACTTGCAAAATGCAATAGTGGGGCTCATTTATAAACATTGGGCAAATTTGAACATGGGCAGTAACCTTTGGCAACCACTCCTTGTTCAACCTGCAGGTGGCTGAAAAAGTCAGTCACTGATTGGTTACTATGGGATACTGCCCAGGTTTAAAGTTGTTTAGTGTTAATAAATGAGCACCAGTGAATGCAAAATATTGATGTATCACCAGAGTCCACTAACCTTTCAGTTTAAATAAAGTAGTAAAAGACCATATCAGATGATGTTCTGCCTTGACAGCAATCTTATGAAAGTTTATGTCTGACAAAGCTGGTCACAGTCTCCCACTGAGAATTGCCAGATTAGCAATGCATGCAGCCGACAGAAAATTTTCTAACCTGTTTTATCGACTGAACGACCAACTGCCATGGCACAAAAAATGTCAGGAAACTCCACACACGGTCCGAATATCGTTCAAATCTCAGTTTCGTACTATCAAATTTTTGCGTCTATGGCCAACTTAACAGAGGATATTCATACAATCGGGACTCTGCTAGCCACTTGCTACAAAGCTGGCACTTTATTCTGGAGGCCACCATCACTTTACTGAATGATTTTCACACCAGTGAGCACCTAAACCCATCCCACAAAGATAGCTCTTCTAACAGAACCAATTTCCACTACCAGACTATAAATGAAATGATCTTGTAAATTTCCCTGACCCCCCTACCGAGTAACTAACAACTAATGTATGTCAGCACTTAAAGCAAAACCTTTTTGGTTCAATAGAAGTGTTGGTGTTGAGGTTTTCAAGTTAGTTGGGACAGCCAAGGAGTACAATAAATCATGGAGGAGGCCAATAAATCATGCAAAAAGGTATCAGGCAAGCTAAAATCGATAAGGAAAATGATATAGCAATAAGCAGTAAAAAGAATGCAAAATAATTTTTTTAATATATTAATAGTAAAAAATTAAAACAGGAAGGGGTAGAACCTTTATTATCAGAGGGGGGTCAGCTGGTTGATGAGAAAAAGCAAAAAGATCAGATTCCGAATGCATACTTTTCGTCTGTCTACACAAATGAGGAACCAGCTAATGAAGGTTTCCTTATTAAAGGGATCCTGTCATGGGAAAAACTTTTTTTTTCAAAATGCATCAGTTAATAGTGCTGTTCCAGAAGAATTCTACATTGAAATCCATTTCTCAAAAGGGCAAACCGATTTTTTTATATTTCATTTTGAAATCTGACATGGGGCTAGACATATTGTCAATTTCTCAGCTGCCCCAAGTCATGTGACTTGTGCTCTGATAAACTTCAATCACTCTTTACTGCTGTACTGCAAGTTGGAGTGATACCACCCCTCCCTTTTTTCCCCCCAGCAGCTTAACAAAAGAACAAAGAGAAGGTAACCAGATAACAGCTCTCTAACACAAGATAACAGCTGCCTGGTAGATATAAGAACAGCACTCAATAGTAAAACCCATGCCCCACTGCGTACTATTCAGTTACATTGAGAAGGAAAAACAACAGCCAGCCAGAAAGCAGTTCCCTCCTAAAGTGATGGCACAAGTCACATGACCGGGGCAACTGGGAAATTGACAAAATGGCTAGCCCCATGTCAGATTTAAAACTAAATATAACAAAATCTGTTTGCTCTTTTGAGAAATGGATTTCAGTGCAGAAGTCTACTGGAGCAGCACTATAAACTGATACATTAAAAAAAAAAAACATGTTTTCCCATGACAGTTTCCCTTTAATAAAGGATAGGATACTGGACTTCATAGCAAATAACAATACTATGAGTTTGTGCCAGCATGGTTTTATGCATAAAAGATCTTGCCAGACTAACTTAATTTCATTTTATGAGAAGGTAAGCAGGGACCTCGATTCTGGGATGGCAGTGGATGTGATTTACTTAGACTTTGCTGGTACTGTACTAGTACTGTCTCTTTTCAGGCCAAAAATGGTTACTTTTAGGGCAGAGACACATGCTGAGATTCAGGGAGATTAGTCACCCGACAACTAATCTCCCTGAATTGCAGGGTGTGTCTCTGCCCTTAAAGTTTAAAAGGGAAAAAACAGCATTGTCACACTTATGTCACCAGCATTAGTGTAAATCTATTTTGCTGACAGTCATGAACATGTTGGGCACAATTTTCAAAGCAGATCAAGGTGTAAACTCTTTAGAATGTGTTTTGTTTAAACAGTAGAACTCCACTTTGTTTTTTGGATGTTAGAGCTCAGTGACAGGGTTGAGGTCTAACACCACACCAAATTTCTAATATTCAAAAAAAGAATGAGCAAGGATTTTATTTAGTTGCAAGTAATTGGGAGTTATCTTGCAATTGGTAGTTACAAATTATAAGTAACTGTTGAAAATGTGTTTTTAGCGTAAACAGGATTTAACCTTTGATAGTATTAACAGATCTCAGAAAAAGGAAATTTGTTAATTTCTACAATATGGCTGGAACACATTTTTAAATATCACTCTAGTTAAATATTGAATTATTGATGTTTTCATGGGATATTGGCATTTTCATTCACTTATTGGAGAATACAATATGTAATAAAAAAATATGCAAAGTCTGCTTTTATATTTATTTAATATTTCAAAACAAATATAAAAGTACACTGATCCTTAAATTCAAACAAATATAAATTATTTCTTTATTATCCATTCATACTGAAAATATCTCATACTTAAAAACAGAAAAGGCCTGTGCAAAAACATAGGAGAATATTAAAGTGATACTGACACTTAGGGGCATATTTACTAAGGGACGAGTTTTCGAAGTGAAAAAACTTCAAAATTCGACCCTCAAAATATTTATATAGGACTTTTTAGCTCGAAAATTGACCTATTTGATCTAATTGGTCCATTTTCAATCAAATAAAAAATTCTTCAATTCGATCAAACGATTTGAACGATTCTCCACAAAATCCTTTGAATTTTTGGAAAAAAATTTCTGGACAGGTTCTATGAGGTCCCCCATAGGCTAAAATGGCAATTTGCAGCTTTAAGATGGCGAATAGTCAAAAGATTTTAAATTTTTTTTAATTTTGAATAGAATTTTGGGCTATTTGATAGTCGAAGTAGCCCAACATTACTTTGATATTTGAATTTAAAAAATTTCAATTTTCACTTTACTTAGTAAATGTGCCCCTAAGGGCATCAACATTTTTTGGGGTGCCATTTTCGATTGAAAATGGACCTATTTCAAACAAAGGTCCATTTTCCATTGAATTTGAATTGTTAGAATCAATCGATCACATTGTTCTATGCGAATGATTTTCAAAAAAAAATTTGATTTTCCGGAGAGTTTCCAAAAGGTCCTCCATAGGCTACAATGGGAATTTGGCAGCTTTAAGGCGGCGAATAGATGAATTTGAATTTTTTTTAAAGAGACAGCACAAAATGACTTCAAAATTCGAATTTTAAAAATTCAAATTTTATTCGAACTTTCACTTTGACCTTCAGTAAATGTGCCCCATAGAGTTTCTAATGCTAACTGACTACTGCTGCACAAATATGGCAGCTCCCTCATAGAGCAACATGGGTAGTGGATAGATAATTATAAATAGAATGCAAAGACAATATTATGATTGATGTAAAAAGGTTACATTTCTGGTGTCAGTATCTCTTTAACAGACTACCATCTGGTGTTTCTGCTATTTACAATAGATTTACCTCAATTTAGCTCAGATATTTCCAACATATATTATCTAATGATGGATCATTCTTGTAGTTGACTGACTTAAAGGAGAACCTAAAATGTTTACTTGCAGAACTTACTGTGCCTGAACCAATAATTTTTAGTTATATTTATGGTGTAAACCATTCTTGACAAGTGGAAGAATTTAGAAGAGCATTAATTCTCACAGTATTCTCTGTCTCTACATGGGCATTCTCTGAGGCACATATTTTTGAGTCCAAAAACCTGTGGTTGCCTTGTAACATTTATAGCCTAATAATTTGTCAAGATTTAGTTCGCCTTTCATAAAAGTAGTAACTAAGCTTCTTATCTGTGTAAATATTTATCCGTAATTTAAACTTTCAATTTTTTACAGAACAGCCCGAGAACCACACTGAGGGGGAGTTCTCAGCTGTTTGATAAAATCATTGCTTGAGCTAAGTGAATTTCTTAGGGCCCTTACACACGGGCATTTTTACCTGCGCTCCACTGCGTTCCGTTTTGCTGCGTTCAGCCGCATGGGAGCACAGGTATAGACGCACTCAATTATTTTCAATGGGGCTGTACTCACACAAACGCATGTAGGCACCGAACACAGGAAAAATGCTGCATGTTGCGTCTGAACCTGCGTTTGGCGCCTTCATGCGTTCGTGTGAGCACAGCCCCATTGAAAATAATTGAGTGCGTCTATACCTGTGCTCCCCTGCGGCTGAACGCAGCAAAACGGAACGCAGAGGAGCGCAGGTAAAAACGCCCGTGTGTAAGAGCCCTTAGCAATGCAATTCAACTGATTGAACTGGCTCAGTACCCTGTGTTCAGATTCTACACAGATTCCACATACTGTAATGTCTTTATTGAATGCACTGGTCATAATTTTATGATTTTTTGGTAACCTAGTCACTCTCTACATCATACTAACATTTAACTCAAAGGTGAACATCCCTTTAATGCTGAGAGCTGAAAAGTATAAACTGATGGGCCTCTGAACCGTGAAGCCCTAGATAAATTGGCCTAAATGAGTTTAGTAGTGATGGGCGAATCGGCAGCGTTTTGCTTCACCTAATTTTTCGTGAATTTTTTCAACGCCAGCAATGGGCACTGGCGTCCAAAAAATGGACGCCGACTTCTGTTTTTTCGACGCCGGCAATGGACCCAGGAGTTCACCATGAATTTGTTGCAGGCAAATAAATTCGCCCATCATTAGAGTATATTTATATAGTCTTAGTACAGGTATGAGACCTGTTATACAGAATGTTTGGGACCTGGGGTTTATCGTATAAGGGTCTTTCTATGACATGGAGCTATATACCCTGTGGGTAGAACAACATGGACAATTTCACCTTCCATCCTTTACGACACGGCATGAGGAAGCACAGGTGTCACGTCAGATGCACCAAATCTAATGTAAGTAATAGGAATGTTGCACGTAAAAACTGATTTCATCCTACACGACATGCTTATTGGATGCGAACACTGCATGTTGCATCTTCATTGAACAGTTGTGTCGGGACGGATGAAATCAGCTTCTATGTGCGACATTTCTATTACTTACAGTAGATTCAGCGCATCCGACGTGAAGCCTACACTTCCTTGCTTCACGTCAGAAAGGATGGAAGCTCAGGTAATATTAGTTACATAGTTACATAGTTAAATCTGGTTGAAAAAAGGCAAAGTCCATCTAGTTCAACTACTCCAAATGAAAACCCAGCATCAGTACACACACCCCTCCATACTATCACATAAATTATATATACAATTATATTTACCCATATCTACAATAATTATAGAGTTTAGTATCACAATAACCTTTGGTAGTATGTCTGTTCAAGAAATCATCCAAGCCTTAAAGGCATTAACAGGATCAGCCATCACAACATCACCTGTGCATTCCACAACCTCACTGTCCTCACTGTGAAGAACCACCAACGTTTCTTCAAAAGAAAGTCCTTTTCTTCTGGTACAGTGATCCTCTTTATGGGTTAAACTGTCCCCTACTATTTGTCTATAATTTCCTGTAATGTACTTATAAAGTGTAATCATGTCCCCTCGCAAGCACTTTTTTTCCCAGAGAAAACAACACCAACCTTGACAGTCTTCCCTCATAATTTTCTTCCATCCCTCTAACCAATCTCTGTACTCTCTCCAGCTCATTTATATCCCTCTTAAGGACTGCAGTCCAAAACTGTACTTCATGCTCCAGGTGAGGTCTTACCAGGGACCTATAAAGAGGCATAATTATGTTTTCATCCCTTGAGTTTATGCCTTTTTACGTAAGACAGAACTTTAGTAATTTGCTTTAGTAGCCACAGAATGACACTGGCCAGAATTAGACAACTTGTTATCTAAAAAAAACCCTTAGAAGACTGGGAAGCTATTTGGTTAAATGCTAAGAAAGGAGTTACATGTCTTAAACAAAGTCATGATGCAATGGTGTATGACTCCTGCTAGGCTTAATAAAATATATGCACTGACCTCTAATCGATCCTGGAAGGGATAACCTGATTTAGGCTCATTATATCACCTATTTTACTTTATTTCAAAGGTCATTTGCAAAGATATCATAAAAGACCCTATAACTTTTCTGTGTGGAAAACCTATTGAAGAGATTTCTAGACCATCACAGGTCTTGGTTAATCATATACTTTCGCACATATAGGGGCCAATTTACGAAATTCACGTGAAATGATCGAATTCGATCAAATACCGATAGTACAAATTTTTCATGAAATCGGATATGCAAATTTGGCCTCTTCGATCATCGAATATCGAATAGATCGAATGATCGGATATTCGATAATTCGACTGCCTACTTCAATCATTCAAAATTTTAAAGTTAATCAACTGCCTACTTCGCCAGATTGAACCTACCGAATTGTAATAGAAGCCTATGGGAAGCTCCCCATAGACTTCTGAGACTAAGTCCTGCTCGAATACCATTCATACAATCGGAGCGTTCGTTCTATCGTTCAAATCGTATTAATTTTTCGGACGCTCGAAGGAAATTTCACAATTTTTTCGTGAAATCGAACAATCGGTATCCGATCGTACAAATTCATCGAGAAATCTTATTGCGAGCTAAATGATAGCCTAAAACAATTCGATAAGCATTCGATGGTCAAATGCTTATCGAATTGCGAATTTGGTCGAGTTAATTTCTGGGAATAATAGTAAATTTGCCCCCTAGTGTTAGCGGCCAAATGGAAATCAGCTGGGTCTCCATCTATCCAAGAGGTCCATGGAAAACTAATTTCAAATATGTCTATGTTTTGAAAGTATGATCGCATACAATCAAAATCGGATTATAGCTGTTTGTGCTCCTTATGAATTACTGGCAAAACCCCAGAATGCCTAAACTAATTCTAAGGATAAATAGGTGGTACAAGAGAAGAGGTAAGTGAAAACCCAATAGCTACTAAATCTGCTAGGTTGTATGATATATGATATACAATATTTTATCACTAAGGGGCAGATTTACTTATGGTCGAATTTTGTAGTGAAAAAACTTCGAAATTTGACCATCAAATTTTTTTGGGGGGGTCATTTTCGAAAACGGCTGTATTGGATCAAATGAAATGATTCAAACTATTTTACCAAAATCCTTTGATTTCTCAGAACTTGGAAAAAATTTCAAGTTCTGTGAGGTCCCCCATAGGCTAAAATGGCAAATAGTACAAGCCCGTAAGAGTAGCAATCATATTTTGCAAGGTATAGCATTGTTTTTGTTTATTTATGTTTTAATATGTATTAAGATTGCCAGAACGAACTATGCTCTCAATAAGGACAAAAGCCAATGTTTTATACTTACTTTATTTGTCAGATCCTTATTAGTGATGGGCGAATTTATTCGCCATGGCCGAATTTGCGGCGAATTCCCACGATTCGCCGCTGGCGAATAAATTAGCGAATCACCAGCGAAATTTCGGCAAGCGAAATTTCGCCAAAAAACGAGTCGCGCGTCGTTTACGACGCGACGCGCGCCGAAAATGATGTGACACGCGTCGGAAACAACGCGACACACCGAAAATGACGTGATGCGTCGGAAACGACGCGCGTCAAAAGCATCCCGCGACTCGTTTCGCAAATTTTTCGCCGATTCGTGAATTTCTCTAGAAATTCGCGAATCTTTAGGCGAAGCGAATCGCGGGAGATTCGCCCATCACTAATCCTTATTATAGAATGTTCATATGCAATGAAACATAAGCATGGAATGTTTTATTTTTCTTTTCTTTAAAAATCAATACTCAACAAAAAACTAAAAAAGTTACAAAAAAATAAATTAGGAAACCTTTATTGACTGGTTCCTCAGAACTGTCCATGTAGTTCTAACCTAAGTTTTCTAAAAACATTTAAGCATTAATTAAAAAAGGTTTGTTTTGCATCTAGTTAGGATACATTATATCTCAGTTTGGATCAAGTACAAGGTACCTTTTCATTACTACAAAGAAAAAGGAATTTATTTGAAAGATTTCAATTATTTGATTATAATGGAGTCTATGAGAGATAGCCTTTCTGTAATTCAGAGCTTTCTGGAAAACAAGTTTCTGGATAAGAGATTCTATACATGTAGTTTAGCCCAGCATTATCTCCAGCACAATATACCATTTGAGAAATGTCATGGCATCACCATAATGTTATACATTGAGTTTAGTGAGCACTAAACCCCAAATGCATTTTAGTGAGAAGCAATTGTAAGTACAATGTGGGACCTGTTATCCATAATGCTAGGGACCTGGGGTTTTCTGGATAAGGAGTCTATGAGATTTATGTAAAGCTTTTTTGGCCTATCTGGCACACAGATAGTTAAAATGTTAATTATTGATATCGGTATGAACATGGGTTTCACTGCGACTTTAAACATCAGGGCAGGGCCTTCATGAAGTGGAAGCTATCCCCTTAAGAAGTGGTTGAACTACAACCCACAGGCACTGTACACACACACAGGGAAAAAAACTTGGGTGCCAGGAGGTTTTTGGTGAAAACAGTAACTGGGTTTATTGACATATGCACAAGGCAATGGACCTCAGGTTTAGTCACACAGGAGCGGATGATGAGGAATAAGAACATGACATCCAGCACATCACATCAGAGGCAGGTTTACAGCAGTAGTACAGACTAGTGATGGGCGAATCTATCCAGATTCGATTCGCCAGAAATTTTCCGAATTTCTACTGAAATTAGCAAATTGCCAAAGAATTAGCGAAAAGACGCGAATTTTCGTCAGGCGAATTTCTGCTGGCGTTTCGCGAATTTAATTTGCAGCGGATTCGTGGCTGGCAAATAAATTTGCCCATCCCTAGTACAGACATCCAGCAGGCATTTGCAGTTACACAATCCCTTCCCTCCTGGAAGTCGACAAGGAGAGTAGCCTCTACCCTCACAGTCCCTCCTCACTGAAGTCCCTGCACTCAGGTATTTCAAAACCTGTGGGAATTTCCTGGTTCCCTATTTACCCACCAAAGTTATCACCTCCCTTTGGGGTCACTTCAAAGCATCAGGCCTTTTTTACCCAGGTCCCCCCTGGGCACACGCTGCTGGATCACCATCCAGAGGCAAAAGAGGAAGCTGCCCCTCCCTTCCCAGCATTATATAGCAGTGTGACAGGGAAGTGTCCCTACACTTCTGGGCAAATGATTTCAGGTGTTACACACAAACATCTACATAGGCTTCTGCCTAGCAACTAACAGGGTGGGGTTTTAAAGCTATTGGAATCTTGCATTCCTACAGATCCCTACATTTATAATAGACCAATTTTCCCTGAGACCCAAGTAGAACATTACAAGCCCAAAATAAAATACTGGGTTTACAACAGCTCCTCTGACATTCCCCAGAATTACAGTGCAGTGCTGTTAGAATAAAATGAAGATATACTGTAGTTTGCCACTATATTGCACTGCAAGGCATGAATGAACATGAAGAAAAGGATATCAAGGGTTCTGGTTGTCCGCTTCCTCTGCCGGTATATCGTCTGTCTGTTCTCCCTCAGACTCAAAGCAAAAATTCAAAGTTTTAAGGGATAACCAGCGCTCACAGCACGAGGTCAGATCCACGAAAAAAAGGAATATAAAAGAAAAAAAGAGAGAGATTTCTGCCAATCTAGTGTAGTATTTTCCAAATATATACACACACCTTTATGTGATTAGCGCTGGTTATCGCTTAAAACTTCGAATGAATGAACATGAATCACAGGCCCACAACCTAATACTTTATAGTGTTGGGAATCTTACCAGTTTATCTTCATTTATAGATGTACAAAGACTGGTGCTGAGCAAATACTTTTTGCCAGCCTTGGATTCTTGGATAATTTTACCACGACAAAAAAATCTCCAAAACAAAAATGTTGCAGAGATGAAAAATGTCACCATAAGAAAAAATGACTATTGATTTTAAATTATTTGGAGTGAGAAAAATTGTCTCACGCTAAAAAATTAGCATTTGGTATATTTTTCGCCATTACACAAATTTTCTCCGGTTTTGCTAATTTTTCTGCAAAACGGGACAGATTCGCTCATCACTAATAGAGAATATAGAATATAGGACACCCTACATTCTAATTGTCAGAGTTCTCTGCTTTTCTGTTATTTCACTCTTATTTCCATGTCTTCTCTCCTGCTTCCATCCAATTTTTCTCTACATATGTACAGATGAAGCCACTTGGATTTGTGAGTTAAATGCTTCTTGACTCAGGGCTAATTGAAGAAACTGTGTTATCTAAAGTTATCTTAACTCATTTAATGCATTTAACCTTTTCATTAGCATACCAAAGCCACATTGTTTTCAATGGTGAACTCTTTAATTGGATGGGATGCTGTGACACACTATTTTGTGCTAAGTGGGATAAATGGGATGGATGAGTTAAGTTATTCTGTGTCAAATGCACAATCCAAAGTGGCTTCATCTGTATGTACCCTTTATCTGTATACAATATTCCAGTTTTTTATGCACAACTTTGAATGAGTCAGATTTATTCCACTTCTGTTTAACATAGCTTTTTTCATTGTTCTTCTCTACTCCCACTGTGTCACTTCTCTCCCATTATGCTCTTTTTTCACAAAAAAACATGCTCCCTTACTCACCTGCTGCTGCTACAGTCATAGATGCTAGAACCTAAACCTCTGATACAATAGGCTGCAAGTAGCAGGCTTTGTACTAGCAAATTTGTAAAATTGCATCTATTTTACTTTTTATTTGTTGTCAGGCAGGTTTGGAGAGGCTTAGCATTAACATGACACATATATTCAGTGAAAGCGGTGGTTAAATGAAACTTGAGAAAAGTTATTTATATGTAATCTGAAATACTACAATATAATTTGGAAATTTCCCTGTGCTGATTATGCCACTATGTACATTCACTGTATGCAGTACTCTCCTACTACTGTGGGAAATCCTGCAAAGATTTGCCTTGAGGCATGAGATAAACTGGAGTGCCTCCACTCAGGGTAGGGACAGACAATTTCTGATACCTGACCCTGGAAACCTCTCTGGACCACAATTACAACTCTAAGAAAAGGCTGAGAGGTTTAGTTGCAGAAAAAATATAAACATTAGAACAACTTTTACATACATACAATCTGCCAGTCTCGAGTGACACAGACATTTGGGTTAATGTAATAAAAATCACAAAGAGAAAAACAATTGCACCAATAAGAAAACAAATTCACATTTATCAATGTACTATTCTTCTGCTGTTATTGCATTGCAAATTTCAACTGCGCCCAACTTTTGCAGTAAGAAGTTTAATTTCATTTACTGTGCATTAGTGCAAACTAACGAATTGTCATTGGGCATTTTTTCTTATGGGGACTTATTTGTTGCGGCAAAAATTTTGCAGAGGTTTTCTTTCTCAGTTTCATGAAAAAATTGCAGATGACAAAGTGTATAATTTCGTTGTAAATCCATGCCTTTTAAAAAATGTGCTCATCACTACTTCTGAGCAATGCAAGCACTTTAATTGGCCATTTACTAATCTTCATTTTTTTTAGTAATAGAAAATAATGGATTGTACTGATTGCTCCAAACCATGAAAAGGTGTTAAATTATGAAGAGTTATGAAAAACTTTGCCATCTAAAAGCTGCCAAGGTCATGTAGAAGTACAGTAAAAAGGATTTGTTCTTTTCCAACTATAAAATCTTTCCTTAATTTGAACTTTTTGGAGGTTTGGGGCTGTTTTGTTTGTAACTACAACAGGATTTAAAGGTTTTCACATTGTTTTTCATATTGGTTCTGCATTTTTATTCATCTGTGCTTTTTATTTGGATCTTTTAATAAATAACTTGGCATTTGTGGTTTTAGGGAAAGTTTGTTTTTTGTGGTTTCTAAAACCTCAAAAACCACTACATTCAAAATGTTGACAAATGGGCCTCCCCTTGTCAAATTCAACCCTTTTTGCACCTGCTTTAAACTGATCAATAGTGATCTGCGAATCTGTTCTGTTTTGCACAATGTGGAAAAATTTGAGAAAAGCATTGAAGTAAATTTTATGTGCTAGACAATATTTACATGCGCCAAATTTTATGCGCTAGACAATATTGACATGCGCCAAAATTTTTTCTTGCTGCGTTTTTTTCACCAGTTAATTTTTGCCAGAGTTTTGGGAATTTATTTGGGGGAAATGCGGGAATTTTACTTAAATCCATGCCTGTTGACTTAATTAGCCCATCATTATTAATTAACCCAGGCCAGATTCTTCAAAATCCAAGAAACTTAATTTTTTTTCTTGATTCATTTCACATGTAAAAAAATATCATGAAATTGTACCTTGCAAATTTAGCTGAAACATTAATACCTAACATTTATTATTTATAGCGTCAGTTGTCTTAAGTGCAAAGATACCTGAGAAAAAAAATTCAAACTGCACAACATTTACAATAGGCTCCTCTTGAATGGATTTACCCAGTGATCAAATTCTCCCATAAAACACAATTGGTAGATCCCACTGTATGGAATATTCTCTCAGAGCCAGAGTTTTAGGTGACAAAACATATGCAATAATATGTTAATGTATAACATATGTAAATCTCATTCTGTGGGAGAAAAGCTTTTTAAAACGAGATTTCAAATTCTCACAGTTTCAGTCATTAATAAATGCTTGGTCTTTTATTTGAAAAATCTGTTCTCATGCATAAATAATGATTAATGCAAGAATTAGCAAGATAAAAGACTAATTCATTCTTAAATAAAGGGGAAAGATGAAATATGTACATATAGAATGCTCCTTTGTGATTAATTATATATTGTACAGCACTATTGACAATACTGTGAACAGCATAGATTTACTCGTACTAAAATAATCTTTTGTATTATTTACTTTGTCATCCAATAATGTGCATTACATTATTTCTCCAGTACAGTTTCACTAAAAGCCTTTTATATATGTTTGCTAGGTAATATAAGTACAATGTTGTATTTCTGATAATGTTGCTTTTAATACTGACTATTCACCTTGGTCTTTATTCTGCTGTTAAACCTTTGTTGACTTGAGTGAATTCTTTATATTCAGTAGCAACACTTAGGGGTCAATTTATTATGCTGTGTGAAATGAAATTCACAGAAAAAAAATGGTGTAAAAGAAGATTTTGCACCATTATTTTACACTCAGGCATTTGCAGGTATGTCCCTGTGGAATGCCGTCTAGTGGTGGGTAACCAGGGACACTTGTTGTTGATCTATGGTCCTGGCCCCATTGTCATACTCATTCCACCAGTCACTCTTATAAAACCTGGGACAGAAAGTGGCATGGTCATAGATGACTGCCAAACCTGCTGAGCACTTTAGCCTGTCTGTTTTTGGGTTGTGGGAGGAACAAACAGGACAAATGCAAGCTCTTTAAAGGGAAACTGTCATGGGAAAATGTTTTTTTCAAAATGCATCCGTTAATTGTGTTGCTCCAGCAGACTTCTGCACTGAAATCTTATTTAACTTATTTAACTTATTTTTTATATTTAATGTTTACTGGCGTGCTGCTAGTCATTTTCCCAGGCGCCTCCAGTCATGTGACTTCTCTGATGAACTTCAGTCACTCTTTACTGCTGAACTGCAAGTTGGAGTATCACCCCCTCCCTCCTCCCCCAGCAGCCTAACAACAGAACAATGGGTAGGTAACCAGATAGCAGCGCCTTGACACAAGATTATAGCTCCCTGATAGATCTAAGAACAGAACTCAATAGTAAAAAGCCAGGTCCCACAGTGATAACTGGGAGAAACAATAGCCTACTAGAAAGCAGCTCCATAGTGCAGCACTAGCTCTTTCTGAAAGCACATGGCCAGGCAAAATGACCTGAGATGGCTGCTTATGCATCAGTATTACAACTAAAAAATACTTATTGGTTCAGGAATCAAATTTCATTTGGTAGAATGATTTATTTGCAGTGTAAACAGTGTATTTTAGAAATACACCATAGTAAAAACACTTTATAGTTAATGGCCTGATCAAAAATAAACTTGGGAGCCACTGTGCCAACCATGCAAGGATCTAGTGTCTTCATTCACTTGTAAATCCACTGTGATTAAGAAATCATGTATTCAGGGTTTCTAACAGACGATAGGGGCCATTTACTATCATGAAGGTAGTATGCTAAATGTGAAAAAACATGCACAAAGGCACACAGGTGGAGAAATTCCCTTTCCTTCCATGTTTAATGTTTGACCCTGAAATGCAAATTTGAGTGTTGACAGTTGGATTCCATTTGTGTCAATTACAAGAGGCATCTACATTAGCCTTAGACTTTGGGAAGCAAATACACAATTACATAAGTGCAAGATCATAGTTACATAATTATTCCAAAAAAGAGTCTCAAAATACATATATTATTAAATTGGGTTGAAAAAAGACAAAGTCCATCAAGTTCAAACCCTCCAAATTAAAACCCAGCATACAAACAGCCCTCCACACTTTCACACAAACTATTTACCCAAAGCTAGATTAACTTTAGAGTTTAGTATCACAGTAGCCTTTGATATTGTCTGCCCAAAACATCATCCAAGCCCCTCTTAAAAGCACAACCTCACTGTCCACACTGTGAAGAACCACTTACACTGCTTCAAATGAAAGTCCTTTTCTTCTAGTCTGAAGGGGTGGTCTCTGGTGCGGTGATCCTCTTTATGGGTAAAAAGGTCCCCTGATATTTGTCTATAATGTCCTCTAATGTAGTTGTAAAGTGTCATTGTCCCCTCGCAAGAGCCTTTTTTCCAGAGTAAACAACCCCAACCTGGACAGTCTACCGACTCTCATAATGTAAATCTTCCATCCCTCTAACCAGTTTAGTTGCATGTCTTTGAACTCTCTCCAGCTCATTTATATCCCTCTTAATGACTGGAGTCTAGAACTGCACTGCATACTCCAGATGAGGTCTTACTAGAGCTCTATAAAGAGGTATAGTTATGTTTTCATCCGTTGAGTTCATGCCCTTTTTTATACAAGACAGAACTTGATTTGCTTTAGAAGCTACTGAATGACACTGCCCAGAATGAGACAACTTGTTATCTATAAAAACCCCAAGATCCTTCTCATTTAAGGACACTCCCAACACACAATTAAGTGTATAATTTGCATTTATATTATGTTTGCCAAATCCAAAACTTTGCATTTATCAACATTGAACCTCATTTTCCAGTATGCTGCCCAGTTTCCAAACTTAGACAAATTACTCTATGTTACCTTAAGGAGACTTGCTTGTGTCATATCTTAGTTATATACAACAAGGATATATTTAATTTTCTGTGTTAAATGAGTAGTGATGGGCGAAACGGCCGCGTTTCGCTTCGCCGAAAAATTCGCGAATTTCCTGAGAAATTCGCAAATTTTTCGCCGATTCGTGAAACGCGTCGCACGACGTTTTTGGCGCGCGTTGCATCATTTTTGACGCGCGTCGCGTCATTTTCGACGCGTCGCGTCAAAAACGACACGCGACTCGTTTTTGCGTGGCAAATTTTTGTTGGCGAATTTTTTTGCCCGTTTCGCGAATTTATTCGCCAGCGGCGAATCGCGGGAATTCGCCCCTGGCGAATAAATTCGCCCATCACTATAAATGAGACAAGTATGTGGCTTCATCTGTATATATTGTGTGATGTATTTAAGAATGCTATGTGATTTACATCTTCGATAGTATCAGGACACAGCAGTAACAACCTTCAAACACATACTGTCCAAGAGCAGCTGAGAATCCAGTCCTTCCTGTCTCCAAACTGCCTTTTCCACCTTCCATTGTCCTGATTCTTGAATGGTCTGCCCTAACTTATTGTTAACTGACCAATCAGAACCTAACACATGTACCTATAAGCAGCCTTTTAGTTATTACAATAGGCTAAGTTAGGCAGAGAGTGTTGGGAGTTCCTGGAGTGAGGACACAGATGCCAGACCAAATGGAAGGATGTGCCATGCTGGCACAAACTCTTAGTATTGTTATTTGCTAGGAAGTTCAGTATACTATCCTTTATTAATCCTTCGAAAAGCTTTCCTACCACCAACATCAATCTAACGTCTTACATTATATATGAATATTGGACATTTCTTGACTACTGGTCCTTTGATTTACTAAGGGATGAGGGATGTTTAATGATCATAGAAATTCTGCTGAGTAGAATGCACAATGCAGGTGCCACTATTTGTGAGAAAGCCACTACCCTTGCCTGTGAAAAAATATATATACATTGCATTTTTGTCACATCAGAAGGAAAATTAAAATGGCACATTTGAAATACAGTCTCAATCTGTCATCAAAACAGTTAAAGTAGTGGGATTGTCAAGTATATAATGGATATCAAGGCATAGAACGGAAGGGGTGGTTGTCATTTGCACAAACATAAAATGATTTATTGTAATCCCCATGGCTTTAATCATAATCTGGATCTAGTTGTGTTTAACTGTTTTTAATCTTATATAAATCCCTAACTTTGTTGAGTGTGAATATCACATTTTTTTGGTTCTTCTCAAGTCTCAGATATTGTTTAGTGCCTCTTATTTCATGAATGCATATAAGAAATGCAAATGCTTATCTTGACACCTCAGAGGGGCAAATAGTTCACGGAACAGTTCATCAATCTTATGCAAAGCAATTAAATTCTTTATTATGGAACAGTAGTTCATTTGCTAATAACTATAAACTGTGAGTATATGACTGCACCAACGAGATGCAGAAGTGGATTTCTTTGTCAGAGCTGCAAAATCTTATTTAAATAAGTAGACTTAATGCACACATTGGTTATTTTCAACAGGGTTTCTTTTCATGTTTCAAAAACAGTTTTTACTAATGAAGTATTTATTATGTTTGATTCATATATTTTACTTGACTGCTTCAGGAACACATGTTATACAAAATGATTTATTCATTTCCTGATTCTTGCATAGCTCTACTAATTATATGGAGATTTAATGAGAAGTGCTGCCAATTCCCTTTTTTTTTAAATCCAAGCTGCCCCCCTCTATACACGCAATGACATTGGAAACATACAGTTTCGAAGAATTTGTCAGAAAAGATACTTTGTTACAGTTTTATCAAATGAACAGTGACCTTTAATAAGGTTCAGTTGTTTAACATTATTCATTTAGCTGTTCAGCCAAATAACACTATGTTTGTTCATGTTTCAGCTCAGTGCACTAATCTGTGTCACAGTGCCCCTGAAAAAAAGGATTTGATAGTCTTTGTCCTAGATTAAGCTGAAGGTTTTAAAATTTAACATACAAAAGGTCTCAGTGAAATTGAAAACATTCAACAGAATTCAACATTTATTGAATTAATGGGTGTATGTTTTAATTTTAGTAACAAGCATATGCTTTTAGATATAATTCGAAATCATTTTCCTCAAACTCATTCTTAAAATTCAGTAAAAGTAATTACATTTTTAGTAATTTAATTTGTTTACTATCAACAAAGCAGCAATAAAAGATAATTGTATTGTGTTTATGCTGGGCTGAGTAACTTTTGACTCACAAAATAATAGAATAGAATGAATGAAATGAATAATAAAAAACAGCAATACTAAGCAATCAGAACCTTGTCATACAAAGCAAAAGACTCCACTGCTGAGCTCAGTCGGGCACAAGTCTTTTTCTGCACTTGAAATAATTGGTAATGACTGAAAAATTTAAGATTTCACATATTTGTAACCTTTTAATGAACCCTCTTCAAATGTTAGGCAATTTTTTTTTCTCCTATCAAGATTAATGGGAAGTGCTGTGAAATTAAATTAAAGGCCCTCACACTTGGGCCGATAAAAGCTGCTGACAGACCAAGTTGGCAGCTTATTAGCCCATATGTGGGGCCATCTGACGGGCTTCCCTGACCGATATTTACCTGAAAGTCGACCAGATCTCAATTGGGCAGGTTAAAAAATCCAGTTGGATCAGGACCACATCTGTGCAGTGAGGTGTAGTCCCACGATCTGACCGCCCGTATCAGATGCATTACGATTCGATCGATGGGCCCAATATCGCCCACCTCAATGTGGGCATAACAGTTGGAGATCGGCTCGTTTGGCGAGATCACCAAGCGGATCTCTACATCTATGGCCACCTTAACCATATATTATATATATATATATATATATATATATATATATATATATAATAGCTAAAATATATCTTGCTGTGTAAAGAATAATGTTTATAATGTTTGACTTTCTATTGATAATTGAACATGACATTGGCAGAACAACTAAATATTAGAGAACATGCACATCTGATACCCATACACAGTATGAACATACATGCAACACATGAAAATAGCAAATACACTTTTGTCATCATTTCCCAGTATATAGGAATGAGGGGACCTTTGGCTTGGTGTGTTTTATTACTTAAATTAATGCGAAATCAAAAATGTTACATGCAATACCAAGGCAATTCATGTCAGATTTTGAGTAATAAAAAGCCTAGTGTTACTGAGTGGACTGTTTTGTTCAACATTCACAGTTTTGTTTGGTAATTAATTTAGAGCACAACCAGGGCTAACAACAGAGACAGCAGATTCAGAGTTCAGATATCTCTGTGGGGGATCCTAACTGATTTGCAAAGTGCATTTGTCAGAAAAAAGCTGGGGGATGGGATGGCTCCTATAAGGATTTTTATATCATTGGTAAAAGAAGAGGCGACAGAGGGAAACATTCAGGGAGGTAGTAAAGTAGGAGTGAGCACTGCATTATTATTTGGTTATTTTCTCATTTGCTGGGGTGTGGTTGCTTAGTTCTGCACCAACAAAGTTAGGATAAATTAAAGTTTATTGACTTTTTTTGTTAGTCTCACTAAATATATCTTCCTAGAGAGGCTGCAGGGCACCACAAGTAGAGAAACATTCAATCACCTTCTCAAGGCCACTTTAAAACATCACATAGAACAGCACACATGTTTTCAATCATGATCAGTAAATCTACACCAGTGCAGAGTCACTAAAGAGACTTTTCATCATTTACAAAAGTGCATACAAATGTTCTAGTGATTTGGGGACTTTTTGTATTAGAGATTTTTGTGGTGTTCACACTTTATAAATCTCTCATTTTTGGAGTTTTACAGAAATAAAAAACTATAGAAATGCAAATCTTGTATATCGGCCCCTTGATTGCAAGTACCCTTAATAACTGGATCTACCTTACAAAGCCCCAGCGTCAGACACCCTGTCCATTGCCACAACCCCCATCCATCCCTTATAGTGCACCTTACAAATTTTGCAGGCTCAATTGGGTCTGCACCACCCCAGAGACCAACCCCCGTGGGCCCTCGCACCATGCATCTAGCAGGCCCAGTCCGACCCTGCAAAGCCCTTAATTTATTTGCACCTTACTACATCCCTTCTCTTGTATCTCAACACATCCCTTGTTGACTACTCTGCTCCTCTCAGAGTTACAATTTGGCACCACTCGGCACAAACCATTAACACTGCTGTTTCTAACCATAAACCTTTTTCTCTTGTTGCCCCTTATATTCAGAATGCAATCACTTCTCTTCAAAAATAAGCTCAAAAACTACCTCTTCTAGCACCGTCATAATATCTGAACAGGCACTTATGCAGAAACGACTTTTGTAAACTACAGCACTTAGTATCCTACTCTTTGTTAATGTATTATCCATCCACTTACATTGTAAGCTCTACAAGACTGAGACCCCTTCCACTTTATTTGAATGTAAAGATCCTTTGTATTTATGTGTATTCATAAATGTCTTGTCCTGTTTGTTCATTAATTGATTGCTCTGCTGTACAGTCCTGCATACATAAAAAATAATAATAATGAACACACACTTATGAAAGTCCAAACTAACATTTTTGTTTTAGTATTGGTCATTAAAATCTTCTGATATTCTAGGGTTAGTTTTCATAAGCATTCATTGGCACCAAAATACTTTTATGAGATTATCTTTCTCATTTTCTGTATTCTGCTTTTTTATTCTTTGTGATTTTAAATTTAATGAAGGATTTAGTTATAGGATTGTGTTCAGCATAGCTAAAGAATAAAACAAGAGGGATTGCTTTAGATTAGATTTATTATGTAAAAAATGCAATAGCAAAACCTTCTGGATGAAGTATAGTTATTTTGAGCTCTTCCTTCATTATATCAAGATTTCTTGTTATTAAACATCATGAAGACTGCAAACAATTATTTAGGTAAATGAAGTGAATTGAATTATAGTATTTAACATAGATAAAACAATAAATAAATTAACTGAGCTGATTCCTTAAACAGCAATTGGGAGATCACATACTATTGCTGCAAGGACATGTGCTAAGGAACTATCCCTAAGCTAGGCAAGAAATAAGGAAGCTTGTCACAGTTGGCTTGCAACACTTATGCAATCCCATAGTTCCAGTTTTATAAACACTATAAACAATTACATTATATTATTGTTAATGTTTAGTTAATGAAAATACCACAAAACTCTTAAAAACCACAAAAAATTTCTGTTTTTTTTAGAGCTGCCCCTCTAACTTTACAGTCAAGAGTGACAAAGATGTTTACACTTTTTTTGGATAGTATTTCCCATTCTGAACTGCACTAAAATTCTAAGGTTTAATGTAATCTTCTAGAACAGGAGTATAAACACAGCTCTATAAGATTTTATTGTGTTTATCCACCTTGTTTCAGTTGCCCTGTTGCATGTATACAAAAATAATACAGGTATAGCATAGATATCCACTCAGAAATGTGTGGCTTTGTGGATATATTCTTTTCTCTATATTATTATTCCTTTTCAAATCAAAGCAACCCAAACTGGTGAGCTTAGTAGAATATTACACATACATACAGTACAATTATCATAATCCTGGTGCTAGGCTCAATTCTATAAGTGGTTTTTGTCTCCATGAAATTTTGGCAAAACAATATGTTTATAGAACAACCAAATTGCTGGGGTGCAGTTCCCAGTCGTGCAAAGATAAGGAATTAAAGTGCAAAAAACATTTGCAAACCTGTTACCATTGCAAACCTATTTTTCTGGCCTAACATTCATTTACATGTTAGAGTCCTATTTATGTTCCACCAAACTGTCTATATCAAATGAATCAACAATGCAATGTTGCTGATAAGACTGTGAGTAATAGAAACTAAAGGGTTATTTATTAAAGTCTGAATGCCAAAAATTTGAAAAGTTTTGTTTAATACAAAATCTGACTTTTTAGTGGAAAAAAAACTAAAATTTTTAGAGATTCATTATCTCCTGAGGCTGGTAAAAGTCCGAATCCAATAATACTTCATCTTCAAGCTTTCAGGGTCCTGTAAAAGTCAATGGCAAAGGTCCCATTTCAAATTTCAGATTTATGGTCTGTGCTGAGGTTTGGCCAAAAATATTTTAAAACAATTGGGGGGGGGGGTTGAGCAATTTCACTAAAAAAAAATAGAGTGTTAAATTCATGAAACCCCAAAAAATTTAATTTTGTTTCAGCAAAAATCCAAATTTTTTTAGGTTTTTTTCCTAAACCAATTTTTTTAATCATAAATAAGGTCAAATCGTGGATTCTGGTCTGACTTTTTTTACTTAAAAAAATCAGTAGAAATCGGATTTTGATGAGTAACCCCCTAATACTCATGTATAAAACGACCTGCTGGTGCAGAATGATATTGGAGGTACAGCATTATTATTTTGTTATAGGAAAGTTAAGATACAGTATTTAAGAGTTACTCTGCTGGTTCCATCTGTGAGGCTCTCTGTTATTGAATACTGTTTTGTTCCTTTGGCTGCCATAGCCTTGCCTCTGATCACTAAGTGACCTTTGGTCTGGACTCTCACTGGGCTGTTTCATGTTGTTTACTTACATTTTTCCTGTTGATCTGCCTCTAGAAACTGCTAACCCCTTTGACCTGTGTCCTCCCTTTGTTTGATCTTGTTATCATCTACACACTCTCTGGTTCTTACTCTCTCCAATGAAGACTAGGTGGCATGGAACCATAAGGCTTGGGGCACACGGGAAGATTTCAGGGAGATTAGTCGCCTGAAGACTAATCGCCGCGTCTTTGAGGCGACTAATCTCCCTGAATGGCTTGCCACCCACCAGCGCTAAAGTCGCCTGTGCCTATTCACACGAGGCGATACGTTTTTCAAAGTCGCTTGAAATTGCCTCACGACTTTGAAAGACGCGTCACCACTTGTGAATAGGGTCAGGCGACTTTAGCGCTGGCGGGTGGCAAGCCATTCAGGGAGATTAGTCACAGCGATTAGTCGCCAGGCAACTGATCTCCCTGAAATCTTCCCGTGTGGCCTAGCCCTAAGGGCTGTGACACACTAGGCTATTTGGGGAGATTGAGTCGCCTGGCGACCAATCTCCCCAAACACCTTTCACTCTGCGCTGGCTTAAATGAAAAATCACATGCAGTGATTTGTTTTTCCGAAGTTGCCCGAAGTTTCCTTGAGAGTCAACTTTGGCCAACTTCGGAAAATGAATCGCAGCGTGTGATTAGTGCTGCCAATTTTTCATTTAAGCCAGCACAGAGTTAGGGAAGGCGTTTGGGGAGATTGGTTGCCACAAAATCGAGGCGATTAGGCGACTCAATCTCCCCAAATAGCCTAGTGTGTCACAGCCCTAATCTGTGGCTTGGTAGAAAAGAGTTAAAATTAGCAGGACAGAAATACATTCAATAGTATTCAGTAACACTCTGTGACTTTTCTATAACAAAATGATTTTAAAATCATTATTTCAATATACTACTCTAGTTTACAATAGTATATTTATATGTTCTGAAATGTCCTTTAGAAGATCTATGCACACCAATATATAATATTCGCTATAGAGTGGAATGCCAGCCTAGGAAAAAAGAAACCAATGCCAATTAAATTCAAAGGGCATTGAATATTCCCCACCTTGAAAACAAAATGGTAGTTGGAGGGATGCCTCTACTAAAAGTTAATTACATGAGCCTTGAATTTTCTTTCTTGCTAAAAAACTGCTCAGCCAAGCATCTTGAAACTATGTAATATATCTGCCAGTACAGCTGCATCAGGGTGAGAATTCCACAACTTCACAGCTCTCACTGTAAACAAATCTGCACCTCTTCTCCAGTATAATCAATCCCAACTTGCCTAGCTTGTTTTCATAACTAATAACTTCCATATCATATATCAGTTTAGTCAATATTACTATTTCAGTAATGTTCCTTTTGAGTACTGGAGCACGAAACAGGACATTACTTCATTGAGCCATTTCAGGGCACTGTAAAGGAAATAATTAACCTCTTCTTTGAATTTATAACCATTGTAGTACAGGATAATAAGTTGTTGACCATTGCTGCTGTTGACTGGTTTAATAAATCCAGGGTCTCTAAAGATCCTTCTCTGTCAACATTTGGCCATGTTATCTGCATTAGGGGTCTACATAGCTTGAATATTTTTAAATCCTATGTGAATAAACTTACATTTAGCAAAATTGGATCTTATCTTCCACTTAACTGCCCAAATCTTGAACCTGTTAAGATTCCCCTGCACGTATGACATCCTGAATGGTTTCAGTTGTTCTGCATCGCCTTCAATGTTGTCTCCAAGTTAATAAAATGAACCACAGAGCATACAATTTATAATCCTAGTAAATTTAGAAAAAGTACAATGGACATCTAAAGCCTCAGGAACTAGTTTGGACACAATCTGTATCAATGTGCATTGACACTATTCACAAAAGATTCTGGTGACTATACATTCTATTTGCTACTTGTGGGGAATGACAATGTGTCTGATTAGTCTGCTCTGATGAATAGCATGTAAGTGTATGCATGGACACTAGGAAAGTGAACACTGAAAGTACTGCTAGCCTGGACGCACAGTTCATTTCAGTTTTTTAATACCAAACTGTGTCAGTAGCTGCAATTGAGTTGCGCCAAGTGAAATAAATAATTACTACAAATGAAGCCAGAGTAATTTATGTATTGAATAAATATGAATAACAATGAAAGTTAGCAATATTTTCTACATGTAAGAGGCAATTTACTGACACAAGCCAAAGTGCAAATGGTAAAACTGTGCATGCATTTCAAAAAGCTATTTGCACCTCTAGCACCTTTACTTGTTGGGTTGGAAGCTGTAGCCTACATCTTCAAAGGCCTCCTGACAGATCATTATGTCACTAGATTTATATTTTAGGAAAGGCAGTATGTAGTATATAGTAACACAAAGGTTGCTTCATGTGTAAGCGGCATTTTAATTGCAGTGTTAGATTTGTTACAGCATACGAAATATGTTGGCTCTATAGAAATTCATGGTATTAATTTGGTAAGAGGAACTGAAGCACTCCATTCAGAGAGCAAACAGTGCTGACCAGCCCTCTTCCTTCTGTTGACTGCAATGACCCCCAGGGCAGCTTAAAGTGTTTTCTGTGCATGTCTGATGATGGTACTAGCAGGAGGTTGGACAAATACACATTGAGGATATAGATCAGGGATACCTAAACTTATTTACCCGTGAGCCACATTCAAACATAAAAAAGAGGGGGGAAGCAACACAAGCATGAAAGTAGTTCCCTGTAGCCCTGTATGGACATGAGGCTCTATCTGGCCATAAACTTTTTTTCTATGTAACCAAAACTTGCCTATAATCGAGGAAGTGAAAAATAAGCACCTGCTTTAAGGCAACTGGGAGCAACATCAAAGGGGTTAGTGAGCAATATGTTGTTAACAAGCCACTAGTTGGGGAACACTGATATAGAACCTTGGAGGACAATTTTCATGAATGTTTACTGTCACAGGGCTCAGGTACCCCTCTTGGCAAATTATTCATAGTCATAAGGTATATCTTACCCTGCATGTTCCTTTTTAATATTTTAGTTGCCCTACAAGGAACACTAACTGGTAATTACTAGTGAGAT
Source organism: Xenopus borealis (assembly GCA_024363595.1). NCBI lineage: Eukaryota > Metazoa > Chordata > Amphibia > Anura > Pipidae > Xenopus > Xenopus borealis. The sequence goes on along the minus strand of CM044431.1, from coordinate 185,406,192 downwards.
CTCTGTTGGTGGTGTTTGTGACAATGATTTTTTCTCATAATTTTCCATCTTGGAAATCTCATGCAATATTTTTTCATATAATATCACACGTCCCTGATTTTACATAATTTTTTACTTGTCCCATAAAAAAAGTAAAATGGGGGTTCTTCTGTTATCACATGTATAATAGCAGGAGTATTTATTGTGTAGCACGAAAACAGAACCTCATATGTCATATAAGGCACATTGTTTGCCCAGGTGCAGTAACCTATAGCACCCAATAAGATGTTGGCTTTGAACCAACTAACCAGGGAATGCTACCCACTGTTTGGTTGGTATTAGTGATTAGGCCAGTGTCAAACTGTGAATAGTCATGGGCGAAACGGGCGCTTTTCGCTTCGCCGAAAAATTAGCGAATTTCCAGAGAAATTCGCGAATTGGCGAAAAATTCGCGAAACTAGTCGTCACATCGTTTTCGGCGCGCGTCGCGTCGTTTTCGGCGCATTGCGTCAAAAACGACTCGTTTTTGGCGGCAAATTTTTGCCCGTGAATTTTTCCTGCCGTTTCGCAAATTTATTCGCCAGCGGCGAATTGCGGGAATTCGCAGCGAATTCGCCCCTGGCGAATAAATTCGCCCATCACTAACTGTGAACAATACATGCAAAGAACTAATGCTTTATATACAAATATAAAAAAAGAATAAAATCAATATAATAACAAAGGATTTTCTTTTAATGATCAGTGGAATGGTATGACAAAAGAAAATGACATATTGGGAACATGTAGAACATGTTTTAGAGCACAACGTAAACTAGACATTGGGAGACATTTTATTGTGTACATAATCTTTTTTGTTCTTTCTCTTTTGGCCCCCTTTTAACCTTTTCTCACTTTCTTCTGACATATATCCCATTACAGCTGTCACTAACAAATGTGTTTCATTTTATTCTACTGATTCTACACATTTCTATACACATAATTTTTCAGGCAAGAAGGGACATAAGAGTTTTAAAAAATGTGTTCTAATTTCTCACACTTCTCTAGGCTATTGGCTCATCAACATTCTGAATGCAGTGGGTCTACCTGAATAGTCTGTGGTGGTTTTAAGGTCACAAATGCCTCAAGCTAGTGAAACATAGACAGGCTGAATTCCATCTCATTCAGGTGTTTGTAATTTAAATAAACAGATTGTGTTTGAATTGGCCACACTGTAATCCAAATAACTAGATCACACAGGAGAATACAAATATAAACTATATATTTATATGGGGCAAATATATTATTTGGTGCTTTACAGAGAATGTTTGTCATTAAATCTGTCCCTACCTAAGTAAAGTGTATTTTCAATTTCAGGCATCCACACACAAGGGTTTATGTCAGGGCCAATTAACCTGTCATGCTTTCATGTGATGGAAGTAATCAGAGTATCCAGAGGATGCTCAAAGAGGGAGCAGTGCCTTCGCTATCACTGCAAGGAATCAGTGCTATTGCTATCCATATGTGTGATAAGGGGCAGCTGACAACAATTTCTATTTTCAACAGATTTGATGACCTTATGGTCACCAAAAATGAATAATTAAAAATTTAACAATGGGCAGTTGCTCAGACATTACATCTCCAACAGGGAAACACCTTTTTTTTAAACCTGATATTCAGATAGCTCAGTGAATCCATCACTTCCGGGAATCTACGAATCACTATAAATCACTTAGCAAATGTATAAGTGGGGATTTCCCCAAATTGACAGCCTTTACAATTAAGAAACACTTCCATATCTTATGGTAAAACTGGAATTCCTGCATACAGTAGATGTTTGCTGTACCCATGGGAAAAAAGATTTATTATCCTGTACTAGCCATTCCATGAACCCATGGCAAAATAGTAAGTAATTAAATACAGCAAATAAGCCATTTAAGAATCCCAGACTATGGCCTATGCCAATAGATGCATTGTATTTGTAGCTAGTGATGGGCTATTTCTAGAGAAATTCTAGAAACTGTGAAAAATTTGCAAAATGCTACCGTGTATCATTTTGGACATTTGGACAATTGGCGCCGGCATCCAAAAACGGACTCATGCCTCCAAAACGAGACGCCCGTGAATTTTTGCCAGGCGAAATTCTGCTGGCGTTTTGCGAATCGTGGGAATTTGAAGCAACTGCAAGTGCAGTGTGCAAAGTGCAATTTTGGATGCAAGTTGCCATGTTTTTCCCTATAATGCCAGCTTAATTGTGTCCCTGATACTGAGAAGCATTCAACACAATTGCAGTTGATACATTAAAACATGCAATTATGCATGTACTTTCAAGCAAACTCAATGCAAATGAGAAAAACTTGGCAATTTGCATCCAAAATTGCACTTTGTACACTGCACTTGCAGTTATAAATGAATCCTATAGTTTTCATCATTCCAGAAAATATATTTGTGCCAGAGTCTGTTATTTTGCAATAATGGTCTCTGGCACAAATGCTGCATGTAATGAGACACACTACAGCTATTTCTTTTAGAAACTAAAGACATCTTTCAGGCAAAGGGAATACACCCCAGTGTCCATTAGCCCTAAAAAATTGACTCTAAACCTGGCCATGGACACAAAGATTTGATCATACGAATCTGAGATTCAATCAATTTTCAGGCTGTGTGGAGTGTCCCGACATTTTTCGTGAGATGTCTATCAGTCATATAATTGATCAGAGAGGTCAGAAAATTTCTACCAATATCTCTGCATGTATTGCTGATCTGACAATATCATTGTTATGAGCTTTTCTCGGACATAACTTTCGTATAATTGCTGTTAGGGGCAGAACATCATCTGCTCTGTTCTTTTACTACTTTATTTGATCTGAATGGTTAGGGGCAGGTCGGGAGATGGCTGCAGTTTCAATTATTCAGCCCGCACACCCTGGCTCTCCAACCAAAACGATTACCTGGTGCACAGCGAGAAGGGATTCGGCCTCCCTCAGTAACCAACTCAGCAACAAAACACCGGCACACAGGAACAACTTGCAGTTAAAACCTTGCTGGTTTATTGTGAATGCAGCATGCAACGTTTCAGGGTAACCCCCTTTGTCAAGGTCGGGAGATGGCACCGAACAATTGTTTGTCCGATTTGAAGGTAAATCTGCATGTCGTTGGCCTCCTTAAGATCTGTTTTAAGAATTACAGATTGAGAGAGTTAGTGAGGATGAATTGATAATATTTAGAAAAATTTTGAAAATATTTTGAAAAGTTTTTTGAAGAAGAGCTCTCACGAGAATAAAAGCCCACAACATTCAATGCATTTGGGGATTTTTTTGTCATTTTGCAAATTTTCTGTAAAGCAAAACAGGTCAGATTCATCCATCACTATGTAGTACACGAATATCAGTCAGGATTGACAGGCCACCATACACACAAAGATAATTATGTGTATGGGCACCTTTAGTCTGCTGGTTCATGACCTAAAGAACAATCATAAAGCTAACCTGAGATTGTAAATAGTCAAATTAAACAAAATACCACTTGTCACTGGAGCCTGATTCTCATCAGTGTTGATAAGCTGACTATACATTTTTTGTGGATAATGAATCTATGGTTGATAACATGTTCCATAGTATGGTAGTATAATAAAGTTCACCATTTGCTTTAACAAATTTCCTGCATGCAGATGCTAGCACTTCTGTTCTGACAGTTAATAATAATTCACCCTTTAAAGGAGAACTGTCGTGAAATATAAACCATACCATATAGAACATTAATTAGTACAGTAAAATCTATGCCCAAATGCCTCAAATTTGTGTTATAAACACACTTACTTATCTCTCATTTCTACCCATTAAAAGAAGCATCCTTGTCCTGCTTTATAGCTGAGATTATAGCTATTATTGTATTTTCTCTTTTATCCCTCTTATAACCAACTGTGGAGGATTAAACATACTAATGGAATGAATGTCACATTTAAACTACAATCCCCATAATTCATTGCAAATAGCAGGCGTCTGATAGAGGGTATGTCTTGTAATGTCTATGACATCAACTTGGTGGAGGGGGGAATCAGCCTGATTGGCTCCTCCAGGGGAATGCAGATTTGAAATCATGTCAGGGGAGTGGACTTTGTCAGGAAGGAGGAACATACTGGGAGCTGTTTGTGATGACATTTTGTCGCAGTCTATGCTGCTCTTGTGTTTGGCTGCGTGGGATTAGTAAAAGCTTGGTTGAGGATGTAGAGATGATATAAGGCTATGTTTTCATTAAGTAAAAGGTTTAACTCTGAAAAAACACAGTATTTTTTACTGTTAACTTTACTGTGTATAACTTAAAAAATAGAGAACACTATATTTCATGATAGTTCCCATTTAATCAGGGAGACCTATTTATTAAAAGTCAAATTCTAGTAATATTAGAGCTTTTTTGATACCAAGAGTAAACTAGGGGGAATATAATATTGGTCTCTAATTTTTTTGCAATGTGAATAAATGTTCACAAAGTGTAGCCTTTGTGAACACTTTTCCTCTCACATGACAGAAGGATAGCGATTGAGAATTTTATAATATGCTATAGTGTGCAGTGTATGTAATAAACCTTATCATTTATTATTACTAATTATTATTATTGTTAATGAAAGGGTTCTTACATTTGGTCCAAAAGTTTACACCAGCTTCAAGCAGACCTTAAAGGTTTGGAATGAGCAATTAAGATTCACAATGCAAGAAAAGCCTAATGAAGAATATTACATTGTACACAAATTAGTTCTCTTTGCAAATATTAATACATTTCCCACTATTTCTCTAAAATCACACATGCATTGAAATTTATTGAAAGAGCAAAATACAAAAATCATGAATGAAAATAGCCAGGGAAAAAATCTGAAAACCCACCACGGATTAAGTATCTATACAAATTTTATGTCAAATTCAGAGAAACAAATGTTCATAAAATGGCCCCTTTTTTTATATGATCAGTTTGAACTAAAAGCTTCTCCAAATTAGATGTCTTCCTAAATAATGAAGGTTTGTGGGAAAATAAACTAAACTAAAAAAGCACACAGGGAACTGGAAAAAAATAAAATGCATTAGGTGGTAGCACTAAACATTGTCCACAATACAGGAAATAATTTGTACCTAGTTTTGAACAAATCAGTTAACAGAAGCAAAACAAAAACAATAGTCCTTCCTGACAATGCTAATTTACCTTGCCCTGTGTGCCTCTTGATCTGAGACACGTTCAACATAATTTTCTAGTGCTACACTTGATTAGATGACTGCACTATTATTATTATTATTAATGAAAGGGTTCTTACATTTGTTCCAAAAGTTTACACCAGCTTCAAGCAGATCTTAAAGGTTTGGAATACCCAATTAAGATTCACAATGCAATAAAAGCCTAATGAAGAATATTACATTGTGATATGCAAATTTTTATTCACACATTAGTACTCTTTGCAAATATTATTAAATTTTCCACTATTTCTCTAAAATCGCAAATGCCTTGAAATTTATTGAAAGATCAAAATACAAAAATTATGAATGAAAATAGCCGGTGAAAAAATCATTAGGTGGTAGCACTAAACATTGTCCACAATACAGGAAATGATTTGTACCTAATTTTGAACAAATCAATTAACAGAAGCAAAACAAAAACAATAGTCCATGCTAACAATGCTAATTTACCTTGCCCTGTGTGCCTCTTGATCTGAGACAAATTCAACATAATTTTCTAGTGCTACACTTCATTAGATCACTGCAGGAGGCCTACTGGACACACATTCACAGACAATGATCTAGAATGCTCTCCTTGCTTCATTGTTATGTGGGTATGGTCCTGTAACTCACTCTGTCACTGCATGGCAACTGCTATGAAAATAGAACATTATTGCCAGTCAACAGTTTCTTAAAGACCACTTGGATAAGTCAGAAGACTATTGGAAAACTGTTCTATGAAAGGATGACACAAAAATAGAACTTTCACTTTATGAAAGGCAAACGCTGCTGTCCAACATAAAAATCTTGGTGGAAGTATGGTGGCATGGGCCTGCTTTTCTGTATTTAAATTCTTTATTGTACCAGAAAATTCTGGTGAATTCACCCATGAAATAAATCTCAAGAGAAAGTGGCTCATACAGAAAGACAACAGTCCTATAAACACAAAAATCAATTGTCAAAGCATGGTTAAAACAGGAGAATGTTAATGTTTTGGAATGGCAGAGTCAAAGTCTTGATCTTAAAGGAAAACTATACCCCTGAACATACAGTACAGTCCTGCTCGGATCCATTTTTTAGGGACCTCACCCGACCTGTACCCGCAATCCGCAACCCACGTTCTAGACGTCATCAGAAAAAAAAGAGTAAAATTTGCTTATTAGAAGATCCGCAACCTGATTCGCCACCTGCAAACCTGGAGAACCACTGACTCGCATCCATACCCAATCCTTAAACTCCTACCTGCAACCTGCAGGGTACTACCAATTTTTGCAGGTAACCTGGGGGTACCCGACCCGATGCAAGACTCTAACATACAGTATATATAAGATATATTGCATAAAATAAACCATGTTTAAAAAAATTTAGTAGTTTGTGCCATTGGGTAATCCTAAATAGAAAATTGTAATTTTAAAAATGAAGGGTCACCCCCTGGGACCATATGATTCATGGTACACACAAACCAACCAAGGGTACATATACTGTACATGTAAGATCTCATTGTGAGAATGTTACCTGGGGGTCTAGTGGGGGTGCAACAGGAACGCTCGCTGCACTCACAGTAGGAATGGCTGCCATGTTCCCTTCCTTCTCTGCAGAGTGATGGTGCTGTGTTCTCTCTCTTCCGGGTTTGCATGCTCTGGGTTTTCTGGAAAATTTGCCTAATATTCTGCCTGCCCCAATCTTGGCCCGTGTTTTTGACTATTTTCTCAGATCCTGTGTTGTACTTAATTTTGGTGTGTTTGACTTGGCTTGTGACCTCGACTACTCTCACACCCCTTGAATCTGTACTGCATCCCTGATTGGTATTGACCCGGCCTGTTTCTGACCACACTTCTACTTTTACATTCCAGCTTTCATGTTTGGTTCCCTTGCCTGGCCAGAGCTTCCTCCCTGGTCCTCTCACATTAAGACCTGGTGGCACCCGAGTAGTGGAGGGCTCCTCCCAAAGCAAAAGGTGTTTTTTATAGGTGGAAGGGTGAGCCATAACCAGGCAAACCCAAGACCCCAAGGATTCTTGTCTACCTGTGCTCTTATGCCTATAACAAGCAATTTTGGGCCTGGTCTTCCCACATGAAAAAAACAAGGCAGGCAAGAGAGCCAAAGGCGCCGGTAAATATAGACCTGGACACAGTCAGACAGAACAGGTCAGAACCATGCCACAACATTAGAATTATAACTAGTGATGGGCAAATTTATTCGCCAGGCGCGAATTTGCTCCGATTTCCCGTGATAGTGAAACACCAGCGAAAATTCATCTGTCGAAAATTTGCTTGCGTCAAAAAAACGAGATGAAAATGATGTGACGCTCGTCGAAAATGACCCGACGCGTCAAAAACGAGACGCGACTCGTTTCTCAAATTTTTCTGTGAAGCGAAACAGGATAGATTCGCCCATCACTAATCGTAACTCAAAGTCATGAACATGCTGTGGTCAAAACTATAAATTAGCATAATGATCAGGACCTGTGAAGCAGGAATCAGCAACTAAGGGTTAGGAGAGAGCAGTAGAAATCAAGATATAGAGCACCTGTGAACAAGCAAGCTTTACCTACAACAGGCTATGATTGAGCTCAGATCTGAGGATTTTATAGGCAAGCTGATGCCTACCTGAAAATTCAAGGGTAGAAAAACATTTGAATTTAGGCCATATTAATGCAGACATAATGAAAATTTAAAAGGGTTCAAAACCTAATAGATAGATAGATAGATCGATAGATAGATAGATAGAAAGAAAGCATAATAATATTGTTGTTAATAATCTCTACAATAAAAGCATTTAAAAAGAAAAGTAATTAAAAAAAATACTCCCATACGTATTCCATCCAAGTCTGTGGAGCACTTTGCTTCAAAGTCAATCAGGTCTCACCCATGGTCGTTTAATGAAGTCATCACACTGCAACGCTAAGGCATGTGAATAAATAGTGCTGCATTTTGGCGTGAAAATTCTAAATAAGAAGAAGCCAGAGATGCAGGATTAATACCCAAATATGTATTTTATGTAAAGTTCCTGGGTGCTCCTAAATTGCTCTTTTAAACTTATCCTTCGGTTCCTTACTCACTGCCTTGCTTCTGACTTTGCTATTTGATGCCTGCCCTGATCTTTGGCCCGGAAATGGCATCAAACTTTTTACCCCTTCAGATTCCACAAATTGGACTTTCTGCATACAAGCTTCTTCTTTTGTCCTGACTTCAAACTACTAGCAGGGTAAATGTATAGGTGAAGAATGGCGGCACTCACAGGCTTTTCAGGCAAAATAAAGAAAAACTTTTTATTTAACTCGAAACGTCGAGTTAAATAAAAAGTTTTTCTTTATTTCGCCTGAAAAGCCTGTGAGTGCCGCCATTCTTCACCTATATATATATATATATATATATATATATATATATATTGGGGCTAAAGGAGAATCCCCTTTATATATTGTTCAAGTTAGAAAAATAGTCACAGTTTCATGCCCTTATTTTACAGTTTTTCTTGTTTATAAAGTTACTTCAGTGGTGTAACTAGATACTACTGGGACCCACACAAAATAATTTTTCAAGTCTCCAATATGTCTAAATGTTAACCTGTTTTACCAATATTTATTTAAGTTGTTTATTTATTAAGGCCTAATGGGGCTCCCATACCTCCTGGGACCCCTTTAGCTTCAGGGTCTGCTTACTCAGTAGTTATGCCCCTGTAATATCTACAATGTTAATAATTCATTCAATACCTGTTAAATTAAACCACTACTTCAATTGTTTTTGTTCTCACTTTGCACAATTTATGAAGAATTCCAGAATCCTCAAAAGTTCCCTGGCATTAGTCCTTTATCTCAAATCTGTAAAAATTCTTCTTGTTCCTAAGGTACAAGGAAGACGTTCAGTTTGCTAAGTGAGGGAAAGCATTGCTCTTTTGCTAACCACCAATAATCTGTTGTTAAAATACCATTTAAGTAATGGTATTTTAATGACATTTTACTATACCCACTAAAACTAATTCACTTTAATCTGACACAATGTAGAGAAGGAATGGTCATTTCTTCTTTCTAGTTTAGAAAGTGGTCCATAAAAGACATTTCCAAAGAGGTGACTGGGATCTGAACTATGAATTTTAGAAAATCAGAAAAGTCAGACATATCCTGTAAGTTAACATTTGATTGTTTTACATTTTTTTTAATAATACAAATATTAATATTAAATAAATATTACAAGAGAAAATATATGGACAATAGCACTTAAGATAATTTATAGCGAGTAAATATTACACTTTTGAATGCTTCTGTTTTATTGTGACTCATGAAAACATTGACAATTAAGAATAAGAAATGTTTAAGTTCAGAGTACCTTTTTTTATATATATATTTTTTTGCATAATTGCGGGGGTGTTGTACTCCAATTTTCTCAAACATTGAAAAAAACATAAAGGTGGGTATATTGGCTAGTTTGTGCATATGTAAGGGACCTTAAACCATGCCTCCCAACATTTGGAAATATAAAGAGGGACAAAAAGTTAAGGCAACATTTTTGACCATGACCATTTTTGTGGCCACACCCCCTAATTACCATGTTCATTTAGCAAAATTTGGCAGGTAATGAAAGTTTGAACATATTTCTGTGTTTTTTTTTCAGTTATTACAGTTTTGAATTGTCCTTTAAACTGTGAGTCTAACGTTTCCCAAGGGACCTGTCATCTTATATTGTTACAATTACCTATTTGTTTATCTAGAAATTGTTAGAAAAGTATCTTATCTTCTGCTGTGGCTGTTCTGGGTTCTCTGCCAAAAACCAGTTAGGTTAGAAATGTTTTTCTAAAAATGGGACAGCTGGGAGATATGCTTAAAGAGATACTGACAACAGAAAATAACCTTTTTTATATCTATCATACTATTGCCTTTGCATACAATTTATAATTTTGCCATGAAGGTATGTGCCAGATGCCAGGTATGTACCTTTCTTACCCCTATGTTCCTGTATGAGGGTGCAGCAGGAATGGAAACACTGACAGGTTGAGAAGGGACAGTCAGGTTGTCAAAACAGTCAGGTTTAGGAACTTCAAGTAAATTACTCACAAAAGCAGAACTATCAGTGAAAAATAATAAACATGATCTATAGATAACTTTTAACGTAGATTAATATTTTGAAAAGAACATTTTTAGTGTCAGTATTACTTTAAACTGTAAGCTCCATAGGGGCAGGGACTTACTGTATGTGAATGATGAATAATGTCTATAAATAGTGATGGGTGAATATACCCAGTTTCGCTTTGCGAATTTCCAGCGACACGAGTCGCGGCACGTTTTTTGACGCGTCACATCGTTTTCGACACGTGGTGCGTTGTTTTCGTTGCGTCACGTCTAAAACGACGCGCGATTTTTTCCGCGAATTTTCGCTGCAGCTTGATAGATGTAAGATTTTGTTTGTATTGGATTTATTCATACAGCTGAAATGTTTCAAAACTCTTTATAGATAGTGATGGGTGAATTTATTCGCCAGCGTCGAATCGCGGGAATTTGCCGCGAATTCGCACATCACTATCTATAAAGAGTTTTGAAACATTTCAGCTGTATAAATAAATCCAATACAAACAAAATCTTACATCTATCAAGCTGCCGCCAATCAGTCAAACCTCTCTCCTACATGCACTGCATTGCAGTATTGGCTGAATTGAAAGCAGTCTTTATTGCTGCATTCACCTAAAATAGTGTTTAGAATGACATATACAATAATGAAGGTGTTTTCTTTATCTCAGCTTAAACCCATAGATCATATGCAGTCTCTGAATAAACAAAGACTGATTATTATTAGTAGCTCTGAAAGCAGCATTTCATCCTGTTGAGGATTTTGTTTTCACCTTCAGTGGACAGTAAAATCAAGGTGTTCCCTTTTGTTTTGTTGCAATTCCACAAACTAATAAAACGATAAAGTGCTTGAGATGTGTAGAAAAAAAGTAGACATTCAGTCAAGCAAGGCATGATATGCTGTACAGCCAGTTGCTACAAAAACAGCAGATGTGCTTTTTGTGCTTGTAACCAGGTCAGAGGCTGTTCAGCTGCAGGAACAAACTTGATTAAGACTGGTGATAATGTTTTGAAGGATTGTAATTTATCTCCATTTGAAGGGCATTATCTTTGTTCCATAGCTATTGCAAAGAGCAAGGTTAACAAATATTCAGTGATGAATATTTGAAAGCTAGTCAGATCTTGTTCTCTGAAATCTTTAGATGCATCTGTCAGAAGCAATAAAAGAAAAAAGAAAATTATACTTAAGGCTCTTTATCCGTGAAAGTGGCTTATGATACAGTTACATGCTAAGGCATCTCCTACCCACATGCACACACATATATTTTATATTTATATGTGTGTATATTTTTGCATATATATATATATATATATATATATAATGTAGCAAAGGATCAGCACTCACTTGTTCAGGTGAATAAGTGCATTATTTTATTTAACACACATATTTAGATCGGACGTTTTGGTCCCACCTGGGAGCCTTTCTCATCCTTGAAACAAGTGAGTGCTGATCCTTTGCCACATTATCTACACATGATTTGATCGTGCACCACCTTTAACAAGATTGATTGGAGTGCATAAACATACTACTGTCTAGTTTGCTATATTAGCCAATGTTTATTCTGAAATGGAGAAACATTTGATACAGTTTAGTTTTAACAATTAGTGATGGGCGAATTTATTCGCCACGGGCGAATTCGCTGCGAATTCCCATGATTCGCGAAACGCCAGCGAAAATTCGATGTAAAAAACAAGTCGCGTTGTCGAAGTTGAAAAAAACGTGCCGCGACTTGTTTCACTAATTTTTTCGCCCATCGCTATTAACAATCAAACACATTTACATATCCCAGGTATTTACATATCGCAGTTATTGGCCAAGAGAGTGTATGACCACTTCCTGCCACACTTTATTATAGTGCTTGGAAAGTAAAGCCATTTTACCCTAGAGGGGCCTGAGTCTCTAGAAATGAGTCAACAATACACCATATATCCATTAGGCCATTGTGACAATCCAGTTGGACCATAGCAATATGCTTATATGGTTTTCTCCCAACAGGCATGCACATACCTTTGCACATACCGTTGTTATGATTCAACCTTTGCCCAGGGGCCAAATTATTGGTCCTTGCCAAAGGAGCAGATCTGTATGTGTATGGCCAACTTTAGCCACACATGGATTATAAGACTGAGCAGATGTGTCCAATTTATAGGAGATTTATACTGCCTGGTGCTACTGATCCTTAACCAAAGCATTCTGTAATTTAATTAGGTTTGTTACATGGATGTAGCTAGTGTATAATCTTTGCATCCTACTTTAATTTAATGGTTATTTTAGTTTAGTAGTTCAGTTCTATGGTAACAGATGTTGATGAACAACAACTTCCAGTATCCTATGAACTGTCCAGCTGAGATCTCAATTTGTTTTGATATCTTGTATGAAACTCTGTTATAGTCATCTAATATTCAGATTAACACTACTGCAATTGTCATACTGTAAATGTAAGACTGATTTATTAAAGGAAAACTCTAGCCCTAAAATGAATATTTAAGTAACCAATACTTTATATCAAATTAAGTAGCATACTAAAGAATCTTTCTCAGAGATCACCTGATCAGAAATACTTCAACACTAAGGGGCAGATTTCCTAAGGGTCGAATTTCAAAGTTAAAAAAACTTTGAAATTCAACCTTCGAATTGAAATACTTTGACTTCAAATATCAAAGTCAAAGTATTTTTTACCGAATTTGGCAATAGAAGGATCGAAAGAAAATCATTAGAATCGTTTGATTTGAAGGATTTTAGAGACGGATCGAACGGTTTTTCATCGATGTGAAAACACTACTCATGCCTGAAACATTTCGTGTACAGGACACTAAGGGGCAGATTTACTAAATTCACATGTATTCACATGAATGATTCGAAATTCGATCGAATTTTCTAAAGGATTCAAATTCGAATTTCAAATATGCAAATTAGGTGACTTCAACCAGTGAATTCTGTAAATTCAATCGAATTGAAGGATTCAAATTATTTGAATAAAAATCTATTCGAATATTTGACTATCGAATTACTTCCCCTTTAAATTCAACTGCCTAGTTCACCAGTTTCAACCTACCGAAGTGTCTTTGTTGAATTTGTTTTTGATCGTTTTGACCAATCGAATTGTGGTAAAATCCTTCGAATTCGAAGGATTTTAATTCCCTAACTATTCCCATGGTCGAATTTCAAATTTTTTTCAATTCGAAATTTGACCAATAGTAAATCTGCCCCTTAGTCACCTATGACTAAGTGTCCTGTACACAAAACGCGTCAGGCATGAGTAGTTCATATTAATAAAGATTTCTACTTTTATTTTAAATCGTTTGATCCTCGAGCGACTTCAGAGTGCTCTGCTTCAACTTCTACTTTCAGTAAAATTGCAATTTGGCAGGTTTAATTTTGCGAAGTATTGAAGTCGAAGTTTTTTTAAAGAGACAGTACTTCGATTGTCAAAGTCGAAGGATTTTACTTCACTTTTAATTCACTCGAACCTTAGTAAATCTGCCCATCACTGTAACAGGAAGACATGTGGAAACAAAAGACAGAACTCTGTCTGTTAATTGGCTCGTGTGACCTAACATGTATGGTTTATTTGGTTTGTTTGTGTGCACTGTGAATCCTAAGATTCCAGGAGGCAGCCCTTATTTTTTAAAATGGCAATTATCTATTTATGATTATCCAATGGCTCAGACTACAAAAAAAAGTATATTATACAAATGGTTTATTTACATGAATCAGGGTTTTACATATTACCTGTTTTATTCAATATATTTTTAGAGAGACATACTTTATTTGGGGAGTATAGTTTCCTTTAATCCTCTTTTTTTATTAAATGCATGGAAATTTAGCATAAATACAAAGAAGTCTCTAATTATGTAACTGTTATACTTTACTTTACTGGTGTTAAATGAAAATGCCAGATAAAATCACCTTTTAACTCACTGTATGAAAAAATTGCTTTATTGATCTATATGTATATAAATCATTTTATTTTTTATAAAGTAAAAACTTTCATTCAGATTAAAGTGGGATGTATACCATGGAAATTACCATGAAGTATCTTGTTAAATGGCATTGTCTAAATACCATTGAAATTAGATATGCCCTTCTTTTCATGACTGACTGCTCCTTGAATGCCACCTAATTATCCTGGCTATTGCAACTGCGGGTTTCTTTGTGCTCTGCTTGCCAAACAGTTTGATGTAAGCAAATATCCACAAGGTTAAGACCAGAAAGGATTTATCCTTTCTTCGCTGAACTCAGTGTTGGCTTCTATTTTTTCACATGGATTTCCCAGACCAAGCTGAAAAGAAAGAATGTAAGCTTTGATTGTTCAAGAAAACTGCCAACACTTTATTTTTGTATCTTTAATAATTATTATATTTACAATACAATAATTTTTGTTTTTCTAACTATATGTGTTTCCTTATCAGTAAAGTTCACTGTGGATTAAATTCAGATGTGGAGATCAGAGAATTTTTATAGCTTTTGCAATTCTTAAATCTAAAAAAAAGTCTTTATTAACATTTATTTCTCAATTATTTTGCTTCAGAAGAAATATGAGAAGTGTATTTATGATGATAAATGTATGAACTCTAGCCATGGGAACATCATCATTCCCACAGTGTTTTAACCACAAGGCACTTTAAGAAGACACACTTAAGTGAATGCAATAGTTCGCTCTGTTTGCAATTTAAAAAAAAAAATGTAAAATATGAAATGCTTAAAATTAGATGCAAGAGTTATGAGAATTGTGCTCACAATTGTTGGGTTTCAGTGCAGGGATATGCAAAGAAAAGGGGCACATTTTTGATACTAACAGCTACAGCAGTGATTCCCAACCAATGGCTTGTGAGCAGCATGTAGCTTACTAACCCCTTGCTCCCAGTAGCACCAAAGTAGGTGCTTATTATGGAATTCCATCCTTGGTGGCAGGTTTTAGTTGCATAAAATACAGGTGTACTACCAAATAGAGCCTCCTGTAGGCTGCCATATAGGCAGTCCATATAGATGGATACCAAATAGTCCTTATTTGGGCTTCTTTGTATTGATCAGCTTTTTATATGTGAATGTGGCTCACAGGTAAAAAAGGTTGGGAAACCTTGATCAAAGGAACAGCCCTGGGTGAATCATGGTGCCACCAGCGTTTCTGGATACATAGTTGGATTTAGAGACATTTGCATGAAGTTTAAAATTTCTGATTTTTGGTTTTAAAGTAGGGCAACATGTGTCACATGTAGGCATGTAAATACCTTTTGTTTTAAGAAGGTTCTCAGTGCATGTATTGGGGCTCTTTAGCTTATTTTAGTTCTTTTCCCCCTAAACAGACTGATTCTTCTGTTTTGTTGCCTTATTTTCACAGGAATGCCAGTGAGTGGTAGATGTTGGGTGGGGGATCAAAATAAAGTGTACGTATTGCATTTGAGAAGGGCTCTTTGGCTCATTTTAGCCCTTCTTGCCATAAATAGTCTTGTTCCTTTGTTTTTTTTGTTGAGTTTATTCGAGGTAAAAACAACCTCACAAATGCGACCTTTAATAAATAATCCCCTAATTGGGGCCACTGGAGGTGATTAAAGAACAATATATGTGGTCTTTAAAGTGGTTCCATGCCCAGGTATTATCAGAACCTAGCAATGCCCCTGTTGTGTGTGTGTGTGTGGGGGGGGGGGCGTGGTAAGCAGCCAAACACTCCAAAATAATACATGCACATTAATTGGCTCTTGATGAAACTGCTCCTAGTGCATCTGTGTCATTTCAATATATTAGGGACTATAGATTATAAGATCCACTGGGGCAGCGAATCTCCATAAAGGACTGTGCAAATGCAATGATGTGATATAAGTAAAGTATAAATAATAATAAGGGGCAGATTTATCAATGGTCGAATTTTGAAGTGAGAAGTTTTTAAATGTGTTTTTTCGATCCAAAAAGGGAACGATTCGAACAATTTCCTCCCATAGGCTAAAACAGCAATTCGACAGGTTTAAGGGTTGAATTCAAATTTTTTAAAGAGACAGCACTTCAATTTTCAATGGTTGAATCTTTAAATTCGAATCAAATTTTTTTAATTTGAATAGAATTTTGTATTATTCGATAGTTGAAGTACCCAAAAATTACTTAAAATTTTAAAATTTTTATTTGGAATTTTCACTTCGACCCTTGATAAATCTGCCCTCAAGTGTAGGCAACGAGAGGGGTTTTTATTATTATAAAAACAAATGCCAAAAATTGACCCTTCTTAACCTTATTAGGTACTCTCATGAACTTTATTGCATCAGTTTATTTTTTTCCCACATTTTAAAGGTACTGTTATTTTCTGTAATATTACAGGATCAGATTTTATATGTATATATTTTCAAATGTTGGTGGTTTGTTCATTCTGATCTCTTTTCTCTTCCTTTCTCATTGTTAAATCAGACAAACATCTCCTCAGACAGAAGTGTAGTAATTGTAATGAACCTTCAGACAATAGGCGATTGATCTTGTTCTGTGTCTCCTGGGACATCCCTGCCATGAAGCAAGACTGGGCTTTTTTTTTGTTGTTTCCAGAAATAAAACAGACCTGAGTACAAGAGAGAAAAAAAAAACACAAGTATTAAATAAACCGTAAATGTTTCGGACATAATATTGTTTTAGGTATAAGTACACCTATATATTATTTTTTCATGACAGTATGCTGCTAATGGTTCCTTCTTTCAGAATATTAAAAACAGAGCAGGTCTAAAGCTGGCCATAGACGTAACAATTACGATCTTTCTCGGAAAAGATCTTTCCAAGAAAAATCGTTAGTTTCAACACACACGTGTAGAGCTGAATCGTCAAATATACAGGTAGAAACAATAGAATTCTACTTGTATCTGACGATTCAGCACTAACAATGGCCGATGTTCATGGAGCTTTCAAAGGCATTCAATCAAAATTTTCCATCCAGCCCGATCAACCAGCCGACCGACATCTTAATCTTCTGACCATACACGCACCGAATATCGTACGAAAATTCGTTTCGTACGATATTATCTGTGCGTCTATGGCCACCTTAACCTTTGATCAACAAATGTTGTGTTATGTAAACACTGCCCCCAATAAAACATTCAAATTACAACTATCTGGGGTTAAATTGTAGGATTTTCTGAAGGATCTAATAAACTGTGTTAGAAAGGGCATCCATGCATCGTATTTGCTAAGTACATTACTGAAAGTCCCTCTTTGCTGTTTAAATTTGGCAACAAATACTAATCCACTAATTCGCGGTTAATAAGTCATATCACACCCACCTCACTGATAGACAGTGTGGATGATGTCAAATGAATAAGGCACCTGTGTTTACAAAAAAAACTATACATGCGATTATCTCTCAAGAAAAATCATAGAAATAATGAAGGAATCTTTTTTTTTTTCATGCTTTTGTTGACTTGTAATGCTTGTAAAGGTAAATTGACTTTTGAAATACAAGCTGAATCTGTAAGGCAATTTAATCTTATAAGAAATATCTTGACTGCAGCAGTGATGTGTAGGCTTAAATGCAGAATAATGGAGCCATCATAACTTGAGATCCTAAAATATTTTCTTCTGATGTAAAAGAGCACAAATTAGGAACAGATATAGGAAAGCAGCACAGCAGTGTATGTGGTGGAAGATTGATAAAGACTTCATAGGACACTATTTTTATTACAAGTATAGGATCTTTTATCTAGAATGCTTAGGACCTGGAGTTTTCTGAATATAGGAGCTTTCAGTAACATAGTAACACAGTAAGTTAGGCTGAAAAAAGACTTGTGTCCATCAAGTTCAACCTTTTTTTTTTTTTTTTTTAATTTTAACTGCCTAACTGTTAGTTGATCCAGAGGATCACCAAACCATACCTCTGTAAACATTATTTAAAGATATTCTGTCAAAATTTTTATGATGTATTTTTTATTTCTAAATTACACTTTTTACACTGCAAATAATTCACTCTAAAGTAAATTCATTCCTGAACCAGCAAGTGTATTTGTTTTTAGTTGTAACATTGGTGTGTAGGCAGTCATCTTATGTCATTTGCCTGGTCATGTGCTTTCAGAAAGAGCCAACACTTTAGGATGGAACTGCATTTTGGCAGGCAGTGGTTTCTCCTACTCAATATAACTGAATGTAATGCAGCAGGATCTGGCTTTTACTATAGAACAGGGGTCCCCAACCTTTTTTGCTTGTGAGCCACATTTAAATAAAAAAAATAGTTGGAGAGCAACACAAGCATGAAAAAATCCATGTGGATGTCAAATAAGAGCTCTGATTGGCTTTTGATAACCCCTATATGGACTGGCAGCCTACAGGAGAGAATCATTGGCAGGAAATCTGTTTTTTATGCAACCAAAACTTGCCTCTAAGCCAGTAATTAAAATATAAGCACCTGCTTTGAGGCCACTGGGAGCAACATCCAAGGGGTTGGAGAGCAACATGTTGCTCACGAGTTACTGGTTGGGGATCACTGCTATAGAGTGTTGTTCTTATATCTACCAGGCAGCTGTTTTCTTGTGTTAGGGAACTGCTATCTGGTTACCTTCCCATTGTTCTGTTGTTAGACTCCTGGGGGGAGGGGTGATATCACTCCAACTTTCAGTACAGCAGTAAAAAGTGACTGCACCTTATAAGATCACAAGTCACATGACTTGGGGTAGCTGGGAAACTGACTATATCTAACCCCATGTCAAATTTCAAAAATTTATATAAAAAAATCCGTTTGAATTCTTTTGATAAACAGAATTCTGCTGGAGCAGCACTATTAAATGATGTGTTTTGGAAAAAAAAACATTTTTCCCATGACAGTATTCCTTTAAAGATTAAAAAATCCCAATAGTTTTTTGTGCTTTGCCACCAATATGGATTCAATCAACTATTTGTTTAAAATAGACTTTATGGGAGATGGCTTTCACATAATTCAGAGCTTTCTGGATAAAATTTTCCAGGTAAGGGATCCCATGTGTGTATTATGCCATTGTCTCCGGCAGGATTTTAGAATAGATGACAAATACAAACAATGACATGTTATGGAAAGAGACACTGGCTGTGGGGGAAGGGCTTTGCACAAATGAGCTTATAGTCTAAAAGAAATAAAACACACAAAAGATTTCAAAAATAGCAAAAAAGAAAAAAGATTAGGCGCCCCTTGCCCGATCCATACAGACTTCATAAAAACAAGTAAACCTTTATTTTCTACTAAACTAATGATAAAGAGGCTGAACATAAAAATGCTGTGCTGGCTTACCAGTTCTCTGCTGTTTCCCTCCCCCAGTTTTGTCACAGAACAGTATTCACTTATTTCCATTCCCTCAGTAAGGCAGTTGTTGTACACTTGAAAGGTTCTCCAGGGATCATAGCTAATCCATAAAACTAATGGTGTCTTCTAAATCTGACTTCCAAATGGAAGCTTCATTGCGGCATACAGTCTCCATTCAAGCACTGGTCTGCATAGGATGTAAAGGGAAAGCTGAACTTTAAAGAATACAATCAGAACTTGAATTAAAAATCATTTAAAACATAAACAAATACTTTATGCTTTACACTAGTCCTACCTAATCATGTCTTTTAGCAAAAATGGCATCACAATTTATTTAGCACTGCAATGATTGAAGAAATATAACATACTTGAGACTGTTGGTATTGTTTTATTCTGCTGTAATTCTCTACTGAACCCACTCATAACCTGGGTTAGAAATGGAAAAGTAACGGGAAAATATGTAATATTAGCTTTACCTAGAAAGCCTGGCCCTTCTGAGGTCTCCAAAACTTCAACTACTACAATTCTGTCTCTTTACATAGTAAGTTAGTCCCCTTCTTTATGTTTAGCTATGCCTAATGCTGGGGGTTGTAGTAGGGGGGTTATGGGTAATTAAATACAGTTGTGAGTCAGTATTGAACCCTGACTTCTGCCACTTTTATTGCTCAAGGTTATATTTTTTACTAAAGAAAATGTTATTGACTTTACTACTGCAGAGGCAATGCAAGGACTTCCACAAGCTTACTGAGAACATGTACATAATGGAACAAGTACTCATTTATGTCCAATACTGCAGCTGCATTCACACAAATTTCCTGCATGTCAAACCCATTTCATTAAAAGCACTTGCATTAAAGATCATTCCTTGCACTTCTGTGTCGTTGCACTTGGTACCACTTAGTCCTTTGTGCAGTTGCACCTATTGCTGTAGGAGAACTTGGGAGTAACTGCCACGCCTGAACCAGGTGGTACCTCCAGCATGCCCTGTGTCAATAGGTGCGGTGTACTTTCATTTAGAGATTCAGAAGCATATGTCACTCTCATGGCAAACACTGGAAATTACTGTATATCAACTGTAAAATTGCACCCAATTTACAGAGAAGTTCCATTAATATGACACATTGGTAGCAATATTGATAATTGCCCATTGGTAGCAATTGCATCAGAAAAAATGCCCCCTGGTGAGTGCAAAAATTTCTGGAAAAATTCAGCATTATGTGAAAAAAATAGAAATTGCACTTTTCACGCTGCACATGTATAAGACAGCCCTATGAAAAATGCAAAATGAAAACAAAAATTCCTAAGCCCTACCTTAGGAAATATGTCTCCATTCTGGAAATGGCATAACATGACTCCAATGCCCTTCCTCCACCCCCCTGTACTTAACTCTAGTTCCCAATATAGGACTATTTCAGTTAATGTGGGGGAGGCAGCACAGATTAGCATACATCTGAGAACTGATATCCTTTCTTTACACACAATCTCAGCTGTACAGTTCATGAGACAGAAGACACACTGGATCTCAGGAGAGAAGTTGTCAGTTATGTGAAACATGTTGTGCTATGCAGGCAGCTAATTCACTGTGACTTTATATAACTCCTTAAAATGTTAAAGCATGCGTGGCAATGAAACGTGAACTTGAATATCATATAGTTGATAAAAATGATTCTTCAAGGGAAGCATTTGTTGGTGACTCACACTTTAAATAATACTGTGAATGCCATATGGATGAACTTTGAGTGCATTTGTAATGGATTGCTTAATAGCCCCTGAAATATAAAACAGGGATAAGTATAATTTATTAGAACAAGCTCTATTTATGAAAGCCTGCTTGCTGTATACTTGTAGCACATGTACTGTGGGATTAAATTTAAATATTATGACATTAACATTGCTAGTAGTATTTAGTACATTTGTACTTGTGCAGTGTTTAGAAC
Source organism: Xenopus borealis (assembly GCA_024363595.1). Classification (NCBI taxonomy): domain Eukaryota; kingdom Metazoa; phylum Chordata; class Amphibia; order Anura; family Pipidae; genus Xenopus; species Xenopus borealis. The sequence goes on along the minus strand of CM044431.1, from coordinate 185,384,804 downwards.
ACTGTGTTATTATATGAGCCATCTGCTTGCATGTTAAACCAGGTGACTAATCACAGACTAATATATATATCCAAATATATCTTACAGATTACACATGGATCCAGCATCTAACAGAGTTCTTGGATGTAGAGGTGATGAAAAAGAGAATGTTTTTTTTACAGGCTTTTACTCTAGGCCTATGGATGGGAATCAGCTGCTACACTATAATAGCGATCATCCTGTATATACAGAAAAACTATATTTCCATGACTCAGGTTGAGTGGAAGTTTTAGATCTGCAAATCCTGAAATTAAGAAATTTTGCAAGTCTCTGTTGATCTCCTCTTGGAGAGGGAGAACCTTATGAAATAAGTTGGTATACTCAGATACTAGAAGCCATTGGTACTTACATTGGTTCAAGATCATGAGGAATGTTTCCTTGCTTTTCTTGAAATCAATGTTGCTGTGTAAATAAGGGTAACGTCTTTATACAACTCCAAACTGGCTATTTCACATATTTCCAAATTTGTGGTGTGTGTTCATGTCTACCCTTATGGCCTCCTCTACAGAGACCCTGCTGCAGATAGTGATGAGAGATTCTGTCCCGTTTTACTGAATAAAATGACAAACTGAGAAAGAAATTGCTAAATGGCAAAAAATGTGCGAAGCTTGTTGAAATCAATAGTCATCAAAATGTTTTTGGTGTGCGACAATTTTTGACATATGCAACCATTGTTTTGCATGCATTCAAGTTAATGGGAGTTTTTGTGGTGACTTTTTTGTTCAAATGCATTAAAATTACTTGGAATTTTTTCTTTTTTTTTGTCTCGGTGACATTTTTGTGCAAAATGCATTAAAGTCAATGGGCTGTTTTTCTTATGGTGACTTTTTTGGCCACGCATTAAAGTCAAGGGGCATTTTTCTTATGATGACTTTTTGTAAAATGCATTAAAGTCAATTGGTGTTTTTTCTTGTGGCAACTTTTCTGTCCAAATACATTAACAGGATTCTGTCATGATTTTTATAATGTAGCTTTTATTTCTAAATTACACTGTTTACTTCAAATAATTCACTCTACCATGTAAAATTATTAATTTATGTATTAATTTATTCTGAACCTAACAAGTGTATTTTTTTTAGTTGCTATATTGGTGTGTAGGCAGCCATCTCAAGTTATTTTGCCTGGTCATGTGCTTGCAAAAAGAGCCAGCACTTTGGATGGAACTACTTTGAGACAGCTATTGTTTTTGTAGTACTCAATGTAACTGAAGGAGTCACAGTGGGGTGTATTTTTTAGTTGCTATATTGGTGTGTAGGCAGCCATCTCAAGTCATATTGCCTGGTCATGTGCTTGCAAAAAGAGCCAGCACTTTGGATGGAACTGCTTTGAGACAGCTATTGTTTTTGTACTACTCAATGTAACTGAAGGAGTCATTGTGGGACATGAATTTTTACTATGAATTTTTACTTAAATACTATAGATCTACCAATAAGCTGTTACATCTCTGTTATGCTAATTCCAGCATACAGACCACTCGTCAAGCACTCTAATCAAGGCCAGCAGGAGCCATGACTGCTCTTCAGAACTGTTTTGAGTGCACTGACTGGAACATGTTTAGGGAGGATGCAACCTACAGCCACTGCATCAACTTGGATGAGTGCATTGATGACATCACTGTCTCCAAGTGCATCAAAACACACCTCAACCAGAAACCATGGTTCAGTGAAGAGGTACATGTGTTACTGAGGGCCCGAGACTCTGCTTTTAGGGAAGGTGACGAAGTCGCCCTGAGAACAGTGAGAGCCAACCTTTCCCATGCCATCAGTGTGCGTATACACTCAGAGAATACACAGCTTCTTCCAGGAGATTGGTGACACATGGTGCATGTGGCAGGGCATTCAAGCTATCACAATTTACTGGTCAAAACCAACTGCCTGTGACAGTGACGCCTCTGTTGCAGATGCGCTGAGCAACTTCTTTGCACGGTTTGAAGCACAAAACAACACAGGAGCAAGGAAGACCATCACTCTGCCTAGTAATGAGGCACTGCATCTGACGGTGGCTGATGTGAGGATGACTCTGGAAAGAGTAAGCACACGGAAGGCTCCAGAACCAGACAATATCCCTGGCAGAGTGCAGATCAGCTGGCAGATGTTTCCACTGACATCTGTATCATCTCCTTGATAATCTACACTGTCCCAAAGTGCTTCAAAACCACCACCAGTCATCAGTATCCTGCCTCAATGACTACCGTCCTGTGGCACTCATCATCATGAAGTGAAAGTTTGAGAAACTTGTCAAGAAACACATCAAAACCCTGCTATCATCATCATTGGACCCCTTAAAGTTTGCATACCGCCAAAATCACTCAACAGACGATGCAATAACTACCACCCTCCATCTGGCTCTCACTCATCTTGACTCAGGATTAACTGAAGAAGCTGTGTGATCTAAAGTAATCTAAATTCATTTAATGCATTTAACCTTTTGATTAGCATACCAAAGCACCAGTGTTCAAAATGATGAATTATAATTAGATGGGATGCTGTGATGCAATCTTTGTTAAATCGGATAAGTGGGATATCTGGGTTTAGTTATTCTGTGTCAAACACACAAAACTAAGTGGTTTCATCTGTATATGGATGAAATGACAATAACCTCACACTTGACTCTTGTTATCTGGTTACCATCCCATTTTTCTGCTGATGGGCTGCTGGGGAGGAGAAGGGAGGGGCATGGGCGTCCGCAGAGGGGGGCAAGAGGGGGCAGTGACCCCCCCTGGAACTGTCCACATAAGTTTCCACCTGTTTGTGCAATTGGCCACAGCTTACTGTGGTTTCTGTCGCGATCCCTCGAAGATTTTTCTTGTGTGCAGAAGCGTGTTCTTTTACCTCTTTCCCTAGCTGCTCACTCCCCCCTCCCTTATCACAGAGCTGCCGGATCCAGTGTCGGACTGGGACACCAGGGGCCCACCCAAAAACCTTAGACCAGAGGCCCACTCAGTACTAATATTCTTCATCTCCTCAACCAACCTCTATTCTCCTAGTTTGTTTTCTTTACATACTATAATCAGTTATTCCATCTATTTAGCCTCTTTGTTCTCAAAGAAATAGGGAATGTCCATGAAATAGGCAAAAAGTTTGGCAGTATGAGGGCCCACTGACACCTTGGCCCACCGGGAGTTTTCCTGGTATTCTGGTGGGCCAGTCCGACACTGGCCAGATCCTATTACTTCAGCTGTGACAGGGAGAGAGAGAGCAGCCAGGGAGCATCTGAATTGGCCAGCAGCACAGATTGCAGCGCGGGAGAAAACGAAAGAAGGAAAGCCCTATCTTTTGCAGTCTGCAGCCTTGTACTTGTGAGTTCTGGGGTTTTTTATACAATTACTTGCCACTGTACCATCTGTTTGTGTGTTCTGCTGGTATTTCTGCATGTACTTGCCCCTGTGCCATCTGTTTGTGAGTTCTGGGGGTATGTATGCATTTACTTGCTCCTGTGCCATCTGTTTGTGAGTTCTGGGGGTATTTATGCATGTACTTGCCCCTGTGCCATCTGTTTGTGAGTTCTAGGGGTATTTATACAATTACTTGCCACTGTACCATCTGTTTGTGAGTTTTGGGGGTATTTATACATATACTTGCCCCTGTACCATCTGTTTGTTAGTTCTGAGGGTATTTATACATGTACTTACCCCTGTGCCATCTGTTTGTAAGTTCTGGGGGTATTTATACAATTACTTGCCACTGTACCATCTGTTTGTGAGTTCTGGGGGTATGTATGCATTTACTTGCCCCTGTGCCATCTGTTTGTAAATTCTGGGGGTATTTATACAATTACTTGCCACTGTGCCATCTGTTTGTGAGTTCTGGGGGTAATTATACATGTACTTGCCCCTGTGCCATCTGTTTGTGAGTTCTGCTGTTATTTATTCATGTACTTGCCCCTGTGCCATCTGTTTGTGAGTTCTAGGGGTATTTATATATGAACTTGCCACTTTGCCATCTTTGTGTGAACTAGGGTTGCCACTTGTCAGACAACCGGTATTTTAAAGGGTTGCCCGGGTCAAAACTTCCTGGATGGTTTTTCAAATTAGGGAAACTGTGCAGGATTCCCTTGATTGACCCAGCAATCAGCTGATCGCCGTGGCTTAGCTCCACCCCTTGATGGCAGTGACACATCCACATATCTCACAGGCCCGCCCACAGATGCCTCCTTGCCCCCCCTGGAAAATTTTCTGCGGACGCCCATGGGGAGGGGGTGCTATTACTCCAACTTGCAGTGCAGCAGTAAAGATTGACTGGAGTTTATCAGAGCACAAGTCACATGACTGGGGACACCTGGGAAACTGACAATATGAGGTAGATTTATCAAGGGTCAAAGTGAAAATTCCAATTACAAATTTCAAATTTCAAGCTATTTTTGATAATTTGACTAGGAAATATTCCAAATTCTATTTGAATTTGCAAAAAAATTGGAATTTGAATGTTTCCTTTACTGTCTCTTTAAAAATTTGACATGGACCATTCGTCATCATTGCTGTTTTAGCCTAGGGGGGACCTCATAGAACCTATTTGGACTCAATTGGTGGTCTTTTTTTGGAAAAACTTCAAATGAAAACTTCGAATGCACCTTTATTCACACTATTCAAATTCAATCAAAAACTGACCTATTTGATAAAAAAAACTGACCTATTAGACAAAAAAAATTGTATAATTTCGGTTGGTCCTTTTGAATTTGAATTTAGAAGATTTTCAAATTTTAAATTCGACCCTTGATAAATCTACCCCTATGTCTTGCCCCATGTCAAATTTCAAAATTAAATATAAAAAAAATCTGTTTGCTCTTTTGAAAATGGATTTTCAGTTCAGAATTCTGCAGGAGCTGTACTATTAAATTATGCATTTTGAACATGTTTTCCCATGACAATATCCATTTAAAGCCAATGGGTGTTTTTTTCTTATGGTAATATTTTGTTTTTTTTTTCTTATGGAAACAATTTCCAATTGGTTTTCATTGTTTATTATTTGTGGTTTTTAAGCTATTCAGCTTTTTATTCAGCAGCCCTTCAGTTTGCAATTTCAGCAATATGGTTGCTAGGGTCCAAATTATGCATTGATTTGAATAAGAGACTGTAACATGAATAGGAGAGGTCTTGAATAGAAAGATGAGTAATAAAAAAGCAGTGATAAAAATAAATTAGTCTTACATAGCATTAGTTTTTAGATGCGGATAGTGACCCCCATTTGAAAGCATGAAAGGGTCAAAATAAGAAAGCAAATAATTAAAAAACTACAAAAAATTTAAAATTAAGGCCAGTTGAAAAGTTGCTTAGAATTATTAATTTTATAACATACTAAAAGTTAACTTAACTTTTTTTATTTCTAAAGTACACTATTAACATTGCAAATAATTCACTCTACCATTTAAAATTTTATTATTGAACCAACAAATGTATTTTTTTTAACTGTAATACTGGTGTCGAGGCAGCCATCTCAGTGCTTTGCCCCTGATTCTGAGCTTTGAAAAGGAGCCAACACTTTAGGATTGACTGCTTTGAGACAGCTATTGTGTATCCCCTTCCCATTGCATATGACTAGTGACGGGCGAACTTATTCGCCAGGGGCAAATTCGCGGCGAATTCCCACGATTCGCCGCTGGCGAATAAATTCGCGAAACGGCAGCAAAAATTCGCCGCCGAAAAATTCACCAACAAAAACGAGTCATGCGTCGTTTTTGACGTGACGCACCAAAAACGACACGGTGCGCGCCGAAAACGACGCGACGCGTCGTAAACGACGCAACGCGATTGACACGATGCGCGTTGAAAACGACGCGACGCGCCTCAAAAACGACGCGCGACTCTTTTCGCAAATTTCTCTGGAAATTCGGGAATTTTTCGGCGAAGCGAAACGCGGGAGTTTCGCCCATCACTACATATGACCATGACCAGGGGTAGTGGTGCAATTCTTATGACTACCACTAGTTGGGGCAATGCAAAGAAATACTTCAGCAGAGGTGTCAGGCAGTGATATCTGGTTAGTGGAACATTGTTCTGTTGATAGGCTGTTGATGGACTGCTGGGGAGGGGAGGGAATGGAGGGGTGATATCACTCCAAGTTGCAGTGTAGCAGTAAAGAGTGACTGAAGTTTATCAAAGCACAAGTCACAAGACTTAAGGGCACCTGGGAAACTGACAATATGTCTAGCCTATGCCAAATTTCAAAATTAAATATAATTTCAGTACAGATTTCATTACAGAATACTGCTAGAGCCTCACTGTTAACTGTCCCTTTAAAAGTGAACCACCCCTTTATGGAAAAGAGAGGTGTGGTGGATTCCCCAGTTGAACCCACATTCACCCAATTGTTTAAATAAAGATGTTTTAGTAAATATGCCTTTAGGTTCTACAGGCAGTAAATATCGGTATATTTGAGCATTGCATACTATCATTTGGTTTATCACATGCTTCAAAACGTATTTTGCTTTTACAGCATTCAATTATTAGCTAAATGTGTCTTGCAGAGAGGGCTCTATCATACCTATTTGTGGGGGCGCCTTACCCCTGTTCTGTGGTGTATAGAATGACTGGCTGATCCAGATAAAAACTAATTGAAACAACTGGCTGTTGCCTGTTGTATGTTATTGTAAAACCACATCTGGAAGTTATGTCATAAAACCATGATGGATACAATAAATTAGCTAAACATCACATAGTAACCAGGAAATCTCTCTCTCTCTCTACAGAAGTATGAATATGATACTGCTCTCTTTTGCCTCAACGCTTGATCTGAATGACTAAATCTCAAAGAAATACTTTTGGATACAGTTAGCAGCTGACCAGCAACCCCTCTGATATGCCAATGGATGCCGTCAGCAAAGTAGATTTGATAACTTTGTCAAGTCAAGTGTGAGTTTATTGTCATTTCATCCATATACACGTGTACAGTACACAGTGAAATGAAACAGCATTCCTCTAGACCATGGCACTATACACAACATAGAAGTACTGGACAACAGACAAAAAGTGCAAGTGCAAAAATGTGCAACTGCTGCAAGACAGGACAGCATAGTGCAGGGACAGGATAAGACTGCACACTCAGCAGATGTAATATGTAAAGTAAATAATGCTAAACGTCAGACATGATGAGTGTATCATTGTGAGATGAAAGTAGTGAGAACATGATAAAGTGCAGATGTGCTCATAGAGAACAATTGTATCCAATGGCTATTTATTTATACAATGGCGTACAGTGGCTGTACGCCATTGCTAATTTGGCCAAACCAGTCAAATTTGCTGAGCAGATCTAAATATGTGTGACCATCTTAAGTCTGCCTTTCAAGCAATACTCTCTTTTTTAAATCCGAAGCTTCATTTGAAACCATTTGTCTTTTATTTGAACAGGCTAAAATTTGCTGAAAATTATACTGAATTCCAAATACCACATTTAGCATAGCTTATTTCCACTAATACATATCATTTAATGAACAGCTTTATAATCTTTCTAGGCATTACTGTCAAATGAATAAATTGTAAACATAAAGAGCCTCAAATGAATAAATTATAAACATAAAGAGCCTATAAACATTAAGAGAGAAAAATTAAGTATATCTAACTGAATTGCTTTACAGTATCCAAAGCTAAGCGGAAGCTACAAGTCAAGGTAATTAAAAAGAATCTGAAGACTATGCCCAGGAACAGGTATCAAAGCTGGAGCCCTTCAAATGAATTACTAGAGTTCAGATGTATCTGAATGAAGTAAAGGGTGCTGGAAAGTCTGTACAATGTAACATCAGAAGAAACTGATATTTGGTCTACACATAACATTTTCCAGTTGCTCTTTATCTATACCTTACAGCACCTGTGACAGTTAGAAAGAAAAAACACTTTAAAGGATCAGTAACACCAAAAAAATAAAGTGTTTATAAGTAAATAAAATATAATGTACTGTTGCCCTGCATTGGTAAAAGTTGTATGGTTATAATGTCTACCATAATTGATATGATTAAGCTGTTGTATAGCTAAAGGGGCAGCCATTTAAGTTGTAAATGATAAAAAAGGCACAGTTTACTTTGCAGATAACAAATAAGGTCTGTAATAGCATACAATTGTATTCTACAGAATGCATCTATTATTTGCTGTGTAACTGTATAACTTTTCCTTTAATGTATTGCAATAGACTTAAAATGATACTGTGGTCACAAATGTACTCTGTTATTATAATAACATTTCATGTTTTACCTAAGCTTTAATAGAGTTATGTTATTTTCAATCACATTAAAGTAGATAAAATATTTTGATATTTCTATTGTTTATAAATTCAATGCCTTTTGTTTATTTTTTCTCAGCAAAGGTTCACTATCTCTTTTACTCTTATTGCCATAGGCACTCCAAGCAGCAGTATAGAAAATGTGCAGGGTATCTGATCTGCCTTGTCCCTTTGTTCGAAGGCTCTTAGTATAAGGGTAATTTACAATAGAACCAGGGAAGAAGTACAGAGTACTAAGGGGCGCAAGAACATATCCCTTTTAGCCTTTATTCAGCAACACCTCTTCCTTTAGTCTGATAAAAAATAATCCAGCACAAGGAGCAGACAAGGTGCAGACTACATCATCAAGGTGGTGCAGGCCTTCCATAGAGCATGTGGTAAGGAAAGGGCCCCACTGCAGGATACATCCTCTGCCTCTCCCTGATTTACAAATATGAAAAGTTAGGGAAGGGAGAGGTTGGAGGGGAGGGAGAATGACATTGGGGGGAAACATAAAGAGGGAGGTTGAACAAAAGTCACAAGCCTCATTTAAAATGGTGCCTTTGCAAAAGTTTATCACTGCTCACAATTTAAAATCCAAAAACTTAAATATATTGTCTCAAAAAAGGTCTTGTGATTGTGAAATTTTATTACATCTGCTTTGAACGGTCACAAAAACGATTTGTTTGCAAACTTTGTGATGAAGTCGTTGAGGTCTTTAACAAAACAGACACAAACATGATTGTTAACATTTGCAAGTATCTTTGCGCAGGTTTTTTGCATTAGCAAAACATATTACATCCCCCCTATGTGCCTTAATCCTCTTGCCCCTCATGAATATATAACTGCCAGTCTCAGGCAGTGCTACAGTATATTCACCATCTGTGCTCTCTGACATGGACCTATTTGTGCATTTGTGCTCTGAAACAGAGTGCAGAAACACTGGCTATTCTGCAATAGCAAAAAGCAGTGTACAAAATGCAAAAACTGGATGTCCTTTATTATTTTTAAGACATACTGCCTCAGTCATCATAAATGTGTCCTTATATCTATAAACATCTGCAGGAAAACAGAAATGAAATAAAAGTAGTCATAAAATTTCCAGGAGTAAATGATAACTTTCCCCAGAGCTATATTACTACATACAATATTGTGCATTGTTTTCAGGAAAATGTAAATATTTGTTTTTTGATGACAATACTCCTTAAAAATATTTATTTTCCTTTGGCTAACTACACAACAATGGTTAGTGACATTTAGGGGCAGCTTTACTAAGGGCCGAATTTTCGAAGTGAAAAAACAGCGAAATTCGACCCTCAAAGTTTTTTTAAAGGGTTTTTTCAATCGAAAATTGACCTATTTCGATCTAATAGGTCCATTTTCGATCGAATAAAATAATTGGAATAGTTTGATTGCATAGTTTGATTCAAATGATGCGATCGAACCATTCAAACTATTTTTTTATCGAATACTCCTGTTTTCCATCGAAAAATGGGCATAATCAATCGAAAATGCCCCCCCCCCAAAAAAAATTAGATGGTCGAATTTTGAAGTTTTTTTTACTTCAAAATTCGATCATTAGTAAAAATGAACTGAAATTTCAAATTAAAAAAAAATAAAATTTCTAAGTAATTTTTGGCTACTTCGACTATCAAACAGCCCAAAATTAATTTATAATTGAAAAAGTTTGAAAATTCAAATTTTCGAATTTTGAAGTACTGTCTCTTTGGGGGACCTCCTAGGTCCTTTAAGAAGTGTTTTTGAAAGTTTTTAAAATTCAAAGTTTTTTTTTAAAAAATTGTTCGAATCAAAGTTGCATTTGGACGATATTTTGGACCTATTCGATCCATTTTCGATTGAAAATGCCATTTTAAAAAAATTAGATGGTCGAATTTTACATTTTTTCATTTGAAATTTGACCCTTAAGGTGGCCATACATGGGCCGATAAAAGCTGGCGACAGACCAAGTCGGCAGCCTATCGGCCCGTGTATGTGGCCCTCCGACGGGCTTTCCCGAAAGTCGGGCAGATGTCGATCGGGCGGGACTAAAAATCCCGTCAGATCGCGGCCGCATCTGTTCGTTGATGCGGTCCCGCAATCCGACCGCCCCTATGGCCCCAGTTATGATCCGATCGTTGGGCCCTAGGGACCACGATCGGATCACCCTGATATCGCCCACCTCAAGGTGGGCATATCGGGAAGAGATCCGCTCATTTGGTGACATCGCCAAACGAGCGGATCTCTCAGTGTATGGCCACCTTTAGTAAATCTGCCCCATATAGTGGCCTAATTATCATACTGTGTAAAAATTGGGGAACATAATCGGTGTTGTTGCCCACAAGAAAACATCAATTAGAATGCAACACTCATCTGCAAGTTAGAAAACAAAAGCAAATATCTCATTGGTTGCTGTGGGCAACATCATTGGTTTGTACACAGCATGATAAATAGGTCCCTTATTGTAATTATTCATGTACATAACTTAAAATTACCTCAACTACATACAGATTTCTGGAGTTGACACAGGTCTGATACTCAATGGGGCAAATTCACAAAAGCGTGATGTCATTTCGCAACTTCACCAATTTACTAACAGTGTCCCTGTGAAAAGTCACTAGTGAAGTAGATAGACTAGCGCAATTTCGCACCCTTACACTAGGAAAAGTTGCGTACTGACGAAGGGACGTAACTACGCTAATTCACTAAGATTACCATTTTATTGAACATTAGCTCTTGCACTAGACTTTACTTCACCAGTTCAGACCTGGCGAGAGTTAACATAATAGATAGGAGTTTTCTAAGTCCCATAAAAACGCTGCCATCTTTTACTTTTTTTTAGGATGATAGTCTAAAAAATAGTGTGCTTTTTTGGGGGGTTACCCTCCTTCCCCCTACTTTCCTAACATATGGTAACTCAACTATACAGTGGGCATATGTTTAGAGCAATAGGACAACTTTATTTTTTTATTAAAGGTTTCCTGGGCTTGTGTAGTGTAATGTATTGGCTGTAACATATACTTCTATTATACTTTTTACTTAGTGCCGTATGCAAATTAGGCATCGCTAACGTAAATGCGATTTGCGCAATTTTGCTAATGCTCACGCCCTGAGCGCAAATTCGCATTTTAGTGAATTAACGACGGGCTAGTGAAAATTCACCTGGTGAAGTTTTGGCAAATTGTGGTGAAGCCATCGCTAGTGCATTTTTGCAGCTTAGTGAATTTTCACAAATGAGTTTACATCCATTTATAATTCATGTGTTTATTAGAAAGCTACTTGGAATATAGAGTTTAAGGGTTGAACTCCACAGACAATTTCCAGCATGTTTCCAGTGGATCTGACGGTTGGCGACAAAACGCATGTGTCAAGTCGGATGTGAAGGAAAACAAGGTAAGTGTCGTATGCATGCTGTGATACCATCCGACTTATGTACAGATGAAGCCACTTTGGATTGTGTGTTTGACACAGAATAACTAAACTCAGACTTCTCACTTGTATCGTTTAACACAGAAAATTTTGTCACAGCATCCCATCTAATTAAAGCGTTCATCATTGTGAACAATGGTGCTTTGGTATGCTAATGAAAAGGTTAAATGCATTAAATGAGTTAATATTACTTTATTATTAACATTAACATGTATTATTAACATGTATTTCTATAGCGCCAACTTGTTGCGTAGCGCTGTAGATAACACAGTTTCTTCAATTAGCCCTGAGTCATGACGCATTTAACACACAAATCCAAGTGGCTGCATCTGTATTACTTACCTTGTTTCCTGTTGCATCTGACTTGATATGTGCATTTATTCGGCGAGTGTTGGATCCAAAGGAAATGCACAGAAATCATCTGTGGAGTTCAACCCTTAGGAGCACATTTACTAAGGGCCGAAAAGGGTGAAAATTCAAATAAAATTAGAATTTTTAAAATTCGAATTTCAAAGTCATTTTGGGCAACGTCTACCTTTTCTAAGTTCCAAGAATTCAAAGGATTTTGCGGAGAATTGTTCAAATCATTCGATCGAATCGAAAAAAAAATTTGTCGTAATAGGTCCATTTTTGATTGAAAAAGCCCTTTAAAAACACTTTGATGGTCGAATTTAGAAGTTTTTTTTCCTTAAAATATTTGGCCCTTAGTAAATCTGCCCCTTAGTGTAGTTTAATTAGCAATGCAGGAGAATTAAAATAATGTAATTAGTGATGGGCCAAATAATTAGTGAATGTACCGCAAAATTTGCAAAACAACGAAAATTTTACGAAAAGTCAATGGGTGGCAAAATAATCTTGACAATCAAAAATTTTGAATTGAGCGACAATTTTTATATGTGTGACTATTTTGTCCAAATGCATTAAAGTCAATGGGTGTCCGAATAATTGTGACAAGCGGCAATTTTTATGTGCATTATTTTTCTGGCAAGCAACAATTTTTTGTTTCTGAATGTATTCGCTGGTGGCGAAACGTGTAAATTCGCCACCAATTCGTGCCGTGTGAATTTGTTCACCCATCACTAAGGGGGTTATTTATCAAGCTCCAAATTTATCTCAGCATTAACTGCTATAAACTTTGATTATAAATAAGCATAGGCTTATTTACTAAAACATTTTCCTGAAAAATTTTCTTTGCAGGAAAAACTCAAACAGAAAAAATTTCTTCACCTGAGAGCTCTGAAAACATTGAAACGAAGCGCACATCAAAAAATCAAGGGGACTTTTCCCATTGACTTATATGCAACTTTGGCAGGTCTGAGATGCCGGATTTAAATATTCAATTTTTTTCATCCTTTGGCTTTAATAAATTTTGAAAGATTTCCGATTTTTAAAAAGTTCTATTTTATAAAAAGAAATCACAGTTTTTTTGGATTTTCAGCATTGATAAATAAGCCCCTAAATGTAATGCACCCAGTTAAAATGAACGTCCATTCTGTGTACTGTTTATCTCACTAGATACTTATGAACAGTACAAAAAATGCTAACCCCTATATGAAATATAAGACACTAAGATTGCCCAGGGGCAGTAACACATGGCAACCAATAAGATGCTTGCATTTAAACAGGTGACTGCTACCTGCTGATTGATTGCTATAGGTTACTGCCCTTGGGCAAACTTAGTGCCTATTATTACATAACCCTGCTAATGCCATAAAATGGAAACAACAACAAGAAAATCACAACAAAGTAGATAAAAAATTAGAAATGTTATGTTTTAAGCAACAGTATACCCCCCCTTTTCAACTCAAGTTCAAGGAAAAGCTCTTGTGTGGGACATACTTTTCTGTCTACACTAAATAGGGCAAAAATGGAAACTGAAGCTACTCTATATTTGGTCCTTGCAAGGTAGATAATTAAATTACAACTATACAACCCTCTACCTTCCCTTCGATGTGATTATTTTTTATAGTAGAAGTCTACTGTATACATTTTCTATGTGCTGGTAATCTAATTAAGTGCCAAGGACTGAGCACAGAGTAGCTTCAATATAGCCCTGTTTGCCCTGTTTACAGTTGTGCTCATAAATTTACATACCCTGGCAGAATTTCTTAACCATTTTTGGGAATATGAATGATAACACAAAAACGTTTCTTTCACTCATGGTTAGTGGTTGGCTGAAGCCATTTATTGTCAAACAACTGTGTTTACTCTTTAATCACTACAAAAACTACCCAACAAACCTGATCAAAAGTTTACATACCCCAGTTCTTAATACTGTGTATTGCCCCCTTTATTGGCAGTTGTGGCTGAAATTTTAGTTGGTCTACCTGACCATGGCTTACTTAGAGTTTGAACACTGCTGATTGGCATTCTCAATTCCTTTGATATTTTCTTATATTTTTTTTCTATCTTTTCCCGCAGATCCTTTGACAATTCTTCTGTTTTCCCCATGACTTAGAGTCCAAAAAACATCAGTGCAGCACGGGATGAAAGAGGCAAGTGTCTGTCAGGAATACAGAAAGTCATTGGCCTTTTATACACACCCATTAATTACAAGCAAAAAGATCACAGATGAAGATGGTTACCTTCAATGGCCATTATAATCCGTTTGTGTCAAGTTGTGTGCATGTTATCAGGCCAAATCACCAGTATAAGTAAACTTTTGATCAGGGTCATTTGGGTAGCTTGTGTAGTGATTATGATTTAAAAAAAGTAAACACAGTTATTAAATAGTGATCTACCCAGTTTTGCTTCGCCAAAAAAATCGTGAATTTTCAGCGAAATTTGCGAATAGGCAAAAAAAACCGCGAAACGAGTCGCGGCACGTTTTTGACGCGCGTCGCGGCAACTTTGATGCGTCGCGTCGTCTTCGACGTGCGTCGCATAGTTTTCGTCGCGTCACATCAAAAACAACGTGTGGCTCGTATTTTGTAGCAAATTTTCGTTGGAGTTTCGCAAATTTATTCGCCAGCGGTGAATTGCAGGAATTCGCCGCAAATTCGCCCATCACTATTGTTAAATGAATGGCTTCAGCCAACCACTAACCATGAGTGAAATAATTTTTTTTGTGTTATCATTCATATTCTCTGAAAAATGGTTAAAGAAATCATACATTTTGCCAGGGTACATAAACTTATGAGCACAACTGTAGCTCCAATAACATATTTTTTTGGGGATTGAAATAACAGGCAAAAAAATTGTTGAAAAGGGAGAATAATGCCCCTTTATGTCAAATTTTGGAAAAAGAGCCCCCGTTCATACGGTATATATAAATGCAAATAAGCAGAAATAGAAATGTTAGGTGAGCACAATGAGTGATATATTACCTTATACTTGACTAAAACTTAGAGTGGGAATAATTACTGTTTATGATTGTATTTCTGTTTATCCCTTTATCCATAAAAAAATTGAATATATTCAAAATTCTACTTAAATTGAATTCAATTCATATTCGACCAAACTCCAAAAAAAACTTGAATGTCAGGAAGGCTACATGTTGAATTTTTCAGTTCATCCATGCATGGCATAAATATTTACTCATCACTACATGTTACTTCCACTACTACTAATAATATAGCTGACGTTTAAATAATTATCATTGTACAAAGCCAATAGAATAAAAAGTAAAATAATCACTTTTGAATAAAAGAGTAAAGCAAGTCATAAGAATCTCAAATAGGTTCCATTGTAATTTTGCTGCCTGTCACTGTGCCTTGCCAATAAACAAGAAGAAACAATCCAGATTCTTGTAATTCTTTTCAAGGATAAACACGGGAGGGGGGAGCATAGTGTAAAGGTTCATATCAGGGTCATTCAGCAATTTTTGATGTCTGGCATACAGTGTGGAGAAATACAGAAACACTTATGTTATCGGAAAAAGGCAGTAATAATAGACAAAACAGTTAGCCAATGACCCATTTTACAGGCACCATTGCACTGAAAATATCTTATGTGAAGTCAAGGATGTATTTATTTGCAGGACGATTGTGAAAGAAAGCGAATGTTCTGAAAATGTATTGTTAAAAAAGTAAAAAATATTATTCATTTTTTTCTAGCATTACACGTGTTGATTTTCCATTTTCTTCTTTTTTTTTTTACAGACACACATCAGATGCTAATTACAGATAGGTCACCAGATGGTCTGAGGTCAGCAACGACTGTGCCTATTCTGCTTTAACAGCTCATGGGTTCTGCGTTGGGATCATTTGGGATGCTTGTCTCAAAAAGAGAGGAAACTATGCACTTTGACCCTGGTGAACTTAAACCATCTGGTAACATGATTATTGTTGTATAATGTTGCACAGTAGGATAGCCACCACTGGCCTAATTATATTCTTTTACCGTTATCATAATGAAATATATCCGTTAAAACATTTTTGAATCTGTGAATACACGTGATTATACCAATTTGACTTATTAATATTGTATGCAATACAGTAGCCCTTTTCTTATTGTATAGAATTTTAAAGCAACTTAAAGGGCCTAAAATGCTGATACTAAAAAGCACTGAAGAACTTATTTACAAAAGTCATCTCAATGTGACAAGTAGAAAAATGGGGCAAATTACCTTGTGCTATTCTAAATTAAGAGCAAGGAATAGACTAGATGAGCCAGCAGGTCTTTAGCTGCAAGTATATGCTTCGATGAGTCAAGTGTAGATTTAAATCCATTGCTATATGGCAGAACAAATGTTGAGTAGGACCTTTACATAGGAAGTCATTGCTATTATAAATGTATTATAATTTAGTTCATTTGTTCAACTGCACTGAATGTTTGAATGTGGATTAGGATTTTCTGTGTATTTTTTATCATCAGCTACAGCAATAAAAGAGATTTTTCAATGAGTTGTATCTACTCAGAAGCTACCCATCCAAAAGAAGTGCAAATCAGTCATGTCTGAAGGGTCTGGACATGTGTCAAGAGAGTGGCAGATGCAGGGGACATAGTGGGAAGCAGATATGTGCACTGATAGACATGGAAACAAAAAAAAAATGAGTGGCAGACTGAATTGGCAGGACATCATATTGATATATATTTGCAAAGGGTAGAGGAAGGCTGGGAAAGGGAAATGGGCAATATGTGTGCTGAAGAGGGTAATTACAGCTAGAGAGAGAGAGAGAGAGAGAGAGAGAGAGAGAGAGAGAGAAAAAGAAAAATGGCATTGCGTTTTCAAAATATATATATATATAATATTGAGTATAATTAAGAAATGATTAGATGTTTCATCTGAAATTAATCTAATAATAAAAATCTAGTCTAAAGAAAATTACCAACCAGAATATATAATGAATTAGCAATGCCAAATCTCTTTCTAATATCATTAAATAGAATTATTTTCTAACTAGAAATAAATGTAACCCCTGAGTAAAAAAAAAAAAATATCAGAATTACAACATATGTACAGTATATTACACATTACATTTTAAAAATCAGTTTTCTTTTTTAAGTCTAAAACAAGAATATTTATTTTCTCAACACGGAAGAAGAAAGGTGAAATCTCTAACAGTCACTCCATCATATCTGATCTGGCAGAATGTAATCAAACACAGTGTAAAACTGACATTTCACTGCTGTGCTCAGTGTAGAATTTATTAACTGAACCAAAATAATATTATTTCATTCCAAGTGTAGCAGAGGATGAGTAACAGTTAATTCTCAAGAAGCATTTTGAACAGTGTGAAATAGAAGTCATATTCATATTACACAGTGAACAGCAGCACCTGCCCAACAAGTTAAGAAAAATATATTGTAAGAGAGAAGGAAAATTGCTATCCTGTCTATGTTTTTGAATGTGTTGTGTACAGATTAAGTAAGGGTGAAGTCTAAACAATTTATGCTTTGTAAAGAGCATTTTTTAATATATTTTTCTCTTTAATCAGTTTACAAATGTATTTGTATTTGTCAACCTATTTACATCAATGCAAGAAATTCAGAAACATTGCATATTCTTTATAACTGTAAAATATTTGAGATTATATTCCTGTCATTCTGATGTTCAAAGCAAATATTAATTCTTCTTGCATGATATGTATAGGACATGTCCCTATAGAGCAGTGATCCCCTACCAGTGGCTCAGGAGCATCATGTTGCTCACCGCCTCTTGGAAGTTTCTCTCAGTTGCCTAAAAGCAGGTGCTTTGCATTCCAGGTTTGGAGGTAGGTTTTGGCCAAATAAAAACCCCATGGGGCTACCAAATTGCCAGTCCCTTATTTGGCATCCCCAGGGACTTGTTTGTGCTTGTGTTGCTCCCCAACTATTTTTACATTTGAATCGGGCTCATGGGTAAAAAAAACCTTGGGGTCCCCTGCTAAACAAAATTGTTCATACATGAACTAGCCCTACTCTGGACTATCTGCCCCAAATTATACTTGTTCAATAATTGTGGGATTTAGATTTATGGTTGACTCCAGTTCAATTTGATTATTCACTGTTGGCTAGCACCTTTTTTTTTGCCATGCATAGATTAGTGGCAAAATTCCACATTTCGCCATCAGTGTATTCTTTCGTGAAATTGAGACAAAAATATGCAGCAAAAAAAATGTCCATTCACTAACTGCATTTGGAGTGAGAAAATATTTACTTTATAGAAAAAGTTTGGTGTAAAAATAAAAACTGGATAAATAGAAAGGCTGTGCAAAATAAAAAATCTATAAAGGGAGCAAATGTCTAACATAATATCCAGAACACTACTTCCTGCTTTACGGCTCTTTAACTCTGAGTAAGCCAGGGACTATGAGGGCCACATAAGACAGAACTGTTCAGTGTGTTTTTAATTGATCCCTTAGCATTCAGCTCAGATTCTAAACCACACAGTTATGACCAATGTGCCCTCCACTCAAGTCACTGATTCGTTACTGACTGGTAACTAATCATTGGAAACTAATAGAGCTGCAATATTTTTGGGCTAACTAACTATATTGCAACACTAAGGGGCACATTTACTAAGGGTCAAACCGAATATTCAAATAAAATTTGAATTTCAAAGTAATTTTAGGCTACTTATATTATCAAATAGCCCAAAATTAATGTTGAATTGGAAAAATTTGAAAATTGAAATTTTCGAATTTTGAAATACTGTCTCTTTTAAAAAATTCAAATTCAACACTTAAGGGCTCTTACACACAAGTGTTTTTACCTGAGCTCCCCTGCGTTCCATTTTGCTGCATTCAGCCGCAGGGGAGCGCAGGTATAGACGCACTCAATTATTTTTAATGGGGCTGTACTCATGCAAACGCATGTAAGCGCCAAACGCAGGAAAAATGCAGTATGTTGCGTCTGAACCTGCGTTTGGCGCCTACATGCGTTCATGTGAGTACAGCCCCATTGAAAATAATTGAGTGTAAGAGCCCTTAAGTAGTGATGGGCGAATTTATTTGAGACGCGACGTGACGAAAATTATGCAACGCGACGAAAATGAAGCGACGCGTCAAAAAAGTGCCGCGACTCGTTTCGCTAATTTTTTCACCAAAGCGAAGCAAAATTGGGAAGATTTGCCCATCACTACCCTTAAGCTGTTGAATTGCTATTTTAGCCTACGGGGGACATCCTGGGTCCTTTAAGGAGTGTTTCTGAAAGTTTTTAAAATTCTAAGGATTGTTTTCAAAAATTGTCCAAATCGAACGATGCATTTGAACGATTCGAACGTTTTTTTTAGATCGAAAATGAACCTATTCAATCCATTTTCGATTGAAAATGCCCTTAGTATATCCGCCCCATACAGTGGCCTAATTATCATGCTGTGTAAAAATTGGAGGAAAACATAGACGGCGCAATAGCACAAAATTCAATTCGAATAGACCTATTTTCAATCAAAATAGATAAATTTTCGATCGAAAAAGGCCATTAAAAAATTTGATGGTCGAATTTAGACATTTTTTCACTTTGAAATTCGACCTTTAGTAGCTGTTATTTACTATGTCAAAAAAATTATATTATCTGATAAAACTTCTTTTTATCTAAAGAGATAGTGAAGCCTGCCATATGTAACACTGGTAAAATCAAGGTTAGCAATATTTTGAGGGTAATTTTTAACAAATGATTGGAATGCTGACAAAGATGGACATCAGATCATGTTTTCATGTCTCCCTGATATATTATCAGGATCAGTATGACAAACAGAATGCAAACAGATGTTCTGATAGGGAGCCCTTTGTACTTGTGTTTAACTACACAATATGCTAATCTTATTCCAAGCTTGTTAACACATGTTACTGTATATGACATAGCTGTGGTTAAAGGTCTCATAAATTAGAATTCAATATTTTACATATACAGTAAATACATAGTGATAACTCCCTTTACCCCTGACCCATCCAGTATATCACCACAAAAAGTATATAAACATAAATCAGTATAAATGATATGCAATCATTAAAGTACCTCTTGGACTAGCTTTACATACAGTATACAGTGTGATTTGCAAAATTATTCAGACCAATTATTTTATTTTGCTGAATCCTCACATTCTGCACTGAAATGTGTTTATATTTTTATTTCAAAATAACAAAACTACTAAGAGTATGCAAAATGCTGCTTTCCATTGCAGTAATGTTTAACTTTAGGGATCCTGTCATGGTAAAAAAAATGCATCAGTTAATAGTGCTGTTCCAGAAGAATTCTGCATTGAAATCCATTTCTCAAAAGAGCAAACAGATTTTATTATATTTCATTTTAAAATCTGACATGGGGCTAGACATATTGTCAATTTCCCAGCTGCCCCAAGTCATGTGACTTGTGCTCTGATAAACTTCAATCACTGCTGTACTGCAAGTTGGAGTGATATCACTTCCTCGCTTTCCACCACCCAGCAGCCAAAAGAACAATGAGACGGTAACCAGATAACAGCTCCCTAACACAAGATAATAGCTGCCTGGTAGATCTAAGAACAGCACTCAATAGTAAAACCCATGTCCCACTGCGTACTATTCAGTTACATTGCGAAGGAAAAACAACAGCCTGCCAGAAAGCAGTTCCCTCCTAAAGTGCTGGCACAAGTCACATGACCGGGGCAGCTGCGACATTTACAAAAGGGCTAGCCCCAGATTTCAAAACTGAATATAAAAAAAATCTGTTTTCTCTTTTGAGAAATGGATTTCAGTGCAGAAGTCTACTGGAGCAGCAATATTAAATGATGCGTTTAAAAAAAAACATGTTTTCCGATGACAGTTTCCCTTTAACAAAAGAAGTAGTCTAGAAATGTTATGCATTTAGTTTTTGGTTTGTCTACCAGCCCAAGGATGCCACAACCCTTTAGCAGTAAAGATCTATACCAGTGAAGATGCCCCAGTAGCTCCCTATAGTTTAGGGACTGACTCAAAATATACAGTAAACATAGAGTATACAGGGCAGATTTATTATTGTTCGAATTAAAAAAAAAATTCGACCATCAAATTTTTTTGGGGGGGTAATTTTCGATCGAAAATTCAATTTTCCAGGACTTCAAATAATTTTCAGGAAAGCTTCCAGGAGGTCCCGCATAAGCTACAATGGCAATTCAGCAGCTTTAAAGTGGCAAATAGTCAAATTCAATTTTTTTTTTAAAGAGCCAATACTTCAAAATTGGAGTTTTCTGATTTTTTTCAATTAGAATTGAATTTTGGGTTATTTGATAGTTGAAGTAGCCCAAAATTACTTTAAATTTTAAAAATTTGAATTTTATTAAAAAATTCACTTCGACCCTTAGGGGCACATCTACTAAAAGTCGAAGTGAAAATTCGAATAAAATTCAAATTTTTTAAATTCAAATTTTGGGCTACTTCGACTATCAAATGGGCCAAAATTCAATTTGAATTGAAAACATTCGAAAATTCAAATTTTGAAGTACTTGCCTTTAAAAATCCTTAGAATTTGGTCCATTTTAGATCAAAAAAGCCCTTTTGAAGTTTTTTTACTTTTAAAATTCGGCCCTTAGTAAATGTGCCCCATAGTTAATGTGCCCCTACATGTGACAATATAAGGCTGATTCGTAATTAATACAGATAATTACTGCATTACTGCTCAGAAACCAGTGCAACTAGCATCAGCATTTGATAAACAGCCTTGTAGTATCAGTTTATATTAAAGGCCAACCTCATTTTCTGCTTCATAATTTGCAATGGCCCCTAAGCTTAGCTTTTCAACAATTGTTCAGAGCCCACTGAGCGTGTAAGTGTCACAGACACTTTCCAATATGGTGACCCCCTGTGACAAGTTTGAAATCTGGATCATTGCTGCTACTGAGTAGCTGAAACTTTAGGCTGATTCAATAAGTTTATTTGATAAAATATTCATTTTTAGGGTTAAGTTCTCATTTAAGAACTTATGCAATGTATATTTTAAAGTTGCTTAGACTTACATTTCCAAAACGTAGGCAAAATGTTATTAATGGGGATTAACCTTTAAGGGGAAACCTCCAATAAGAAAAGCCCCTACCTCCTACCACCTTGCCCCCCCTCCACATAGTTCATTACCTCCGAAAATGTCCCAAATACATTGCTCACATATCAGTGCAAAGTAAGCAGAACAGAGCTCTTGGGCATCATCTTCTGTCTTCTTTAGGTCCTCTTCCTTCCCTTTGGCAATTCACAACACTTTTGGCGCAATACTGTGCTCCCATGCAGATGTATACCGAAGATCCAGAAGATTGTGCCTATGAGCTCCGCTTTGCTTACTCTGCACCTTTATGTGAGTAATGTATTTGTGACACTTTCAGGTGTAATGAACTATGAGGAGAGGAAGCAGGGAGAGAGACTATCAAGGGTAGTAGGTAGGGGGTTTTCTTATTGGGGGTTTAGTTATCCTTTAAGTTAACTTTTAATGTGTCATAGAAAGGAAAGTTTTCAATTGGACTTCATTTTTTATCATTTTTGAAATATTTGCCTTTTTTTTATGGCTCTTTCCAGCTTTCAAATGGGGTCCATTGACCCCATCTAAAAACACATGCTCTGTAAGGCTACACATTTATTGTTATTGCAACTTTTTAGTACTCTTTCTTATTACTCTTTCTATTCAGATCATCTCCTATTCATATTCTAGTCTCTTATTCAAATCAATGCATGATTGCTATGGTAATTTGGACCCTAGTAATGAGATTGATGAAATTGCAAACTGGAGAGCTGCTGCATAAACAGCTAAATAACTAAAAAACCACAAATAATAAAAAATATAAACCTGTACCCGCACCCCCTCACTATCGTGTGCCCCTAGTTCAACCATTCCTGGGGAACCCTACTTCAAGCTCTGCCCAACTGATTACCATTATGTAGGCTTAGTTGATTCCCTTCTTGGAAGTTGCTACAATTATAAGCCTTCAGCCATTGGGATCAACAACATTTTATTAAGTTGTTACATAATTCATAACATAATGTGGTAGGACAGTGTAAATTAAAACCCCTTAGCAGCCCAGAATATACTTCAAATATTTGACACTGTGGTTAGTGTAGTTAAAGTTGGACACATTATTATTCTGCACTGATTGGTGTTGATGACCAACTCCCCAACAGTTCTGTTTGTATTGCATATCTATATGAGTGGCCTGATTTGTGTATGGGGCCACTGGATGGTGTAAAATAATTAATTTGTACTGAGATTACAGTGCAACTGTTTTAAATGCAAGAAGTGGAAACTCTATTTTAACAAAGGTGCCTTAAGATGTTAAGATGGGACTTGATAAAGCTACAACTGTGCTATTCTCACAGACAGTCAAGTGATTTTGTTTCCAACAAACTTAGATCAATAAGTAGGCTCATTAATGTGTGCCCATTTGCTGCACTAAGGCCAAAGCTGTGGTTTTCATGTTATAAGAACTCTTGGCCACACAAGTTTTTAACACTATTGAATACAAGTGAATGATTTTAATTTGCTTATTAATGCAATTATGTGGTTGTCATAGATACCTGCTTTATCTGAAGGGCCCGTAAGAGGTTTGAAAACCATTGAATAAATTAAATTAGAAGTTTAGGTCGGGGGGAGATTTCAAGTTGTTTAATACCATTCTTATAATATTTAAATTAGTGTTTTCAATGGATTTATTTCTGTGACTTTAATTTTAACCACCGTTCTAAAATGTAATCTGTGTTTTCTATATATTTGTCTGAATGACTTATATTTTAAGGACGTATATACCCTTATTCAGAAGATATTATCATGGTTGGTCTGAAAACCCATGTTTGTTTAATTTTAGTGCTATAAGCAGGTCCTCTCTCTACACATATGGGGGAATGCAATATTGCAAACATTAGTGACCAAGATTTTTATTGTTTGAGTTCTTTTCGACCAATTTTAAACCTCAGCAAATTTGTGAACAAATGGCTTTTGCTAACATATGCAAAAATGTGTAAAATTTTAATCACAAAGCATGTTTTGCAACAAAATATTTAACAAAACTCCAGAGCAGGTGTTAACGCTGACCCTTTCTTAGCAATAATGAGCAATGTAATTTGCCAGTGAATGATTTTACATTGCTAGCAGTGCTAAACATTAGCAAAAACACATTTTAAATAAAGCTTGTGATTTTAATAACATTCCCCTATATAATTTTATGCTACATTGTTCCTACAGAGAATTGCTAATTAGAATTAAATACTGTATTTTACAATTAAAAAGATTAACATATGTCTAACATTAAAGAGCTCATTTAATATTGCCCCAGAAGCCTCAGAAGCAGTACATGGTGAAAAGTTGCACCCGCTAATGCAAATGCACATATTATCTATTGCCAGATTGAAAGCCTGTGCATTTGTAGGATGGGCAAGTTAAGGGACAGCCCATTGAATGCCAAGTTGTAGAATACAAGTGGCACTGTATACAAAACAAGGTGTAGCTTTATGTTTAGAAGAGTTTAAAAAGCTGAAAATTTAGAAAACTTTAAAAAAACACTGCAGGAAACAAATATTACTAGGACCAATCTGCCTAAAGAACTTCTACCTTCCAGCAGTCCATGAAACTAAAGCTTCACTTTTAATATGTAATCACTCTGTGGCTACATTGTTAAGCCCATATAACTGGGTAAACAACAATCCAGTTAACATAGATACATAGGGGCAAATTCACTAAGCGGCGAAAATGCGCTAGCGTTGCCTTCGCTAACGTCCGCCGCACTTCGCCAGGCGAATTTTCGCCAGCGCTACGCTAATTCACTAAAGTGCGAAGTTACACTCAGGTCGGCGAATGGTAGCTTAGTTGCGCTAATGTTACTTCGCCAGGCAAAGCGCATTTACGCTAGCGATGCCTAGTTTGCATACGCGTGAATTTCAATGTATAATAGAAGTATATGTTACAGCCACCACATTACACTACACAAGCCCAGGAAACCTTTAATAAATAAAATAAAGTTGTCCTATTGCTTAAACATGTGCCCACTGCATAGTTGAGTTGCCATATGTTAGGAAATGTAGGGGGTAATGAGGGTAACCCAAAAAAAGTTTCCCTCTTTTTTCAGACTATCACCCAACAAAAGGTAAAAGACACCAGCGTTTTTTGGGACTTAAAAAAAATTCAAAATTTTTTTTTCAAACTCCTATCTATTGTATTGAACTTCGCCAGGTCTGCCCTGGTGAAGTAATGTCTAGCATAAGGGGTAACGTTCACAAAAATTTTCATCTTAGTGAATTAGCGTAGTTACGTCCCTTCGTCAGTGCGCAACTTCACCTGGCGTAAGGGTGTGAAGTTGCAAGTCGATGTCCTTCGCTAGCGAATTTTCACCAGGGACACTGCTAGTGAATCGGCGAAGTCGCGAATTGACGTCACACTGGCGAATTAGCACTAGCGTTAGATGCTTTGCGCTTAAGTGAATTTGCCCCGTAGTTATTTTAAAAACATTCAATATGTTTGTGAAGATTCCTATTCATCCAGGTCATGGTATATCTGTAGAAATAAGTCAAATCAACTGAACTTGCTTTGTTTTTTCCCTTAAAGACATTTCACCAGACATCCAACTGGCTTTCTCAATACAGAATAACTTGTATATATAGGATCTTTCCTTGGGAATATATCCTCTGGAATGTTGCTCCAATCAGCATAATCTGTTTATCATAATCCACAAGGATGCCATGAAGTTAGGTGGTGATTGTATTAACAAATTCAACCCCTCCAATAATAACCAGTCAATATGGTTATTTTTACATGTAATAGTTTCAGTAATAGGGAGAAATTCTAGTCTAATTTGTGGAAGATAAAAAGGTATGGGCTTGAGGTCACAACAAGTTCATAAGCAAATCATATCCATGCTTTCTGGAGTCATAGTCCTGCAGTATAGCCTAATCCCATAACCAGTATACACCACGTTATTGTTTTTTTTTATTAAACTGAATGGCGTAGACAGAGAATGTGTTAATGTGTTCTTGTAAGAACATCCATTAAAATCAGCCATAAAGTCAATCAAACAGAATATATATATATACTTCCTTTGCTGTACTACTTACAACACCCTTGTAAGGTTATATAGTTTTTTTATGATGATCAATTATTATAGCCTGTTTCCTAGTCCCAAACACAGCAAATATTTTAAATAGATCAAAAAACAGTTCTTAGTTTTCCTCTGTGCCGTGTTTTGAGAACAGCAGGAATATTTATGCGATGCTAACGGTCATATGAAAAGATTTGGTTTAGGTTTTTTTTGGTTTTATTTGTTTATCATTGGCTTAGCTTTCAAAGTAGCAACTTCATTTTAATATATAACATGCCTTATGGACATAAAGTTTATTTGATTAACATAAAATATGCAATATGCATCATAACAAAATTAGACAGGTGCATACATTTCGGCACCCCAACAGAGATATTACATCAATACTTCTTTTGCAAATTTTTTGCTGAAATTTTTCTCTTCATCCTTCGATACAGATGTTCTTTGTGCAAATTGTGCTGAATAGTGATGGGCGAATCTCCCGCGATTTGCTTCGCCAAAAAATTAGCGAATTTCCAGAGAAATTCGCGAATCGGTGAAAAATTTGCGAAAAGAGTGGCGGGAAGCTTTTGACGCGCGTCGCGTCAACTTTGACGCACGTAAACGTTTACGACGCCTCGCGTAGTTTTCGGCGCGTCGCGTAGTTTACAACGCTCGTCGCGTCATTTTAAGCGCGTCGCATCAAAAACGCAGCGCGACTCGTTTTTTCGGCGAAATTTCGCTTGGCGAAATTTCGCTGGTGATTCGCGAATTTATTCGCCAGCGGCGAATCGCGGGAATTCGCCGCGAATTCGACCCTGGCGAATAAATTCGCCCATCACTAGTGCTGAATTGTAGAACAATGTACAGATACACCATTTTCAGCAAGATGTTTGTGCATGTCTTTGGAGGTGATCATTGGGTTGTCTGTAACCATCCTCACAATCCTCTGCATATGCCGCTCCTGTATTATTCTTGGCCTGCCAGACCTGGGTTTTACAGCAACTGTGCCTGTGGCCTTCCATTTCTTGATTCCATTTCTTACAGTTGAAGGTTTAAACTTATGATATACTGTAGCTTTTTGTAGCCTTTCCCTAAGCCATGATACAATTTTTGTTTTCAGATCTTTTGAGAGTTGCAAGTTAAAGGAGAGTCAAACAGAAGGACAACTTGCAATTGGCCACCTTAAATACATTTTCTCATGATTGGACATACCTGCCTATGAAGTTCAAGGCTGAACAAGCTAATCCAACCAATTTGGTGCTGCCAGTACTCAGTATTGAGCCATTACATGAATTCAAATTAGCAAAATTACAAGGGTACCCACATTTTTGCACATCCAGTTTTTCACATTTGATTTAATTTAAAAAAAAACCCAGAATACTGCTTCACTAAAAATCTTTGTTCAGCACACCACAGTACTCAGATGTTCCTGGGAAATGAAGGACATTGCACTGTTTTTTGTTGAAAGTGGAGTAAATTATTATGCAGGCTGAAAGGGGTTAACAAACTTTTTCATATGACTGTAAATGCCAGGAACATATTTTCTACTATCTCATCAGTGCAGGGGTGTTGTTTTCTGCAATCAAAATAGCACAAATATGATTGCTACTACCTATTTATGGAATGATTATACTGTATTTTTAATAATAATAATACCTTCTCATTGGCTATCTTCCTAAGAGAAAGTAAGAGTATGATAAACACCACTTATAGGGGTCTATTTATTAAAGGCTGAGTTTTGTTAATTTTAGAGAAAAAAACCCTCCAATTTTAAAGATTTATTATGCCCAAAAGTAGTAAAAAAATATGAATCCAAAAATACTCCAACTAAAACCTTTCAAATTCAAGCAAAGTCCAATGCCAGAGTTTCCTTTAACCACTTGAAGATGGTTTTTGCCTTCACAATGTTTGGCTGTTTTGAGGTGTTTGACACTGGTTTTTACTCAAAAACTAGATACATTTAAAGTTTTAAGCCTATAAACTCAAAAAATTCTAGTTATTCACAAAACCTTTTTAGTCCAATTTTGTAGAGTTTAATTATTAGTAAAGTGGACAAATTTGTTTCTGGTAAAAGTTGAGAAAAAAACAAGTTTTAGTAAATAACCCTGTAAGGATTAAACACTGAATAGGACTGATCAGAAGCAGCCATGAGAATCTCCAGTGGCTGAACTGGAAAGTGTATTGTCCCTGGAAGAAACACCCCAGAGCTTGAAACCCACTTGATCCTGACAACCACCCCTATATGTCCTTCTGCCTTTGGTTTAATTCTACTAGATACATCTTCAGTTAAACATCTTTTATGGTTGTGTTCTTTATACTATTATGCATTTGTATAAAAATTCTGTCTCCTATGCTAACAACACCTCGTCTCCAATTCCACTTAATGTACGAGTGCCGCAAGGCTTTGTACTTGATCCACTGTTGTTCTCCCTGTATGACCTGTCTTTGGGAGATCTCATCTAATCATTTGGCTTTAATTATCATCTGTATGCTGAAGATACCCAAATATATGTATCCACCCCTTCATTAACAGCTAAAACAGAGGCTCAAATCTTTAACTGCCTCCTAGCTATCTCAAATTGGATGAACCAGCACCACCTCAAACTCAACCTAACAAAAGATGAACTAATCATCTTTCCCCCTAAGCCAGGTCCTACTCCCCTTTTTACTTTCTCTATTGATGCATGCTCATTAAACCTGTCAATTCAGGGGGGGCGTGTCCAGCCAGGCTGCAGTGAAGACGTGTCCTCAGGGCGCTCCCGGGGTCCCGTGCCGAGATCACCCACATCCTCCCCCTAAAAAAGGTCCACAACTCCCCTGCACCTGACATTAAGGGCAGAGAGGCATCGACTCCCATCAGAGCGCAAATCCGCGTCCACAGAGAAGAAGAGAGAGCGGAGACGAGTTGCGGCCTTGTAGTGCGCCGGAAGCCGGGGACTTAATTAGTTGGCGATCCGCAACGCGACAGACCCGAGAGGCCGAACAAATTGAGGGGAAGCTGAGGAGGTGGTGAGTGGATCTTATAACCTGGGGGCACCCTGGAACTGCACTAAATGAGCTGGGCAGTTAACATAGCTAACAGAGCTGTACACAGCAGAGCAGACCATTCATTAGCAAGCACCCAGCAAGAAATAGGAGCCAGGAGGCCTGTGCTGGTATACACCCTGGTTGATTAAAGCTTTATTAAAGAGAAGCATAGCTCACACCTCTGTTAACACCCACACATACCAATGAAACAGGGAATGTGAAGTGGACATATGTAATCTATGGAAATCTATGGAAAACGCTTAGCAAGTTCGGACTGGGAGGCAAATATATTGCATGGATTAGAGCACTGTACAGGGAACCTAGTAGTCAGGTCAAGGTGAACAATCATTTATCAGAGCCCTTCAAACTTCACAGAGGCACCAGACAGGGATGCCCTCTCTCCCCTCTTCTGTTCGCCCTGGCGATAGAGCCTCTGGCTGTCCAGATACGAGGGGATCAGGAAATAGCTGGACTTAAACTGGGCCGGGTGGAGGAAAAGGTGTCTTTATATGCAGATGACATGCTGGTGTACCTTGCAGATCCAGAAGCTTCCCTGTCGAGGCTACTACAAGTGGTAGGGAAATTTGGGGGGTACTCAGGGACTAAACTGGGACAAATCCATTATCTTCCCAATTGATGAGATACCAAATGGGGCCCAGGCCCACTCTCAGTTACAATGGGTTACCTCCTTCAGATACCTAGGAATAATAATACAAAAAGATTTTAAACAGTATACAGATGCAGTCACTTTGGATGGTGAGTTTAATGCGTCGCGACTTAACTCATTTATCTCATTTATCCCACAGAATATTGTGTCACAGCATCCCATCCAATTAAAGAGTTCACCATTGAAAACAATGGAGCTTTGGTATGCTAATGAAAAGGTTAAATGCATTAAATGAGTTAAGATAACGTTAGATAACACAGTTTCTTCAATTAATGCTGAGTCACGACGCATTTAACTTACAAATCCAAGTGACTCTATCTGTATAAGAAACAACTTAGACCCGGTATTACAAGAATTCCGCCGGAAAACCACATCATGGGCAGGCCTTCCCATCTCGCTGGTGGGAAGAGCAAATTTGATCAAGATGATCTTTTTACCAAAGTTCCTCTACAAATTACACAATGCCCCGGTGTATATCCCCCAAAGCTGGTTCAAAGTAATTGATAGAACAACAAACGACTTTCTTTTGGCGAATCGGCCCCCACGTATTAGTTTGGCGGCCTTGCAATCCCCAACAAATAGAGGAGGATTAGCTTTGCCTAACCTCTCAATATACTACCATGCATCCCAACTAGTATACGCTCACTGGTGGTTGGCCCCAGGTATAAATAATCATGCCCTAGTGGTAGAAGCAGCTTGTGCTACTTCGTTTGAGGCACTAGCTAATCATCTATATAGAGGCCAGCGGTCAGTCTTCCCTCATACTGCCCAAATGGAACCAGTGATAAGGATCTTTGATCTATATCTGAGGCACTGGTACCCCCGACCAGAAACCTGGTCACCAGGAACCCCTTTATGGGAGAACCCTAAACTGAAACACCTTCAAAAAATACCAGATTCCGGGCTATGGGCTTCAAAGGGGATAAAGTACCTTTCACAAATAGTGGCAGAGGGGCATTTAAAAACCTTCCAGGCACTAAAAGCAGAATTCCAGCTGCCATCCCGTATGATCTTCAGATATATTCAGCTGAGGCATGCTTTCCAGACCCAGTTCCAGTCCAGACCACTGGATTTAACTCAATCCACAATGGAGAGCTTCCTAAGGAAGCCGGGATTAAAAAAGACAATCACTAGGTTTTACACTATAATTTTAAACACAGCGGGCTCTCACTTAGAGAGATTAAGAACTAAATGGGCAGAAATCTCAGAAATGGAGGGTGAGACTTGGAAGGAGATCTTAGAGCAAATACCTGAACTATCAATATCAAACAGGGACAGGTTGATACAGATTAAATTCCTGCACAGAATATACCTTACTCCTCACAGATTAGCTAAAATCTACCCAGGCACCCCAGACAATTGCTATAAATGTGGGGTGGAAGTAGGCACTTTTTTCCATGTGTTCTGGGACTGTCCGCTCATACAAAGATATTGGAGCAAAATACTGGACTTTATACAGACTAGATTTGACCTGCCGAACATTCGATCCCCTGAGTTATGTCTGATGGGCCACACTGAACCTCTAACTTTACCCACATGTCAGAGGCTATTCTACCTCCAAATGCTATATTATGCAAAAAAAGGTATACTGTTAACATGGAAGGATACTAACCCCCCTACCCTGAATAGGTGGAAACAATTAATAAATGAAGTACTCCCCCTACAGAAAGTGGTGTACATGGTCAGGGGTTGCCCGGACAAGTTTCAGGCAATATGGGGCCCGTGGATTGAAACGCTGGAATCAGCACCCACGGAACAATAAAAAGCAAGAAACTAGACCTACACAGGTTGAGTACGTGTAAACAAAAATCGTGAAATGCAGATCAATAACACGCCAAAACACACAGTATTGTAAGACAATTCTATATGTTGTTTATTTTTGTATTTTGTATTACTTAAATTTAAATGTTTGTATTGACAAAATTCAATAAAAAACAAGTTTAAAAAAAAAAAACCTGTCAATTCAGCACACTGTCTGGAGGTAATCTTTGACTCCTCTCTCTCTCCTTCTCTGATCACATTAACACCACTGTCAAAACCTGTCACCTTTTGTTACGCAATATTGCCAAAATCCATCCCTTTCTTTCACCTGCTATGGCCAAGACGCTCATACATGCTTTCATTCTATCCCGACTAGATTACTGTAACCTTCTACTTACTGGCCTCCCTAAAGCCCATCCCTCCCCTCTACAGTCTGTATTAAACTCTGCTGCCAGAATTATCCTCCTCTTATCCAGGTGGGTACACGCCCCTCCCCTGCTGAAGTCATTATCATGGCTTCCTATAAAACAGAATTTAGAATAACTTCTAAACTCCTCCTCATAACCTTCAAAGCCATTCATTCCTCTGCACCTAACTACATCTTATCTTGTTTCTCTTTATGTTCCTGGCCCAAACCTCTGCTTCTCTCAGAGCAACAGCTTAGTTGTACCCACCACTACTACTGCTGTTTCCCATATCAAACCCTTCTCTTTTTTGTGACTCCTTATATTTGGAATACCATTCCTGAATCTCTCTGGAGAGAATCCGTCTTCAATGTTTTTAAGACAAAACTCAAAGACTTCCGGAAATTCAATTCAGCTCTTAAAGTACCAGGAGCGGCATTTCTGTCACCCATAGTACCTAGTGGGGTGCTGCCGCTTGAGGCGAGTTTCTCAACTCACCTCATTGGCGGAGTGCCCCTGCATGTCACCATACATATATATATGTACAGTTTCAGATAAACCCACCCAATATTTAAAACCAATCATGATTGAGCAAAGATGTTGTTACATATATGTATAAATGTGCTCAAATTCTATGGGTTTCATTATTTTTTCTTTGTTAGATCTAAATGCTGTACTGCAAAAAACTCAGACATGCTGTTTGTCAGCAGTTCATTTACACAGGAAGGAACATTGCTGATCTTTCATAAAAATATCTACAGAAAATGCTAAAAACGTTCTGAACAGCAATGTATCTCTGTCATCTCTTATTTATTGGAAACCTTTCATTAGCACATTTGTTAAGCTTGTCAACATTGAAATCCATTATTTTTTGCAAAATGTCCACAACTGTACATGCAGTTCAACTCTTCTGTGAGCATTGAAGCATCACTGACCCATATTAGGCCAGTATATAAATGAATGAATTAATAAATACATGACATATTAAAACAAAGCACATGACTTTGCTTCTTTTTCTTTCTCCATGCTCATACACACACACACACATGAATAAAACAACTTATATTTCTGGGTATAATTGTACCTGTGAATATTGTGTATCTACAGGAACACATTCAAAGGAACCTGCCTTCAAACAGCATCAGCCATAGCATTCCACAGCCTCACTAACCATTCATGTTAGTTTAGATAAATATGCATTTCCTCTGCCAATATGAATTTTTGTCTTATGTTTAAGGAAACCTTCTTCATTAATCACAAAGGGTTCAAAATCTCAGTCTTCTTCCTTTTTTATCAACAATTTGCCCAATTCCAATATGAAATGTGCCACATTCTCCTTTTTAATTTTTTAATCATTTAAATAATTAAAAAAATAGATTTGTCTTGCTCTTCTGAGTAAAGTCCTTTTATTTCCATAACATGTTTTATTATACTAAGCTTTTCGGTGTCCTTGATTCAGTGTTATGAACATTGTTACTATAAAGGTGGAATGTGGAATGTTGTTCACAGTTACATAGTTACATTGTTAAATCGGTTTGAAAAAAGACAAAGTCCATCAAGTTCAACCCATCCAAATGAAAACCCAGCATCCATACACACACCCCTCCATACTTTCACATAAATTATATATACCCATAGCTATACTAACTGTAGAGTTTAGTATCACAATAGCCTTTGATATTATGTCTGTCCAAGAAATCTTCCAATTCACTCTTAAAGGCATTAACAGAATAAGCCATCACAACATCACCCGGCAGTGCATTCCACAACCTCAGTCTTCACTGTGAAGAGCCAACTATGTTGCTTCAAATGAAAGTTCTTTTCTTCTAGTTTGAAGGGGTGACCTCTGGTGAGGTGATCCTTTTTATGGGTAAAAAGGTCCCCTGCTATTTGTATATAATGTCCTCTAATGTACCTCACTGTCTCTTCTCAACCGGTCAGTTAGAGTTTCTGCATGGCAGCCTTGTCATTGAGGAGCATGGGGCATCAGATGGGTAATTTACAAGCACTGGGCAAATATTTTATTGCAAAATTATAGCTTGCACGCAAAGACAATGTTATGATAGATGTAAAAAAAGGGTTTCATTTCTAGCTTCAGAATCTTTTTAAGCTAATATAGTTAATTTGTGAAAAGTCAATGATCCATCACATTCAGCCTTTTATCTCCTAGGATGACTTCCAAAAAACAAATATTCCCTGTTGATTTATCTTTGTTTGTATTGCATGCTAAACTAAGCACACCATTCACCAGGATAAAGGGTACAGCAGTGTGGAATTAGACATCAAAATAATATTTGCCCCATCTATATATATTTCCAGATTGCGGTTTCTTTATTAATCCTTCTTGTTTTCCTTCACCCACTACCTACATTCTCATTTATCCTACCTCAAACCTCTGTTATCCACTATTCAATTTCAGCCTACACTACCCTTTGTATTGTGCTTTACACAGTTGAAATAGAAAATACAATTAAAATTGGTATTGTATGTTATATTTAACAATGATGCTGACCTCCACCTAAATAAATCACTGTCAGAGCTAAAGTCAGTGACATTTTTCCTGCATAGAGCTGATATCCTCTTGACAATTGTCACTGTGTGCCCTCTATCAGCTAGGATTATGCAGAAAGACAAGATGGTTCACCATGGCTATACTGTATGAACAGCTGCACAGCATTCATACATCACAAAAAAATGACTTTTTGCCTGTTTATATTAGAGAGATCTGTCAGCTTAAATACTGAAGAAGAAAGTGAAGGGACTGCTGGAGCTGTCATTTAAACACTGTTCTGTTATACAGTAATTGTTACATACTGCATTTTGACTGACACTGTAAATTGTAAAGTGAATTGAGGTACTGAATTTCAGCATTAAATGTGTTGCAAAACAATTTCTTACTTTAACCTGCCAAAAACCCAATACTGCATGACATTTATAAATTGCCTAGGGACAACCTAAGTATATGCAATGTATTTCAAATTTACTTCAGAGTTCATTTTAGTCTTCAAAGCTTTTTTATTAAAAAAAAAAAGGGAAAAAGGAGGAAAAAAAGCACTTGTTATGCTACAGGCAGACAGCAGTTTGTACTTGCAGTACTTTATTGTGGCTTCTATTTAAAATGCTGTCTGCATATAAATGCAAAACTAAAATTGTCACACTTTTATAACTTCATGTTTAGAACCCATCATGCCTTATTATTACTGACTACAAAATAGGACTGGATACATCTGTGAATATACTTTCATACTGTGAATAATCCTGCTTCTGCTAGTGCAGAAAATCAATAGAGGTGCAGTATTGATCTCCTTGCAGAGCGTAAATGCCTTTAGCTTCAAAACACTCAGCTGGGGATTTTGTTATTCAAGTCATTTAACTACATACTGTGTATGCCAACCAGATTCTTCAGTATTCAGCACCTTACCAGACTGATCTTAGCCTCACTTATACAAAGGTCTCTCTAGAACATATATATTTGCTTACAGAAATAGCTCCAGCTTCCTCACGCACTTTGGCTCAAGGCAAGTCTGAATAGCTTTTTCTCCCAATGACATTTAACTGTGCCACCAAATATATGGATGTTTCACTGAGAAAACTCTGAACATGAATCACTCCAGTAAAATACAATCTACTGTGGTGATTTTTTTATACTTTTTTTAGGCTGTTTAGTCAATTTGTTTACTTTGTTTTATATAAAAGAAGCAAACATAGCAAAATATTACCTTAAGGCCATCCAATACAGACATGGCCAATATTTCATACTAGTTGTCAGAACAAGTAGTTCTAAGATACACAGCCTTTTAAATGCTCAAAATAAATCTAACATTCTGAATGTAGCGGTACATAAATTAATATAGTGTTTAATGAAAATATATATTGCTTCCTTTTAAGTAAAACTGAACATAATGTATTTGTACGGAGAGATGAAAGAATTTAATATGTTGGTAATAAGCTCTGTCTAAATGTCTGGCAATAAAAAGGAAAGTGACATAGGAAAGTATGTAATCATAGATGTTTGTGCCTACTCTACAAACAAAACAGTCCTTTTAGTCAAGACCACTTCACTAATGATATGCATCTTATGTTCTCTGCTAAATCTGAGGATGTTAACA
This sequence comes from Xenopus borealis, assembly GCA_024363595.1. NCBI lineage: Eukaryota > Metazoa > Chordata > Amphibia > Anura > Pipidae > Xenopus > Xenopus borealis. Next base: position 185,348,820 of record CM044431.1, on the reverse strand, counting down.
ATAAATCACAAATCTCGTCCTGCTTTTGTCCAAACAAGAAAGCTTTTGTATTATCCAGTCACGAAGCAAACAGACACAGCTGCCTCTGAGTGAATATCTAAATAGAATGGTTGTTGGGCTGCTGTGATTGTATGAATTAATTTACATTTTCAATTGAGCATTTCTTTCACTTTGTATTGTAGGTGCCATTATAAGTTCTCGGTATAATTGCACTTGTTCAGAAATCCAACTTACAGTCAAATATTTCTTTATTCAAGGTAGGATAGGTCAGCTGGATGTACACCATGGATTGAGTTTATATAGAACAACAGGGAAAATACAACAGTTAACAAGATGCTCCATGCCTTTAATCTGAGCCAATGGCCTTTTAATTTACAATTACAGTTTAAGCTCTTTCAAATCTACTTTGTAACTAGGATGCATCTATTGATTTGTTCAAATTATTATCTTACATCTGGCTTTGACCCAGGTCATCTAGTATAATTTAAACTGATTTGACTGGACCAGTGGGTCAAGACATGGTTGATTTTTTCCAATATTATTTTATTTTATATAATATATATTTTATGCACATAGTCAAAATATTTATAAGAAAAAATATTTTTTTTGCAGTTTCCGAAATTACTACATTATGGGGATTGTTTCTCAAAGGTCAGGTTGTGTTTTTTCCATTCAAGTAGCAACAAAATCGGGCATCAATTTATATCATGCACTCCAAAAATTTGCTGCAGAAACTGAACCTCTTTCTGATTATCAGACGAAAACCCAGACTGTGTAGGATTATCCATCCATGCTCACAACCTTCTACAGAGGGACTATCGAGAGCATCCTGAGCAGCTGTATCCCTGTCTGGGCTGGGAACTCCACTGTCATGGAGTGCAAGACCCTACAGAGGATAGTGAAGACAGCAGAGAAGATCATAGGTGTCCCTCTTCCTTCCATCACGGCGCAATCGGCGCTCCATACCTGTTCAGCGGCGCGGATACAAGATGGCGGCGCCCAGAGATGCACGTGGGCGCAAGGATGCTGGCACTGGAGCGCCGGCGCGATGATGTCACGCGATGTGGCGCCAAATTAAATGTTAAGAAGACGCTGAAGACCCGGGTTCGATGCTCGAGTATAGCTCAATATTGTATTGTGTTCCTGGGTGTTCCTGCTATCCTGTTATTCCTGTTGTTGACCTTCTACCTGTTTCCTGACCTTGAATTTGTGCTGCCTGCCTGTTTAACCCTTTTGCCTGGACTTTGACCATTCTATTGGATTACCCTGAACTGTACTCTGCCTGGACTCTCTGGAAGGGGCTTCCTCCTTGATCCTGACTACCCCCCCTGTGGGTGCCGCTGTCCCCCGCTGACATTATACTCAGGCCATGGATCCTGAGGAAGCCGCGCTGGACGTCTGAAGAGTCCTGTATGGAGGCGTATGAGACCCAGCAAGTCAGAATTGGGCAAGTACTTGATTCCATTGTATCCTGTTTGCCCCCTACTCCCGCTGTGGTTGTTCCTCCACCTGCTGTGTTACCGGCCCGTGAGCCACGTATTCCTCCTCCTCCTCGCTACTCTGGTGATCCTCAAGCATGCAGAGGATTCGTGACTCAATGTTTGATTCAGTTTGAGTTTCAACCTTCCCAATTCCCATCTGAGTTCGTTACGTTATGTCTCGATTGGAGGGCAAACCACTTGAATGGGCAACATCTCTATGTGAGAGACAGTCACCTTTGGCTTTTGATGTTACTGAATTTTTACGGATGTTCAGGTCCATCTTTGATGCCTCTGGTCGGGTCGCTACTGCTTCCTCACGTTCGCAGCAAATCCGTCAGAGTAATTTCAGTGTTAGCGAGTATGCCATAGACTTTAGAACTCTCATGGCTGAGACCTCCTGGAATGATGAAGCATACAAGGCAGTTTTTTATCAAGGGCTGTCCTCTCGCCTGAAAGATGATCTAGTTTCCAGAGATCTACCTGACTCCCTAGAGGATTTGATCGCTCTCGCCATCAAGGTGGACACTCACCTCAGAGAACATCAGGCTGGTAAAGAACGAGGCAAGAAGATTCTTCCAGTGCTGGCACCGTGCTTTCAAAGCCCTGTGATACCTCCCTCTTCTCTGCAGCTGACCAGTCTCCCATCGGAAGAACCAATGCAGCTCGGAAAGGCTTGATTTACTGAGCAAGAAAAACTCTGGAGGCACCTTTCCGGCCTATGTTTATACTGTGGTGGACAATCCCATTTGGCTGCTTCCTGTCCTGTCAAACAGAAGAATACTCTTCCCCAAAGTAAGGCGGGTGTTACTTTTGCTGGTGGCGTTGCTTCTATGCCTTCAGGAAATTCTCATCAATTTCATGTTCCTTTGCAGATCCTGTTGTCCTCCCAGGCAATACCAGTCCAAGCCTTCCTTGACTCCGGAGCTGCAGGAAACTTTATGGACTTGGCATTTGCTAAAAAGATTGGCATTCCTCTCTTTCCAGTGTCTCCTCCCATACGGGTCTTTGCTATTGATGATAGACCCCTCTCCACTGACACCATCACTCTGTCTAGTGGAGAATTATCTGTTTAGATGGGGATTCTACATCTGGAGAAGCTTTCCTCCCCAGTATCACTTTCCAGAGAAATTTGCGAATTGGCGAAAAATTCGCGAAACGAGTCACGGCATGCTCTTGATGCACGTCGCATCGTTTTCGTCGCATCGCGACTCGTTTTTTTCGGCGAATTTATGCCAGGCGAAATTTCGCTGGCGTTTCGCGAATTTATTCGCCCATAACTAATCACAATGATACACTCATCATGTCTGACGTTTAGCATTATTTAATATATTACATTTGCTGAGTGTGCACTGTCTTGCCTTGTCCCTTCACTACGCTGTCCTGTCTTGCAGTAGTTGCACATTTTTGCACTTGCACTTTTTGTCTGTTGTCCGGTACTTCTATGTTGTGTGTAGCACCATGGTCCTAGAGGAACGTTGTTTAGTTTCACTGTGTACTTTACAAACGTATATGGATCAAATGACAATAAACTCTTGACAGTAAACTCACTCTTGACTTTACTTAAGATCACAATGTCAAGAAACAACTTCAGGGGCATCTGCCATTGACTTCTTAAAGACCTGGACAGGTTTGAGGTGGAGTATTTCAGATTTGGATTTTTAGAAACCTAGAACTGTGAAAAGCATAGATTCACTAATACTTTACCCTATGATTAAGTGTCCCATGACACGAAATGCGTCCGGCTTTTTGTACATGATTTTTGTATTTTCGATAAAATTTTTGGCTCCTGGATTCAACTGATTAACCTGACTTTGGAGTTCCGGAGTGGTGCCTGCCTCTTTTCAAGTTTTTCCATTGCTTGGATTTTTAGAAGCCATATAATAAATCTCTAAAAATTAAATTTTTTTTCCATGAAAAATTGTAGTTTTCCCCTTAAAAACCTTGACCAAATAAATGGGCCCTTTAATCTCAGTTAGTACATTATTGCTCTCATTTCCAGGGATAGGTTGTTACCTGTGCATTTTGCAGTATTTAAATGTCTGTATATAGAGCCCCTTTGTCCACAAATAATGGTCACATTGGTATTTGACAGCAAGAAGATAGATTTCTAAATTTCTTAATGATGACACTTAGAAAGTTGCTCAAATTGCCAAACATTTCATTTGGACTTAACTGAATTGGTTTCAGGTATACCAAAATAAGTTAGGGAAAAAATAATTGGCAAATCTATGGAAACAGCTTTCTGATAAAGCATTTCCATGTGTTTATGCATGGGACAGTGTCTGTTGCTTTGACTAGGCTAATGGTAATCAATTCTCTCTACTAATTGCACTTAGCTTGGTCAAAGGAATACATACAATCCAATTAAAGAGCTAATGATTAACATGGTTAATCTATAGTTTTTGCCTCATATAGTGTTGAGCAATTAGGGATTTTATCATCAAAGCAACAAATATATACCACTTTGTATTAACCTCACTTTACAATTTTGAGATATGTATTGGCACTGTCTGTTTTCAGTTTGTATTATTAATAAAAATCTACTGTGTTTCCTGCAGTTCAGTCATTTAGAACGCAGAATGCCTCAAAGCAGCTGTTAGACACTGAGGAGGAAAGAGGTGGTATTAAGTTGATTTGAGTAATGTACAAATTGAATTTCAAGTGAGTGAGCAGCCTTTTTAGCTCAAGTAGAAACAGCTATGGACTGTGGCACCATTCTTCCAGGAAATGAAAACCAGAGCTGTGGTTCAATCATTAGGTAGTTAACAATGTCTTCCCAGCAGTCATCCTAGAACTGCTGATGAGTATGACCTTTACAAAGATGCACAAAGCCTCAATTTCTGCACTGTTAACCTTTACATGCTGAAACCCTCCTGTGAAACACAACTAAGGGATGCCTCTGAATAATAATGCTGACCTAAAAGAACAAGTAGGAGAAAATGCAACAAGAGGCTAAAAAGCTATTGAATTTTAGTTTGACCTTTCTGTTTTATATACCCTTTCCATAAAAGTTATGTATTGTACTAGAAAATCTGTTTCAATATAAAATACATACAAAGTACTATTATTCTTGTCAAAATGCAATGTGCAAAATTCTGTTACAACTCACCATGCTTTTAGCACACAATACATTATTTCCCAGTATTCCAGTATGATTGTGCTCCATGAAACTCCAGCTCAAGTAAAAAGTACTAAACCCTTAATGGCTGCAGTTATACACATTTAGAATAGTGGCTACCAAAATACATGAGCCATATGTTTGTTCTGACTGCACAGTTTAATATACCCATATGGAACTATGTTACCATTATATAAACACTGCTATTCCTTTGAAAACCTAATCATTTAACTGGCATTATGTTCAGCATGTTTCCCTGTCAAATGCTAGTCCACAGTCCACAGCCTTTGCTTCAATACCAACCTGCTTGGAAGTTCAGCCTTTCAACTGGATGTTATTTATAGACTGAAGGCTATCAGCAAAGAGATAACACATTAATGCTAACCCCAGGGTCTTGTTATTTTAACATCAGCTGCTTTGGTAAATAGTGAAAGCAAATATGCTCCAGGCCACCTCGGAACATTATAATTTCCACATACATCGCAATATATGAGATTCATTCCAATAATGAAAAACATTTGAGATGAGGTGTTCTTTACCAGGGTCAAACAACAAGATTGTAGAAACATAAGCAATCCCTGACTAATACGGGCTAGAATTCTACTTTCTAAAGAGAATAAGTAAGGGCTTCTGGTTGGCAATGGAGTTCTAAGCACTGCTGTTCTCCCTCAGAAGATAACAGTGATCAACTCCTTATAATCCTAAATATCTCCTAGCTCAGGGCATCAGTTTACCCAAAGGTTAAAAAAACAAATAATGACAATGCTTGCAAAATTTTGAGTTTAACAAGCTGCTTGTACATATGCAGAAACTGTCAAACACTTTAAACACTTATATATAACACATATATAATATATATACAATTGAAGGCATTGTTTTATAGCATGGTATATATTTTTTATAAAGTTATAATGAATTTTTTGTTTGCTAGACAAAATATAATGTAGGCCTACCTTACTGCTGCTCGGCATTTATTTTAATTACTAGTAAAGTGTTACATATGGGGCAGCTAATTATAATTTCTATCCCATTGCTTTAGTGTGACAGCTCAGAAAATGTTCACATTAGGCCAGCATGTTCCATTTTGATTAGGCATTATAGTGAGCTAACAGAAGCAGAGGGGTGCATGTGTTCTTAATGCACAGCCTCATGGAGTTATAGATTATATTAAACCATACGAAATTGATTTCAGTCACATGATATTGAAAATTTAGAACTATCTTAAAACATAGTAATTCAATTATTAAATGGGGTGTTTATTTCTATAAAATGAAGCAAGTTGTTCATAAAATATAAATGCTTTGAATGCAGTACAGTCTTTAATTATATTGTTGGCATTTTTATACATTTACTCATTAGTGATTTATTAATGTCTTGTGTGAAAAACAACCACGTCACATCACCCTGGTATCAACAATTACATATGAATAGAAAGTGCTAAACTTTCTTTCTTAAAAACTGATGTCTCTATGGTGAAAATTTTTGCATTTTTATTATGGAAATAATAAATGATTTTTTTTAAAGTTTAAAAATAATTTGATTTTATTAATTGATCAGGACTTGGTCTGTAGAAATTTTTAAGACAGTTTCGGGAATTGCAATCACCTAGATGCTAAGTATGAAGTATTTGAGCACAAAATTAAGCCTTATGCATGCATTTTTTTAAATGCATTTACTGTGTGACTTTGTCATTTTTAGCTTCTCTCTTCCAGATTGTATTATTATGATTATTATTAAAATGTATTTTTAGAGCACCAACATATTGCACAGTGCTGTTTTATAATCAGTTTTGTGTAGAAGAAAAAATGCTATTGCTTGAAACAGAATAACTTGAAATGACAAGTAAAACAGCTTCAGAAATATAGGCATGGGATGTATTATCTAGAATTCTCGGGACCTGGAGTTTGCCGGATAACGGATGTTTCCGTAATTTGGATCTTCATACCTTAAGTCTACTAGAAAATAATGTAAACATAAAATAAACCCAATAAGCTAGTTTTGCTTCCAATAAAGATTAATTATATCTTGGTACGGATCAAGTACAAGCTACTGTTTTATTATTACAGAGAAAAAGGAAATCATTTTTAAAAAATTGTATTATTTCATTTTAATGGAGTCTATGGGAGAGGGTCATTCTGTAATTCAGAGCTTTCTGGATAATGGGTTTCCAGATAAGGGATCCAATACCTGTACAATGAGGAAGAAAAACAAAGTACAGACTGCAGCACAGAAGGGGAAAAAAAGCCCAATGCTATATGCCAATACCCCACCAGTATTTCACTGGCCTAACAAGCAAAATACCAGCTATGGGGTTGGTATTACTAATTTACCAGCAAAGTAGCTGCTGGTAAATCAGTAATATCCGATAAATCTGACCACAGTCAGCCCCTATACTTACTAAATCCCCAATCAATTTCAAGCATCTTGTCAAGCTCCGCCATTGTGGCTCTGCCCAATTGATGTCACAACCATGTCCTTTCATGGACACACCTCCAGTGATGCTGGTATACTTTGGCTGAAAAGATGGCAACCCTAATGAGTACAAAATCTTAAACAAAATGAATCCATTTAATTGAATAAATTATTAATTAAGTATTTAGGTAAATTCTGACTCTATTTTGTTTGTGGAATGACAGAGAATCCTAAACTGATATGTCAAAACCTATAAACATTTTCCATCTTAAAGCAATGTGTGAAAAGCAGTCATTATTTTTTTTTCCAATGATTTATTTTGATGTTAATTAAATTAAACATTTAGTTTAGACTTCAGTGTGAATCCTACTGAAAGGGCAAAAAAAGAAGAAAAAATAAACTGAGAATCTGATTTGGTTTGTGCAATTATTACAAACCTCATATATAGACAAAAATGTAGTGCTTGAGTCTGGAATTCATAAAAAAATTGGCAAAGAGAACAAATTTGCAAATAAAAATGTGCATTTTGCAATATAATATTCCTCATTAGACTTTTATTGTATTGCGAATCTTAATTGCGCATTGAGAATTGTTAACACTTGGTTGAAGGTGGCGTAAGCTATTTGAGGAAATGTAGCAACTTTTGTGTTCACTGCACACTGGCGCAAACTATAAAATTTACAATCACTATCCTACTGTGTGAAAGGCAAATAGTTTTCTAAATTGTTTGCTTTGCAAACTTTTATTCACACTGCAAACAAAGTGGGAAAGATTTTTGCATAAAACATCAATATTACATTCCCCCAAGCAAGCATCCAACAGATGATTATGGAATACAATTTTTTCATTTCCATCCCTCTTGCTGGAAAGAACACTTATCCAGTTCTTTGTATCCATTATCCACATATAGATTTGCCTTGATTACCAAAAGAACAGGCACAATTGCCCAATGACTGAATAGGTGGGGAATTGCTTTTAAATATGATTATACCATATTTGCTCAGATCTGGACAATAAAGAAAAAAAGAATTTTCCAGTATACTGAAACACACTAAAACAAAAGGTTTTTTGCAAAATGTGTTCCTTAATTTTCCTCACCTACCTTCATCAACTGTATATGGGACCTCTTATCCAGAATGCTTTGGACCTGGGGTTCCATAATTTGGATCAAAATACCTTAAAGGGCACCTATCGCTTAAAAAAGTTACCCCCAACCAAAGGTGCGGGCTGATGGAGCCCGCATTCCGGTTGGGGGTACCAGTACTTTTTTTGAAATTAAAAAATGCCCCCCACCAGCGCAGGCAAGCTTGCACCAGGAGGGAGCTCCCGGCGCGAGCCGCCATGACAGTGGACGCGCATGCACATTTATGCGCGTGACGTCACACGTGCATAAATGTGTATGCGCATCCAATATCATGTGCATTAAGAAAAGCAGTCATTGTTGGGGCTGCTTTTCTTAATGCTCATGTGCTTGACATCACATTCATTTTTTTTTTTAAAGTACTGGTACCCCCAAATGGAATGCGGGCTCTATCAGCCCACAGCTTTGGTTGGGGGTAACTTTTTTAAGCGATAGGTGCCCTTTAAGTATATTAGTTACCTTACTATTTATTTATTACAAAGAACTATTTCAGTCTATGGGAAATGGCCTTCCTTTCTGGCCTTTCTGAATAATAGGTTTGTGGAAAAGGGATATATGTATATAGTTGGTAACCCCAGGTCTTAGACTTTTATAATGAATAACAATAATATACACAACTTCCCTTCTGGAACATTCAACATGTAAATGTGTGAGTGGAGTAACTAGTGTGCACCAAGTCCCCCTTCAAAAAAAATCACAGCCCACTCTGAACCCCATCCTCCCGCCCAATTCCTACACCTCCTCTGTACACTCCCCACCCTGCCCAATTCCCTCCCTGTACTGACCTGCATCCCCCTTCCCCACTGATACAACTGGCTTTCATTTTTTTATTTGTGGTTTTTCAGTTATTTAGTTAGCTTTTTATTCAGTTATTGTCCAGCTTGAAATTTCAGCAATTTGATTGCCTTGGTCCAAATTACCCCAGCAAACATGCATTAATTTGAATAGGAGAGGCCTGAATAGAAAGATGAGCAATAACAAGTAGCAGTAACAACATTTTTAGCCTTACAGAGCATTTGTTTTTTTTTAGTATGGGGTCAGTGACCCCCATTTGAAACTATTAAAAAAACTGGAGTTGAAATTGAAAATTTGCTTAGAATTATCCATTCTATAACATACTGAAAGTTAACTTAAAGGTGAAACACTCCTTTCAGTAAATCAATTGCATTATCAAATTGTGGTGATGAACAAAATTTTTGGCAGGCGTGGATTTTTGCAGTGACAAAATGAGAAAGAAAAAATGCCTATTGACTCCAATGCATTTTGCATGTTAAAAAAAACAAAATCATTTCACTTCAATATATTTCACAAAATCAGATTTTCTCATAACTATCAAATTGTATTTTTAATTTCTAAAATGATTATTGTATACAGTATATAATAAACTAATATAAATATCACACATAGGCTAAGGAATATTGTGATATATTTGATTTTATCTAATGGAATTAGTATGGTATGGTATGGTATGGAATCTAAGCCATGAGAAAATATTTTCACTTCTTGTCTGAGTCTTAACTAATGCAGGCACATAGAGTATAGCACCCTGAGGAATTTGATGATGAAGCTACCAGTGTTAAATAATTCTTCTAAATCACAACAATACAATAACATTTGGCAGTTAATTATTTGAAATAGCTCTTCTCTGTGGCAACGGGGCAAATACCATAAAGTATGAGGTTTTCAAAACTGCAATAACATTAATGATTTAAAATACAGCCAAAAAGCAAGTCATAAAGATAATTTCTACAGTCTTACAGTCATTTAGGAAAACAGTGGTGAATTTACATAATGACTGCATATTACTGAGTTGATTTAGATCCCTTGTCCTTCTGTTGAATAGTTTTCTAATGCTGGAAATAACATTTATGTGTTAGCTTTTCAAATAGTCTTGGCGAGTGTCCCCACTGTAAATAAAATGTATTGGAATATTTGACTTTGCCATAACAGTGAAAATTGCTGCAATTTCTTGTAGAGAAACTGAAATAGAAACAATCAATAAAATGCTACTGTTCAACTATACACAAAAAGATAAACGTTTAACCCACTTCCTTTCCAAATAGAGAACTATGACTGTCTTTACTCAAGTGTATAATTGAGTCAATTGGTTTGTCATATTTTCTGGAAATATGCACATGACAGTACAAGGTTATACAGTATCATTGCTCACACAACAAAAGGGAAGCCTTCTGAAATCAGAAGGTATTTACTTGTCTCATGCCATACACATTGCACTGCCTATATACCAAAAATTTTAGTTTTAATTCCCCCATAATCAAGAATTTACATTCAGGAAAACAGTTATACTGTGGCCCTGAAGTACCATATCCTCTCCAATAGTGATGGACGAATTTATTCGCCAGGCGGGAATTCGCTACGAATCCCCGCGATTCGCAAAAAGGCAACAAAAATTCGCCAGCGAAAAAATTAGTTGTGCAACCAAAAATACGTGCCGCAACTCATTTCGCAAATTTTTCTCCAATTCGCAAATTTTGCTGGAAATTCGCTAATTTTTCGGCAAAGCGAAACGGGATCGATTTGCCCATCACTACTCTCAAACAATTTAAGAAACCTTTGTGTAAATATAAATAAAGTATAATAAGTATAATATAAATATAGTAATATAGTATAATATATATACAAACATTATTAGGCCCTTTTAAGGTAGTTTGACAGATATTTACAGGGAACCATAGTAACATAGTAACTAGGGATGCACCGAATCCAGGATTTGGTTTGTGATTCGGCAAGGATTCGGCCTTTTTCAGCAAGATTCGGATTCGGATGAATCCTTCTGCCTGGCCAAACTGAATCCATGTCCTAATTTGCATGCTCAAATTAGGGCCAGGGAGGGAAATCATGTGACTTTTTGGCACAAATCAAGGAAGTAAAACATGTTTTCCCCCTTCCCACCCATAATTTGCATTTGCAAATTAGGGTCCGGATTCGGTTCGGTATTCGGACGAATCTTTCGGGAAGGATTTTGGGGTTCGGCCGAATCCAAAATAGTGGATTTGGTGCATTCCTAATAGTAACATAGTAAGTTAGGCTGAAAAAAGACACACGTCCTTCAAGTTCAACCTTTTAACTTTTTTTAACCTGCCTAACTGCTAGTTGATCCAGGAAGGCAAAAAACCCCATCTGAAGCCTTTCCAATTTGCGTCAGAGGAGGGAAAAATTCCTGACTCCAAAATTGAGTCCAACCCCTTCCGAATATTAAGGTGGAACCTCTTTTCTTCTAATCGGAATGGGTGACCTTGTATCAGCTAGAAATACTTACTGGTAAATAAAGCATTAGAGAGATTATTATATGACCCCCTTATATATTTATACATAGTTATCATATGACCCCCTTAAGCACCTCTTCTCCAGCATGAATATCCCCAATTTGGCCAGTCTTTCCTCATAGCTAAGATTTTCCATACCTTTTACCAGCTTAGTAGATCTTCTCTGTACCCTCTCTAATACCTTGCAATCATAAAAAAATCACTAAACCGTAATGGCTGTTTAAGAAATCTAATAGTCTTCATGGGTGATTTTCTATTAAAGTTGTTAATTTATGTAATGATTTATTTGTAAGCTCCTCAACTTAACATTTTCTTCTAGCTGCAACCAAGGCAGTCATGATGTGTCACTAACTGTATGTCACTTGCTATAATCGGCTGATTCCAGTATCAGTCAACATTTATAATGCACCATTTTCAAACAGCATGGGTATGTTTTTTGCATTAGGATAAAAATGTTAGGTTGAGGAACCATATTAATAAGCCAATTAAATTGCAGAATCTGTTAGAATAAAATAATCAAAACTAACTTATATCCATCCACTAAATTTAGAAAAAACTATAAATATCAAAACTTAAAAAAAAAAAAAAATATATATATATATATATATAAACATGAAATAAACCCAAGTGGTTTTGCTACCAATATGGAATATATGTGCAGCATTGTTGCCTTCAAGTAGAAACTGTTATTAAAAAAAAAAAAATAAGAGGTCCAATACCTCTTATTAAACAATTATATAACTTATATGTGTACCCTAATCTATATAGGAACTACAGTGTAGCAAATAATGTCAATATACAATGTCAATGAAAATTTTCATTCACCCAGGTCATGGTATATCTAGTAGAAGTAAATCTAGAGCAGGACCTTTTTTTACCTGTGATCCATATTAAAATTTAAAAAAGGTTGGATAGCAATCTAAGCATGCAAAAAGTTCCTGGAGATGCCAACTGTGTGCTGTTATTGGCTTTTGGTAGACCCTATATGGCATTGCAGCCTACAGGAGGCTCTATTTGGAAGTACACATGAATTTTGTGTTGTGAAGCAAGTAATTAAAAAAGAAGCTGAATCGATGGGGACGGCAGCCCATACCACTCTAGTCACGTGGTTTCAAACTGAAGAGACAACACAAGCGCACAGAGGGCTCACCGTATTCACCAGGATAAATGGAACTAGTTTAGAAGTAAAATCCAATTTATTAGAATAAGATTAAAATCATGGCATGAACACTATGGAAATACAAGCAGGGGGGAGCATGGCTTGATGCATTTCGTGACTGTGCTTGTCACTTCCTCAAGAAGCTTGGCTTCCTGAGGAATTGACGAGCATAGTCACAAAACGCGTCAAGCCATGCTCCCCCCGCTTGCATTTCCATAGTGTTCATGCCAGTGACGAGCACAGTCACGAAATGCATGGCGCCAAATTTGAATTTGAATGTAAACGTACAGTATGCTGCAGCAAAAAAACTGTAAATTTGCGTAGATTCACCCCCTTCACCAGAGTGCAACTCAATCTACATCGCTGGTGAATTTTCACCAGGGTGACTGATAGTAAATTTGCGAAGTGGCAAAATAATGTCACATTGGCGTTAGTAAATTTGCCCCATAATATTTGTACCTGGATAGAGAACTGGCTAAATTTGTACCTGGATAGAGAACTGGCTAGATAGACTACAAAGTGTGGTGGTAAATGGAACATTTTCTAATTGGACCAGTGTTGTGGTGTACCACTGGGCTCTGTACTGGGTCCCTTGCTTTTAAACTTGCTTATTAAAGGGGTGGTTCACCTTCCAGTTAACTTTTAGTATATTGTAGAAGGGCCAATTCTAAGAAACTTTTCAATTGGTCTTCATTATTTATTTTTCATAGTTTTTTAATAGTTTGCAATTTTCTTCTGTTTCTTTGCAGCTTTCAAATGGGGGTCACTGACACCATCTAAAAACAAATGCTCTGTAAGGCTACAAATGTAATGTTATTGGCACTTTTTATTATTTATCATTCTATTCAGTCCCTCTCCTATTGATATTCCAGTCTTATCCAAATCAATGCAGGGTTGCTAGGGTAATTTGTACCCTAGAAACCAAATTGCTGACACTGCAAAATAGAGAGCTGCTGCATAAAAAGCTAAATAACTATAAAACCACAAACAATAAAAAATGAAAAACAATAGCAAATTGTCTCAGAATATCACTCTCTACATTATACTAAAAGTTAACTCAAAGGTGAACAACCTCTTTAATGACCTGGATATGGACATTGAAAGTGCGGTTTCTATTTTTGTAGAGGATACTAAATTATGCAGAACTATAGGTTCCATGCAGGATGCTGCCACTTTGCAGAGTGATTTGTCTAAGTTGGGAAACTGGGCAGCAAACTGGAAAATGAGATTCAATGTTGATAAATGCAAGGTTATGCACTTTGGCAAAAATAATATAAATGCAAGTTATACACTAAATGGCAGTGTGTTGGGATTTTTCTTAAGTGAGAAGGATCTTGGGGTTTCTATAGATAACAAGTTGACTAATTCTGGGCAGTGTCATTCTGTAGCTACTAAAGCAAATAAAGTTCTGTCTTGCATAAAAAAGGGCATAAACTCAATGGATAAAAACATAATTACAATTCTTTATAGATCCCTAGTAAGAGCTCATCTGGAGTATGCAGTGCAGTTTTGGACTCCAGTCCTTAAGAGGGATATAAATGAGCTGGAGAGAGTGCAGAGACGTGCAACTAAACTGGTTAGAGGGATGGAAGACTTAAATTATGAATGTAGACTTTCCAGGTTGGGGTTGTTTTCTCTGGAAAAAAGGTGCTTGCGATGGGACATGATTACACTTTACAAATACATTAGAGGACATTATAGACAAATATCAGGGGACCTTTTTACCCATAACGAGGATCACAGCACCAGAGACAAGAACAAAATGACTTTCATTTGAAGCATTGTAGGTGGTTCTTCACAGTGAGGATGTGGAATGCACTGCCAGGTGATGTTGTGATGGCTGATTCTGTTGATGCTTTTAAAGGGGGCTTGGAAGATTTTTTGGACAGACATAATATCAAAGGCTATTCTGATACTAAACTCTAAAGTTAGTATAGCTATGGGCATATATGGTTTGTGTGAAAGAGAGGAGGGGTGTGTGTATGCTGGGTTTTAATTTGGAGGGGTTGAACTTGATGGACTTTGTCTTTTTTCAATCCAATTTAACTATGTAACTATGTAACAGTCATACCCATATCACGGCATGAGCAGAAAGTCTACAATTATAGTCAGCTTGGGGACATGGCAATTAACCCTTCACCCATGGTTATAGCATTTCTTTCTATTAACCATTCAGGAACCTTTTAATAGATCTGTATAGAGACCATTGGTGGTAATGGAGTAATCTGCTTTAAGACTGTACCTTATTAAAATTGTGAATAAACCAAAACGAATCTCAAATTGTATGTGCAATTATCTTACCAATATCTGTAGTTGAGAACATATTTCATAGAACTAGACTAAAAAGGTTTTCTCAATATTATGCTCACAGTAACATTTAAATCAGTAAGAATGCTGTGTAAAATAATTTTGGGGTTAAAACAAGCTTTTTACATGATATAAAGTGCAGAGAAACATGATGAATATGCAGCCCCTGCTTATTTCATTCAGTCCCTGAAGATCATAATTATATTTTTAGTTATTCTCTTCATGTGCATTGATGTTTGATATTATTTGCAATTTTTATAGGATGAAATCCTCCCCGTTGCCTGTACAATTTTAAATTACAATTTATAGATTCTTTTGGATAAGGTCCTAGTACAGGTCAATTTTAAAGGGACCAATTGTTTTTGGTCAATGAACAGACTAGGTCAGCACTAGGGGCAAAATAATCTTAAATTGCATGTCAGGTATTGGCCAAACATTCAATAGGCTGAAAAGCAATCTACTGAATGTGGAAGGTGGTTGTAAGGGGTTGTCTTCTGCTCAAACACAAATGCACATCCTGCACATATCTGAACAGTACATGCGTAGAGCTTGAGTAGAAATTATTTAGTGGATATGTCATGGCTGGAAAGACTGGCAAACATGGTACCCAGGATGCAATACAGCAATGTTTCTTTTAAAAGTTTACATTTAAAATATATTTTTAATTTCATGAGTAAATCATTTTTTAGTGGTTTAGTGGTTGGACCATTGCACCTCAAATAGCTACATCCAATATATATATATATATATATATATATATATATATATATATATATATATATTCTATATTTCTTTTGGCCGGAATTGAATAAAATGATGGGTATTTTTACCTGCAGGATGTTGCTATAAAAAAGTGTATTATGGACCTTATTTATCAAAGTCCAAATTTATTGAAATATAAAAAAAGTCTGATCAAACTAGAATCCACAATAGGACATTATTATTATTATTATTATTAAAAACAATTTCATTGGATCGGAGGACAGACACAAAAAAATCAAGGGTAAATCCAAATCATATGATTTTTTTTCGAAATGTTTTCCCAAATTACCCAGTTTTTTCAGGATTTTTCCCAAAAGCCCAAATTTTTTGGATTTGTGCTCGAAAAGTCTGAAATAGTCAGATATTTGGGCTAATTCCAGAGCAGACCACAGTAACTTCCAAATAGGATAGGGAAATATCCCTTTGACCTATATACAAACAGAACAGGTCTAAGATACCGAATTTTCAAATTCAGACTTTTTGCAGTCTTGGTCGTTTAATAAATCCCACAAATTTTTTTTTTCCACTAAAATTTGTATTCTGTAGCAAAACAAATGTCACGTTTTTTTCAGTTTTTGGCATTCAGACTTTTGATAAACCCCCATATGTATTATATTGTTTGAAAAACCACCTACTATATACAATTCTTTCCACAAGACAACAATGATGCAAATACGTTCCACTTTATATTGCAATGATTAATTATCAGTGGTAGAGAATGTATATCTGCCTTCAGACCATGGTGCCACAGGGCAGATAACCACATCAGTGACCTTATAATTCTGCCTCAGCACAATAATGATTTTGTTATTCTTATTCAGCACACAGCAACCAATCATTTGCTAGCTTGCGCCAAAATAAATGTTCCCATTCACCTCTTTCTCAAATAACCATGACTGATATACAGCATATTAGCAGTGCTTTAACACAGATGTGATCTTTGTAAGCAAAGTTACTGGATGACTGAATCACCCGTTTAAACATAGCCTGAGGAACTGTATCTATTATGGGTGATATTTTATTCTATGTACTGTATCATCTTTAGACTATACTGTAGCAGATATATTTTTTGCATTGAATTGTATATTGCATATCCCATTGAATGTTTACATCCTGAAGACCAGTAAATGCTCAAAAACATTTTATTATTTTGCCAATATTCAGGCACTGCTACAAATTTCAAACAAGTGGGAGGAAATCTCAAATATTGGGTTTTCTCATGTTTTACAAAAAAAAAAATCACCCTTAACATATCTAAGGAGATAAATTATGCAGCGTTTCTCTCCTAGGGATACCTATTTCCATTCCCTATAATATTAGTTGTAAATCAATGTGGAGGTCTGTCAGTCTTAATTTACTTAAGGATACATTTAAGCATTCAGGGCACTGCTAGGATGACAAACTGGTAGAAATTGGTGATGTTGATTGGATGAATAGGGTTATACATGAAACACAAATTCAAACTAAATTCATTTAAATTAATGATTCAATCAAATTACTGCATTCTGAAGTGATTCTTTGTATTTCTCAGTGTGTTTTACATCTCAATACTTTTTTCCCCAACTGTGTAAACTGATCATTATGTCATCTAAACTGTATAAACAATAAGAAAAAGGTACATGTATTTCCTTCAATCAATATAAATTTGCATGCATTCTACTTGTTACAGTTCAGTGATCCAAAACATGTACAGTAATATCTGCAGCATTAATTAATAGGCTCCTTTTGGCTATACATTTTAATCACCCTAATAAGCAATGGGCAACACTATGGGAAATATATGCAAAATTACGTAAATAAGGGAACAAGCTATAGGTCACATTGTAAGCTTTGTGCAATGGCTGTAATAAGTGAGAATGGGGGTAAAAATTATACATAAATTCACCATTTATTTTACATGTTTTCCAGGATATGAAAATGAGAATTAGGACCCAAAGTGTATACAATAAGACCAAATTCTGTCTTGTAATTCTGTCTGCACATGTAATGTCTGTCTCCTAATATATCCATAATATTCTCAGTTAAAAGAAATGTGCACAGCTCATTGTCTGTTATGTTGAAATATGAATAGAAGCAACATTATGAAAACAACTTAATTGTGTAGACTTGCTTTGTGTTAATAAAAGACATGCAATGACTTTCTTAAAATATAGATGGTATTATACATTTACTTATTCTTCCAGAAGATGTTTAAAAGGATTAGTAATCTATAAACCCCATCCAAAACCTAGCTCCATATGGTACATTGATGAGCTTACATTTCTTGCTAAGTGCCTTCCTATCAAGAAACAAGAGTTAAGCTCAAACAAAATGAGTCATGTGTTTTTGCCTAAGCATTTACTGCATGAAACAATGTGTAGGTGTTAATTACAAGACTTCACAGAGTCTTGACTAATAACAGTGTATAAACAAATGAATGTCATATGCGGCTACAGAAAAGCTTTTACTAATAAGGTAAAACCAGCAATTAGAGCTGACAGTAAAGTTACACTGAATATTTGTGCCAGGCAACAAAAAAAAAAAGCCTAAATGCTATTTTCTTTTACTGGATAAAAAGGAAAGAAACATGGTTAGATTTTTTTTTGCCCAGATGGAAAGGAAGCAGCTTCCAGTCATTCGTTCAAAATGAATTAATTGCAAATTGGTGAGCGAGGAGAGGAGCTTAAATCTCTTTTGTGTAAATGCACTGACCCCATTTCATCAAAGCAAAAGACATTCAGTTTCTCAGTCTCTGACCTTGAAATAATAACGGAGTTCCTAAAGGAAAGAAAATGTCAGCGATCATATAACATTTTCAGTAACATATTTGAAATATCATTTTCCGCAGTCAAATTCTGAACTGCCTTTTGATCACATACAGGATTCAATGTCTTTTTTATAAGTGTGCTAAGATGCACAATACTTCATTTTGCTATATATAAAGCTGCATTTCTGGAATATACTATGCAATATTGTATATTGTATGTTTATGAGAGAACTATTTATGAAACTGTGTAAAAAAATGGTCATATATTACACATCACTGTCTGATCTGATTGTCATATAAAACAGATTATTTATCAAGCTATGTATTCATATTTGGTGTAATGCTTCTGGCATAAAATCCATGTTAAATACCCTGATCAGTGTATAAAGAAACTTTTTTTTGTAGTGATCGGTGAAAAAAAATTAGCAAAAGCAGAAAATTTTGCAAAACACATTGGAGTCAATGCATTTTTGTTTCTCACATTTTCTTTCCTGCATGGAGTAATACATTTTTCCTAGAGAAACAAAATGCATGGTGAAATTCTAGTTTAGATTTGCAAAAAATGTTGCTACTATTGCCTATTGTTGGCAAAACAATTCTGTAAGGCTTATTTAGGGGGTTATTTATCAAATAGGTTAGAGTATAATAATGTTAGAGTTTGTTATACCTTGAATGAACTTACAACTTGAATGGTATCTTATTTAAGAAAAAACTCTCATGGTAAAAAACTTGACTTGCAATAAAAGGTATCACCAAAATTTACATTTTCTGCATCTTCAAATGGTTCAAGGGACCTCTGCTTTTGACTCCTACATGACCTCGACAGGTTTAAAGATATTTCCAGGGTTGGGGGTATAATATATCTTGAAAATGATCTTGAGTTGAATCACTTGAATTGATCAATTGAATTGATCATTTTCAACCAAAACCCTCTGAAAAAACTTGAACATCATGAAGACTATTAACATCTTCAAATCTTCAAAAAACTCAAGGGCCCTCTGCTATTGAGTACTACATGACCTTAAGTTTTCGATTATGTATTTTCAAATCCGAGGGTCAGGATACAATAAATCTAAAACAAATTAAATTTAACCTGAAAATGTGAATTTTGACCCAAAAAAAAAACCCTTGAAAACTCAAATTGTCATGGAAAACACAATTCAATGCTTTATACACTGTAAATAAACCCTACATGTTTTTTGGTAGACTTAAAGAGAAAGTAAATTTTTAGTCTAATTGATTACTTCATGAAAATATACCTATATGTTGTGTTTATCTGAACAAAGGTTTCTAAAACTGTAATTCAAAACACTTTGTTATTTTCTAGAATGCAAATGTTGCACCAAACAATGTCTGCCAATTTATTCAGTGTTTAAAAGATAGAGTAAGAGAACACATAAGGGCCTATAGGAAAACATTTTGCATTTTGTTCTCCCAAAGGTATCCAGGATTTAGTGGGCAAATTTATCAAGGGTCAAATTTCGAAGTGATGGGAATTTTTTTTAAACTCCCATCAACTCGAAATTCGAATAAAAAAACAACAGAAATTTATTTTAAAAAATCAATTTTTTTAACTTGCAAGTTGGCAGGTTTTAGATGGTGAATCATCGATGTCTAATTTTAAAAGAGACAGCACATGATAAATGTCGATATTCGAATTTTGTAATGTTTTTCAGATTCAAATCGAATTTGGACTATTCCCTAGTCAAAGTACTCTAAAATTAGTTCAACCCTTGATAAATCAATTCAACCCTTGATAAATCTGCCCCCAAGTGTAGGAGTAATAGAACAAGTCAGAATACCACTTAAAGGCAGGGACATTTTGTTCCCCTTATAACTAAGAGACAAAATGTACTGCACGAAAATGGAGTGCTCAATCCAATCCCAAAGAAAAAACACTTGTCAGTGCAGGGTGCTAATCCAAAAAAACCCTCCCTCGCTTGGGGGTCAATAGAGTAATTGCAAAAAAATTCAGATGCACACCTTTCAATTGCAATGAGTTTCTAAACGGTGATTTATTGAAGCCCAAATATACATCAAAAAAGGGCAATGTTTCGGACCCCTCTGGGTCCTTTATCAAGACCCGGAGGGGTCTGAAACGTTGCCCTTTTGTGATGTATATTTGGGCTTCAATAAATCACCGTTTGGGCACTCATTGCAATTGAAAGGTGTGCATCTGAATTTTTTTGCACTTATAACTAAGAAAGGCTTTCTGGATTTTTAAGTTGGATACCAGAGTTCACAGGGGTTTAAACATGAGACATGATCTTGCAAATTTATATTAATGGAAATCTCTTTTTTTATGTTTATTTTGAATTTATAGTAATTCTATGGCCCTTAGGATGTTCCATATATTGTTTATTTTTATAAGACCTTGCTCACAACATTCTAGTCTAGTATAGACAGGGGAGGGGACTTTTTAAAGATAGGTTCCTCCTTTATATATAGACAAATACAAGAGATCCTCTTCACCCATTATCAATATATTAGGGATATTTTTATGCTACTAAAAATGGTTTACCCTTTAAACAAAATAGGGATTGTCTGTTCATATATTGTAATATATTAAAGCTGGCCAACTACGTGAAAGTCCTACTTTTAATGGTTTGTCTACCTTGCTGCTTTTTAATGATGTATAATAAAAGGTGATTTTAACTTTGGGCGGCATAACATCAACGTAATAAAAACTGTTATATTAACTATTTAAGGAAGTAATGACCATTAATTTGTAAGCCTATGATTAAGGGAGCTTTTCCCGAACCACGTTAGGTATGCAGATTATCCACCTGCTGCAAAAAACAACCTCTTATCCTACCCGGAGTGCCGTCGTATCTGTGAGTTGAGTGGATATATATAAATGTTTTAGATAATTTTCCTCAATGTGACTTTCTCTTTATAAATTGGACATACATCACTTCTCATTTAAGAGAGTGTCGGACTCTGACACTTTAGCATGGTCCTTTGGGGCTTGTCTATCAGAGCTTGAAAGATGGAACTTAAATGATTGATTGACTGACAGTAAGAATCTGGCACAGTTAAATGGTGTTGGCCTCTTATAATAAACAGTGTCAGGGTTTACAGCCTCCTTATTACAGTGCTTCTGCTTTGTTTAGTATGTGACTATACAATAACTATCCTCCACCATGCTGCAAAACTCCTCTTCTGCAACGCTCTGTGCTGCCCTTTTTTTATTGGTGATTTTAACTTACAGATGAAGCCACTTTGGATTGTGCATTTGACACAGAATAACTAAACTCAGATATCCCATTTTCCCACTTAACACAGAATATTGGGTCACAGCATCCCATCCAGTTAAAGAGTTCACAATTGAAAACAATGGTGCTTTGGTATGCTAATGAAAAGTTTAAATGCATTCAATGAGTTAAGATAACTTTAGATTACACAGTTTCTTCAATTAACCCTGAGTCACAACGCATTTAACACACAAATCCAAGTGGCTGCAGCTGCATTCTGCCTTACTTGATTATGTGCGACCCTTGCCTGCCTACCTTCTCTGTACAAACAGAATGATCTGCACCAGATCTAGAGTAGATTGTAATTGCACGAAACGTCAAGCAGGCAGGAAATGGGCATGCATATATAACTTAATAAGAGGGAATGAGCTAAATACAGCATCTGAAAAAAACCCAAACCTGAGCAGTGTGGGAGAGGATATTTTCAGACAGAGGAGGCTTTTATTTTTTGCAGAAGTGGGTGTGAGATAAGAGAGGCTGAAAGCAGTAGTACTTGCCCCTACAGAAAGTAGTACCCTCCATATGAGTAAGTGGAGTGTTTTTTTAAAAGAAGGGGGAGTGATGTCCAGGGCCCAGAGGGTGTTATGGCTTAAGGGGGACCTGGCTGTGCTGCACTTACTTGGAGTAGCTGGCCCATCTGTCACTGAGCCGGACACTTCGGAAGAGAAAGAGGTTAGAAGATTCAGTGCCTGCATCTCCTATCTGACTGATTTGATTTGCCAATAAAGTGTAAAATGGCAATTCGAATTTTGAAGTACTGACCCTTTAAAAATCCTTCGAATTCAACTATTTGCCACCTTAAAGCTGCCGAATTGCCATTTTAGCCTATGGGGAGACCTCCTAGAACCTGTCCTGAAAATTTTTCTAAGTCCTAGGAATTCTAAGGATTTTGCAGTAAATCATTTGGATCGTTCTATACGAACGATTCCAACTATTTTTATTTGATCGAATACAGCTGTTTTTGATCAAAAATGACCCCCTTAGTAGGGGCAGATTTACTAAGGGTCGAATTAAAAATTTGACCATCAAATTTTCCAAGGGTATTTTAGATTGAAAATGGATCAAATAGGTCCATTCTCGATCAAATAAAAATCATTTGAATCGTTCAAATGCATCGATCGATTCAAAAGTTACGAAGAATTTTGTAAAAAATCCTTCAAATTTCAAAAAATCTCCGTAAAGGTTAGAGGATGTCCTTCATATGGAAGGTTTAAGGTGGTGAAGTGTTGAATTTGAATTTTTTTAAAGAGACAGTACTTCAAATTCAAATTTTCAGACCATCATATTATCATCAACAAATAAAGAGTCACTCCCTTCCATACCCTATATTAAGGTGTGATAGGAAGTGGTTGTCAACCTATGGGACAATAATACAATTATGTAAATCAGAGAAACTAGATAGATGAGGGTATTAACCCTATGAATCCCTATATAATAGTTCTCAGCAAGGACAAGGGCATATAGAATAATAAAAATATCTATTACCAGAAAGAAAACTGCACTTATAAAGAAAGATAAGGAAACTATTATACTAGGAAAATCTAGCATAATACTAGGAAAATCTAGCAGAAAGTACCAATCAATCTCCATAGCTTGTTTTCACTTCAAGGATGGAATACCGTTTTGCAATTAATAAGAATAGATTTAAATAGAAGATTGGACTTGCTTACTTCTTGTCATGTTGAGCTACTTCTAAAACAAAGGATGCAATTCTTGGACCTTGCATTTAAAAAAATATTATTAGACTTAAAATATTTTGCACCAGAATAAAGGGATTTTGAGTACTTAAAAAACATAAGCTTAAAAACACATTTTTGGCTTATTTGTTTTATTGTTTTAGCAGTAAAAAAATGTAAAAGTGTTAAAAGACATACACAGGAAACAGGGAAACTATAAATATGTTCAACATTTACAGTGATCTGTACTATTTATTACAGATAAGACAGCTATACAAAGGGACAACATTTTTTACCTGCAACTTACTTGCTGCTTTCAAAGTAAAACTCCCAAATTTGGTTGCCCTTTTATTAGACACCAGTGGGATCACCTGACTGGGAAGGCTGGGATGGGTAGGGGCTACAACAAGGAGCTGGTCACTGCTCCAGTATAACTAAAACAAACAAGGAAAAGTTGTGCTCATCACTGATTTTTAAAAACATTTTAATAATGCAATATATGGACAAACAATCTCTGTTGTTTAAAGGGTAAGGCATTTTTAGTAGCTATATGCACAAAATGTCTCAATGTCTTAAATATATTGATAATGGGTTGAGTGCAGAGGACCTCTTGTATTTGTATATATATATATATATATATATATAAATATATATATATAATGAGACAAATTATTTTTTATGTTTAAAGCATGAATATATTTTGAACAGTTAATCATCACATACAAGTGCATGTTACTTTATCATACTTCTTGTTTCTTACTACTGTAGGGATAAGTGTCACTATGTAATATCAAGTCAAAATTAACATCTCCACGTGGAGAAAACATGTTTGTTTAATCTGATTACCCTTTTTTTTTTACTTCCTCTGGATCAACTAGCAGTTAGGCAGGTTACAAAAAAAAGTTAAAAGGTCAAACTTGATGGACGTTTGTCTTTTTTCAGCCCAACTTACTGTACTATGTTCCTATCTATTTGTATTTAATAATATACTAGATGAAACTGAAAAAACAGCACACATTCAGAATATGTTCAGCCTTACGGTATCTCACAGAGGAAACATAATGTAAAAAAAAATAACAGACAAAGCTTAAGCCAAGGGAGCCATGAGGGAGTTTTTATCGATCTCACAGCAATTATGTTTCTTTCTGCATCAATAACCTTGACAAAAGTCTGTAAAACCCAGGTTATACATTTTTATCTTTAAAATAAGCCATAGTTAGGTATTTTTAAACTTGACATATCAAGTATTATCCAGTGCAGCAGGTATAAATGATCTGTTCATCCTCTTACATGTACACGGAACCAATCTCAGTCTGTATTATAAAATATAAAGAACAAATGGGCTAACCTATGTAGTGTAGTAACTTCTAAATGGACACTAAATTTACTGATAAAATAAATACTCACAAATATCAATGATCTATGTGAATAATATACTACAGATAAAGATAAAAGATCCAAAATGCATAAGGAAATATTTGTTCATAGTCCTTTGCAGCCCATATGCAAAGATCCCTATAAATTTATGCCATGAGATGATTTTTTTTATTATTCTCTGATGAATCTGACTCATGTTAAAGATCTTAGATTGCAGGGTGCACTGGGACAGGGACAGAAGTAAATGATGTCCAATATCTGTAAAGTGCTGTTTAACATGTTGGCACTACTAATCTGTTACTTTCTGCAGTTATGAGCAAGGGTGATCCAGGGAGGTCCGGGATGTCCATGGGACAATTGCTCACTTTTTTGCCACCCCTGGTAACCAGTGGGGAGCTGCCTCCTGAGGGGAGTTTCTCAACTTGCCTCAAAGAGAAACCCCTTTGTTCTTATTTTTCTCAGTCTTGGTATTATAATAACTCTGTGTGATGTTAGGTATCCCAAACCCAGAACAAACCCCAAGGTCCCAGTCACGGCTCACTGTTCTGCCTATAACAACTGCCTTTCACTTCAGGAGGAGCCCTCCACTACTTGGATGGTGCCAAGTCTTAATGTGGGAGGACAAAGGAGAGAATTCTGTGCAAGCAAGGGATCTGTAAGTACAGCAGGAACAGAGAATAGAAGCACAATAGTAGAACATTACCAAATCAGGCAGCGCAGTACAAATTCAAGAGACAAAACATGGTCAGGGTCACAGGTCTGGTCAAAATACCAAGGAAGCGGGTTCTAGACAGGATCCGAGAGAATGGTCAAAGTTCAGGCAAGGGTCAGGACAGGTGGCAGACAAGGCAATAACAGGGATAGGCAAGGTCAAACAAGAAAGATGCACACTGTAATCGCACCCAGGTACTACCAAAAAAAGACCTACACTGGCCAATGAATTTGTATATGCAAACCCTTCAAATATTTACATTTACTGCCAATGTGCGATGACATCATCAGCATGCTGCGTCAAACCCAGAAGTGCCAAGGCACCCGTGTCATTTGCAATGAGCAAGCAACGGAGAAGGACACAGGGGTGTCCCCACAGCACCACTGCTAGACCGCCACAAATTCTCACACTCTGATTGCCAAAGTCATATCTTCCATATTTTATGTTTATTTAATTTTATTTATGATTGCTTTTCTACATACTGTAACACAATCTGCAGTTAATAACATTAGGTCCAGGGTATCTTCATAAATGAAAAATAACCACTTTATCATTTGTTGATCTGCTAAAAAAAGTTCTCATTTGCAATTGCAAAACAGAAATTTACTATGGGGACCAAGAAGGGGTTAGGAATATTGTGGCATTGGTAAATATATATTCTTTTAAACATAAAGGACTTTGCTAAGTCTAAAGTGGTGTTTTGGTGTAAATTTTATTGTGAGATGTATCAATGTAGGGGATCAGAGAAATCCTTCCCCTGTTTTTCTGTCTGTGACATTATTCTGCCCAGTTACAGGCTGTAGAGCAAAACTATTGGCTGGGCACTTCAGTGCATCCTGGGGAGAGAGGGTGTGCCTGTCGGTGAAGCCTTGTGTGCAGGGTCTGTGATAGAGTGGAACCCAGGCTGTGTAGTGACAGTCCCAGCTAGAACCAAGTCCTGTAAAGCTGTTCAAGCTGTTAAATCAGTGGAAGTACAGAAAGAGGCCATCCTGTTCCCGTTCAAGCTGCTAGAGACTCAGTAGGAGAAAGGTGCAACTGGTGAGATTGATTGTGCTTCAGAGCTGCTTGTAATCTCCAGTGTGACTGCCTCTGAGAGCACCCTGGTGAGTGAGCCACCCAAAGGAGGATACTGGCAAGGATGCAAGTGTGGGGCCCCAAACTGAAGACGGGTCTTGTGTATTTACAGTGGCGTAACTACTCCCTGGTGGGCCCCCCTGTCGGGCCCCTTACCTCTATAAATCCCATGATGGAGTGTTGATGGCATGTGTGATGCAAAATCTCCCCCTAGATAACTGCCTGCCATAAACATTTTCGGGGCTCTGATGGGCCCCAAGGGGGTGGGGGCCCTGGTGCAATTGCACTCTCTGCACCCCTGGTAGTTACACCACTATGTATTTACCTGCTACCTGGGAGAACTGCTAAATTCCAAAGGGATAGGTACTTTTGGGAAATGTTAGTGCTACCGGGGGAAGGGACATTGCATTTGAACTGTGTGGTTATTAAGCCCTCCCAGAGGGTTGGCACTTTGATATTAAAAGGACTGTGTTGGAGCAACAAGTCAAGGAACCTAATAGTGATTTAGGTAGTGTCCCACATGTCCCTAGTGCAGGAGTGAATTGTGTATTAGATTGCCAAAGTTCTTTATTACTGTTTTATATAAAGTTCATATTTGTTTCATCTGGAAATGCGTGTTTTATTATTCCTAGTGGAATCCCCCCTGAGGTGTGTTCCTTAGGGGCAGATTTACTAAATTCACATGAAGGATTCAAAGTTCGAATTCAAATTTTCTAATGTTTTGGTAGACCACTTCGACCAGTGAATTTTGAAAAATGATCAAATTATTTGAATAATTTGAATAAAAATCAATTTGAATATTCGACTATTTGACAGTCGAATAACTTCCCCTTTAAATTTTAATTCAATTGCCTAGTTCGCCAGATCAAAGCTACCAACTTGGGTTTCATTATTTTTGATCGAATAAAAAATTTGATCGATAGAATTTTTAGTATTCGATCATTCAACCAATCGAAATGCGGTAAAAATCCTTTGAATTCAAATTTGAAGGATTATTATTCCCTAACTATTCCCATGGTCGAATTTGAGGGTTTTACTTAGTAAATCTGCCCCTTAGTGTTACCTAGGTGGAGGCACTGCGCTGTAATTCCCAGTTCCCAGTACTTCATACACAAAAAGGACTCAGGGCCCCTGGATTGCCAAGGGTAAGTGCCATTTAAAGAGACAGTAACCAAATTAGGGTTATATCAATTTATTAACTCCTTTTACACAGAATAGTTTTTCTGCACCCTTAATTAAGCCAGTCATGCAGAAGGCTTAACAGTCCAGGAGTGGACTAGATTCATATCACTGATGCAAGACACAATAACTTTGAAACAGAGACATAAATGGCACTATCCATAGCAGAGATAAGTATTTGTCTTTTACTTGTACTGTAAGCAGTAATTCATTGTTTTGGGTGGTTTGTGTTGACTTTCATGAAAACTCTTGCAGTTTCAATCACTGTCTACTTGATAATGATAATACAGTACTCTCTTTCATTAAAGGTACATTAAATCAAGATATAAAATCATAATTTCTTTTCTTTGTAAGTTAAGGCCTCAACACATAATAATTTTGTGGGCAGTTGGGACTTGCAAGGAGACAAGATAACACTTTATAAATAAATTAGAGTACATTCTAGAACTATCGTGAGGGGGCATAAAAGAACAAAGTAACCTTTTAAGACTTAAGGTTAGGGATGGCGCGAACTGTTCGCCGGCGAACTTGTTCGCGCGAACATCCGCTGTTCGCGCTCGCCAAAAGTTCGCGAACGTCGCGCGGCGTTCGCCATTATGGGTTCGCCTTATTTGCCGCATTTTTTTTTGCCCTCTCACCCCAGACCAGCAGATACATGGCAGCCAATCAGGAAGATC
Source organism: Xenopus borealis (assembly GCA_024363595.1). Lineage (NCBI taxonomy): Eukaryota > Metazoa > Chordata > Amphibia > Anura > Pipidae > Xenopus > Xenopus borealis. The sequence goes on along the minus strand of CM044431.1, from coordinate 185,320,458 downwards.
TCCCTCCTGGACCACCCCCACACCCCCTGGACCAAAAAAAAAAAAAATGTGCATACCTCCCAACTGTCCCTTTTTTGGAGGGACAGTCCCTCTTTTGAGAGCTCAATCCTCTGTCCCCTCATTTGTACTGGAAAGTCCCTCTTTTCTCTGCACTGAACAGCCAGAAAAAGAAGCAAAGTTTTGAACTTAATTGGCTTTTGGCAGAGAGTCCAGAACAGCTAACAGGTACGTCCAGAACAGCTAACAGGTGCAGGTAAGATACTTTGTAACACTTTTGAGATAAGAAAATAATGGATTTTTCTTTTCCCTTGATCCCCCTCTGGCATGCCACTGTCCAGGTCGTTGCACCCTTTAAACAACTTTAAAATCATTTTTCTGGCCAGAAATGTCTTTTTTAGCTTTAAAAGTTCGCCTTCCCATTGAAGTCTATGGGGTTCGCGAACGGTTCGCGAACCGTTCGCGTTTTTGCGCAAGTCACTACTTAAGGTATCATTTGCAGGGGCTTAACTTGATGTCTAAATTAACTATGTAAATTGTACTAAAAGCTGTTTCAGGATAATCCATGCCATGCTATCATTCATCATCATCTTACTTATTAACTTTTATTTATATAGTGCCTGCAAATTACACAGTACAGGAATGGAAACTTTTATTCAGAATGCTCGGGACCTGGGGTTTGCCAGATAATGGATATTTCCATAATTTGGATCTTCATACCTTAAGTCTACTATAAAATCATTTCAACATTAAAAAAATCCAATAGGCTGTTTTTGCTTCCAATAAGGATTAATTATATTTTAGTTGGGATCAAGTACAAGCCACTGTTTTATTGTTACAGAGAAAAAGCAAATCATTTTCAAAAATTTGGATTATTTCATCCTAATGGAGTCTATGGGAAATGATCATTCCGTAATTCAGAGCTTTCTGGATTGTAAGGTTCCAGGTAAGGGATCCCATACCTGTACTTTGCAACAGATGTAACAAGCATAACTGTCTCTCAATAGTAAAACATTGTCTTCCTTTCTGGAAACATAAATTTCCAATATCATATATACTTCACATCTCAACAAAGATTTAGTTTCTTCCTTGGTGTTTTTGCATCAAAATCAGAAATAATCTCAAAGATTTTAATGCAAGCTTGCAGATTTGTTCCCAACGTCCAGCTTGTTTTGGGGTTCTTTTATCAGAGTAACGATACCATCAAACCGTCAAACCTTTACAAATCAGTAAAAAATGCACTCCAGAGAAACAGAATAACTTTATGATCAGAGGTGGAACTCCAGAGTGCATTTTGTACTGATTAATAATCTCAAAGACTATTAAATATATCTACTATTGCTTTATTTATATTTGTTTGTTCACATTTTGCTGATATGTAAAAAAAAAAAAAAAAAGGTTAGGGCATGTACCTTTTAATAGTGATTTGTGGCTTATCTTTATCTTATCTGTGTGCTGAAGGCCACAAAATTAACATTTTGACACGCTAAAATGGCTTTCAGAAGCCTCATATAAGATAAATCAGTTGTCTCTCTCCTGGAACAGATTTAGTAAACAGATTAACAAAATCCACAGTTCACACTATGTCTGACATATAGAAACCAATGTGCAAATCTTCTCTACCAATTAAGTTAGCCATCTTCTCAAGAGCCTTATGAAAAAAGTGTAATCTACACAAGGGACTAATCTGTTCTTACAAAGTACTTTGATTATGTTGATCTGGCTTGGTCTAATGATTGCATGCAAATGCTCATGGTTTGACCTCAATAAGTAAGGATAACATAGATGTCATACTGAACTGTTAAAACATTGCTTCTAAAAACACAAGGTAAACTACATGATGCTCCCTATGGAGAATGTCTGCACAAGAAAAGGCTAACCCCTAGCAGGAAAACCCCAGTAATTACACATAATGATGTAAAATTTACTTTTATAAGTTTTTACCACTCTTATTGAGCCATGTAAAAAGGTTTGACACAGTTACTTTCACTCTGCTACGCCACATTACACAAAATGGGCTCTGCTTTAAATACAGATATGTGTACCAATGTTATTATTATTATTATTATTATTAATAACATGTATTTCTATAGTGCCAACTTGTTTCGTACAATCAATTCCCACACAAAATGCTGGGCACATCATTACTGGTGCAATGTTTGCTTTTTATCCATTACAATCAATTATTATGTAGCATTTCATTGTCATACATCTCATTGGTATCATGGGTTATTAGATCCCAAGAAAACTCTGCACTTGCAAACATTATTTTTGACAGATAAAGCAGAGACGTCACAGTTATTGCATTAGCAAATATCTGCAGATTTAAGGAACAAATTATGACAATACATTGGAAAAGGGCTTGGCATAGTATGAAATGGAATAAAAACTAATTTAAAATATATTTAATTAAAAATGTTTCTCTATCATTCCCTAAACAGTTTTAGTTTAGGTTCAGTTAAAACTAACTATAAATACACAAACACTCACACTACAGCTAAAATCACTTATTGAATAAATGTAATAAAAAAACACAAAATGAATACTTCCTCACATTACAATTCATTATTTAAAAAGATGAGGAAGATGCCATTTTAAAACAGAGTATTAGCTGCATCAGCCTAGCGATAGGAAAACCTAAAATATAGAGCCCTATTCATCAAAATTAGTTATGAGATAATATGCCATGTTTCGCTTCTCTGGAAAGTTCATATAACTACCAAAAAATTGCCAAAAAATCTGCAAAGTTGCGGAAATATTGTTAAACTATTTTGTCATGCAAAAAAAAATTTTTTTGGTTGTGCCTCATTTTTGTTGCAAACTGTATTAGAGTCTGTAGTTGATTTTTTGCTACACACATTGCCCTACATTGTTATATGATCTCCTATTAACTATACTACAGCTGCTTTTTCAAAAGAAAAAAATTCTCCCATTTTGCAAATTTCTAAAAAAAAGTCTGTGATTTTTCATGTATGTTTTTTCATGTGTGTCCTTTTATTTTGTTGTGCAAAGCAAAGCAAGTCACATTCCAAAATTCTTATGCAGTTTTGTGAAAAAAAATTCTCCCATTTTGCAAATTTCTAAAAAAAGTCTGTGATTTTTCATGTATGTTTTTTTTATGTGTGTCCTTTTATTTTGTTGTGCAAAGCAAAGCAAGTCACATTCCAAAATTCTTATGCAGTTTTGTGAAAATGTTTGCAACTGGAGGAACGCGGCAAATCTGTACATGGGGAAATTTTCAAAATTCAAATTTCAAAATGTTTGCTTATTTATTAAAAAACTAGAATCTAAACGTTTGTATTTAAACATTGAAAATTCAGCCTCACAGTCTATGAAATTTGCTTCTTGGCAAATGATAACATCTGCTCAAGTCTATATATTAAAGGCCACAGACAGGGAGGAAAAGATTAAAAGATATTTATATGTAAACAAAACAATAAGCTACTATTTAGTAGGGATGGCGCGAACTGTTCGCTGTTCGCGCTCGCAGAATATTCGCGAACGTCGCGTGACGTTCGCCATTTTGGGTTCGCGCATAGTCGCCGCTTTTTTTTGCCCTCTCACCCCAGACCAGCAGATACATGGCAGCCAATAAGGAAGCTCTCCCTCCTGGACCACCCCCACACCCCCTGGACCACTCCCCTTCCATATATGAACTGAAGCCCTGCAGCATTTTTTCATTCTGTCTGTGTGTGCTGCTTGGAAGAGTTAGTGTAGGGAGAGAGCTGTTAGTGATTTCAGGGACAGTTGAAAGTTTGCTGGCTAGTAATCTGCTTGATACTGCTCTGTATTGGAGGGACAGAAGTCTGCAGGGATTTGAGGGACATTTTAGGTTAGGTAGCTTTGCTGGCTAGTAATCTACTGTTCTTCAAACAACTGCCATACATTGACCTGTATTTTTTCTGTGCTTCAGTGGCTGCGACTATTTTCAGCATTTATATGGCATATTTTTTCTGTGTTTCAGTGGCTGCGACTATTTTCAGAATTTATATGGCATATTTTTTCTGTGCTTCAGTGGCTGCGACTATTGGATTTTTCAGATACATTTTTGCCCTTGATCCCCCTCTGGCATGCCACTGTCCAGGTCGTTGCACCCTTTAAACAACTTTAAAATCATTATTCTGGCCAAAAATGTCTTTTTTAGCTTTTAAAGTTCGCCTTCCCATTGAAGTCTATGGGGTTCGCGACGTTCGCGAACCGTTCGCGCGTTTTGTCGCAAGTTCGCGAATATGTTCGCGAACATTTTTTCCGCGGTTCGCGCCATCCCTACTATTTAGTACTATTAGAGTGAATTAGCTTTCAACATATTAAAATGTTTATAGAAACAAAGTGGCAAAACCTTCATTTTGCCATTGTAAAGGTCATGGAGGTTTATGTAAATATGCCAAAATTAATATTTTAAAAGCTGCATTTATTTTTTTCAGTCCCTTGTCTTTTATTTCCCTTTAAAATCCATGTATTATTCAGAACTAATATTTTTCTCTACCATAACAACCTTCCTTGGAGACTTGAATATTACAAACTGAAAGAAAGAATCTGTCATCATCAGGGGCATTAGCAGAATACACCAGGAAGTTCACAGTAAATTGCTGCAGACGGTACTGATCTCCATTTCATGGATTCTGTATGCTCTTTAATTTCTCTTAAATGGTTACATAGCTCTTGTGAGTATTCTTTGATTCGTTAGTTGTTACAGTAGAAGGGAAAAATGCAGTATCCATTTTATAAAGTAAAAATTAATAAAATGACTGCAACTGTGCACATGCAATTGTATTTGAGTATATAGAAAAATGTAGGGTATCTGCAATTCTGTTTTTATCTAAAAATAAATTTAGGCTGTCCAGGCCTGAGGGGATAGAGGTTTATTTAAGCTTTTGGCTATGTTGCAGTTTACTTGTCAGTTCCAGTGCCAACATATTTTTGGCTGAAGATTCTTGTGGTGAAGTAACTGCCTTTAATAATGGATACATGTTCTAAATTATTCATAAGAGGCAGAGTGAACTCCAATGCTTTTCTCTCAGTACTTTCATTTACTGAGACTGTTCATGTACTGTATCTGAATGGTGATTTATTTTCCTTTCAAAATGTAGAAACTTAATGTTTATCAGTATCTCAATTACAGATCAAGTGCCAAGAAATGAGAGTTGTTATCACCTGCCTTTAAAAGTCTTTCAATTTACACACAACTACAATCATAATTCCTCTATTTAATCAACATGTTATTTAACATTAATATTACAAACCAGTGTTATGTTTTAAAACATTGGATCTGGCATCATAGAAAATGCAAGTGCCCTGCTTAATCACTGTCATATAATCAAAGCTAAGCAATAATCAAATGCATTTTAAATAGAAGCTCTTTACTATAAGTATTGTCCTATTAATATTCAGTACAGCATGATCATCGAATGATCGAATATCCGATCATTCGATCTATTCAATAATTCGGTATTCGATGATCAAAGAGGCCAAATTTGAATATTCGAATATCTGAAAAAATCTTACGATAGTAATTCGATCACATTCAACCCCCCTCACCCCCTTCAACCCCCCTTCAAATTATATGTTCTTTCGAACAGGTGCAATATGTATTCCCTTAAAGGATGTATTTATAGTTTTAATGATAGTTTTTATATAATTATAAAGATATACATATAACTTGTCTTCTTGTCAGCAATGATGTGAATGCATAGGAAGCATGATTTATTTAATGTTAGTTGTGTGAATGTAATAGTGTCAGTTTAACAAATTAAGTTGCCCTACATGATACATATTAGTGTTTACTTGGGGGACTTTTCTTATTATCTGCATATCAGCATCATATTTGCTATGCATCCTAACATCATTACAGAAATTAAATCAAATTTGTATGAACTTGTATTAATCAAAATATATGATTTAAAACTGATTGACGTCAATGGCAACTTAAACTAAAATGGCTATGTAAAGGTATGAGTTGTTGCTTGCTGGGTTCAGTTACACTAAATCATAAAGCTCTCTGGGGAGTTTTGACTGAAGTAAATGTATTAAATTTTAGACTACATCAGGGAAAAGTACAATATAAAGGTGTATACATCAACAGATTAAATTAAAATTCTGACTAATATTGGAGGAATATGGCTCATTAGAGCTCAATATGTTGGTTTTACATATAAGTTTATTTGATAACCAATATAATATACTAAATACATGGTGCCAGGATATATCAAATACAGTATATATTAAAAAAACAATATAAAACATAAAGTATTAAAACCATTGTTTGGAATCCAAGTTTTCATTTCTTCTTATAGATATACTGAAGCAAAGATTTTTTTAATCACATTTGAAAAGCACATAAGACTTCTGCCAATTTGTTTTCCCTTGTACACATTTAAAACAGATTATCTAATTTAAACATACAAATATTTTATATATACATTTAACTGAATAGAAATAGAGCATTTACAGTATTTTAATTTTTGTTTCATTTATTGAGCCAAATATCAATTTTATATTTGAAGTTATATTCCATTAAAGTAATTCATCTGTATTAAATTAAATCTAGTGCTTATGGGTATCAATAAAATGGGTTCCACAGTCTATTCTGTAGATAATTTTTAGCACCCTGGGAATTCAGAACATTAAGGAATCCCTGTCTGAGAACAGTTTAAGTAATCAAATAGGTGACCATTTATTTTCATTTATTGTTTGCCTGTTTACAAATATATATA
>CM044431.1:185244407-185301608 GCA_024363595.1 Xenopus borealis | reverse complement strand
TTTTTTTTTTTTTTTTTAAATGTTACCTTATTTACTAAATAATTTGAAATTAAAAACTGTGAATAACGTTTTGGGAGAAACTAAAAGGCCTTGAAGTTGTGGTTTACTACTTAATCCTTTAGTGAGTTTATAAGGTCAAATAAATTAAAAAACAAATGAATAAATAGTTTGGCTTGAAAAACTCCCTTTAAATTATACACAACCTGTCAGGCATTTAGATTACATTTTAAATTCAAGTTTTTCATGTTTTTTCACTTACTAAATATAAAAAATTCATGTTTTTTAAACCATTATTCATATTAATGATTCTTTGCACAAAATTTAAATCACGGAAAAATACAAACTTTAATAAATAACCCCCATAATGGTGTAGTGGCCTTAAGGCATTGTTCTTTTTATTAGATTGAAGATTACAGATCTATTGAAAAAATATTTAGAATTACTAGAAATTATTAAGTATACATTAGTATATGTTTCTCATGTCTGAACAATTATATTCAAATAACAAATTTCTTTCAGTTGAAATGCAAAAAGGTTGGCTTTCTAAAACTCAGACTCAGATCAGTCTTATGTATGCAGACTAAAACAAATACATGGTTCTGGAGAATATGACATCTTTGCGTTTCTTTGCAGTTTTCACACCCACTTCCTTCCTATTACTCAATTTATTTAACTAGTGAGCTGTGGGAAAAGTTTCAATCAAAAGCAAATATACTTGGGTCACTTTACAAAGATGCATGCTGTGAACATTTGAAAGCTAAAAACATCTCCATCTGGAAAGTTTATTATTGTAATTGTATTTTTTTATTATTCACACATGACCCAAAGAACAAAGGGAAATACTAAAAAGCATAGCTTTAAAATAGAAGCAATGAAAAATGACTGAATGAATATTTTTCACTTCCTCTTTAACTTTTTCATTGCCAACCAGTTGCATGAAATCCAAACAGTTTTGTAAAATATTATTTGCTCTTTTACTTTCAAAAGATTTCTTAAAGGGAACTTACAGTTTACCTGTAATAAATATACTTGTAGGCGGCGGGGACGCCAGCCATCTTGCCTGCGGGAACGTCTGCATCTTCCCATTGTATAGTTGCTGGATCTTCGTCTGCATATGGGTAGAGCAGTGCTCGGGTATTTCCTTCTTTACCCAGAGAACTGTGTGACATCATCAGAAGGGCAATCTGTCAAATCCTGTTGCCCAACTTAAGGATCCTTCATGGTTCCTTTGTGGTTTCTTGTATTGATTCCTTGTGCTGATATTCTGTGTTTGACCTTGAATGTCCCTGACTCTGCCATCCTGCTACCTGGACTGACCTTGGCCTGTTTTGTCTACTTTTCTATTTCTGTATTGGTGCTGTGACTCCTCTTCGTTTATGACCTTGGCCTTTGACATTGACTTCACTCTTGTTACCAGTCTTGGTACTGCATTGCCCATTTGGTTTGACCAGGCCTGTTCCCCGACTTTGCTACCTGCACAGTAATCTCTCCCAGGTTCTCCCACAATAGGACCTGGTGGCATCTGAGTAGCGGAGGGCACCACCCAAAGCCAAATGTGGCTGCTATAGGCTGAAGAGTAGGCCGAGACCGGAACCTTGGCGTTAGTTCTTGGTTTGGGATACCGTATGTTACATTACCAAATAAATTGGGAAACTAAATAATATATTTTTATTTAATTTCAGGAAAAGGTATCTAAATATGCCTGAATGTTTGCATACTTCAACTTCCAACTTCTGTGAAAAAATTACATATTTTTCACAATATATCAGAAATTTTGAATTATGTGAAATCTGTCAAATCAGCAATACAACTGATTTGAAAAGCTCCAGTGACCATGATAATATCAATATTCTGCATTGTATAGATCTAAAACCCACAGCAATATACACTGAACCAGAACATGTACAAAATGTACTTTAGGGGCAGATTTATTATGGCTCAAATTTTAAATTCAAAACTCTCAAATTCAAATTGTTAATAATTTTTTGCTCTTTTACTTTCAAAGGATTTCTTAAAGGGAACTTATAACTTACCTGTAATAAATATATCTGGCAAATTCAAACTTTGAATTATCCAAACTTGATTTGAATTTTATTTCTAATTCCAGTTTTGATATTTATTAAACTCTGGCCCATTAAAAATTTAAATTCGACTATTCGCCACCTAAAATCTGTCCAGGGACCAATTTGGACATGTTACTAGTGTTCCTGACATTTTATTGAGTTTAGTTAAATTTAATCGGAATTCCATTTGAGTTTTCAAGTTGGTAAAATCTGTGTGAGTTTTAGATATTCAATCTTTTTATTAAATAACCCCCCAATTGAATTCCGAGTATATTCAAATTTATTAGAGTTAAAAAAAACTCATATGAATTTGAAATTCGACTTTTGCTAAATGAGCCTCCCCATTTCAAGGTCAAAAAATTTATTGGCCTACTAGATAAAAATACAGTATATAGTTGCAAGGATCGCCAAAGAGTATATTGTTTAACATACATAAAAAAACTATGTGGCAGTGGCAATGAGGAAGAATTCACAACAGCAGAAATGTGTTTCCACATTTTCAACTATCTTTTCCTAAAGGTCGCAAACAATGCAGAAGTAGATTACCATATGTGCAGATTGCAAACTCTATCTGTGAGGCAATTATACACAAACTGTAGACTCTATGAATGGTCACAATTGGTGTTAAACCCAAAAGCAAGAAAACTATATAAAAGCATCCCATAATGAAAGAATACTATTATTGTCAGGCTTACCAGTGGAATCCAGAGAGGAAGGAACTGTAATGTTCAAAGCAGACAGCCCACACGTGCCTCACACAAGTGGAGAGTAGCTGGTGAGATCAAATGGAGCAGGGTTCCAGAAGGATTAGGCAAAAGCATAGTCAAGAAGACAAAGGTTGTAGGCAGGTAGCAGAGTTGTGTATTCTGAGTCAAGCCAATGGGTCAGGGCAGGTGGAGATCAACAAGGTCAGAAAGGCAGGCATCAGAAAGTCTCCACGTCCAACCAACACTGCGTGAAGCCACACGGCAGCTCCCCAATCCGAGAAGAACATGGACCTCAGCAGCACGATGGAAGCGACTGTTTCAGATAAGTATACTCACATTGCCTCAGGACGTGAAAGCCAGAAAGCTTATCAGGATAATTTTTGTCTAGTCTAGTACCTTTTGACTTTGGGTCCCAGTAAATTTTCTTCCTGACCATAGCCCCTTCATTTGAACTGCTTAAAAAGTGAGAGTTCAAAATCTCTTCAACCTCAAATTCTTCTTGAATATCCACCATAACAGGAAGGGGAGGAGGAGAAGAATGCCCATTAAATTGGAAAGTGGATGCTGATTTGAATAATGCAGAGTGGAATACAGGATGTATACGCCAAGTCACAGGAAGCTTTAGTTGAATGAATACTATGTTGATCTGATTAATAATAGTAAAAAGATCCACAAACTCCAGTCCTAGCTTTTTACTAGGGCAAGATATCTTCAGATTGATGGTAGACAACCATATCCAATCACCCACCTTGAATTCAGGGTCTTTATTCCATTTTTGGTCTGCATACACTTTAAAATTTTGTTGGGCTCTTGCCATATTTTCTTGAAGTTTTTTAGCGTTACTAGCCAAAAACATCAGCCAATCTTTAGCTGCTGGAACAAAAATGTCATCAGTTATAGAAGAGGGAAAGGTTGCAGGATTAAGGCCACAATTTGCAAAAAACGTAGACTGATTGGTTGAAAAGTGATGGGCGTTGTTTTAGAGAAATTCTACAAGAGGAAGAAGGTTTTCTCAATCATCCTGCAGAAACGACGAATAACATGTCAAGTACTGTTCTAAAGTTTGATTAGTTCTTTCCGTTTGACTGTTGGTTTGGTGAAAAGCTCCACACACAGATTTACTAAATTAAGTAGTAAAGTGTGGACTGCAGGCACTACTTTGTTTGGGAGACCATAGAGCCTTACAATCTCTTTAATAAAGATGTTGGCAGTTTCTGAGGTGGAAGGTAGTTTGGTTAGTGGATTAAAATGGGCCATTTTCATAAGACGATCTATAAAAAACTGCAATGGTTAAATATCCACATAAAGGGGTAGAGCAGAGATGAAGTCTAATGAGACAGATCCCCAGGGACAAGAAGGAATAGGTAGAGGCTGGAGGAGACCAAAAGATCGTGAGTCCTGTGATCCAGCACAAATCTTACAGGAAGACACAGAATTGAAGCAGTCCTTAGCAATACCAGGTCACCAAAAAAGTTTCTTTGCTAAAATGGTAGTCTTTTTTATTACTGGGTGGACAGCTACTTTGTGTCATGTTAAGTACTTCAAGATGTAACTCATTGGGTACAAAACTTTAGCCCTTATGTAAAAAGAATCAATCTGTTGCTAAAAGAGGATTGGCAATAGATTCAGATGCACACTTAATCTCCTCCATTAGAGTATTGTTTTGGAGAAGAACAAAATTATTAGGTTTAAGAATTGTTCTAAGAACCTGAGGAACTTCATTATCCAAAGAAAACTTTGGGAAGGGGCATCTGCCCCATGGTAAGTAAGATGAAAATTTGAAATTGAGAATGGAATGTTTAGACCCCTCCAGAAGATATCTCCCTTCTTTCAGTGATAATAGTAGCAAGTAGCTCACGATCTCATATCATAGTTACGGTCCCACTGGCTTAATTTATGGGGGAAAAAAGCAACTTGGTGAAGTTCTTCCCAGACCCCAGATCTTTGGGAAAGGACATAGCGAATGGAAGGGAAGGATCTAGATCAGAGATCCCCACCTTTTGAGCCTGTGAGCAACATTCTGAAGAAAAATGAGTTGGGGAGCAACACAGGCATGAACATTCTTTGAGATGTGTGATTGGCCATTTGGTAGCATCTTTGTTGACTGTCTGCATTGAGGCTCTATTTGGCAGTGCACCTGGTTCTTATAGAACCAAAATGTTCCACCAAGCCAGGAATTCAAAAATAAGCACCCCAACATCCAAGGGGTTGGAGAGCAACATGTTGCTCATGAGCTACTAGTTGGGGATCACTGATCTAGATGATAGAGAATAGAGAATAGCAGCAGAAGTAAAAAGTTATTTAAGCTTTTCAAAGGCTATTTGTGCCTGATGGAACCAATCTTAGCATAAAGTTGATGAGTACAGAGACAAGCAAGAACTTTCTTTACATGCAGTTTATGTTCTTCAAGGGAATTACAGAAAATAAGGATGTCATCAATGTATATTATAACAAATATGTAGTGATGGGCGAATCTCCCGCGATTCGCTTCGCCTAAACATTCGCAAATTTCAATTTGCGAATCGGCGAAAAAATCGCGAAACGAGTCGCGGGACGCTTTTGACTCGTGTCGCGTCAACTTTGACGCGCGTCGCGTCGTTACGACGCATCGCGTCATTTTCACCGCGTCACGTCGTTTCCGATGCGCGTCGCGTCATTTTCGGCGCGTGTCTCGCCGTTTTCGACGCGTGCCGAAATTTTGCTTGCCAAAATTTTGCTGGTGATTCGCGAATTTATTCGCCAGTGGCGAATCGCGGGAATTCGCAGCGAATTCGGCCCTGGCGAATAAATTCGCCCATCACTACAAATATGTCTAAAAAGTTCCTGAAAACATCATTCACAAAGTGTTGTAATATAGCAGGTTTATTGCAAAGGCCTAAGTGCATAACTAAATATTCAAAGTGCCCATGTAAATCTTCCACTCATCTCCTTCATGTATTCTAACTAGGGATGGCGCGAACCGCGGCAAAAATGTTCACGAACATATTCGCGAACTTGCGACAAAACGCGCGAACGGTTCGCGAACGTCGCGAACCCCATAGACTTCAATGGGAAGGCGAACTTTAAAAGCTAAAAAAGACATTTCTGGCCAGAAAAATGATTTTAAAGTTGTTTAAAGGGTGCAACGACCTGGACAGTGGCATGCCAGAGGGGGATCAAGGGCAAAAATGTATCTGAAAAATCCAATAGTCGCAGCCACTGAAGCACAGAAAAAATATGCCATATAAATGCTGAAAATAGTCGCAGCCACTGAAGCACTGAAAAAATATGCCATATAAATGCTGAAAATAGTCACAGCCACTGAAGCACAGAAAAAATATGCCATATAAATGCTGAAAATAGTAAAATATAAAATCCCTCCAATACAGAGCAGTATCAATCAGATTACTAGCCAGCAAACTTTCAACTGTCCCTGAAATCACTAACAGGCAGCTCTCTCCCTACACTAGCTCTTCCAAGCAGCACACACAGGCAGAGTGAAAAAAAGCTGCAGGGCTTCAGTTTTTATAGGGAAGGGGAGTGGTCCAGGGGGTGTAGGGGTGGTCCAGGAGGGAGAGCTTCCTGATTGGCTGCCATGTATCTGCTGGACCAGTGAGAGGGGCAAAAAAAAGCGGCGACTATGCGCGAACCCAAAATGGCGAACGTCGCGCGACGTTCGCGAATATTCTGCGAGCGCGAACAGCGGATGTTCGCGCGAACAAGTTCATGCGCGAACAGTTCCCTAATTCTAACTAGATAATAAACACCTCAAAGAAATTATTTAGAAAATATTTTGACGTGACGCACGTCAAAAGCGTTCCGCGAATTTTTCGGCGAAGCGAATCGCGGTAGATTCGCCCATCACTATTTGTAGCACAATCATAGCATCTGATTTGGTCATAAAATATATATATGGTCCAAACAATGAAAACATATGGAGGGAATGTCAAATTAATAAGCAAAAAGTAAAAGTTATGTACCAATATGGGATCAGTTTCAACAGTAGACAAACAGTTGAAAATCACATAATTACGAAGAGGTACTAAAGATTGTATTTCAAATGGGTAGTCATGGAAACATGCATAATTTTTCAGGGCCATATTTATATATAACCTGCCTAGAGCAGCAGCTTTATCGGGGCGGCTCTCGGTTTCCTATATAACTTTTTTGTAAAAATAAAAAATCTCCACAATCTGTACTGGAGACTTGAACAGACATCACTTCTCATGCATGAAAACTGTCCTGAAGCTGCTGAATGCTCTATGTGAAAGTGCATAAGCTCCCAATAGCATCAATGAATGCTTACTGTGCATGCCTGTGCTGAATATGCAGGAGATACTACCCAGAACACAAGGTACAGGACTATGCAAAAAATATTGATACTATGTGTAGTAGTAGATACCATAACTATTACAGTCCACTAGAGGTAATATCAAAAATTGTGTCTGGGGCATGGCATGACTGCTAACATTTCCTAAGTGCTAATATTTCACAAGTGCTTAGGAATTGCAGTTATTAAAAGCCATTCCATGGAACTAACTCCCATCTCTACTCATTCCTACAGGTAATTCTGCTTACCCATATACTGCTATAGACACCATTCTATTGCAACAGCTTATTCTAGTAGTTCTGCTTATATCACTACTTTTATCTGTTAACCCCAATAATTTTTGTTTGTTGGGCATACTCTGTTCTAGTGCTTCTGATAAATATCTCAAACACACATCTGTGTCCACTCCTCAGTGAACAAGATATATTTTTCTTGCCCCAAACTTGGTTCTGGTGTCTGTAAAACTCTGCCCTTTGATAGCTGGTTGATTGATTAATTTATTAATCAACTAGGCTCTGATTTTTTAAATCAGCTACATATAAATTCAGGCCCAGTATAGGGGATGACACTCATGGCTGTGGCATGATATGAGTGCTAACATTTTCTAAGTGCTAATATTTCACAAGTGATTAGGAATTGCAGCTACAAATCTGCCCTGCGCGCCTGGAACACCAGCCTTTCCCAAGCCAAACATACTTTACTTCACTCATTAACTTTAATAACCAACACAACTTTTCTCCACCTTTGACACTCTCTTTTCCCCTTCTCCACCCCCTCCGTGCACATCTGTCTCTGCTAAAGATATTGCTGAGCACTTCAAAAACAAAATCGATGCTAAGGGACATACTCTACTCAACCCCCCCCCCGTAGACCACCACCCTCCCACCATACTCCTCAGTCTCTTCTGTGCTCTTTTACCCCTGTCACTAATGAGGAAGTCTCAAAGATTTTGGCCTCTTCTCACCTTACCACCTGCCTGCTTGATCCTATTCCTTCAAAACTTCTCCACAACTCAAGTTTTATTGTATCAAAAATAAACAAAAATACACAGACCTTGCTGGATACAATAACCAAGTCCAAAAACAGGCTGAAATCAATAGGCAGGCGGCAGACAAGGAGAAACCGTTTCCAGGCAGAATGGTCAGGACGGGCAGAGTTCATTCACAAAAATCCAAATGCAGGCCAAGGTCAAAACCGGGAGATCAATACAAGAAAGGATAGGGAACAAGACAAGGTAGCAGGAGACAAGGTAGCAGGATACAAGATTTAGGACACAAGATTCAGGATACACAGCATGGAGTATTATGACTAATTATCCAGCACAGGATGGTTGGGAAAACAAGCTTTTATAGTGCTGTGATTGCAAATAGCCCTCAGCTGGATTGGGGCGTGCACTACCACTGACTGGCCTGGAAATAGCAAACCCAGAGACCTCAAACCAGGCCAGCACCACAACACCTCCTGTGGCTCAAATGGGAAGAGCAGCGCCAGGAACCCAAAAGGTCCCTGGTTCGAAACCAGGGAGTTCCTTACAGATCTATCTCTCCTCTCCTGATCTCAACACAGAATTCCTAACTCGGGTCTCCTCCTGCCTGTCCGCTATCTCTACTTGGTTATCACAATGGTTCTCTTTCCTCCAAATAATACCAGTAACATCCTGGAAATATCCATCATAGCTAACAATTCCACTATAACCCATCCAGTCACTTCCACCTAAAGAACATATCCAAAATACGATCATTTATCACCCAAGATGCTGCCAAAATTCTAATTCACTATGTCATCATTTCATGTCTAGACTACTCTAACTCTCTTTTAAGTAGCCATCCTGCCAGAGACTCTCCAGTCCACAATGAACACTGCCGCAAGGCTTATACACCTCTGCCATTCTGAGAATCCCTGAACTGGCTTCCACTACCTTTCAGAATTACATTCAAATTAATATGCTAACGTTCAAAGCACATCATAACTCTACACCGCCCTACATCTCTGAACTCATCTCTATATGCTCACCCAGCCACTCACTACGCACCTCTGCTGACCTGCTACTCAACTCTTCTCTCATTACCTCCTCACATGTTTACATTCAAGACTTTTGAAAAGGCTGCAACCCTCCTCTGGAATTCTCTCCCACGATATGTCTGACTTTCTCCCAACCTTTCTGCTTTCAAAAAAATCTCTTAAAACACACTTATTTAGAGAAGGCTACCATCACTCTGTTTAACTACTATGCAATATCACATACAGTACCACATCTCTCACACACTTAATTCTGATCTTGCCCACTTCCTTACCTTGTGTATTATTCTTTTCCCCTTAGATTGTATGCTCTTTCTATATAGGGCCTTCCTCAGCTTTTGAACCAATATTGATTGTGATGTGTATAACTCCATATGTTCTACATATATATTTCATGTGATTTAGTTGTATAAACACATTTCCTTTACAGCCTTATAAAATATGGTGGAGCTATATAAATACATGTTATTATTATTATTAATAATAATAATAATAATAATAAAATTATATAATAATAATAATAATAATAATAATAAATAGTGATGGGCGAATCTCCCGCGATTCGCTTCGCCTAGAGATTCGCGAATTTCTAGAGAAATTCGCGAATCGGCGAAAATTTCGCGAAACGAGTCGCGGGACGATTTTGTCGCGCGTCGCGTCAACTTTGTCGCGCGTCAACTTTGACGCGTCACGTCGTTTTCGTCGTGCGTCGCCAGCAGCGAATCACGGGAATTCGCCGCGAATTCGACCTAGGCGAATAAATTCGCCCATCACTAATAATAAATAATAACAATAAAATTGCTAACATTAACCCTTTAAGTGCCAGCAGAATTTCACATTTTGCTTACGTGAAATGCCAGCTGTTTTTTAAACATTTGTGCTCTCTCGCTTTAGGGGCATTTTCTGAGGGGAAACCTATAGTTTACCTAGGAAAACTATACATTTTCTGAGGGGAAACCTATAGTTTACCAAGGAAAACTATACATTTTTTTTCGGTAAAAACAGAGCTTTCTAAATCTGCCTGAGTTTTTATGTATTTCCACCTCTGCAAAAAGATTTACAGCTCTAAATACAAAAAAAATTCTAAATTCCTATTTTTCGCAATATATGCATTTATACCAGAAAAATATTTTCATTTCATGAAAATCCAACTGATTTGGAAATCCTCATGTCTCTAGAACGTGTCAATACCAGATATGTATAGTTTTAGGGAGAATAAGGACTTCTGTACAGCAAAAACTCCCGGCAGCACATTACCGAATTTGGAAAGCACCAAGGCAGAAAATGGCATACTTTAGATTCCAAGGCCGTAAAATCCTGAAACAGTACGTTTACCCCAAAAAACCATATATTTTTGGAAAGCACATATATTGCAGATTCTAAAATGGGTAACTATGTCTTTCTACTCCTAACTACCAAACATCAAAGCTTTTCTGAACAAAGCGGTTTTTATAAAAATTTTACAAAATTTTTAAAAATCAATTGAGAGGATTTATTTTGCTGCTCTGCATATCCCACACTGTATTAGGTACGAAGAAAAAACTCCCTGAATATGATTGCCATGAGTCCACTGAACAGTTTGATGGCCATTGTGCATAAGTTTACCAAAGTATCTGGCATTTAGAGACCCCAATATGAAGTTAGCGCAACCAAATTGGCCAGGACTTCACTTCAGCTAATGAAAAATCAGCAGATTCACTGCAATTTTTGTGGGTTAAAAACACAGAAATATAGGTTTACCCCCAAAACCATATATTTTTGGAAAGTGCACATTCTACCGAATCTAAAATGGGTACCCATGTCTTTCTGCTCCAAACTACTGCGTCGCAAGACTTTCCCGTGTATCACTACATACCAAGAAAAAGCACCCTAAATATGGTTGCCAGGGGTCCTCCAAACAGTTTGGTGCCCATTGTGAATAGGCTTACCAAAGTATCTGGCATTTAGAGGCCCCAAAATGAAGTTAGTGCATACAAATACTCCTGTGGGTAACTTCAGCTAATGAAAAATCAACACATTGACTGCTTTTTTTGTGGGGTAAAAACACAGAAATATATGTTTACCCCCAAAACCCATGCTTTTCTGCTCCAAACTATGGAGTCGCAAGTCTTTCCCACAATTGTCGGTTTTGGTGAAATATCTGAAAATTGCCTCAAAGCTTCAACTTTCCAGCATCATAATGTCCATGTATCTTTACCAGCATAAAACATCCTAAATAGGAGCACAGGGGTCTACTAAACAGTTTGATGGGCAATATGCATAGATATACCTAACACTGTGGCGCACGGAGACGCCCAAATGACAATAGTGTATATGAATTTTCACGGCTGAAGCACCCCGGTATGTGCATTATGTGATATAAGACCCCCTAACAGTACAGAGGCCCTAGAAAACCATATATTTTCAGAAAGTACACATTCTGACAAATCCAATATGGGTACACATGCGTTTCTATTGCAAACTGACAAACTGTAAAGTGATGCTGAACGCAACGGTTTTTATCAAATTTCAGAAAATCAATTTTACCCCATTATATGCCCCACGTTTCGTAACGTATCAGCATAAAACATCCTACACATGAACGCCAGGGGTCTGCTGAACACTTTGATGCCCAATATGCATAGATATACCTAACTTGGTGGCGCATGGAGACGCCCAAATGACAATAGTGTACATAATTTTTCATGGCTGACGGGCTGGCTGCGGCAATATAAGCACCCTGTTATGTGTATATATGACATAAGACCCCCTAGCAGTACAGAGACCCTAGAAAACCATATATTTTCAGAAAGTAGACATTCTGACGAATCCAATATGGGTACATAAGTGTTTCTACTGCAAATTGACAAACTGTAAAGCGATGCTGAACGTAACGGTTTTTATCAAATTTCAGAAAATTGTCACAAAGCTTGGATTTTACCATATTATATGCCCCACATTTCATAATGTATCAGCATAAAACATCCTACACATGAACACCAGGGGTCTGCTAAACACTTTGATGCCCAATATGCATAGATATACCAAACTGTGGCGCACAGAGACACCCAGATGACAATAGTGTACATAAATTTTCACGGCTGACGGGGTGGCTGCTGCAATATAAACACCCCGTTATGTGTATATGTGATATAAGACCCCCTAGCAGTACAGAGACCCTAGAAAACCATATATTTTCAGAAAGTACACATTCTGACAAATCCAATAAGAGTAATTATGTGTTTCCACCGCAAATTGCCAAACTGTAAAGCAATGCTGAACGTAACAGTTTTTATAAAATTTCTGAAAATTGTCACAAAGCTTGAATTTTACCCCATTATATGCCCCACATTTCGGAATGTATCAGCATAAAACATCCTACAGATGCAATCACTTAGATTTGTAAGTTAAATGCGTCATGACTTAACTCATCTATCTCATTTATCCCACTTAGCACAGAATATTGTGTCACAGCATCCCATCCAATTAAAGAGTTCACCATTGAAAACAATGGTGCTTTGGTATGCTAATGAAAAGGTTAAATGCATTAAATGAGTTAAGATAACTTTAGATAACACAGTTTCTTCAATTAGCCCTGAGTCACGACGCATTTAGCTTACAAATCCAAGTGACTGCATCTGTACATATGAATACCAGGGGTCTACTGAACACTTTAATGCCCAATATGCATAGATATACCAAACTATGCCGCACACAGATTCCCCCAAATGGATATATAGCAGACAAATTTTCCATGGGCAAAATGAAGTAACAAAGAATAGTGGAGAATAGTATAAAAATCACTAAAATCCAACAAAAACTACGAAAATCAATTACTTTTTTCTTTTGCCTAGTATAATCAGCAGTCAGAATGAAACTTTGACAATTTTAGCATGGCCAAATATGTTTTATGGATATAAATAAGCGAATAACACCTGAAAAATGCAATGAAATGCCATAAAATTGCTAAATATGTACTAAAAATGTACCAAAATCACGAAAATTGCAATGTAATCACCAAAATAACCCAAAAACAGTATTGCGCAGTGCGATTAGCAAATATACTATTCGCAATGGCAATAAAACATTTTTTTCAGGCAAAACAACACATAATGCAGGAAGAAAAAAAAAACCTATAACATTTTGTAAGTTTGTATATGTGTGTGTGCACTAGGGAAATTGTGTGTTGTATGACTGTGTGTGCGTGTGCAATTATGTGTGAGTGTGTGAAACCCCCTGATCCCCCTAAAAAATGTATGTATGTGTAAATCTACGTGTGTTACAGTGTAAAATGTGTGTGTTTTGTGTGTGTGTTGCACTAACCTGTGTGTAGGCTGGCTGAAGATCGTTGAAACAGGAGCAGGAGGGTCCCTGAAGACGCATCTCTCCATCCACGCGACAATCCAGTAAGTTGGGGTGGTGGGGGGGTCCAGGAAGTAGAGGCAGCTGCAAGCACATGTTCTTCGTGCTCCTGCTGCTGCCTCTGTTGCCCCTGGGCGATCGCGCCCAAGAGCCCAACCATTTCCCCCTCCTGCTCGTTGTCAAGGGGCGGGGGAATGAGCAGGAAGCGAAGGTGCGCCTTTACAAGCCGCTTCTTCGCTTCCTGGGAGAGAAATGCTGCAGATTGTAGAATCTACGATCTGTGGCATTTCAAGTTACTTTAATATCAATAGGTGGAGGGCACAATAGGTGCAAAATAGCCCAAAAATGCTACCCATATAGCATTAACAACACACACTTTATCAAAGGTGGGCTTGCACACTCCAAATAATCAGAAGATACAAATAGCATACAGATAGCATATACATACCACTCAGTATACTTTCAGAAATGAAAAAGAGAGAACCTACAAGCAGAGTGTATCCGCTGCTTGTAGGTTCTCTCTTTTTCATTTCTGAAAGTATACTGAGTGGTATGTATATGCTATCTGCTAATGTCTATATATTTGTATATTGAATCTTGTTATGATGTTTATGATGATTGAAATTTTTCAGATTGAGTAAAAAGATTTTTTTGCATACCACTGTATCTTCTGTTTATTTGGAGTGTGCAAGCCCACCTTTGATAAAATTTCAAGTTACATTGCCACAGATCGTAGATTCTACGATCTGTAGCATTTAAAGGGTTAAAGGGGTGGTTCACCTTCAAGTTCATTTTTAGTATATTACAGAAGGGCCAATTCTAAGAAACTTTTAAATTGGTCTTCTTTATTTATTTTTCATAGTTTTTTTTAATGATTTGCAATTTTCTTCTGTTTCTTTGCAGCTTTCAGCTGTCATTGACACCATCTAAGAACAAATGCTCTGTAAGGTTAAAAATGTATTGTTATTACCACTTTTTATTACTTATCATTCTATTCAGTCCATCTCCTATTCATATTCCAGTCTCTTATTCAAATCAATGCAGGGTTGCTAGCAGTGGCGTAACTACCAGGGGCGCATTGGAGCCACAAAATGGTTATGGCAGGCGATTATCTAGGGGGAGATTTTACAGCACACATGCTATCAACACTCCAGCATGCAATTTATAGAGGTAAGGGCCTGACAGGGGGGCCCAGGTGCCCATTCTGTACCGGGGCCCACCAGGGAGTAGTTACGCCACTGGTTGCTAGGGTAATTTGTATCCTAGAAACCAAATTGCTGACACTGCAAACTAGAGAGCTGCTGAATAAAAAGCTAAAAAACTATAAAACCACAAACAATAAAAAATTAAAACCAATTGCAAATTGTCTCAGAATATCACTACATTATACCAAAAGTTAACTCAAATGTGAACAACCGCTTTAAGAAATGGGAGCCTTTTTTCTATTGTAAAAGCAGTTGTAGAATAGTGGATGGGGCTCTTTAACAATGTAGGGCATGTGTATAGTAATGTATTGAGTAAGAAAAAGCAGGTGATTTTCCTTTAAGTTGATTCCAGTGCAATTTAATGCAAATGTTTTATTGGTAGACCAAAATTATAAAAAATGTCCCACAAATAATCATCAATATGCTCTAATTTATTTTGTTATAAAATAGTCAAAATACAAAAAGTCACCAATAGACTTGAGTAGTTTGCTGTATTGCAGTTTTTTAGGTGAAGTGAAACAAGAAAGATTTACTCATTACTAGTTTTAGTCTGTTGTGGATTTGTAATTCCTATTCTTTTAGGGGCAGATTTATTCATTCATGTGAAGGATTCAAATATTCGCTCGAATAGTCTATTTTCGATTGTGCGACTATTCGAATATGCAAATTAAGTATTTTCGACCATCAAATATGAAATATTAGGTTGCATCAAATAGATCAAATAGATCGAATAAATATATATTCGATCGCTCGACTATTCGCTGGTCGAAGAACTTGCCCTTTAAATTTTTATTCGACTGCCTACTTTGTCAGATTGAACCTACCGAATTGCATTAGAAGCCTATGGGAAGCCCACACACCCACTCTGGGCCCCTGACTACTCCTCCGCCAACTTCAGAGCCCCTCTCCACCAACTTAAGGGCATTTCAATGCTACAGTAGCTGCCTGCAGTCCCCCTCTATCCACCTCCCTCCCAGACCAATGTGTACCTGCTTTACTTGCATTGGAAGAGGCAGGGAAAGATCACGGTGTGCCAAATGAGAGCAGATCTGGGCCTGGGAGTCTCTAGGTAAAAGTTAATGGGCTACTAGTATTACAATAATAAAAGCACAGTAAAAATTCTTCATGAACCATACATATTGAATAACTATGCATTTTAATGTTATCATCCATCACTAGTTTCTGTCAGTTCTATTATGTCTTCTCCTCCCTGCTCTCATCAGAAGGACCCTTCCAAATATTTAAAACACTAACCCCACCCACCAATTTAATATTATTTTTTGCCCTTCTGCTTTTTTCCCATCGGAAGCAAAATTATTAATTATCTATGAAAAGAGCATTAGGCCTGCCCATAAAGTATCCTAAGATAAGGTTTTATGGTCTATGGGAACTTTTTGTTCCCAATACATTACTTTATATTCTTGGAGTTCTCTGCATTTCTGCTCTGGATCAGTTAAGACATTGGTGTGCAATTGTTATTGGTATCCCAAGTCTGTTTGAATTTCAGATGCCTTTTCATTCTGCTGCTATGAGGCAGTAGATTTTTGCACATGATTCTAAGCATCTGACAGGTTGTTAAGCCAGCCTCCATGGCCCATAAGATTTGCCTTTTGATCATCACTTAATTTTTGGTAGGGATGCATCCTTTTTCCTGACCAAACTGAATCCTAATTTGCATATGCGATTGACGCGCCCGCGTTTTTGAAGCGCGACTCATTTCGCGAATTTTTTCGCCAATTCGCGAATTTCTCTGGAAATTCACGAATTTTTCGGCGAAGCGAAACGCGTGAGATTCGCCCATCACTAATCTTCATCAATAATCACACATTAAAAAATATACAATTCACAAATTCTAATTTTGATAAATAAGAATCCATATGCTCCTTGTTGGAATCTTATTTTCTTCTCTCCACCTGGAGTCATTTGTTGTATTCACCTATAAAGTTACACAATTGTGTTTATTATGGCATTCCCTATTAAAGCTCTCAGTTTAGAGGCTACTTCCCTCCTACTGAGTAAGAGTAACTCGCTACATCCCAGTAAGTACTGACATGGAGTTCAGCCAGTAAAATGTAAGATTTTAACTTACTTACTATTATCTTCCTTTCCTGAGCAATCTCCAAGCCATACTTTCCCATCCCTTTTTTGATGAGGCATATTTGTAATAGAAGAGGCTGTGCAGCTATTTTAGTTATACCAAAAAACAAGTATGTTACAATTAATTAATAAGAAGAGGTACCAGATGTCTGAGAGGATGGCAATTGTTATGTTTTAATTATAAGCTGTTTACTAACTAGGCCATTGTAGGACATTGCAGGACATTCACCTTTTTGTTCTTTGACCACTCCATTGTTTCTTTGTTACTATATTTTTATCATTTTCAAGCTGAAGGCCCAAACTTTAAATTCTTATGCAGATAAAGGGTAAAACAACAAATTAAATATTGAATATGTATGCAAACAGCGTATTTATTTTTTCCTATTCTTGAAAAAACAACTAATTTTGACTTTGACTGTTTGAAATAAAATATCACAGGAAACAACATTTCAGAACTGAATTAAGTTTCATTGCTTTGCTTGATGGATTATTTTCTAGTATTTAAATGGATTTGTAATTGCCAAAAGGCATCAGAATACAAACTGTGATCACTCTATTTTTGTTAAACAAATTTTATGTGTGTCAATATGTGTAGATCATGAACTAACATCAATACTGTATTGCAGTCAAGTAAGTATTTTTAACTGTCAAGAATCATACCTTAGGCTGAATTTCACAGATCTGACAGGAAACATATGTTATTCTTTGTTTATAAAAGGACCAAAAACACAACTGGGGAATTACAGGCTTGGAAGCCATACATCAGAAATGAAGATTCTGCTTGTCTGAAAAGGACAACATGGATTTAAAATAAAAAGGTTTTGCCAGTTTACCATGCTTGAGCTTTGTGATATCTACAGTATATATACTGTACATATATATAAAATGTAGAGAACTTGTCAATATTGTTCATAATTCATATGCAAGCCCTAGTTTAAATGCGGATATTTTGCTTATATTTAAAATGTTCCTTTAGAGTCAATGCTATTTAAGGTCTCATAGGGGTTTTTTTTATAAAGAAATCTCACAATGATTAAATGGTTTTATCCTATGTATATAGTCAATTTAAAGGGCTTGTTCTGAACATACTTTTTGCCTATAGTTGTAATAATGGAAAGTCTATGTTTTTTAAGTAAAACATGGAACATTAAACATCTGCATATATGGGGGGCAGATTTAATAAGGGTCAAAGAGAAACTTTGAATAAAATTAGAATTTCAAAAATTCAAATTTCAAAGTAATTTTGGGCTACTTCATCTATATAATAGCCCAAAATTCGATTTGAATAAAAATTTTTTTAAAAATTTGAATTTTTGAAGTACTGTCTTTTTAAAATATTTCGAATTCAACTATTCAACAACTTAAAGCTGCCGAATTGCCATTGTAGACTATGGGGGACCTCCTGGAACCTGTTCTGAAAATTCTGAAAAAAGTTCTAGGAATTCAAAGGATTTTGGTTAAAATTGTTCGAATTATTCAAACTGAACGATGCATTTGAATGATTCAAACGATTTTTATTCAATCAAAAACGGATATATTCGATCGAATACAGCCTTAAAAAAATTTGATGGTCGAATTTCAAAGTTTTTTCACTTTGAAACTCAACCATTAGTAAATCTGCCCCTTAGTTATTGTGAGATAAATACCAAAATAAATTACCAGTATATAATTGTAATATAAGATAATCTGCTGGGTTTGAACCAGGAGTCTCCCGTATTGTGGACTATTGCCTTACCACTTTGCTATTCAGGCAGGTTAGAGGTGCAGGCTTTCCCTGTTCTGAGGTTCATATGTATATCCCTAGTACAGTTAATTATACTCAGCTGCTCTGCATTAACTGGCAGGCACAGCCTATCCCTAATGCGCACCCAACAGAGAGCCCTTATTTAAGGAATTGTTCAGTATAAAAACTGGGTTAATATATAGGCTGTGCAAAATAAAAAAATGTTTCCAATATAGTTTCCAATATAGTTATAGCAAAAATTTGAGTGACTTGATGTCTCCCATAATAGCCAGAACACTACTTCCTGCTTTGCAGCACTCTTGGTTTCCACCGATTAGTTACCAGGCTGTACCCAGGCTGATCAAATTGACCCTACAGCTTCTATGTCATAGTGAGTTGTACTCAGTAAAGTACTGTATTACTTATTGGCTTTATATAAAGTAGAATTATAGAATAAATGAGAATAAGAATTGATAATAGCAGGGGAATGAATAAAATATTCTATCTAACCACATTATATGCAAACTGGGAAGCCTCCTTAAATAAAACTGAAATTGATTTCATAATCCTTGCTGTTTGGTTGGCAGTTATCTTTTCAACAAATACATTGATCTTAAAGTTATGAAATAAAATAAAAGATGCTGCAAACATGATATTTCCAATACACACTGTCATGTATGGTAAATCATAGTAAAGTAGGGGAGATCAGATGAGATATAAAATAAGCTAATTTAATTTCACCTACCTGCTTGCCTTATTTATTTTTTTAAATCCTAGCTATTTGATTTGCATAAATTGAATCTCCCACACTACATGTAATGAGCAGGCAATGACTTATGAAGCACAGAGAAGAAGTTGAGACTGAATTAGAATGCAGTTTTAATGAGACAGAGTTGAAAATGTAGAAGTGTTACTCATTTGACAGTCTTGGCAAAGTACCCAGATATGTTTCAAATATTCCTCCCAATTCTGCTAAGAAACTGTCAGATATAAAAAAAACAAAAAGTTACAGCAACACTTGAAATTCTTTGGGGAATGTATTCTGCTGTAAATGTTAATTCAAGTCTGAAAGAAATTCCTGTCAGATTTACATTACTGTACAGCACAGTGTAAGCCATGATAAATTAAAACTTGAAATTCTGAAATCATGGAAAGAATGGTTGTCGCTATTCATATACAAGATGTAGAAATATGTGGTCAATAACATAACGGGTAATGTAATTCATTCCATAAAAGATATACATCATGCTTATACTTATGCACTGTATACAAGCCAGCTAAAAAAATAAGAAATATTTAAAACCCCAAAATCAAAATAACATACACATTATATTTTACACTTGTAAACTGATGTACCAATGACTGTATATCCTCTTGTTCAATATGGGTTCAGTGAACAGAACCTGTACATAACATACTCATGGTATTAGCAGCCTGTTCTGCCAGTACCCAAACAATTATGTTGGCAATGTGCAAGCACATGTGGTTGATTTTGGCAAAGAAACACAAGAATTTGCATGTTTGTACAGAAATCACATGTATGTGCCTGCCCCCATGCTATTAAAAAAAATTAATACAACTATTTATTGAACTTGTGTTGATCAAGGTGTATACCTGTAAAATATACAGTATTGTTACAGAACTTCTTGTGTCAGCAGACGCTTCAGGTCTCCCACTTCTTTTAATATATCACTCAGTATTAAGTGACAGAACCCATCAATGAAATATAAAGTCAAAGTAAAGTGGATTAATAAACCAGACAAAGGATGTGTAAGAGAAAAGAAGATAATATAAGATAGTAAACCCCACATTATGGCTTCATTAGAATTAAAAGGTAATGAGTCATTTTTATAATTCATCAAGAATGGTAGGTCAGTTACAGAATATATGTTTAGCTTTTTGTGTCCGAATGTCATATAGATAATTTTACAACACAATTCCACATTTGGCATTAGCTTGAAGCTTTGCATACCATAACTAGTCAATTAATTAGACAGACAATACTTTTGTCAAATAGCTTCCAACAAAATTAACTCTAAATGGTCACTCAAATGCTGTTATAATTTTTTTAGATCTGAAAAAGTATTTACAGTATTGCTTTTAAATATTTTTGTATTTTTAGTGGTTGCTTGGACCAGATAGAGAATGACTCATGGCTTTTTTTAGATAGTAAATATATTCAAATTTTTTCACAATCATTACAGCCTCTCTACATAATTTGGATTCCTCAAACCTTAATCAAGCAATATGGAGTCCATTTATTAAACCTCGAATGTATCTGTTTGAGGTTTTAAATGGAAACCTCAAAATTTCATGGGGGAAAAATCGAATTCTTAAAGATTTAATATGCCCCAAAGCTGCTAAAAATACGAATCTTAAAATACCGCATTTCAAACCTGTTCAGGTTGTGTAGAAGTCCACTGAAGATGTCCCAGAAGTTGTTTCTTGACATCGTGATCCACACTGGATAATCCAATACTGAGCTTTCAGAGTGTTTATTGTATGATACTGTAACATATGGTATCCCAAAACCCAGAGTAAACCCCAAGGTCCAGGTCACAGCTCACACATCTGACTGCAGCAGCCTTTGGCTTTGGGAGGAGCCCTCTGCTACTTGGATGCCACCAGGACTTAATGCAGGAGAAGCAAGGGAAAGCTCTGGGCAGGCAAGGGAGATGTAATGTACAACTTGAATGGAAAAGAAGGAGCAAGGTCAGGGGACAAGCTGGGTCAAAACCAAACAGACAGTATAGTACCCATTCAAGATGCAGTAGTGTAATCAAGGTCACAGGCCAGGGTCATACACAGATCAGTAGAACAGTACCAAATCAGAATCCAAAGTGAAGTCAAACACAGGAAGGGGTCAGTTCAGGCAGCAGATTGCCATGGTCAAGGTCAGGCAGTGGTCAATTAACAGAGTCTGATGATACAACACACCCAGGAACTATGGAACATAAACCTATACTGGGCAATGAGTTACAGCAGTGTAAAGGGGTTTATAGCCAGTCAAATGGCTTACACAAATCACCTGGTGCCAGATTGGCAACAGTTGAAACAAACCATGCTTACTAGCAATTACCAAGCATAGCCATAGGAGTGATCCAGGGCCTTAGCTGTCTGCTAGCATAGAGCAGCTCTAATGCAGACAGCACAAGAACACAAGGTCCCCTGGTTAAACTACAGGCAGGTTATCCCAGAAACAAACTGATGCCCAGTTTTGTCGCATTGTTTTTTTTAACTTTTTCAAGAAGAATTATTGATCAATGAGTTCAAGTCCTTGTTGACTATCTCCTTAAAAAATAGATTAATTTGAGTTTTAGTAAATAACCCCCTTAATGTTTTATATTGTGATTAATGCTAATGCAAAAAGTTAACCCTTAAACACTATTGAGGGAATGTAATAAAAGTCGATAACGGAAAAACTATTTGCAATGCAAAAAGTTATGCCTCTGTGCAAACAATTTTAGCTTTGTGCGAATTTAATATTGCTTTTGCGAACCCGGAAACTGTTTAGCGACCACTTCCGACAGTGGAAGAGAGTTTGCGAATTTTACAGCTTGCGCCAATGGGCAGTCAATGTAATAAAACTTCTTACTGAAAAAGTCGTTATGTTTGCTCCTAAAGATTTCGCCACCTTCAAGCACTTCTTAAGAGTGCGCAATTAAAATTCGCAATGCACAATTAAAATTCACAATGCAATAACAGTTTAAGGAACATTATTACATTGGGAGATGTGGATTTTTAATCTTATTGATGCGTATTCTTTTGCTCTTTGCGAATTTAATTACATTCCCCCCTATGTGCTGTTTGAAAATGTAACTTCCTTTAAGCACACTCACAGCTGATTTTTTTTAAAGAATTAAGTGGTAATTAGTACCTGGAAAAGAGAGATTCATTGTTGAAAGACATGTTACCAGGGGTAATGTTCATCCCATGGATTATTATAGAGCAGTGATCCCCAACCAATAGTAATGGGCAAATCTATCTTGTTTGCCGAAAAATTCGCGAATTTTTTTAAGCCAGCAAATTTTCGGCAGGCGAATTTTCACTGGCATTTCACAAATTTATTCGCTGGCGGGGAATCATGGGAATTCGGTGCAAATTTGTGCCTGGCGAATAAATTCGCCCATCACTTCCAAGCAATAGCTCATGAGCAACATGTTGCTCACCAACCGCTTGGATGTTGCTCTCAGTGTCCTCATAGAAGGTGCTTATTTTTGAATTTCAGGTTTGGAAGTAAGTTTTAATTGCATAAAAACTAAGTATAGTGCCAAGCAGAGCCTCCTGTAGGCTGCTAGTCCACATAGGGGCTACCGAATAGTCAATCACAGCACTTATTTAGCACCCC
Organism: Xenopus borealis; assembly: GCA_024363595.1. Lineage (NCBI taxonomy): Eukaryota > Metazoa > Chordata > Amphibia > Anura > Pipidae > Xenopus > Xenopus borealis. Next base: position 185,278,796 of record CM044431.1, on the reverse strand, counting down.
AAGAGACTTTTTAATGCATGTGTTGCTCCCCAATAGTGATGGGCAAATCTCCTGCGATTCGCTTTCGCTTTCGCGAAACGAGTCGCGGGACGATTTTGACGCGCGTCGCGTCAACTTTGGCGCATCGCGTCATTTTCGACACGTCGCGTCGTGTCAAAAACGACGCGTCGTGTCAAAAACGACGCGCGACTCGTTTTTTTTGCCGAAATTTCGCTTGCCGAAATTTCGCTGGTGATTCGCGAATTTATTCGCCAGCGGCGAATCGCGGGAATTCGCCGCGAATTCGGCCCTGGCGAATAAATTCGCCCATCACTACTCCCCAACCCTTTTTACATTTGAATGTGGCTCAGGAGTATAAACGGTTGGGGATCCCTGTTATAGAGTAATTGCTCCCCAGCATTGCAGGTGAAGAAGAAGCTGGTGACCTAATTTTACAGCAGGAATTGCTGTCTGGAATGAGAGGTCATAAGGTTAAATCTAGATAAAGCCTCAACTCTGCAAGCTTGCTTAATGTGTTTGAGCATATCACTGATTATATTGACTGAAAAGTTGATACTAACCAAGCAATCCCTGGTCTAATCAAAAATATTGTCTCACCCTTTACCAAGTGAAATTTAAAGTATGCCATCAACATGTTAATTGCATTAATGATAATCAAAGCTGGCAGCAAGTTATACTAGCCTTCTAAACTCATCTCTAATGTTTTGGGGGCATTTAATGTGCCCACATTCATATCAGGATGGTATTTGACACTGAAAGAGTTATGAAAAAAATGTATCTTTGAGTAAGTGCTTGCTATTTAAAAACTGATATTTTTACAAAAAGAAGTATAACAAATGTTTTTCATGCTTTTATATAGGATATAACATTTTAATAATGGGCAACAAGTTTCTGTGACCTGCATATTGGTGTACTAAAGAAACATTTTGAAGAAAATTAATGACACTTTTATTTGTATTCAGATTTTCAATCTGTGTTATATTTTCTAATAAATAATTTTCAAAACTAAATATCCTTTGTCAAACATTATTTTTCACATTTAAGTTTGGAATAGGATCATAAATGCCATATGAATACCCAACATCTCTACTTAACAATATAACAATGGTTAGATTCCAACCTTTTATACCATCTGCTATAGCAGATATAAAATATCCTATAATGTGATGTAGTACTATACAGCTTTAATATAAAATTAAAGATATGTTTTAATGGAATATCACATAACTGTTCACTTTTTAGGTAAATGTTGACTGCAGATGTTGGTTTTCTTGCCCAAGAAAAATAACTTTTATTAGGTAGGCTGTATTTAAAGAAAAGTCATGAATTTGAAAATACATTTTAACAAAAACAATTTCTTTCCATTGTAACTTAGACCAGTGGTTCTCAACCTTCCTAATGCTGCAACCCTTTAATACAGTTCCTCATTTTGTGGTGACCCCCAACCATAAAATATTAAAATATTTTCGTTGCCAGCCCAGAGTGAATTGTTAGGAAAGTACAGGAGACATCGTGTTTGGATAAAGGATTGTTTTCCGTGCATAGTGTGGCAAAATATTTTAGCCACCCCCCCCCAATTACCATGTTTATTTTACAAATATGACTGCTTTAAATGGGCAGGGAGAGCTGTATGGCAGTCCCTACTAAGGGGATATAGAAAGTTGTAGTGTAACTGGCTTCCCTACACAGGTTACTGACCAACAACTCTCAGCACCAACACCTGGAGAGCTACAACCTTGGCCCACGGCTAGTGGGGATAGAGATGAACCTGCTCCTGGAAACCCTTAAGTGACCCCTGTGAAAGAGTTGTGACCCCAAGGTTGAGAACCACTGACTTAGACAATATTCCATATACATAGGAAGTAAGGGTATAAATAATATTTGAGAAGCTTTTTCACTTGAAATTTTGATTTGCAACATTTTTTTAACTTAATTAACTTAACTTAATTAATTTTTCATTTTACATAGTATCATAGTAAGTTAGGTTGAAAAAAGACACATGTCCATCAAGTTCAAAGTTTTAACCTGCCTAACTAGTTTATCCAGAGTAACACCATCTGAAGTCTCTCCAATTTATCTTATAATTCTGTATTCCCTCAATTGCTAAAAAAACATCCATCCCCTTTTCAAAGCTATCTAATGTATCAGCCATACAACTGATTTATGGAGAGAATTCCAAATCTTCATAGCTCTCACTGTAAAAATCCACTTCTGAATATTTAGGCAAAACCTTTTTTTGTTCTAATCAGAATGACTGACTTCACGTCAGCTGGAAAAACCTACTGGTAAATAAAGCATTAGAGAGATTATTATATGAGCCCCTTATATATTTATACATAGTTAGTGATGGGCGAATCTCCCGCGATTCGCTTTGGCGAAAAATTATCGTAACGAGTCGCAGGACGCTTTTGACGCACGTCGCACCGTTTCCGACGTGCGTTGCGTCGTTTTCGTCGCGTCGTTTACGATGCGCGACTCGTTTTTCAGGCGAAATTTCGCTTGGCGAAATTTCGCTGGTGATTCGTGAATTTATTCGCCAGCGGCGAATCGCGGGAATTCACCGCGAATTCGACCCTGGCGAATAAATTCGCCCATCACTATACATAGTTATCATATCACCCCTTAAGTGCCTCTCCTCCAGCTTGAACATCCCCAAATTGGTAAGATTTTCCATAACTTTTAACAGCTTAGTTGCCCTTCTCTGTACCTTCTCTAATTCAATAATGTCCTGTTTCCACACTGGAGACCAAAACTGTACGGCATATTCTAGATGGGGCCTTACAAGTGCTCTATACAGTGGAAGAATGACTCTTTCCTGCCATGAATCAATGCCCGTTTTAATACAGCTCAAGACCTTATTTGGCCTTGATGCTGCTGATTGGCATTGCTTGCTACAGACAAGTTTATCTTCTAAAAGGACTCCAAGGTCCTTTTCCATAATGGATTTACCTAGTGGAGTCCCGTTAAGCGTATAAGTGGCTTGGATATTTTTACATTTCCCAGTTGCATGACTTTACATTCATCAACATTGGATTTAATTTGCTGTTTGCTGAGCAGAGTGACAATTTGTCAAGATCCTGTTGCAAGGATGCCACATTCTGGATGGAATTAATTGGGAAGGATAGTTTTGTGTCATCTGCAAAAACTGATACATTACTAAGTCATTAATGAACAAGTTTAAAAAAGTGGACATACTGTAAGTTTAGAGAAGAACTTGTGTATTAACTTGATTAGACTCTGATGGGCTGAGTAATGATGTTGATAAAGGTTATTCAACTGATGATTCAGTTGACCCCTGTAGCTGCTGTTGCTACAAATCTTATTTGGTAGGTGATTATCCTGTACTCATTAGCACTCTTCCATTGACCACAGACATTTGGGGCAACATTTAGCATTTTGACAATGTAGCAAAATTCAACCAAGAACAAATGTGACTAGAAGACACCAGTTAACCACAATGTATTTTGTGCACAAATATTGCAGCAAAAATGTGCATTGATTTCAATGTGCTTTGCAAATTTTTACACATCACTAATGAATTTGCTGTTACAAAACACCAGTTGTTCATTTTACAATTTGAACAATTTAAACAAGTAGGGTAAGTAGCAATAAGGTAATCATTTAGATGAGAGACTGGAAGAGGCCTGATCATAATTATAAGTGAAAAAAGGTAATAAAAATAACAATAAATGTGTAGAGGCAAAAGTGGAAGGCTAAAATTGTAAACTGAACATACAAAGGCCAATGTAAAATATGATAAGAATATGCCATTCTATAACATACAAAAATTTAACACAAAGGTATACAATCCCTTTAAAGTTAAGATATAGTAGTAGAAAACCTTATTCATAGTCTTTCTCAGAGGTGACCTAGCAGAATCAGTTATACTGTACTTTGGCTTACTTATAAATTTCATAGAAGCATATGGCATAACATTGTATCGTCACTGAAGCTTCTGATGAAGTGACATCAAGTCATGAAACATATAAAACTGGTTCCCCTGCCCGCATGTATGCTGTTTTTAACATGGAGCAATAAAGATTTACATTTTAAACAAGTTTGGTTTCCCCGATCCTGTATGATGACACACTCCACACATCAAGTTTTCCTTACTTAGAAATTTCCCAGCAGATCAATCTTTTATGATTTTTATGTAACTTTGCAAAAATGTAAGGGTCAGCCTAAAACATATATATAGAGAAAAAAGTAGGAGGACAAGTGGACATCAATATAATAATAATGATATCAGTCCAGTGAAAATTTAAAAATCTATATGAATCTGTAAGAACATTTTCAGTGATTTATTCAAAATTAATTTTCTTAACATTGGTTTCTAATTTCTTGTTTAAAAAATGCAGTCCATTTTGTACCTGTACACTTTTTTTTTACCCAAAATACACAAAATAATAAAGCAGACACAAAGCAGTGCTCAGTTGAATTACATTAGCAATTAAAAATGAACAAGAAAAAATACAGAACAGGATTTCCAACCATAAAACAAAATGCAAGCTGCTTCCTATCTCTCTCATTTGATTTCCTCTTTGGTAGTTCTGCTTCATGTTAAAGGGCTGCTTCCTGTGGTTTTTTTCCAAAGCATGTGGAAAAAAATGATTTAATGCAAGAAGTCTGTAGAATACTAAGAGGCACCCAGCAGGTGCCACTTAAAAAGGCAGGCAGCTATCCATGAATGGTATCCCATGACCCTGCAGGGTCATTTGGTTTGGTTTTATAGAATGTGTGAGAGAAGTGAATGGGGGTGGGGAGGCTTTAGTGAAAGATCATTGTATGCTTGAATGGCAACTATGAAAAACCTTCTTTAAAACTAGAACTTTGATAAGTTATGATACTTAATGTTATTTTATCTGTAATTTATTTTTCATTAAAAGAATACCTGTGCAAGTAACACACATGGTTCAAAGATTAAACATACATGCTTGTTTTTTATTTCAAATAGTTGTTTTACTAATGAAAAAATCATAATCTGTAGATTGCAGATTAACTGCACTGTCTGTGAATTTAGTCTTTTGCAATATAAAAGAGAAATACAACTATATTACCAGATTACTCACACTGAAACACTGAAATTTTGCATTCAAATTCAGCTGATAATAGCAATGAAAACATTGGTTTTACACATCAAACCAAAGAAAAGTCATAGCCTGAATTCTATATAACCATATTTTTGGTTCAGATTCAAGTGAGACAATAAATTAATTTTTTTCTGTGCTAATTATAGTCTTACAATACCCTCTACATACAGTATGTTTTTCCTCTATGGTGTATTTATCAGCAACTGAATGGAAACCTTAAAGAAACTACCTCTGTGTCCTGCTCCCCCTCCTTAATCTGCTTTCTTTACTAGTTTCATTATCAGACTTTTGTGAAAGCACTAAGCATGAAAGATAATGTCTTTGATAAAACAAAAAAAAACAGTTTAATACCCTGGGTATTTGGTTGCTCTATGTGTTTTTAGTTCTGCTAATGTTGATGACTGTCCAATTTTGTTTTACTTAATAAAAGAGCAAACAAATATTTTTTAATCATGTTTTGTGCTTATAAGGCTGGGGACAGACAGGGAGATTCTGGGAGATTCTGTCGCCTGGCGTTTAATAGCAGGTGACAATCTCCCCGAACTTCCTTCTCCCTGTCCGTCGCTAGTAGAAATGACAAAGCGCCAGCGCTGTGCACACGCGGCATGGCGATATCCGGAATCGCCCAAAGTTACTTCGTGAGGAAACTTTGGGCGATTCCGGAAATCGCCGCGCCGCGTGTGCACAGCGCTGGCGCTTTGTCATTTCAACTAGCGACGGACAGGGAGATGCACGTTCGGGGAGATTGTCGCCTGCTATTAAACGCCAGGCGACAGAATCTCCCCAAATCTCCCTGTCTGTCCCTAGCCTAAATGCATCACAACTGATTTCCTGCACTTGATATTTGTCTCAGAGAATACATAACTAAACTAATGCTGTCATTTTATTTTATGGATGTTTGCTCTGTTGCTTGTTTGTATTACTATGCTTATATAGTGCTGGGAAATGCATAGTACAGAAAATAGGGGCTCATTTGATAGCATTCAAATTTTTTGGACAAAAATATGTGGATTTTGTCCTCTAAAACTTACAAATTCAAAATGTATTAAGTGTAAGAAACATAAAAAACCTCTCAATGAAAGAAAGCCGATACCTTTTTTATGCTGCAAACAGGGTGATCCCAGAAGTATTCCATGGTGCTATACACAATCTGAGGAAGGTCCATGCGGTCCCGAAATGTTTGATCAATGTTAAGTGCGTATAGCACCATAGAATAAATTTGGGATCACCCTGTTTGCTGCATAAACAAGATATTGACTTTCCTTCATATCTTTGATCCAGTTGGACCATTTTCATCCATTTGGACTTACATTATAGTGGTTTTCAAATTATATATATATATTATACATTATATTATAATTTTAGCACTAGCAATTGTATGAAAATGTTAATAATTCAAGGATTTAAGGTTTTTGGATTGTCTTTGTGGATTGTTCAACTTTTTTTGTTCATACTTTTTATATTCAGTTATTTTAGTAAATTACAAGGCATTTGTGATTGTAGAGAAATACATGTTTTAAAAAACTCTAAAGGGGAAATTTAATAACATTTGCAAAGAGAACAAATTTGCCAAAAAAAATTTGCATGTTGCAATGTAATATTCTTTACTAGACTTTTAGTGCATTATGAATCTTAATTGAGCATTGCAAACTGTTTAAGACCTGCTTGAAGGTGGCTTGGAGCAAACATAAGGAATTTTTCTTTAAGAAGTTTTATTACATACACTGCACACTATTACAAACAATAAAATTCACAATTACTATCCTACAGCCTCATGAGGGGCAACATTTGTGAACATTTATTTGCATTGTGAACAAATTGTGAATATTACATTGGCCATAAAACCACTAGTACACACACCTATGCCAAAATGTACCACCTAATGAACATGTGAACACGCTATAACTTACCAGTATACTTTCTAGTGTGGAAGGAAATGTAGCCATCTATAATAGCCCTCCTACAATTTTTGATGATAAAAAATTATGCTGCTAACTAATTTAGGATCTGGTTACCATTATGTAATGGGCTGATTTACTAACATTCAAATTAAATTTAGCATGATGCACTAAAACTCAGGAATTTGACTTAGGGTTTCTTTATAAACTTACACGTACAAACTTAGCATCTAAAAGCTTGCAAGTCATTGTAAGTCATGGAGAAGTTGTCCTAGGCAACATGAAAGCAATTTCTTCAGTTAGGGTGTTTGAGTAGAATACAAATTCAATGCAATAAAGCTTTATATTATATTATAGTCAATCAAGTTTATCACACTGTAGTAATATTTTTAGTCAGTTGTTTTAATGTATGTTTACTAGAAAATAATTAGCTGGGCCCCTAGTTTATCTGCATTTGCTAAATCAGTTGAAGGAGGATATTATAGTATGGGACAATATAGGGACTATGAGGCAAATTACATTACGCTTATATAGATAAAACTATGTGAAATGTGAGCAATATTCTCCCATAAAGATCAAAGAGCCATAAAAAGTTCACCTTTTAAAATGGCTTCACAAAGCAGAATTTCTAATGGAGAGACTTGAGTAAATAAAGAATTGAAATTGACTGTCTATATTAGAGTCCTGAATTTAACTCAATAAATAAATGTGGGATAATAGAAAGGCACTCATACAAAATATTATTTTATATAATGGATGCCCATTACTTAAGTGAGCACATCACTTTACCAAGATATCTATTACTGAAACATACAATGCTAAGCATTTTACTTTACCTACTTTTGACATATTTCATGGATTCCTGGAAAAGGACTATTGATTTGAGGTATTGCTTATTTTAGCTTAAGTAATCAATGCATCATGCATCTTTTTCTTAAGGATCACTTTACAGCAATATTATCACAGAACTCTACTGTTCAAGCAAAGCCAAAAAGATTACTGCAGTGGCGGGACATTTTAAACTTAGAAATGATTACTTTAGAAGGACACTTCAACAAAATAATTAACTGCTTTTCCACATAGTGAAAAAGTAAAACCAAATAAAGGATTACATGTTATTTTACATCAGTTGGGCTTTATATACTCTTTTCCCTTATTCCAATCCCGTATTTCTTTAATCTGACCTCCAATTATGCCACTGGCTCAACACAATGAGCAGTAGGAATTAGCTAAACAAACAGAAGATTTAAGGGCTAAATCCCTTATGAATTATTTCCAGGGCTGTCTAGTTAGGTGGTAAATAAAATAAAGTCACAGACACATTGTGTTCACAGAATTTACAACAGATCATATGAAAAACAAAAGGCTTTAGTGACATGTCTGGGAAATAACTTGCCCATTCATTTTTTAGAAGCAGGGTTTCATAATGTCAGATTGAAAGTAAACATTTGTTGAATTTAAACATAGAACCTTTCATGGCTACTGAAAAATGATTTTTATTGTAGATCTGTTAAAATCAAATCATCCTGACAACCAAAGGTCAGTTTAGTTCATTTCCAAGTGTTCATATCCCTATAGAGAAGGGGACATATTTTGCAGACAGGAATTCATAAGTGATATTGTCTTTCTTGCTGATGAAATGAAAGGGTATTCCTCTGTGTACTGTGAAATATATTATATATCTTCCACATAGTTGGTTCGAGATCAACTGCCAACTTCTTCATGGAGTGAACGCCTGATTGAAGCTCCAGCTGTGCTCCAAAGATTGAAAGAGACCTTGAAAATGGCAAAGCAAGGCTCAGCATTCAGAACTGACAAAACAAATCTGACAAGAAAGGCAATTGCTATTCTTTTGGTGTGCTTATCATGGGAAATGCCATTGAAAAGAAAAGTCAGAAAGAGAAGATAAAATAAAAATAGGTCTTGTTACTCTATCATATCATAAAATCTAGTTCACATAAATATTTTAAGTGTTTTTGATTTCAGAAATCAGATGACGTAAATAAAATCATTGGAATTTTAGGCTGCTTGGATGAAAGAATTGCACAAGAGGGCTGATGAATGTTAACAATAAACTGATGTCTCAGATTATCTTTAAAAATGGATACCTTTTAACCCCATTTTATTGTTAAAAAAATCCTACTATTATTTTTGGAATGCAATATAAGGTTGATGAACAACAATATCAATAAGCAGGGTGAAGAAAACATGGATAACATTTAAACTGAATGCCAGATAACACTTTTTTTTAAGATTTTTTATTGTTTAATAAAGAGATAACAATAAGCACTGATGTACAGAAAGTATCATTCTATGTAGAGACAAATGGAAAACAGTAATAAAGATTGTCTTTCTCGATCCTCAGAGTCCATTTTAGTATGCTGACAAAGACAGGTTTTACAAGGGTATGTTATTCCATGTTGTTTCCAATGGTAAGTTCCTGGAGTTCTTCCAGATGGTATTTCAGGAATTATATAAGTAACATTTGCCTTTAGGGCTGTTATTATCTGGTCTGTCTCTACGTATTGATAACAGAAAGGAAAAAAAAAGAAGAAAAAAAAAAAACAGAAAATAACCAGTAGAACATGGTGCAACCTACATCAAGACAACATATTAAGGTGCCTGCAGTGCCTCCTACTTTCCTCTGGTCCGTCTCTGACTTCTCTGTACTGGAAAGTATCTTATCCTCAGTTTTGTTACCAGTTGTTCCCTCAATTTTCTATTGTTGTTGTTGCCCTTTTAGCTAGAGAGGAGGGTACCGGTTGTATCCTGTGGGGAGGAATAAAGTACCCAAGGTTCCCATATTTTTTGAAATCGATCTTGCTTGTCGTTTAGTAAGCTGGTCAATTTTTCATTTACTAGGATCCAGTTTTATTTATTTTTCAATTGCTGCAGTGGTATTAGGGGTGATTTCCATGATTTTGCAATTGTCACTTAGGCGGCTGTAAAGATATGATTTATCAGTGTTATTGTGTAATTATTTATGTTTGCTATTTTACTACCCAACAGCGCTTGGGCTGGTGATTTGCATAAGTTCACTGAAGTGACTGAAAATATTATTTCATAGACCCTAGTCGAGAATCCTTGTACTTTGGGGCATTGCCACCAAATATGATGTACCGTACCTAGGGTTGCCACCTTTTGCAAAAAAAGGTACCGGGGGCGGGGTCAAAAAGGGGCGGAGAGTGATGCAAAAATGGGCGGGTCGTGATGTCACAGGGGCGGAGCCAGAGCTTGCGATTGGCTGAGAAAGGTAAGTTTTTATTGAAATTAGGGCAGGGCAAGGGCCTTTTTAAGGGGTATTACTGTTGTGTCCCAAATTCTTTCCCATTCTTTCCCAAGCTTGAACATATGGTAGAGTTGATGGGGAGTATGCTTCTCATAATGTTTGATATAGCTGAGATAGTACCCCTTTGGAGTATGGATAGGCGGTACATATAGTTTCTAAGTATGAAGAGGTTGGTGTGCTTTTCTCCCTGTGCCTTGATAACAAGTAATGTTGTATCTGGAGGTATCTAAACCTTTCCTCTTGGATCCTGTCCCATTGTAATGGACCTATCAAACCATAAAATTTTTTCAATGTTGTAAAGTCATTGGCTTCCCACCATGTAAAAGCATTTCCCTGTAGTCCTGGTTGAAAGTCTGGGTTACCTGAGATGGGGGCAGCTGGTAAGTGTTGAGATATTAGTTTTGTTTTATACTTTATGTTGTCCCAGATATGTAAAGATTGTTCCATCATTGGAGTCAAGTTATCAGGTCTCATCACAAATGCTATCCATGGGATTGCTGCTAGTTTAACAGGTTCAATTAGTGATTCTTCCATGGTCAACCATTTTGGTGGTGGATGGGCTGACAGTACTGGTATGATTGCCAAGTGGGCAGCTTGCAAGTATTTACCAAAGTTGGGTACTCCTAAGCCTCCTCGATCTAGATATTGTCATGGTTGCTTTGGAAACCCTAGGTGGCTTAGCTTTCCATATGAACTGCATGATTTGTCTTTGCAAGTTTGCTATATCTGCTCTGGGTATTGAGATTGGTAGGGTCCTGAAATAATAGAGAATTTTAGGAAGAATTGTCATTCTAACTGCATAAATGCGACCTATCCATGATATTTCATATCTGGACCATGTCTCCAATGTTTCTTTAATTACTTTCCAGAGGGGGGGGGGGTAATTGGTTTTATAGAGATCTGGGAGTTGTGCAGTTATTTTAACTCCTAGGTATTTGAGGTTGCCATTGGAAGTTGAAGTTGAGTTTACGGAGTTTAACTGTTGGTGTTGGGATGTTGATGTGAAGAGCATTAGTTTTATCGTAATTTATTTGGAGCCCAGAGAATTCTGCAAATGCATTAAATATATGGAGAAGGTTGGGTAGGGTTGTTAGTGGTTGTGTTATTAAAGGGGCGGTTCACCTTCAAGTTACCTTTTAGTATATTGTAGAAGGGCCCATTATAAGAAACTTTCCAATTGATCTTCATTATTTATTTTTCATAGTTTTTTAATGGTTTACAGTTTTCTTCTATTTCTTTGCAGCTTTCAAATGGGGGTCACTGACACCATCTAAAAACAAATGCTCTGTAAGGCTACAAATGTATTGTTATTGCCACTTTTTATTACTTATCATTATCAATAGTCCCTCTCCTATTCATATTCCAGTCTCTTATTCAAATCAATGCAGGGTTGCTAGGGAAATGTGTACCCTAGAAACCAAATTGCTGACACTGCAAACTAGAGAGCTGCTGAATAAAAAGCTAAATAACTATAAAACCACAAACAATAAAAAATGAAAACCAATTACAAATTGTCTCAGAATATCACTATCTACAGTATACTAAAAGTTACCTCAAAGGTGAACAACCCCTTTAACATAAGTATGTCATCTGCAAATAGACATAGTTTGTGGTTATCTTGTCCTAATTTTAGGCCCTTGATGTTGTCATCCCCTCTGAGTCATGCTGCTAGTGACTCAAGGGCTAAGATGAAGAGGATAGGGGACAAGAGACACCCCTGCCTTGTTCCATCTGATTCCATCTGTGAAAATGGGTCTGAGGTGTATGGGCCCCATCGTACATATGCCTGAGGGAAGTTGTATAGTGCTCTAATGAGCCAGATAACACTTTTAATAGTATGACTAAAATACAATTAAAAAAGATAAATTCATCATTAAAAATAAAGTTTATAAAAAAAAAAAAAGTGTAATTATCAGAGAGAATATTTCAGGAATCTGAAGAGAAAGACAAAGGGAAACTGGTACAATTCAATTTCAAGACATAGAATGTACAAAATTACTCTTATTGCGTCTGATAGAGCATACTGGCATATTTACTGACCATTACAATATGAGATGTGCCTGACTGTTACATCTGAGAAATCTGTGAAATATACTGGGTTTAAATAATTATAAAATATCTAAATTTGGCCAGGTAATTAACTTGTTTTGGCCTTAAAACAATAATAATATGAAAAAGTAACTAGAACCACAGTTAATGAAAAGGTGGAAAAACACAACGCATGGGAACTTTTGCTTCCACCTACCTAAAGTGAAAATGACTTTCTGTGGGGTGACACAAACAATATTTAGGATATGATGGATGGTGCACCTATCACTATAATACCGTATCACTGGATGAAACAGATTCTTAATACATAGTTACATAGTTAAATTGGGTTGAAAAAAGACAAAGTCCATCAAGTTCAACCCCTCCAAATTAAAACCCAGCATCCACACACACACGCCTCCACACTTTCACACAAACCATAAATTCAGAACCGATGCTAGGCACCCTGTTCTCAGCTCTTAACAGCTGCCTTTCACCTCGGGAGGAGCCCTTGGCTAATCGGATGCCGACAGGTCTTAATAAGAGAGGTTCTGAGCAGGCTAAGGGGCACAATTGTAATGCAAAGTCTTTTTGGGCAGAAGGTCGCGGTACAAGGTGTAGACAGAATTCGTAGTCAGATCAGGTCGAGTCGGGGCAGGCGGAGTACAAATGAAGTCAGGCAGGCAAGGGTAAAACCAGGAGATCAACCAGAGGGTTTAACAGAATCAGAGTACAGGCATGGGGTCAGCATACAGAATGTCAGAATCGTCAAAAAGATACAAATAGCTCAATGCACAGACGCTCCAGGAACAAATTCCCATAACAGGCAATTTAAAAATATATAAATATTCCTTTAAATACCTTTAAACTTCGCTAGGCAGGGGTCACAACAGGAATCAAAATCAGAAACACAAATAGCAAAATGCACAGAAGCTCCAGGAACAAATTCCTATAATGGGCAATTTAAAAAAATACAAATATCCCTTGAAATACCTTTAAACTTCACACAATTGTGTGCTGATGTCATAACGCCAGCGTGCATATGCCGCACACACACTAAGAAGACGGCATTACAGCAGAAGAGGAGCAGCGAGGTGGGCGTCCCCGCCGCACTACTGGACCACCAGGGTGAGTTATTTTTGTTACACATAGCTGAATTAACTGTAGAGTTTAGTATCACAATAGCCTTTGATATTATGTCTGTCCAAAAAATCATCCAAGCCCCTCTTAAAAGCATCAACAAAATCAGCCATCACAACATTCCACAGCATTCCACAACCTCACTGTCCTCACTGTGAAGAACCATCTACGCTACTTCAAATGAAAGTCCTTTTCTTGTAGTCTGAAGTTGTGGCCTCTGGTGCGGTGATCCTCTTTATGGGTAAAAGGCCCCCTAATATTTGTCTATAGTGTCCTCTAATGTACTTGTAAAGTGTAATCAACCCTAACCTGGACAGTCTACCCTCATAATGTAAGTCTTCCATCCCTCTAACCAGTTTAGTTGCACGTCTCTGCATTCTCTCCAGCTCATTTATGTACCTCTTAAGGACTGGAGTCCAAAACAGCACTTTATACTCCAGATGAGGTCTTACTAGGGATCTATAAAGAGGTATGATTATGTTTTAATCCCTTGAGTTTATGCCATTTTTTATGCAAGACAGAACTTTATTTGCTTTAGTAGCTACAGAATGACACTGCCCAGAATTAGACATCTTGTAATCTATAAAAAACCACAGGATCCTTCTCATTTAAGGAAACTCCCAACACACTGCCATTTATATTATTTGAGCCAAAGTGCATAAACTTGCATTTATCAACATTGAACCTCATTTTCCAGCTTGCTGCCCAGTTTCCCAACTTAGACAAATCACTCTGCAGAGTGGCAGCATCCTGCATGGAACCTATAGTTCTGCACAATTTAGTATCATTTTATTAGAAACAGTACTTTCAATGCCCACCTCCAGGTCATTAATAAACAAGTTGAAAAGCAAGGGACCCATTACAGAGCCCCGCGGTACCCCACTAACAATACTGGTCCAATTAGAAAATGTTCCATTTACCACCACTCTTTGTATTCTATCATTTAGCCAGTTCTCTATCCAGAGACAAATACTATGTTCCAGGCCAACATTCCTTCATTTAACCAGTAACCTTCTGTGTGGCACCGTAAATCACATCCACTGTCATCCCAGAATCGAGGTCCCTGCGTACCTTCTCGTAAAAAGAAATTAAGTTAGTCTGGCAAGATCTATTATGCATAAAACCATGCTGGCACAAACTCATAGTATTGTTATTTGCTATGAAGTCCAGTATCCTATCCTTTATTAATCCTTCAAAAAGCTTTCCCACTACCGACGTCAGACTAACTGGCCTATAGTTTTGAGGCTGAGCACAGGATCCTTTTTTTGAATAGCGGCACCACATTAGCAATTCACCAGTCTCTTGGCACCATACCAGACCTCAAAGAATCCTGAAAAATTAAGTAGAGAGGTTTGGCAATCACAGAGCTAAGCTTGCTAAGTAACCTGGGACGAATACCATCTGACATTGGACCTTTGAATTTCATCATGTGTGAACCATGCATCATTAGATGTATTACCAGAATTGGGACTATTAATAAGGAAACCTTCATTAGCCGGTTCATCATTTGTGTAGACAGATGAAAAGTTCAGACTGTGAGCTTTTTGCTTGTTCTCATCAACCAGCTGACCCCCCTCTGATAATAAAGGTTCTACCCCTTCCAGCTTCCTGGATTCTTTTTACTGCTTATTGCAATATCCTTCTCCATATCGATTTTAGCTTGCCTGATATTTGTTTGCATGATTTATTAGCCTCCTTGTACCTTATAAATGATTCAGCTGTCCCAGCTAACTTGAATGCCTTAAAAGCACTTCTTTTCCTACCCACCTCAACACCAACACTTCTATTAAACCAAAAAGGTTTTGCTTTGCAATGGCATTCTTTGCTTAAAAGGGGAATGTACTGACATGTACTGTATATTTATAAGCAGCAATTTAAAGACTTCCCTTTTTTGTTCTGTGTTTAACCCAGTGAAAAGCATTTCCCACTTGTTGCAGAGATGCCATTATACTGTCAAAGTGTGCACACCTGAAATTCAATGTTTAAATATTATTGTTGCAGTAAGAACAGGTCACAGGATGAAAATTATTTCCAAGAAAATGCTACCTCAGTCCCTTCATCTACTATTCTATGGGAAGCTCACAAGGCTACTATAAAAGGTCTCCTAATACAATACGGTAATAGAAATAACTAACCTTACTTCTCAGTTAAATGCACTGTTGTCAGACAACTCGAACATCGACTTACACACCCAGATCAAACCCATACAAAACTACCCATACAAAACTACCCATACAAAACTAGATTTAGTTCTTACCCATAAGACTGAGAAAGCTTGGAAGTGGACCAACAAAGGTTGTATTATCACACTAATTATCCTAGCCGTCTCTTTGCCAGGAGGCTCTGAAATAGACTAAACTTCACCCCAATCACTAAAATAAAAACTTCTAATGAGTTTGTCACAAGCACTTTACAAGAATTCCATACTTTCTATAAAAAGGTTTACCAAACTATACCGGCACCCCCAATTCTAGAAGCTTTCTTCAAAAATATAAACTTGTCATCCATGACCTCCCTCAATATTAAACACTAAACACTAAACACTGAGTTAAAGGCAGAGGAGATTAAGGGGGCTTCTTCAATTACCTAAATCACCAGGACCAGATGGTTTTCTGGCATCATATTATAAGTAGTGATGGCGAATTTATTCACCAGGGGCGAATTCACGGCGAATTCCCGCGATTCACAGCCGGCAAATAAATTCGCTGGCGTAAAAAAAAAACGCGAAGAAAACAATGCGCGACTCGTTTTGCGAATTTTTACACCAATTCACGAATTTCGCTGGAAATTCACTAATTTTTCGGCGATACGAAACGGGGTAGATTTGCCCATCCCTAATTATAAGAAGTTCTCCCATACCCTCATTCCTTATTTGACCATAATGTTTAACCAATTACTAAAAGACAACACATTTCCAGTCCAAACCCTCATGGCTACAATTATCCCCATCCCTAAACCTGACTTTGACAGACTGTAAGAACTACTGACTGATTTCAATCTTGAATCTGGACATAAAAATTGAGTGTTAGCCACTCACCTCAGTCAAATTCTTCCTCACTTGATCCATCAAGATCAAATAGGATTTATCAGGGGAAGACAAGCAGCAGATGCTATAAGAAGACTGATCTTATTAATAGCATGGGCTAAATACCTCTACACCATCTATGCTTTTGAAATTAGATATCAAAAAGGCATTTGATTCCTTAACATGGCCCTAGCTTTACTATGTCCTATAAAAATTCGGGGGTCAGTAATAATTTCTTGAAATGGACAAAAGCACTCTACGATAACGCAATTGCAATCTACTATATTCCTCCAATTTATTTAATATTGAAAGCATGACACAACAGGGGTGCCCACATAGCTATCGCTATTAGAAACAATCCAGATGTTTTAGGTATGAAAGACAATAACCAACATAAACTCAGCATGTTTGCTGATGATATAACTTTATTTTTAACTCAAACATTACTATCTCTCCCTAATTTATACAACATTTTAAATATTTCACCAATATTTTGGGCCTCACAATCAACCGTATGAAAACTGAAGCACTTAGCATAAACCTCTCATGCGATTTAACCAAATTGCTCACCCTCAACTTTGAGTGTCAATGGAATACTAAATTTAGAACAGTCTTTGGTATTGAGTTGACTAAAACATTCAACAGCTATACCAAGCAAATTACCCCTATTTATACTGAACGTTATGTAAACTTCTGAAGAACTGGGGAAATATCACAAACCATGGATATGATGAGTAATAGCGGAAACATTATGTTGCTTCCAAAGATTCTATACTTGTTTAGAGTGTTGCCCATTACAATTATGCATGTAGATTTAAGAAAGCTGGAATTGCACATATTGAGGTTCATCTGGAGTAATAAAATTCCTCAGGAGTTCTGCAAAGATCCATGTGGGAAGGGGAACTGGAACTCCAAATCTCAGGAAGTATTACTTAGCAGCTCAGCTAACCCACCTTCCCACTATTCATGCTCAAGCAAATGCCCCTGTGTGGACATTCTTAGTAAACTGGCTTCCAACTTTACATATACAGCAGTTTCCTTACTCTGGATACAAGCTAAGCGCAGACCATACATTGCCAGTCCTGCTTTATGGGATATTTATGTAAAATGTTATAAATTATGCTCTCCTCATACCCTAGTAACTCCATACATTCATAATGCTCAATTATCCCAGGGCTCTAGAGTCACCCATTTTAGTGGTGGATAGAACATAACTTTATACGGGTGAGAAACCTACTTACTGCTAGAGACCCAGCTAATCTAGACTACTTGCTAGCGTCCCATAACCTTCCAGATTCAGAACACTTTCGTGCATGTTAACTATTGCATTTTGTTACACAATGTTGGTATCAACACAATCCAAAAGCCACAAATCTGAATTTTTTTTTGGAATTTCTCCTTTAAGAGCTATTTCATTATTATATAAATACCTTAACTCACCTATTTCACTACTAGAAGTACACTGCATTCAGATGTGGGAAAAAAGAATTATAAAAAAACCCTAACAGAAAACGAATGGGGAAAATTATGGGAGAATTTAAGGAGTTCTAATAACACAATATTACTTGAATCAGGTTATAAAGTACTTTTATGCTGGTATCTTACACACAGTAAATTGGCACACTTATACCCAGATCTTAACAATGGTTGCTTCAGAGGATGTAGCACAACCGGAACTATTAATATATGGTGGAATTGCCCACGAGCATCTAGATATTGTATCCGTGTATACAATTTGATTTTTTCAGTAGTAAACATAAACCTCCATCTTTAATGGGAGCTCCACCACATTATGTAACAATGGCACAAAAAAAGGTAATCAACCATATATTTCTAGCAACTAGACAAGTTTTGGCAAGATGTTGGAAATCTCTATCCATAAACTATAACTTACTTAAACCGAAAAATTGATTGGATATTTGTGAATGAAAGGTTGACCAGCATTGCTTTAGATAAATAACTTTTATTCTTAAAGGCGTGGCAACCCTGGAGAGACTACAGATATAGAGGGACTCTTCCCCCGCAATAACTACTGCTATAACTGTAAGGCACGATAATGATGACCTTTATAAATGAACAAAATATGGAGGTTAACAACATGTGAATCAACCCACTTTCTAGCATTGTGTCTACTAGTTAAGTTCTTTTAATTATGTTTTTAATTTTTGTTCTTGTTGATTTATCATTTTATGTTATTTTAGTGATGTGCGATTTTATGTGCTAGGGGTGAATTTGTGGTGAATTTGCACGTTTTGCTGCTGGCAAATGAATTGGCAAAAATCCACCTACAAATTTTTACCGGCATCAAAATAAATTGTCCCCGGCATCAAAAAAAATCAGCGCTGCTGTAAAAATAATTAGACGACAGTGTCTATAATTTGATGCCCGCATCCATTATGACACCTGCAAAACGACTCATCAAAAGCCGCATTTCTCAAATTTTTTGCCATTTTGCAAAATTCTCAGGGAACTTCACCCATCACTAGTTATTTTATATTTATACTACATATGTTGACAAAGGGAACTGGTTTTTCAAAATCACTTTAAGAGTGAACATCAATGTGCTCTGATTTACATTAAAGGAGAAGGAAAGGCAAAATTAAATACTTGCTTACACCTCAAGGCCTCTGCAGTCACTAAGTCACACAGGCTCCTGTAATGATCTGTAATCCATCTCCTCATTCACAGTACTTATTTAGGAAGGCAGGCGCCATCTTGGAAAGACAATGGACGCTTCCTTCGCCTCCTTCTCTGTATTGCACATGCGCGTCTCACCATTGCCTGCTATTTATAAATTTGTGTCTGATTGGGCAGGGAGTGTGAACTTAATGGTAAATGATGTCGTTTGCATATGCAAATGAGCAAAGCGTCATATTGATATGTAGCAAGGAAGCACCCACAGGACTTGCGCAGTAGATGGAAATTACACTGAATGCGCATCAAGGCTGACTCTGGCAGCAGGATACAAGCAGACTGTGTACTGCGTGACATCACCTGAGTACACCACTGCAGTCTGCCAAGCAGCACTACTGCTTCAACTACATACCATGGAGAAAACCTTGGGTTAGAGGCTTATTGAAAATTTGACTTTCTTTCTCCTTTAAATACTGTTAGGTGTATATATATATATATATATATATATATATATATATATATATAGACATTGTGCTAGATACCGGCACTCACAGGATCTGGATAAAGAGTCAAAAGGACCGATTGACTCTTTATCCAAATCCTGTGAGTGCCGGTATCTAGCACAATGTCTATTCGATTTTTTTGGACCAGAGCACCCAGGTAGATGTCTTTATTTCAAGGTGTGCAGCCTGCACCCACTACCTTTTATATATATATATATATATATATGTAAATAGAAATGTTGTCAGAATTGTCAGAATCACTGTATGCATATAACACATGATACTGTAAAATGTTACTGGTTAAAAAATAAAAAACAGGTCAAAGGATAGCTACAGAATTTCTGAATAATTAGCAGTACATTGAAATATTGCCTAAAGTCAAATCAAGTCAAACGTGCCTATATCAAATTCAGAACTGACACATTTGAAGCCCCATGTTTATCCACTGTTACTGTACTGTTTATAAACACTAATTAAATTTAGGTCTTAATGTAGAATTATTTCCTACCCTAACTGTATCACATTACTAAATCTTTTTTTGTTTGTTTTTAATTCCTTATAACATATATCAGCAATACATGTTTAAATTATATTAATTCACTTGAGCTTTGGCATGTAGTGCCAATAGTTCTTTTCTATAGTCCTAAGAACAGTTCCATTGGCTAGATATTGTGTTGCGGATTATATGTGAAATTGAATATTTTGTTTTCCTCCTGAATATCAGAATCTTTTTTTTAATTATCTGAAAGAGCTCTTCTCTTCAAATAAATATAGTTGAACTCATCCTTTCATTTCTTGGGATCTGACATGCGGTATTCTGTAGATAGAACATTTAAAACACACCTTACATTTGGTGGTATGATAGTAAAAAGGATATTTTTTTTTTAAAAAAACTGATCTGTTAAATGTACTGTATCTCTGGTTTATTAAACTTTGCAAATATTTCCTGATTCAAGTAATAAGATGCACATAATCTGAGCATCAATTTGCTGTTTTCCCAGAGGTGCCATCATAAATAAAGTCTAACACTGGTCTCATTTAAAGTCAGTCTTGACAGTTCTTTATGAGCTTTTCTGAGAGCACATTTAATACAATAAAGGCATTTCTAGTGTCCTCTAGCCTTGATCCCAGATGTTTTTAATTATGTGGTTTAATTTAGTCACACTCTACCAGCACTCAGCAACAAAATCTTAGCATCTTAAAGATCTTTATAAGGCAAATTGTAATTTCCCAATAAACATATAATGCAGCAAAAATGTTCTGTTTTAATGACCTTTTTAGATAAAAAAACACAGTTTCAAAGTTGCTTACAGTAATTAAAACACAGATTGAATTAATCAACATTTAACCTCTGCTGGTCTAGGATTTTTTTTAAATGTATTTTGCCTTTTAGAAGAATATGGAAAATACAACATAAGCACCACAACTCTGCTATTCAACCAATTTGTGAAAAACAGTGGTGAGTGATTTTACATGATAATTATGGATATAGACAAATAACTGTGCTTCCTGATGACAAATACAGAGAAACATATGATTCCATGGTGGTTAGTATTGGTGCCTTGAAACATGGCACTATTTGTATATTATCTGTGTGTGGATTTCTCCCTGCAACCACTTTAAATACACATAGGCAGGTTTACTGGCTTCTTGTGAAATTGATGTTAGTATTTTGCATGAATTTGCAAGACACCATTGATTTTAACCTCTAGTGGAGAAGTGTGTGTGTGTGGGTGTGTGTGGGTGGGTGTAACTGGTAACAGTTGAAACATTGATGTTTAATTCATAATATCATGAAACCTCTGACTAAGGTCCTACATACACTTAAAAGGGAACTTGACACCAATTTGAGAAATAAAAGACAAATACAAATGTTCTTGAGAAGTTCAAATAGTTTGTATTTCTTAAAGTAAAAACCTAAGAAAAGTCAACAGAAAAAACTTGGCAAGTAAAAGCTGGTGAGGTTCAATAGAAGAATGGGAATAGTCTCTAACAACTTTATTTTCCCACTTCATTTTTTTCTCTTAAAGTGGTGGGTCACATTAAGTTAACTTTTCTTATGTAATAGAATAAGTAATTCTAATTAATTTTCAATAGGCCTTTTTTCTTTTTAATCGTTTTTCCTGTGTTTTTTTGTGAATAATACAAGTGTAAACTCCTTTAATAGGGAGATAGAAAACAAAATGAATATTTATATATGTTTAACGCTATTTTGGGAGCCTGCAGGCCAACTGTTAATCACCAACTAGCCGTCGCTAAGTGGAAGTACAAAGGTGTGGTATAGTATAACTACAGTTCCCACAGGCTACTGTGCAATAAAACAGGAAAAAGATTGGGTGCCAGGAGGTTCTTGCAAATAACTGAACAAAAGGTTTATTGAACATTTACAGGGCATTACTCACATGACAGTGGTTCAGAGACAAGTGGCACAGGCACATCACTTACAGAGCATTACACAGGCTGATACTCCCTTCAGAAAGACTTGGCAGGCATCTCACTTCACCTCTGCACCAAAGTAGTGGTCTGGATAACCTCAGGGAAATTCTCTATCCCGATTCCCTCTCCACCGGGATCCCCATACTACAGGCAATATGGCCTGGGAGAGATACCTCCAAACTGTCACTCCTGACTGACTTACACTCCTAGAGTGTACTAGTACTAGGAGCTACACCTTCCACTATATAATTTGCCTCATTCACAGGGTTGACTAGTCCCCAACTTTACTGGGCCCATGCCCAGGCTCACAGCACACCCTGTTCCTCAGGTTGAAAGCACTATACCAAACATAGGCAGGATGTGGTCACACTGCCTCCTGGCCAATGGCTTTAGATACTGTATGCGAATCCTTAAACTAGATACTAGAAATTAGCTTTTGCCCAGTAACTAGGGAAAAGGAATAGGGATTTAAAGCCCTAGGAACACATTTAACCCGAGGGGTCCCTAAACACACCTGGGGGAAAATCCATTACATCCCGACAATGGTACAAACATACCCCACAAATATCAACACCACAGTGCAATATACCCAGTACCATCACATCCTCTTCAGGTACCCTCTCTTGAGGCATACCTGGTAACAATGGTCACTGCAAAGGAAAAACATCATACACAATACTGTATCAAAAACATTTTCAAGTGCAGAAATCAGTTGCAGTTACTTTATTGCACCTCTCCTGAATGTCTGTAAAAGACCACTCTGCACTTCACGAGCAAGTCCAGTTTCAACCAGAACTGACCAGTCCTCTACCACTTGCTGGCACACTATGTTCCCTCTTCCTGGGGTTTCACTGCTGTGAACCAATCTTGGCCCTAGTGTCCACGCATTCCAGCTCCACCGGTACCTCCCATTTGTCGGATCCAATACCGGGAGCACACTAACCTGGAGCTATCCCCTGTGGGACATCCGGATCTGGTCATCCATCCCACCGAAATCCTCCTTCTTGGAAATGGGCATGGTGTCACATGGCTGAAAAAAAAGTCTGGTGCACCCACAGGGGTAAAACTGCCTTCCATACATGTTGATCTGGGAGCAGCCGCATCCCAGTAGTGTGTGACACATGGAGAGAAATTGTGCTACACTCCCTTCTTAGCAATCGCAGAAGGTACAAGCACATCTGAAGTAGGCACAGCAGTGTATGCATCCAACTACACTAGACTCTCCCACAAAATGGCGGCGATGACAAACATCTCTCCCACCTTTCTCCAAGCTCCATCCTCACACCCAAAAATGGTGATTCAGAAATCTAGCACACCTTGCTGATTAATACAAGCGCTGGCCAACACAGGTATTCGGGAATGAACTTCAAACCCGAACCCACAGCCAATTACTTTCGTGCCAGAAGGAAAAACCAATGTGCAGCACTGCCTTTTTCCTACTTGGTCCAGTAGCCTGTCACAAACTCTGAAAGCAACAGTAGCACAGCCTTTAAGAAATCATGACCCACGTTGGGCGCCAAAATGTAAAGCTATTTTAGGACCCTGCCGGCCAACAGGGTTAATCACCAGCTAGTTTAATAGAGCATAGGTTACACATGACTCTAACACTCCAGGTTAGGGCCTTTGCTAAGTGGAAGCACAAAGGTGTGGTGTAGTGTAACTACAACTCTCAAAGGCTACTGTGCAATAAAACAGGAAAAAGATTGGGTGCCAGGGGGTTCTTGCAAATAACTGAACAAAAGGTTTATTGAACATTTACAGGGCATTACTCACATCACAGTGGTTCAGTGGCACATGCACATCACATACAGAGCATTACACAGACTGACACTCCCTTGAGAAGAGAAGGATTGCACTCGCACTCCCTGGCCGTCCAATATCGTGAGCCCTGGTGCTCGGAGAACAGAGGCGAAGGCAGCCTCCAAATCGTTTGGAAGAGAGAAGAATTCACCGGCACAACAGGATATTTCAAGTAGGGCAAAACCCTTACTCGTTTATTTGCGGATGCAACGTTTCGGGGCGTAACCCCTTTGTCAAGACACTCCCTTGAGACAGACTTGGCAGGCATCTCACTTCACCTCTGCGACATATGCCAGTAGTGGTCTGAATCACTTCAAGGAAATCCTCTATTCTGATTCCCGTCACTAGGATCCTTATACTGCAGGCAATATGGCATGGGAGAGAGATACCTTCAAACTGCCTCTCCTGTGTTGGAGTTAGAACTTCTCTTTTTAGCTCAACCCTGACTGACTTACACTCCTAGAGTGTAGTAATACTGGGAGCTACACCGGCCACTTACTAATTTGCCTCATTCATGGGGCACTGTCCCCAACTCTCAGAGCACACATCCACCCTGTTCCTCAGGTGGAAGGCTAAGAGGAAGTGCCACTCCTTTCCCAGCACTATACCAAAGTGAGACAGGATGTGGTCACAGCGCCTCATGGCCAATAGTATTGCAAATGCAAATCCATAAACTAGATACATGAGCTTTTGCCCAGTAACTAGGTTAAAGGAATAGGGATTTAAAGCCCTACGGGTCCCTACATACTGTATGTATATTTACATCAATGTATTTTTGCTGCAGCTGAATGTGTATTTAAGAGCATAGGTTGATGGGAAAGCCAGACTCACATACTTAACATACAAAATGTTTTTTTTCTGATCTCAGAGGAAGCAGTCTGAGGGTAGGGTGGCTGGCTGAAATGAGGTAGTTGAAGGTAGCCTGTTTTTTTTTTTTATATATGGATTTGGAACACTGTGAAAAGTTAGCAAACATATTTTTCTTCTTTTTTTTTTTCTTTTTGCTCTGGAAATAAATGTACCTTCCAGCAACTGCCAGCTACTGGTCTTTGATGAATACAGGAAGAACTCACATCCCAACTTGGTGATAAATCAATAATAGCAGTCATCCTGTTCTAGCTACTCCTGCTGTACCCTTAAGAGTATTTCACCATTATTTTTAGAATTAGAAAACTTTTTTAACAGTTTTTTCTGTTACTGTGGTGGCTAAGGAGACTGTGGTTTCCTCAATTGTTTCCGATGGAACAGTAGAAACCTTACCATCTGCCGCAAGTACCACATCTTCTTTCTCAAGGGCCATTTCATCACCCACAACTTCAAAAGCTAGCTTTGATGGCATGGCAGTTGAAAAGCAGATAATGAAAGAGAGGGGGCTCTCTGATAATGCTATTCAAACTTTGATGGCATCAAGAAAAGAGATCACTCAAAAAACCTACAACAGAGTCTGGTAAAGTTTCCATGACTGGTTTAAAGAACAAGATAGACCCTTTTCTCAGTCATGATTCATAAAAATGGTTGAATGCTTACAGCAATGGAATCAGGATTTAGCCTAAACACTTTGAAAAGTCACATTTCATTGTTATCAGCACTTTCCGATACAAGGTGGGCCCTGGATCCTCTAGTTATTATATTTTGTCAAGCAGTTAATCATCTGAAACCTAACACTACCAAATACAGTTCCACCATGGGATCTCTGTTTGGTTTTTAAGTGCTTAATTAATTCTCCATTCAAACCAATTCAATATGCTGACACTTAAAGTGGACCCGTCACTCCAAAAAAATATTCAAAATCATATTTTATCACATTAGTCAAGCAAAATGAACATTAATTACACTATATAAATTATTACACTGTTATTAAGGCAAGCCTTGCATCATCTCAGAATCTTATTTGAGCACCAGAATGGGGGACCCAATGTCCATTCCCATGCCCTAGTTACACAATTAAATGGTTAAGAGAACTGGGGGAATGTGTGGGGAGCAGTGGCATCTAGGAAGTGCTGCATGGAAAGTGAAAGTAATTGTCTGCTCCGCCTCTATGCCTAAGGCATAGAGGAGTGGCAGACAATATATGATTGACAGCTGAGATTTTGAAATGAGCTTAAAACAGCTATGAATGCTTTAATAGAAATTTGAAATTGGATTTCATGTTTAATTTGAAAAGGACTTTTATTATACAGATTTTTGTGTCTGGGTGACGGGTCCACTTTAAGTCTGTAGTCCTTCTGGCAATTATATCGGCCAGAAGATTCAGTGAGCTGGTAGCCCCCAGAGTGACAACTTTTTACCTAAAGTAGTTTTTGATTTTCATCTTAACCAATCACTAGTCCTGCCTGCTTTTTTTGAAGATGCTCAGAATGAGGAATAATCTTTATGCTACAATCTAGATCTGGCCAGGTGCTTAAAGTGCTATTTAACCAGAACTGAAACACTGAGGAAATCAGTCACACTGTTCATTTGCCCAGAGGGAGCAGGAAAGAAAGGAAAGCATCTAAAAATATTCTGGCACATTGGATTAAATAATGCATCAAGAAGAGGGAACTGGCTAGTCCATATACATCAAGGGCTCATTCCACAAGAGCACTTGGGCATTCAAGGCTCAAGCTACTCCAGAAGAGATCTGCAAAGCAACTACCTGATCCTCTATCACTACTTTTATTTCTCATTACAAAAATTTTTCAGTGGCTCAGGCAAAGTTTGACCGCAAAGTTTTGGATCAATTTTTCATTAATATCATTTTGCTGTTAATCCCTCCCTTAAATGTTGCTTTTGGTATGTGCTATTAATTACCACTGCTGTGTGAGGATCAGGAAAAGAGAACTTTTTTGTGACAAGTTTCAGACCGAAATGTTCCTTAGACGTAACATAGCAATTGGTCATGATCCCTCCCCTTGTGTGTATACAGTATGTGTGTGTTAGATAAGTCACAGGGGGAGGAATTTTATTAAAGGGATACTGTCATGGGAAACCGTGTCAGTCAATAGTGCTGCTCCAACAGAATTATGCACTTTAATCCGTTTCTCAAAAGAGCAAACAGATTTATTTATATCTAATTTTAAATTCTGACATGGGGCTAGACATATTGTCAGTTTCCCAGCTGCCCTGAGTCATGTGATGTACTCTGATAAACTTCAGTCACTTTTTACTGCTGTAGTTGGAGTGAGGTCACCAGCAGCCTAACAACAAAACATTGGGAAGATAACCAGAGAGCAGCTCCCTAACACAAGATAACAGCTCACTGGTAGATACAAAAACAGCACGTTTCACTGTGACACATTCAGTTACATTGAGTAGGACAAACAACAGCCTGCCAAAAGCACATGACCAGGCAAAATGACCTGAGATGGCTGCCTACACACCAATATTGTAAATAAAAAAAATGTACTTGCTGGTTCAAGGATAACATTTTATATTGTAGAGTGAATTAATTTCAGTGTAAACAGTAAATGATACCATACAAATCACTACATGACTACAAATGACTACAGGATATTAACCCATTAGTGACCACTGCCATGTTACATCACAGGAAAGGAAAAGTTCAGTAACTTGACACAAAAATGTTCTCTTATTTATCTTTATATTAAAATTATCTTTATCTATTTTCATCTTTATACAGATGAAGCCACTTTGGATTGTGCATTTGACACAGAAAAAATTAACTCATCTATCCCATTTATCCCACTTAGCACAGAATATTGTGTCACAGAATCCCATCCAATTAAAGAGATCACCATTGAAAACAATGGTGCTTTGGTATGCTAATGAAAAGGTTAAATGCATTAAATGAGTTAAGATAACTTTAGATAACACAGTTTCTTCAATTAACCCTGAGTCACGACGCATTTAACTTACAAATCCAAGTGGCTGCATCTGTATATGTTCTACTATTTTGTTTTCTTTTTTTTTATTCCATTTAAATAAGGAACACTGACTATTAGTTGAAAATATTACTGTTTTAACATCCTGCCAAAAACCTCAGAGGTAAGCTTGTAAAACAACATTCAGAGGGAACAATAAAAGAGGTTTATACAGTGTTTCTGGTCACAGACAAATTAGCAATCATTATATATAACTTGACTGAGTAATGAGTAGGTTCTGGGTAAGTTACTGTGCTGACAGCAGGTTTTAAATTCTATTGAGTTAGACAAGGGAGAAGGTGAATAGGGTAAAATTACAGGAAAGAGATTAATGAAGGGTTCTTTGCTGAACATACTGTTGTAGTGTTCTTTCAGTCACTTTATCAAGTCACCAATTTTCCCTCACTTTAAAAAGAGCTATAATTTTATAACCTAAAATAAGCCTGCTTAAACAAATCTTCATCAGGCAATGTGACAATGGTTCATTGATTGTACTTATATATACACACACATATATAAATATATATATATATATATTTCTGCCGTAAAATAACGTGTGAATTCATTTTCTTATGAAGAAGATTATTATTAGAAAGATTATTATAAGGAATAGTTCCAGTACACGTAGAACTCAAATACCTGACTGTTATTTTAGTCTTCATGAATTCCAATGTAATTATTATTTCTGTGTTAAAACTCTAAATTACAATCAGTTACACAGATACAGAAAAATATCTCCAACCTGTTCAAAGCTGTTTTATTTATTATATATAACTAATATTATGAAAAGTTTATAACAGCAGATTCGTTAAAAATGATCTTCTATGTCTAAAAGACAAAAAAGGCTTTTTATAGACCTTTCCAGCAACATGAGGGATTAGTATCTATTAAATCCATCTTTTTTTGAGGCTTTCATTTATTTCCATTTAAGCATATTATTACACCTTAGAATGCACCAAAGTTAAGCGTTGCACCAGCAGGACATCCAATATTTTGTTTAATTATGCAGATTGCCATCAATGTAGTTCATGGTTATTGGGTTTGCTAATTTTTTATATATTTTTTCCCTAAACTATGTCATCTTTCTGCAAATTACTCAAACTTGTAAAATTTGCTTCCCTATTTTTCATCCTTTATATTTGCAGCACTAATGCATTTACAGTATATGGCATATATGTACATTTTTTTTATCATTCACATTCATTCCAGAGACAGTGGAGCTTATAGTCATTATCACATGCACACATAGTAGACTGACTTCCTTCCTTCAAAAGTAAGTGTCCAAAATGCAATAGTTCAAAGGTCTGCAGTTTACTTAGTTGCGGTGCTCTATCCGGAAACCTTGTTGCTTGGGTAGGTTTCAATAAGCCATACAAACAAAAAATTCAGATGGCATAGACTTCAGCAATTGTGTTAAAACTTTAAGTGGTTTATTGGAGATCTCCACACAACGTTTCAGAGGTACAACCTCCTTTCTCAAGTGCTCCCAATTGTGTAATTCAACTCACAGGTATATCAAGGTGCAAGGGTGGAACACTCCTCCCCACTAATTAAATTACATCATTACATGCATATATACATATACCATTATATATACATACTACAAACTGCTGTGTAGCCATGGGGGTAGCTATTCAAAATTAAATAGATTATCCAGGTCACAATCAAACAGGACCCCAGTGCCACATGGGAGCAGTTCTAACCACCATGCTGTTTAACTGTGAAAAATATAACCCCTCTTCCATTTGTTTTCTTTGTGAACCTTATAGAAATGCCCTTGTAGAAATGTATATTTATGCAACAAATATACTTATGCAACAAGAGAATGGGGATCATAGAAGTTTTGGATGTTGGGGTTACGATAGCTGCAAACACTTAAGTGAAATATTTCATGCAGTTCATAAAACTAATTTTATGTACAAGAATGATTTCACCAAATACTCTAATATATAGTATTACAGTTATAGTGGCAGTAAATCAAGCTAAGATAACTCACCAGAAGTTGGGTCACCTTAAAAAGGCCTCTTTCATGAGGACAGTTGTCCAGGATGAGAAGAAGATTACTTAAATCCCTTGAAAAAAATTAAGAATTTGTATGTAATGTGAATAGATTGTCAATCTAATGCCATCAATATCATATATGCTGATATCAATATTATCACAGACTCAGTTTTGTTTGGTATAGCGAGGGAGCTGGTTTGTATATGCAATCCAGATGCTGAAGAGTTTCTTTTCATGAAATTCTTTATTATAATGTAGTTTCTAGTCAGTCCTTGTCAAATATGTAATGAAGTTTTCCTTTTGATGAATGGGGCTGCTTTTGAGCCATTGCTGTAAAATAGTTTTCCAAGCAGCATTTGCATTTCTATTTATCACAGGTATGGGATCGGTTATCTGGAAACCTTCTATCCAGAAAGCTCTGAATTACAGATGGGCTCCATTTTAATCCAAAATTTTTAAAATGGTTTCCTTTTTCCCTGTAAAACAAAACAGTAGCTTGTACTTGATCCAAACTAAAATATAATTAATCCTTATTAGAAGCAATACCAGTCTATTGAGGTTATTTAATGTTTATATGATTTTCTAGTAGACTTAAGGTATGAAGATCCAAATTATGGAAAGATCCATTATCCAGAAAGCCCCAGGTTCCAAGCATTCTGGATAACAAATCCCATACCTGTACTTCCATTATTGCATTCATACCTTAACATTACATAGTGAATAAAGTACCCCTCTTGTAAAATATAAGAATATTATAAGTTACTGAGGAGTCCTATGACCATATAAAAACATAAAGCCAAAGGTCACAGACCATGACTCATGTGACGGAAATTACATCACTTGTTTTCCTTTATCAGTTTGTATCCCTATTACTTATGCATAGCAACAATCAGATATTATTTGCTTTCATTACTAAACTTACAGTAGACCGCAAGATGTATTGATGAAGTAGCACACTTATAACACCTATATGAGTACATATACAGTATGTGCAACCACTATGTATTTTATGCACTGTTGCTGGTACTATATATTTTTTTTACAAATGTACATATATTGTTATGTAGACAGTTTGCCTTAAAATGTTATTTTCTAATTACTCTTTTGTCAGATTAGACATTGCAGCCATTGTGCAAGCCCTCCATATTATAAATGTCTCTATTTGTAAAATGAATCTGTTTGCTATTATTTGAATCCTTATATGAATTAAATAATACATATAATGGTCAATGACACTGAAAACTGGCTGCATAGGCGTTAAAACACAAATAACACTGGGTGCATATAAATCGATTTCATCACACTGCCTTAGGGATACCTTAGCTAGAGATATTTTAATAACCATTCCTTTTTGCTTGACTGTTCTCAATTTATGAGTCAGATCCCAGAATAATTTGGTTTAGGTCAAATAAGAATTTTAAAGTCAATGCGAATATTATGGATACATAGAGAATTCCAAACATATTAGTACCAGACTGTGATGTTGGCTGGGGGGAGTAATGAATTACATTGCAGGGGGATGATGCATTGGACCACAACAAAAAATGTAATTGATGTTGAATAGTAATTAATAATTAATATATGTTTATATGGCTTACAGTCATTTGAAAAAGAGTTTTGTTTTTCATTTTCTGAGCTTTCAAAGTAGCAACCTCCTTTTCATATATATAACATGCCTTATGGAAACAGTAGTATTTCAGCAGTGACACATAGTTTATTGGATTAACAGAAAATATGCAATATGCATCATGACAAAATTACACAGGTGCACAAAATTGGACACCCCAACAGAGATATTACATCAATACTTAGTCGAGCCTACTTTTGCAAATGTAACAGCCTCTAGACACCTTCTATAGCCTTTGATAAGTGTCTGGATTTTGGATGTGGAATTTTAGATTTTTTAGTGTGTTTAGGGTCATTGTCTTGTTGGAATATCCAAGCCTGCCTAACTTCAACTTTGTGACTGATGCTTGATCATTATCCTGAAGAATTTGTTGATATTGGGTTGAATTCATCTGGCCCTCAACTATAACAAGGACCCCAGTCCCTGAACTAGCCCCACAGCAACATTTGCAGCAAGATGTTCTTGGAGGTGATCTTTAGGTTGTTTTTAACCATTCTCTCAGTCCTCTGCATATGACACTCCTGTATTTTTCTTGACCTGCCAGACTTGGGTTTTACAGCAACTGTGTCTGTGGCCTTCCATTTGCTGATTACATTGCTTACAGTTGAAACGGACAGCCTCTCTGAGATAGCTTTTTGTAGCCTTCCCCTAAACCATGATACTGAACAATCTTTGTTTTAAGATCTTTTGAGAACTGCTCATGCTGTAACTCTTCAGAGGAGCATCAAACAGAAGCACAACTTGCAATTGGCTACCTTAAATACCCTTTTCTCATGATTGGACACACATGCCTATGAAATTCAACGTTTAACAAGCTAATCCAATCAATTTGGTGTTGCCAGTAATCAGTTATTGAGAAGTTACATACATTCAAATTAGCAAAATTACAAGGGTACCCACATTTTTGCACAGCCAGTTTTTCACATTTGATTTAATTTCATACAACTGAATACTGCTTCACTAAAAATTGTTGTTCAGAAAATACCCCAGTACTCAGATGTTACTTCAAAATGAAAGACACACAACTGTTATTTTTTTGTTGTTGAAAGAGTAAAATATTAGGCAGGCTGAGACAGGTTTGCATATGATTGCATATGTTTAACACCATGAAAATCATTTATATATTTTGGAAAATTACATACAATCACATTTTCTTTCATAGGGCAAAAAACTTTTTTTCAGTGGCAAATCCCTTTGAGATACTGTACACTGGCCAACTCCCTGAATTTCAAGATCTATTCTAGAGGATCTCTTTAAGGGCAGAGAAATGATAGAAATAGCATATGACATGGTATTATACACTGATGGTAGTGGTGCTGCATCCCGATCCCTTTTTAGTTATAAGCAATGGACAATGGAATTGTACTGTATATTATATCATGAAAAAACAGTGGGCACTGGCTATGTGTGGTCTGAGATTTAAAATGGACCAATTGTTTCTGAGACCCAAGCAACACCCCACATGTTCCTGATCTGGTAATCCTGTTCCTGTCCTGTTCCTATCCTGTCCCTGTTCCCTCTGGTAATTGATCTCGCAGTTTTTAACTCAGCCCTCGCTTATTCCTAACACAATGATCCAGCCATACAAAAAGGAGCCTGCTGGTAACTTTAATATGCTGCACATATTTGTAGTTGACCTGAAACACTCTAATAATAAAAAGTATACAGGGCAAAATTACTTGTTTGTGTATTTCATACTTCTGTGCAAAAGACTGTCCTATAAACCATTTTATTGAGTCCCTTATGTATACGAGAAGCAGGCTCATTGCCCTGTTTCTTTTAGAAGAGGAAGAGCATTGGGCTGAACAAGCCATAGATCCCTATATTTTTCTTTCTCTTATGAAGCCACTGGGGACTTATGGCCAGTTCCAGAAGATTCTTTCAAAATCAGCTGTAGCAGTTCTGCCTGTTCCTGTGCTGCCACCCCCCCCCCCAAAAGCCGCGTCTGCCTGTTCCTGTGATGGCTCCCTGAAAGCTGCTTCTGCCTGTTCCAGTGCCAGTTCCACAAAAGTTACCTTTGTCTGTTCCAGTGCCAGCTGCAAGGATACCACATCCTGGATGGAATTAATTGAGCTGCATAATTTTGTGTCATCTGCAAACCCTGAAGCATTACTTACAATACCCTCCCCTAAGTCATTAATGAACACGTTAAATAAAAATGGGCCCATTACAGAGCCATGAGGGACCCCACTAAGAAAAACATGGTGCTCCAGAATAAACTGTAAATAACTCCCCAAATAGTGAATGTAGTCTGGGTGCTCCAGCCCCCGACCCCCAGCTTTAGGGAGTGGTACAGCAATAAATATGTAGATGAAACTGATCCACAGAACCAGAGAAAATTTGTTAAAAAAATATTTTTATTTGTACACAGTAAAAAAATGTATAATTTCATCTTTATCCGCCCTGCGCATTTCGCACCCACATTGGAGCCCATGATTAAGTGACCTAAGTGGGTGCAAAACTAATCGGGCGGATGGAGATGCAATTATACACTTTTTAACTTTGTATAATAAAAATATTTTTTAACTGATTTTCTCTGGTCCTGTGGATCCGTTTGAGTGCCAGTCGGTCCTGTTTCTTCTTCATATTTATTGGACCCCATTCAGAACCTTACTCCAAGTAAAGAATGTACCTTTAAAAACCACCCTCTGTACCTGATCCTGTAGCCAGTTTTCTGTCCATGTGCAAATGACTTCATTAAGACCTTTGTTGAGAGAGCAATCATGTTTGGTGACCTGTATCAAACTCTTCAATAAAATCCAAATAGATCACATCTACTGTTCCCCCACAGTTCACTATCTTACATACCTTATCATAAAAAGCAATCAAATTTGTCGGACATGACCTATCTTTCAGAAAGCCATGCTGATTGCTGCTCTTAATGCCATTTACTAGGACACATTGTTTAATGGGATCCCTTAAGAAGCCTTCAAATAATGTTCCCACCACAGATATCAAATTTACTGGCCTATAATTGTAATCCCTTTTTAAATATAGGATTTATGTAACCCTTTCTTGGCTAATATTAACCAAACCAACTAGCATAGGTAGAGCATTG